>OW240913.1:165227698-165311168 GCA_933207985.1 Pelobates cultripes | reverse complement strand
ATTGAGGTATCAGATTAAAATTCATCAGCAGACATATTGGGTGAGTTTTGTCCAGAAGAAAGATATGACTTATTAACAGATAATTAATGCTTTGATCTCCCTCACCTACCCACGGAGGGAGGCACATAGCGAGTGCCACGGGGATTAGGGTGTGCCCAGGCACACCCGGCACACCCCGTGTGTACGCCTATGAGTGGCAGGCTATTGCACATGCATTTTGTGCAGGCTATTGCACATGCAAATCTCCTCATAGAGGTTAATTGAATCAATGCATCTTTATGGAGAGCATTCACTGTGTTCATGCAGAGAATGGAGACACTGAATGCCAATGCTGAACACTGTGTGGCAGTAGACTAGCATGCACCTCTTGTGGCCGCCTGAGTGACTGCCACTAGAGGTGTTCCTAGGCTGTAATGTAAACACTGCCTTTAAAGTTGGCCGATGATCGAATAGACTCCATGATTTTTGTAATATTTTGTAATGCTGTATCTAAGAAAATGGTGAAATGGTGTCTATGTCATTATAAAATCTGACTTTAAACAGGATAACATATATCTTGGATTTCTTTCCCTAGAATCCTTTTTCTAGTTCTCTGATTTCCACTATATATCACAATCTATTCATCTTCTTCTAATTTTAATTTTGCTAGAGTGATTTTTTTTTTAATCGGTCTATACTACGCAATCTGGCAGCATAAATTATTATGTAACTTTTTCAAATTTCCAAATGTTGTCTTTGTTCTCTAATGTACAAAGTCGCTTTGTATTTTGAGAAATACTTGGGATCTAAACCAATTATGAAAAAATAAACAATTGTAGTAAACTTGGCGGTTAATTAAATACCCAAAGTCTCTTGTCTACTCTTAAATTACTACTTTGTAAAGCAAGTTCAAAGTGGGTCCTGTAACATTTAGGCAGAGATTACATTTGTATTCATCATAGCAATACTGGCGTATTGCATTCTGTTTTATATCTGTATTAACTTAGCATATTTATTTGAATTTGGCCCACTGATCGTATTCTGTTTCCCATGCGTTATCTTGTATCCCTCGTAAAATTATAATTTATTTCAATAGTAATGCTGTCATTTCTGATGGTATCACTTGTAATAGCACTTCTTGCTTTACTAAAACAATAATTCTTGTATAGTTTAAACTCAAGCTAAGATTAATAGTTTGAATTCTTAGATATTTAAGCACCAAAAACATGTTTAGTCTATTTGGCAAAAAAAATAATTATTTTTTAGGCCTATGCTTCCATGTGCTGTTCCAAAAATTGACATAGTCCATGGGACACAACTGTAAACCAAAGAACAAACGTTGTGCCAGTTGGCTGTCATGACACGAATGCTTTGATTTAATTGTTCTTTGTGGCTATACTGCAAACCTGCACTTTAAAATATTTAACATAATTTAACTTGGTCTTATTTTAATTGTGTAACTGAGGTAGATAATTAGGGGGATGATATCATCACAGAACATGTCAAAAAGCCTGCTGCTTATTTTGTAGGTTAACACTAAAGTAGAATGAAAGACAAAATAATAATAATAAAAAAAGGTTAATTTCTTCTTCAAACTGCTGTTAATTAAAGCGGCACTGTCATGCCGAACTTACCTTTCCTCAATCTCTTCCTTTCCTCCCCTCTCTCAGGATCTGTTCTTCTTTTCTTCCTGTCTTCTTTAGTTTTCTTTAAAATCATAAGACAAAGTAGGGACTCTTTGCGTTATGGAGGTTTCCTCCGCTTGACCAGCTTTGACCAGCGGAGGAGCAAAGTGTGCTTCATTTCTGCTGGTCAGAGCAATTTTCTTATAATTCTTACCTTTCCTCAGTGTTCCCGCAATGCTTCCTGTCATTTTAGATGAAACTGCCGAATTGCGTTCTAACTGAATGAGAACAGTATGTTCGTTTGTTTTAGAACGCAATTCGGCACTTTGTTTGTATCGGAATTTCATTCGAATGAATGAAACTCCGATTCAATTTGTGCCGCTTAGTAGATAACTCCCTAATTTGCACGGAATTAGGGAGCTATCTAACAAAAGGCTGAAAGACCTAAATTGGTCTTTCAGCCAACTTTACTAATACTAAATAAAGATTACTTAGTTTTAGTAAATAATATGCCCCTACTCGAGTAGGGGCATGTCTAGTAAGCAGTGAGCAGCCAGTGGCTGCTCACTGTAAAAAAAATAAAATAAAAAAAACCTATTGGCCCCCACCCCTGAACGGTGGGTGGGGGCCATAATAGACAACTACTGTAACCAATCAGCAAGTACACTCCCTCACATCCTGATCTATATATTGCATAATTAATCATTAATTACACCATTGTGCATATTTGTCTATTGTATATATTCAAACAAATTATCAATGCTTTCCACTCACATCATAATCTGTATATTGTAAATAATAAAGGAGCACTATAAGCATTATAACTACTAAATTGGTTAGGGTAGTAAGTAGTCAAACTTTTTTACAAAGGTTTTGACCTCATGCCTGAGGTCTGCCAGCCACTGCCCCCTCCACACAGCTGGTAACTATTAAGCTGGAGCTTCTGTACACTCTCCGTCAGTCAGATATCACAAGAGATATACCGGAATTGTACCTCAGAGATTATAAATAAGAAGAAACTTGGAAGGTTCTAAAACTAAGAGCTCTACAAACTGGTGTGTTACCACTTTTCCAGAAAACAAAGGTATCAATCTTATTATATACATTAGTGATTTCAAGGCCAACAATCAGCACAAGAATTACATAGTTTATTATGTGGGTAGTTGAGAGCTACCCAATATCTACACACTGATATCCCATTGTTTAGGAATGCTTGCACATTTTTACTGTACACTCATAGGATGATGTACAGTTTTCTGTATCTTTCAGTATATATTACAAAAAGAGGGATGTTAATATATATGCAAGTATTCTTTCGGAACTTATGTTGTTGTTTTTATTTGGTTTCCCCAAAAGCTCGGTTACTTATGAACTGTGACATTGCAAACAAGTACGTGATAATAAGAGACTACACTTGAGACTCTCCTCATGCCCACAACGACACTTCATACAGGATAGCTCCTCCTCCCTAATATTGCACATACATGTGGGGTGGGCAATTAGCAGGTAGACTTGCATTTTTAGAACCGTTGGGTCTTTTTATCAATGCTTGGAACCAGTCACTATCTTTCACTGGTGAACTGGAGGTTAAGGCAGCCTTTAGAGGTTTCAGTTTGTGTTTAAGACTCTGTAGCTCTATAGTCTTATGATCTTTTTGTCCTTTAGAGCAGGGTTTCCCAAAGTATGGGTCGCTGAGTGATTCCCAGTGGGTCGCACTGACCATACATCCAGGGGACTTGGGAGACAGGCAAGCAGACTGATTTAGGTTTTTATTTTTTACAGTGTGCAGCCATTGGCGTCTCACTATTTACTAGACATGTCCCTACTCGCGGTATAGCGACTAGGGGCTGAATTTACTAATACTAAGTAATCTTTACTTAGTATTTGTAAATGTGGCTGAAATACCAATTTAGGTCTTTCAGCCTTTTGGCAGATAGCTCCCTAATACCGTGGGAATTAGGGAGTTATCTACTAAGCGGCTGCTTATTTTATGTTATGTTATTTTCTTATCCACATTTGTTTGCAGGGCACTTGTCCTACTCTTACCCCCATTTTACTTCCTTTTGCAGCCCTCTAGCTCTTTCCAGGACTTTTTTAGAGGCATTTTAGTGCCCAAAAAATTGACTTCTCTGGGGTTCGTGTTCGGGGTCAAGTTCGGGTCAAGTTCCAGCCCGAGCTCGAACTTTTTGACGAAGTTCGTCTGAACTCGGTGAACCCGAACATCCAGGTGTCCGCTCAACTCTAATCTTTACCCGTAAGAGGTGCTAACGGCCTATTCACTAACACACCCTTGTGGATTTAACTTCACAAATTTAAAATTAACATGGCAATGTGAATTCTACCAATTCCCTGATACAGCAGTACTTTCAAAACACATATTAGATCAGTGTTCTGGTTGTCAATGGAATAATAAAGTCTGGATTGAGACACTGTATCTATGATTTTATTTTTATTGGGATAATTACCAACATTCTTTTATTACATTTACTTTAAGCTAAGTGTTGTATTGTAAATGGTGTATAATAAGATTGATACCTTTCTTTTCCGTAGAAGTGGTGACATACTTACTTTAGAACCCTCCAAGTTTTGTCTTGTCACTTTATTAGGGCTCTCCACTAGTAGCTGTGTTCCTGTATACCAAAGTACTGTCAATGAATGTCTTTCTCATTTACCTAGTGTATTGTACATAACAGGACAGTCATGAAAACTTTTCATATGAGAAGACAGGAAGCTAATTATTATCAGTTTATGAGATCAATTTTCATCTACGTCAATGGCTCTTACCCGTCATTTAATTTCATCATTAACTCCTGTGACATCAATAACAGATGGATAAAATGCCATCATTAGAGATTTACAAAGCAGTGATGGTCAATATGCTCTCCCCTGGTCTCAGACTTTACAATGCTTTGGTAGTGTAAACAAGCCATTTCAAATATCTGTGCTAGACAGTCTAAAGCAAGCACTTACATAGCAATGCAAGAGGGTTTCTTTCAGTGCAGTCAAATAGTAATTAGGAGAAAATTACAGTTTTCAAATAAAAACACAGAGAACACCTTTCTAAATACCACAAACTGCTTAACTATTGTTTGCAAAACTCCCATAATTATAAAAACTCGTTCCAAGAATATTACAATACTATAATCTGAAATATATAGTTTTAAAATTAAACACATAATAGAGAAAGATTGGCATTTATATGCCTGTGCATTATGGACATGCCTGTTGTCAGTGAATTAGATTCATAATCTCAAGAGGTAGCCAGACTTCTCAAGACTACAAACATATTTGAAAGAGGAACATTTAAAACTTCAAAACTCACTTGCACTATAGTACCACCCCTGTCTCTCCGTAGGGGTTTATGGAAAATACATATTTCACAGAAACTGTAGTGCAATATCTGACTGGAGAAGAGCTAGAATGTGCAATAGATGTAAGGTTACTATCTCATTCATTAGTCCATGCGAGTGGAGAAACCATTCCAACTCCATTGCATAAGCATGCACGTCTATTTAAACATGCATTAAAATTAGGGAATACGCACATATGTGATGTTATACATTTTATCTAATGTAGGATACCACTATAGGCACCCAGACCACTTCAGCTTAATGAAGAGAAACTGCTATGTTTATATTGGGGTTAATCCAGCCTCTAGTGACTGTCTCATTGACAGCCGCTAGAGGCGCTTGCGTGCTTCTCACTGTGAAAATCACAGTGAGAAGACGCCAGCATCCATAGGAAAGGATTGTGAATGCTTTCCTATAGACTGGCTGAATGCACACGCGGCTCCTGCCGTGCATGCACATTCAGCTGAAGAGGAGGAGAAGAGGGAGGAGAGGAGGAGGAGAGCTCCCCGCCCGGTAAGTTTAACCCCTTCCTCTCCATCCAGCCTGGCGGGAGGGGGTTCCTGAGGGTGGGGGCACCCTCAGGGCACTATTGTGCTAGGAAACTAGTATGTTTTCCTGGCACTATAGTGGTCCTTTAAGGGAGTAAATTCTCTTTACAATAAAGCAATCACAAAATAATAGGAAAGAGATAATTTCAGTAACTGACACACATTTGATTTATTCCCTAAACACATTTGTACAGAGTTAAACAATTTAGAGGGAAAAAATTAACTTATGGAAAAATAGGAAAAAAATACCAACATTTCAAACTCTCCTTAAAATGGCACTCACGCATTCACACACATACAATTTCCCCCACCCGCAAAATATATAATTTTTATGAAATACTCTTATTGACTGTATTAAAATTTCACTACCAGATATGCCAGATATACTGGGACAAAGTAGGGACTGCTTTGTCTCAGTATATTTCCTACACGTGACATTTCTAGACACTAGACGAAGCTTCCGCTGTCAAGAAGCGTAAAGCCTCCAGCCGTCAATAGTGATGGCTGCAGGGAAATTGGCTCTATGGTGGATCCTGCAGACCCACAGGATCCTTCTGAGACCTCAATGCTTTACACTCGTGCATGCCACTCCGGCTGCTAGTCCCCCAGAAATGATGTTAAACTTTAGGCACTGTAAATGTTTCTTATCATTGAAGTAGCTATAGCGCCTGAAGTATGCTGACACTGTCCTTCCATTTAAAATTAAACCATTTCTAAAGTTTTAATGCTAAACAAGAATCGCCAGCAGCCTATCTGTTCTCTTCTGCTGAGGTTAATAAGGAAGCAATAACTAATGTGGAAGAATTAGCCTGAGCACCATGGGGTGTCTGTGATTGGCTGAGGGTGTCCATTGCTGGTATAAATTGGCATGGATACAAGGAAGTGTATAATGTCTGCCTTAACCATACCGCCAGTAGAAACCAAGCCATGGGTGGCTTATTTAGTGCTAAGCTACTTGAAAATAGACTAACACTGAATGGAAGGACAGTGCCAGAGACTCCAGGCACTGTAATCAATTCAATATGATGAAATGGTTATAGTGCCTGTCAAAGCACCTTGTACCTTCCAAGTTATGATAGGTCTGTGTATTCGATCCTGATTTTGTTTAGTATTGGCCCTTTGGAAATTTTCTGTATCCTATTATTTGTCTAGGGTTCGGATGTGAAACCGACATCAAATGCATGCGTTGAAATGATGCAGAATGTGTCAGATCAACGAAGGATAGGATCTGTAGTGGGTGATAGGGGCTCTAGTTGGTGCAGGAGAGAGTTAGAGGCTGTAATGGGCAAAGGAGGCCTAGGGGCTGTAGTGGGTGCAGTGGTATAGAGGCTATGGTGGGTGCAGGTGGCATAGGAGTTGGGGTCAGTGCACGGGGAAAAGTGTTGTAGTGGATGCAGTTGGTAAGAGGGGTTGTAGTGGACTGTGGTGGGTGCAGGGGATAATAGGGTTAATGGTGAGTGCATGCGCAATTTGGCGACAGTGGGTGCAGGGTCAGGGGATTTAATGAGTACAGGGAAGAAAGGTTCTGTAGGGGTGCAGGTGGTAAAAGGGTCTCTAGAGGATGAGGGATAGGGGCTCTAGTGGGTGCAGAGGGTTAGAGGGCCTGTTGTGAGTGTAGGGGGAAAAGGGCTGTAGTGGGTGCATGGGGTAATAGGGGCTGTAGTGCGTTGGGGGGAGCTGTAGTGGGGTCAGGGTGTAATATAGGGCCTGTAGTAGGTGCAGGAAGAAAGAGACTCTAGTGGTTTGGGGTAATAGGGGCTTTACTGGTTAATAGGAGATAGGAGGATAGGAACTGTGGTGGGAGATAGGGGTAGACAAGTAGGAGCTGTGTTGGGGATGAGGCAGTAGTGAGGGGATAGAGTAAGTTTTATTTATATATATATATATATATATATATACATAAAACTTTCATTTAAATAAATAAATGAAAATTTAAAAAAGTGTTTTTTTCAACTCCCTGAGCCTTACCTTTTGCCAAGGATGGAAGAATTTGTATCCATGGGAGACCCACCCACTGGGAGTGCATACAAGCTTTTTCCGGTCAATGCAGGGGCATGTGTAAGACCGTTGTTCTCCCTCCTCCCACTTGGCATCCGGACAGTCTAGCCAGTGAGAGTGACCTCCCCACAGGCCATGTAGATCAGCGTGGTGGCACACAACACCTATGTGTATAATGTATACCCAAATGGAATAGCAAACATAATAAAAGAAAACAATTAGATTTTTGCTGCGATGTGTATGATAAATCATGCATTTGAAACCGTGTTCCCCCAAAATAAGACATTCCCCAAAAATAAGCCCTAGTGTGTTTTTTCAGGGGAAAAAATGAATATAAAACCCGGTCTTATTATAACACGGTAGATTCTTTATTTATTTAATTTAATGTTGGGATATCGATACAATATTCTATACAGAAATATATATTCCAGTATGTGGTATACAAAATGTTTGGGACAAGGCTAGATTGTTGAAAAGAGACTTTTGTTGGAATCATTTATTACAGGCAGTAAAAATGTGAAGCTGTAAATAAAAAAAAAAACTGTCCTGGCACTTTTAGGTAGAATCCTGTTATCTGGCCACAGTACAGTACCCGGGGCATAAACACAGACACATTGATTTAGTTAGGTATTTGCATTATTCACCCAACATGGATAAAATGACTTGGATACATTTTAAATTGCATGAAAATAATACATTAAACAAATGCAAGGGTTATTTTACACTGGCAGCAGGCATGACTTTCATTGCAATCAAGTATAATTATTTAAATAACACAGAAACAATCCCACTTTGTAGGCTAAGATTACCAGATATAACCGCCATTAAAACTGCCTTTTCAAATAAAAAAGGATATAGGTTTTCAGCATGAAAATATTCAAAAGATTTGAAGCTTTGTTTAAAAAATGAAAAAAAAAAGTTATATTTAGATTTACTTTCCTGCTAGTTTACTCATTGAACTGTCACAGTCTTCTGACACATGTACTAAATTATCAAATCTATACAAACGTTAAACACTTATTTTTGTAGTTTTGTTAAAACAAATTATATTTGGAGGAAAGTAATGGATCTACCGCAAAGGACACTCTAAACAAGAAAAAAAAAGACCCATGGATTCCAAGTAAGGTGATGCAGACCTTAATTGGACTTAACACATGAGATGATGTTTTAGCCACGCAATGTGGCCTTTGTCAAATCATTATCTCATGTGTTAGGTCCAATTAAAGTCTACATTACCCTACTTGGAGTGCACTGATCTTTACTTCTCGTTTTAATTGTATTTAGGGGACCAGACACTAACCATGTATCTAAAGTTTCACTGTTGGAGAAAATAGGAAATAAGTGAACTGGATGGTGTGCAGTCGCTTTTCTCGTCAAAGGGACACTCTAGGCAACATAAACACTGAATATTTTTGATGTGGCCATAATGTTCTCATACTGACCCTGTAGTTTCAGCAGTGCATTCTGTCTTATTTTCTCCTTGCAGGGCTTTAAAACAGAGCATAAATCCACCCTGCTGTACTGTCAATAAGAGAATTGATTCTTTTTCCCAGTTCACTCATGATATTGGTATGGAATTGGGACAGGTGTGCGGGTCTTTCTGTTACAAACTACTGACACTGGTGCAGCCCATAATGGGCAGATAAACACAAAAAGAATTCAGCGCTAGTAATCACAAAATTAGTCAAGGTAGGCAGCAACCCAAATGAAGGAAAACCCCTCGGGTCCTTCGGTGGATAGATACAAAAAGATATGGAAGGGCTGCGCCAAATAAGGGTAGATAGTCCAGTAAAGTATTGCTAGGGTGCCAATAGATGGTCTAGGATACTTGATAGAGTTCCTCTGTGGATGCGTCTGGTGTAGACCGTTCCGTATATGTAAATACAAGAGAGGTAGAGGCGACTAATGGTATAGTATGAAAGTTCAGGGTGTGATAGGTAACAAAAAGTAAAGAACTCACATTCAGGAGAGCTATGGCCAGCTCTGGTGTGGATTGCGTACAGCGGTATAATCCCCGCTTATGGGATATGTAGGGAGGGGTCTCCGTCAGCACCGTCTGGTAGTCCAGAGCTCGAAAAAGAAAGACAGAAAGCAACAATAGTGCTCTCAATTTTGATGTGGTTCAATGTGCAGATAAGAAGAGGTAAAAAACTCACATTTGAGGGAGCTATGGCCAGCTCTGGTGTGGATAGCGTACAGCGGTATAATCCCCGCTTATAGGATATGTAGCGGCGATACGTCCGTCAGCACCGTCTGGTGATCCAAGGCTCCAATATAGAAGAATAAAAAGCAGCAATAGTGCTCTCAATTGTGATAGGTTAAGAGAGTAGTAGAGAAAATAAAATAATACTCACAAAGATAGAGCAGAGGTACTGCTCTATGGATAGGCGCCGGTGGTATGATCCCCACCTAGGATTTCTTGGAGTACTGGAACTTTAAAATTGCCAATGGAAGTAAAAGTAACCAGGAAAGGTTAAAATGCCAGGAATAGGTAAAAACAAAAGTTGTTTAAAGTGCATAAAGAGTGCAATAAAAAGAGGATTGGTACAATAAAGTAGCCAAAAAACTTTTATTGATCTAAAATACACAGTAAAATACAGAATTAATAACCATAAACGCGTTTCACCATAAGTGGCTTCTTCAGAATGGGATAAAAGTAGTAACCTGGCAGGGGTTGTTTAAATAGGGCTATGTTAATTTGAAAATTGCGCCAAAAGTGTAATTGGCCAATCAGAGACAATTTTTAAAATCACTTTTCAAAATTAGGATTCAAGAGTATGGGAGTGATGTTATAAAGGTGATGAGTCCATTTAAATTATTTAAATGTGAAAACTAGAGTGAGAAAGTTGTTTTTAAAGAGAAAGAAAGGAAGAAAAAAAAAAAAAAGTTGTTTGATTAAAGTTAAAAAAAAAAAAAAAGTTTGATTAAAGTTCATTAAAAGAACAAAAAAAAAGGGTTTGATTAAAGTTCATTAAAAGAACAAAAAAAAAGGGTTTGATTAAAGTTCATTAAAAGAACAAAAAAAAAAGGGTTTGATTAAAGTTCATTAAAAGAACAAAAAAAAAATAGATGGTTTAAAGGTACAGAGATACAGAGATATATGTAAATGGAGTATGCATGAAAAGGGGGTAATATAATTCCAAACATAATGATTTAAATAGGGGTTATATTATACCCCAGAGTAATAATACAGATGTTAAATGAAAATAATAGATAAAATAAAAATAAAATTAAATAAAATTAAATAAAAGATTACACAGAATACAAGATACATAAATGGAAAGGCATAGATGAAAAAATAAAACTTAAAAGATTATTATTATTATGAGGGTTGGTTAGGTCCAGACATAAAGAATAAAAGCATGTAGATAAGGGTTGTATATAGGAATTTAAATAAAATTAAACAGGTCAAAATCAACATTTAAACCAGATGGGGTAAGAGTTTTGAGATTAAAAACCCATTCCATCTCAGCTTTACCTAATATGTTCTTAATGTTACCACCTCTCCATGGTATTATACATTTTTTTATGCCGATGCATTTAAGGTGTCTTATGTCGTTGTTATGTGTACAAAAGTGTTTGGAGACTGAGTGATTCAGGTAGCCTTTTTTGATATTTCTACAGTGTTCACTCAGTCTCACTTTAAGACTTCTTGTGGTCATCCCTACATACTGGAGACCACAAGGGCACTCCAACAAGTAGATGACATTTTTGGTATCGCAACTGATAAAATCTTTAATTTTATAGGTTTTGTTGGTGATATTAGATTTAAAACTGGTGGTTTTGGAAGGGACGGAGGGGTCTGTGTTTTTGCATACAATGCATCTTTTACATTTATAAAAGCCACTGGCATTGGGCATAAAAGAATTAAAAGTAGGTTTGGTTTCTTTTGTAAAATTGGTGGTTAAAATGGATTTGAAGTTTGGGGCACCTCTAAAGACAACATTAGGCTTGTCAGGTATAATATTTTTAAGTATTTCGTCTTCTTTTAAGAGGTGCCAATGTTTTTTGATAATTTTTTTGACATGGCAACTTTTGTTATTAAAATTGAAAATAACAGGAAGGGGCATGGTGTTGGTGGTGGGTTGGGTATTGTAAGTTAGGAGGTCTGCTCTATCTTTTTTGGTGATGGTATTTATAATGATGTTGAGGCGGGTTGGTGAGTAATTTTTCTCAATAAATTTTTCTTTTAGATAATTTGATTGTTTGTTAAAATCTTCTATTTGGGAGCAATTCCTTCTGAGACGAAGGAATTGGCTTTGAGGGGCACTTTCCAACCAGGCCCGCCATTGAAAGGTCATGTCAGCCTGGTGTCTAGCTTGCCTAAGTTTGAATTTCTAAGTCTATAAATCACTATATAATTAACTAACTTCCTTCGCTGCTTATTACTTAAAGTGAACCTGTCAGAAAAAGTATCTAAATAAAAATAATTCAATAATTACTTACATAAAATGCTTTTTTTTTTTATCTGTTCCAATCGAGATTCATATGCTTTTCAAATATATTCACCTCCTCTTGAACCATTGCAGCACAGCTATGAGCCTGCCTTCGTGGGCATGGAGAAGCCTCTCAGCATCTCCTCTGTTTGGGTAAGCTTCAGGCGGCTTTCCCAATGCCTGGCGCTCCCCCTCTGCTCACCTTGAGGTGCTGACTTCACTGTGTTCGATTGAATAGAGTGATGTCTGACATCACTCCGGTCCTGCTGGGGAAGGGCATCATTTGCCAATTCTCCATTCAACTACTCTTCACTTGTGCTGTCTTTAGAAAAAGAAGCAGGGCTGGTGGAGGCCATGAGGATTGCTGGAGGAGGTACCAGGATGGTTGCAGGTTGGCTCATTACACGGCAAACATCAGCTTTGCGGATGATGCCGATACTCTGTCATGTGGGGCAGGCACAATTAAACTTCATTATTCATGGCTCTCTACACATTTGCTCTTGATTTAGCTAGCATAATGTATAGATGGAAATTACTGAGTGAATGAGAACTTAAATGTGCAAAGTGCACAACAGTTTCACCTTTCAAGCAGTTTTGTAATCTTGCATATTCTGCAATGATGGTAACATTGCCACTTGAGGTACGGTTGCCCAGGGGTGCAGTGGAGGTAAGTTATATTTACCTGAATCTGTCCCAGCTGGCACCACCATTTTTATTCTTCAGATCCTGGTGCTTCATCCATCACGAGCCAACAAGAGTGCTGTACTCTTGCACATGTGTATGTGACAACCTAATGGTTGATTTGCTTGGAGAGGAACTTAGATGCAGTGGAATGACAACCTCTTGCAAACACATCCTTTCCAGGTTCCTGAAAAGTGATACGGGAACATGGGAGATCTATATGTGCATGGGTGCTCTTATTTACAAAGGAAGCAATGGATCCAGAAAGGATCAGACAAGAAGCAGTGTCAAGTGATACAATGGTCAGTGCTGGCAGCCAAGGAGCAAAGTCGAAAGTCAAGCTAAAGGTTGGAAGTAAGGAAATCCACAAATTGGAAGCAGGATGCCAGAGGTCAAAGGTCAGACACAAGAAGCCTGGTCAGGGTCAAAGTCTAAAGTCAGAAGCTGAAACATTTACTGGAAATCAGGAACCATGAACAAGAATCAGGAACCAGTATCTGAGACCAGAAGCAATAATCAGGAACTAGGATGCTAGGAGAGTGGGGCAAGCACCAGAACAACCAAGCATTGACCAAGTGGAGTGCTTGGGGACTTATAGGGAGAGAAGTGATAGGCCCCCAACCCCTGCTGGCTTGCATCCGGGCTTCCCTTACCTGCTCCTTCAGCACTCCCACCCCATCTCATCTGACTCCACTGGCCTCAATTATCAAGACAGCGGGGAGCACTGTTGGAACAGTAGCCCATGAGGACCCGCTCCCCGGATGACGCTGGTACTCTGGATCAATTAAATCTGGCTGTATGGTGACAGTGTAAGAGTACAGCACTGATATCAACAGAGGATCCCGCAAGACAATGGGGTAATGGCTAGCTACTGCCGGTGAAAGTGACAACACTTGTAGTGGTGGTTCTACCTTCTGCCAAGTTTTGTCAAGAAAGTGATTTACCATAAGCAGTCCCTACTTTATCTTATGATCTTTTTTGACTGTATTGGAAATTCAATGAAATTTAGCATATAAATCAGAGAAACCTCATGTGATCCCTGATTTGGTATTTCATAAAACTAAGTAATTGATTGAATAAAATGTCTTTAACAGTAAACAATATGTGAGAAGATTGCTGCAATATAGCAAAATATAACCATTTATCCATTTAACAGGCTTTATTTATCCATTACCAAAAATAAACATAAAACTGACAGTTGTATCTATATGCTAATTAGATATAGTGATCCTAAAAATCAAGCCAACAGGTAATATATTGTCTCCATATATTCCTTATTAGTATAATAAACATCCTTTCAGAATCATTGCATAATTACAATGTTCAAATAATCCGGAACAATCGTTGAAAAAGGAGAGGGGAGTTTAATTGGGGGGAAAAACAGTATTTATAATAGGGAGAGATCACCTAAATTGTCAATTGGCTGTAATGGTAGTATAGGGGGTTATTGGAGTAGAAAAGTAGGGTAATAATCGAAGATAAGTATACAAAGTGAGATGATATTTGAAAATCAGGAGAGATAGAAGGAGGGAGAAGATAAATAACTTTAGACACAGCTTAGGTAAGTAAGACAGCAATCAAAGGTAGCAATTATCTGGAGGCTTAAAGGTGCCTATCTCTATACATATATGCTGCTCCTTATCCTGCAAAATGTCCACTTATCTATAGTCTGGACTATTAAATACAATCGCCAAAATCCCTCATTTACTGCACCTTCACGGGTGCAAAAAAACAGAAATAAAAATAAACTCCTGCAGCTACACGGGTTCTATTAGTGCCTGATACTGATATCCTTTGGCACCTTCATGGATGCTAATGGTAAAAGTCCCTGTATAAACGGCTGCAATGGAGTCTCCTATCTTCTAGTATGCATAGGTAAACCCTAACTTAGAACCCTGGAGCATCCTCACAATAAAAAACAAAAGTGGTGATCAAGCTTAGTGCATAGTGAGTAAAGTGCTAAGTGAAAAAGTAAATAAAAATAAAGTCCCCTGTTACTGTTGAAGACATTTCATTCAAACAATTACTTAGTTTTATGAAATACCAAACCAGGGATTCTCACTTACAGAGTTCTCAAAATAGAAGATTCTTGTGGAAAGTAACACTACATGACTCGTTTATATCTTTTCACTTCACACATAGGAAAAGGAACGTCATAAAAAGCGTCTGTCACATTGCAAATGCCAAAATATGCACAGAGAAAATAGAATAGACATCTTACATATGACTGGACTTTAGAATGTCTGGGCTTAACATGCAAAAGAGAGACATTGTAGTTAAAGGGACACTATAGTCACCTGAACAACTTTAGCTTAATGAAGCAGTTTTGGTGTATAGAATATGCCCCTGCAGCCTCACTGCTCAATCCTCTGCCATTTAGGAGTTAAATCCCTTTGTTTGTGTACCCTAGTCACACCTCCCTGCATGTGACTTGCACAGCCTTCCATAAACACTTCCTGTAAAGAGAGCCCTATTTAGACTTTCTTTATTGCAAGTTCTGTTTAATTAAGATTTTATTATCCCCTGTATGTGATTAAAGTTCAATTTAGAGATTGAGATACAGTTATTTAAGGTAAATTACATCTGTTTGGAAGTGAAACCAGTTTTTTTTTCTCTGTCAATCATAGCCAGGGGAGGTGTGGCTAGGGCTGCATAAGCAGAAACAAAGTCATTTAACTCCTAAATGACAGTGAATTGAGCAGTGAAATTGCAAGGGAATGATCTATACACTAAAACTGCTTTATTTAGCTAAAGTAATTTAAGTGACTATAGTGTTCCTTTAATATACAAGCCAAGGCCAGATTGACAGAGAGACAGATAATCATAGATACTAGTTGAATTAGGATAAAAGGAAATCTGGAAAACATACAAACTAGCCAGGTCAGTTTAGAGAGATACTCAGAAACCAGAAACAAGCCAAAGTTAAAACCAGAAACACAGACACAGTGATAAGAAAGGCACAGTAAATAGGGAACACTTTAAAATAGTGTTAAGTAGATACTGATTCCTGTGACATCAAAATGCACAAGCAGCGTCCAGGACACTATGCTCAGTTCATTAAACTTTACTTGTCCAAAACAGAACTTCTGTTCTTTCCTCTTTCAAGTGTTGCTACTACCATGTCTGCCTCATTCCAAGTCAACGGCACTACCATCAGCTCTACCTTGAAGGCTTGCTGTCTAGGTGTACTCTTTGATTCAGACCTCTCCTGTGCTCCTCATGTCCAGTCGATTACCAAATTCTGCCACTTTCATCTCAAAAACAGCGGATGAAAACAAAACCAAAAAACCATAGTGCCTATCCACCCCTATTTAATTGCCGGATGTGACTAAGGTGCTGGTCCATACTGCTATCTGCTCTCTCGCCTTAAATACTGCAATCTCACGTGTTCCCAACAGTCTATAATGAGTACAGCGGCAAGGCTCGTCTTCCTGTCCATTCGCATCTCACACGCCTCACCCCTCGGTTAGACCCTAAATGGGCTTCCCATTTGATATAGGACTCAATAAAAATTTCTGGTACTTAACAATCTGTGCACAATGCTGCTCCAACCTATCTATCCTAATACAAAGGTATGTCCCATCTGGGGCCCAACGCTCTCCCGAATACCTATGTTTATCATCTACTCCCACCTCTGATGTTCGCCTTTAAGACTTCTCTAGGGCTGCACCGTTCCTGTAGAACTCTGTTTCCTTCTATGTTAGACTTTCCTCTAGTCTCCAGTCCTTCAAAACTAACTTATTCAGAAAGCATATCAATTAAACTGTTTACAGCTTTCCCTCCTTGCATCCTTATTCCTCTCCCGCAACTGTAAAAAAACAAAACACTCAAGCCCTCAGTAAATACTATTTTTGCAACCTAGTTTTCTACCCTACCCTTACCTTTTGTGTTACTATACCCCACTACTTCTATTATATAACCTCATTGAGCCGGGCACTTAACCCTATTGTTACTGTGCATCCGTCTTGTCTGGTTTCATCTACATGTCTGTCAGTCAGTCCTCCTATTGTACAGTACTGCGGAATCTGTTGGCACTTTATAAATAATAATAATGATAGGAATAACAAATAAATCTGAACGGATTTACACTATCTTCTAAAAAAATGTTTTTGTTTAAATTATTTTAATAAATTTGTGATGGACTCTGTAGCTAGGAATTCTTAGGGACTTAGATGAAAGAATCTAGTGGGTGTTAGTTTAAAATGCACTTTTTCTAGCTCAAGCATGTCAAACTTAAAGGCTAGCATGGGCCAAATAAGCAAGGTTTAAGTTTATGTAATCCGCCAAAAGAAAAAAAGAGTTTGACCTAGACCAACAAAAAGTTAAATTACTTGTATCCTTCTCATGCAAACAATATGCAATCCTGGGTACGCAAAAGCTTCACTTTAAGTTACATACTATGCCCCCCAATCTAATACACAGCCTCCCGTGCCCCCCCAAATCTAAAACACTGCGCCTCCTCCCTCCACTCTAATTTACTACACTGCCTCCACTCCCACCACCCTAATTGAATATACTGCCTCCCCTTCCTCACCCAAATCTAATACACTGCCTCCCACCTCCCTCCACTCTAATGTAATAAACTGCCCCCACTTCTACCACTCTAATTTAATACACTGCCTCTCCTCCCTCCCCCATTTTAATACACTGCCCCACCCCACTCTAATATACGGCCCTCCCTTCCACCACTCTAATACACTGCCACTCCCTCTCACCACTCTAATACACTGCTCCCTCCCCCAATTTAATACACTGCCACCCTCCCACCAATTTAACACACTGCCCCCCTCCCACCACTCTAATACACTGTGTCCCAAATTTAATACACTGCCCCTTCACTCTAAAACACTACCTTGCCTCTCCCCCAAATTTAATACACTGCCCCCTCCCACCACTCTAATACAACCCAAATTTATATACTTCACTACAGGAAGGTTCCCACCTTCCCCTACCTTAACCCTGTTCCAGACCAGCCCTGCACAACCTTCTCTGCTCAAGCAGGCTGCATGTTTGACATGCTTGGTCTAGCTCATTATAAATCTAGATTTACAGTTTTCCAACCATTTGGCTTAACTCGTTTAATACATTTAACTGATTTTATAGATTTTATAGATTTTCGACAAAAATACACATAGACATTAATGGTGACTTCCGTACAAAATCCATTACAAAGTTTCTTTCTAACAGATTGTAATCTGTTTTTGATCAACTGAATTAAAGTGAGGTCTAAGTGTTGCTTCCATTAATACTATCGAAAGTTCATATTTTTATCTATGTCGATATTTCCATTGCCTTTGTCCCTTGCTGAAAGTATCAATTTTGTTTTCAGTGGTTGTTAGAAACATCTCTCCTGTATACCCCTCTTGGGGAAGCACAAACTGTTACATAACAGGTTAAAAGTCCCTAGACCTTCATGTTGGTTTTATGGTATGTAAATAAAATTAGATATTCACTCTCCATTCACAGTTTGCCTGTTCAAAGCTCCTGCAATAAATCATCCTGGCTCTTTTCAAGCTGCTGCTCTCCCATCTTTAAATATATACATGTAAAACAGTTGCTATATATAACACACAACCTGCTAGTATAACGGTGACAAACTAAACTGCAAAACAAGATATATAAATATACACAAAAGTGCAGCTGATAATATAATTAAATAAAGCACATGGTTAGGTATGGGAATATTTGGACACTGACACAAGTTTTATTTTGGCTATTTACCAAAATAAATTCAATTTACAGTTAAATAATGAATGTGGGCTTAAAGTGCAGTCTCTAAGCTTTAATTTGAGAATATGCACATCCAAATTGGAGGAAAGGTTTAGGAATTACAGCTCATTAATATGTCTTTCTTTTCCAAGGAACCAAATATAATTGGACAATTGACTCAAAAGCTGTTTCATGGACATGTGTGGGCTATGCCTTTATTATTTCTTCATCAATTAAGCAGGCACAGAGAGGGAAAAAAGTATTTGAACGTTTGCCCACTGACAAAGAAATGATCAGTCTATAATTTTAATGGTAGGTGTATTTTAACAGTGAGAGACAGAGATTTGACGGTACATGACACCATCGCCCTTTGATGCAGTGCAGTTGTCCTGTCCCCTTAGTAGAAAAACATCCCCAAAGCATAATGTTTCCACCTCCATGTTTGGCAGTGGGGATTGTGTTCTTAGGGTCATAGGCAGCATTCCTCCTCCTACAAATACGTTGAGTTGATGACAAAGAGCTCGATTTTGGTCTCATCTGACCACAACACTTTCACCCAGCTCTCCTCTGAATCATTCAGATATTCACTGGCAAACTTCAGACATGCCTGTACATGTGCTTTATTGAGCAGGGGGACCTTGCGGGAGCTGCAGAATTTCAGTAGTGCATTAACAATTGTTTTCTTGGTGACTACGGTCCCATCTGCCTTGAGATCATTAACAAGATACTCCTGTGTAGTTCTGGGCTGATTTCTCATGATCATTGGAACTCCATGAGGTGAGATCTTGTATGGGGCACCAGACCGCGGGAGACTGACAGTTTTTTTGTGTTTCTTCCATTTGTGAATAATCACACACCATTGTCACTTTCTCACAATGCTGCTTAGTGATGGTCTTGTAGCCCATTCCAGGCTTGTGTAGGTCTACAATCTTGTCCCTGACATCCTTGGACAGCTCTTTGGTCTTGGCCATGGTGGAGAGTTTGGAATCTGATTGATTGCTTCTATGGATAGGTGTATTTTATACAGGTAACAAGTTGAGATTAGGAGCACTCCCTTTAAGACACCTGGGAGCCAGAAATCTTGCTTATTGATAGGGGATCAATTACTTATATCACTCTTTGACATGCAAATCGATTTATAACTTTTTTGACATGCGTTTTTCTGGATTTTTTTTTGTTATTCTGTCTCTAACTGTTAAAATACACCTTTGAATTATAGACTGGTCATTTCTTTATCAGTGGGCAAACATTCAAAATGAGCAGGGGATCAAATACTCATGATTCAAAGCATATCATATCATCAGTAAAACACGTTGGAGCCAGTATGATGGCATGGGCATGCATGGCTTCCAGTGGCACTGGATCACTTGTGTTTATTCATGATGTGACAGAAGCAGCTGGATGAATTCTGGAGTGTATAGGAATATATTGTCTGCTCAGATTCTGCCATATGCGATGAAGTTGATTGCAAAGCTCTTCACTTTAAAGATGGACAATGACCCAAAACACACTGCAAAACCAACCCAGGAGTTTTTAATGCAAAGAAGTGTAATATTCTGCAATGGCTAAGTCACCTACTCTCAACCCAATCTAGCATGCATTTCACTTGCTGAAGACAAAACTTAAGGCAGAAAGATCTACGAACAAATAACGATTGAAGATAGCTGCAGTAAAGGTCTGCCAAAGCATCAAAAAGGAGGAAACCCAAGGTTTGTGGATTTTCATGTGTTCCAGACTTCAAGCAGTCATTGCATGCAAAGGTTTCTTGACAAAGTATTAAAAATTTGAATTTTTTTGAATTTATGATTGTGTTAATTTGTCCAATTACATTTAAGCCCCTGAAATAAGGGGACTTTGTATGTGCAATTCCTAAATATTTCATACAATATTTTTGTTCAACCCCTTCAATTAAAGCTGAAAGTCCATTGTGGGGGCATAGAGAGCCAAAATTATTAAAATTGTGTCAGTGTTCAAATATTTCTGAACCTAACTGTAATCTGGGCACCTAGGAACATATGAATATAATTATATAACACATATTAGTATGTAACACACAACTGTGATTTGCAATTGAAATTAGAAAATTATATCAAGTTAGATTAAAAAAAAAAGTCAAGCAGCAACAATACAATAACACGATCAATGATTAGCAGCATTAGTCACCAGGGTTGAAAGTCCATATCTTGCATTAATGTCAAATCCAATTGTCGGAATCACCACAATGGCTGCAACCAGATTTCTGAGAAGGCAGGTTGTGAAAAACAGCAAGATTTGGTGGCAACAGGCACTGTGGTTTCAGTAAGCACAATCATTCACCTGTATTTTGAATATATTTTGGTTTCTACAGTAGCACCACTCCTGAGAAATGCATTTTCTGGGTTTGCCCCAAATTTCCTTTTCTTTCCTTTTCCTAGCTTTATTTGAGCTACTTCCAACTCTGAATGGGAGATAGGCATGGGCATCCACAGGGGGGAGGGGGGGTGCACTTGCCTGCATTATTCAGCTTGTTCTGCTAATTTTCATGTGAGATTGAAAATACAGTGCAATACCGGCACTGTGTATGGAGAGAGACAGGGATAGGAAGCTGCATCTTATCCCTGCTTCTTTTTGACTGAATCCGCAGGGGAGCAACACATGCAGCCTGCATAGATAGCCTACAGATCAGGGAAGTGAGGCATATGAGGGCGGGGTGCAGAGATAGCCTAAAGATCAGGGAAGTGAGGCATGGTGGGCAGATATAGCCTATAGATCAATGAAGTAAGGCATATGGAGGGCAGAGATAGTCTACAGATCAGGTAAGTGGGGCAATAGAGGGGGCTGAGAGCACCTACAGATTAGGGAAGTGAGGCATATGGGGGGCAGAGAGAGCCTACAGATCAGGGAAGTGAGACATATGGGGGGCAGAGATAGCCCACAGATCAGAGAAGTGAGGCATATGGGGAGCAGAGACAGCCTACAGATCAGAGAAGTGAGGCATATGGGGGGGCAGAGACAGCCTACAGATCAGAGAAGTGAGGCACATGGGGGGGCAGAGATAGCCTACAGATCAGGGAAGTGAGGCATATGGGAGGGGCAGAGATAGCCTACAGATCAGGAAGTGAGGCATATGGGGAGGGGGCAGAGATAGCCTACAGATCAGGGAAGTGAGGCATATGGGAGGGCAGAGATAGCCTACAGATCAGGGAAGTGAGGCATATGGGGAGGGCAGAGATAGCCTACAGATCAGGGAAGTGAGGCATATGGGGGAGGGGGCAGAGATAGCCTACAGATCAGGGAAGTGAGGCATATGAGGGAGGGGGCAGAGAGAGCCTACAGATCAGGGAAGTGAGGCATATGGGGGAGACAGCCTATGGGAAGGGTCAGCAAGGACCAGGAAGGTAAAATAAGAGAAGGAGCAGAAAGGGGCAGCAAGGATCTGGAAGAGACAGCAAGGAGCACAACAGGTAAAGTAAGAGAAGGAGCATAAAGGAACACAAATGAGCAGGAAGGGACAGCAAGGAGCATGAAGGGTCTGCAAGGAGCACAAAGGGTCAGCAAGGAGAAGGAAGGGTCTGCAAGGAGCATGAAGTGTCAACAAGGAGCAGGAAGGGTCAGCAAGGAGCTGGAAGGTAAAGCAGCACAAAGGTAAAGTAGAAGGAGCAGAAAGGGTCAGCAAGGAGCAGAAAATGGAGGCAAGGAACAGGAAGGGACAGAAGGAGCACAAAGGTGAAGTAGGAGAAGGAACAGAAATGAGCAGGAAGGGTCTGCAAGGAGCAGGAATGGTCTGCAAGGAGAAGGAAGGGTCTGTAAAGAGCAGAAAGAGATAGAAGGAGCACAAAGGTAAAGGAGCAGAAAGAATCAGAAGGAGCACAAAGGTAAAGCAGGATAAGAAGCAGAAAAGGGTATCAAGGAGCAGAAAAGGACAGCAAGGAGCACAAAGGTAAAGTTGGAGAAGGAACAGAAAGGGATCAGAAAGAGAAAAGAGCAGAAGAGGGAGCACAATAAGCAGAAAGTAGCAGAAAGGTAAAGGAGCAGAAGGAGCCAAGGAGGAGAGAAGACAGTGTCAGAAGAAAAAGAAGACTGTGTAAAATGAAGGAGAAGAAAAGGAGATTGTAGCAGGAAGGACAAGAGAAGTGAACCCTCCACTTTATTCTGGACTCCACATCATAAGGCTTTGGTACCTGGGCCTGGCAGGGAAACTTTGGATCTTCTCATCTCCCCAGGTAAAAAAAAATATCAGTGTTAATGTGTTCACTTTTATTTACTGAGTGTCAGGAAGCACAGAGGGCCAGTGGGGAGAGGTGTCGCTGATTGGCTAGAGCGGTCAGCTGGCATTCTAAGCCAATCAGTAGCTCCCCATTCATAAAAAAGTAAAACATTTTTATGAACCGGGAACTAGCGATTGGCTTAGAGCGTCAACTGACCACTCTAGCCAATCTGTAGCACCCATGCCTGACGTCAATCTGCACTTCCTGACACTCCGTTTCAGAAGCCGAATACCACTGAGCGACCTGGAAATCTGGAGCTGGAGGAAGTCTTTGGAGTTAAACCATTTGTGAGCGGTTTAACCCCTTAAAGGAAAGAGATCACCCAGGGGCTTCCTGGCATCATAGCATTTACATTTAGATGAAATTGTTATGGTGACCAGAATGTCCCTTTAACTTGCATAAAGGAACACTATAGTGTCAGGAATACAAACATGTATTCCTGACACCATAGTTGTGAAAATGCTATTCACCCTGGCTTTATGTGATAATGAATATGCTCCTCCCCTTCATGACACTGTCAAAAAGGGACAAAGCATGGATGTCATTACAATTATGCCCCCCCTGGAAAAATTCCTGCAGATGCTCGTGGAGATAGGTTGTTGACATTTTATCATTAATCCTAGTGAGAGATTAGGTTACCAATATATAGTTGTGTTCAGTCCAGTGTGTGCTGTGCAAGTGTGTGAGCACTGTGCAGTGTTTCTTAACATCAAACTGTCGGGAATGGGGATACCCGAACACTCAAACCTAATGGAAACAGTAAAGGTACGGTCCATAGAGTGGCCGGAATAGTGCCTAATATAGATAAATGAAATGTCTGCAAGCAGACAGAGAGTAAACAAGAGACAGGCAGAGGTCAGGAAAACAGACAGCACGAATGGCCAAATAAGGCAAGGTCAGAAAACAAACAGTATAAACACACTCTCAGGAAACAAGAACCACTACAGGTCAAGGAAACAAGGACAACCAAGAAGTATACATACCCTATACTGGGTTATGATAGGTTACAGAGGGCCCTGATGTCACAAGTGTGTACACCTCATAAAAAAGCACTACATAAACTGGCATTATAAAAGGAGACGAATGAAAGGGCTCCATATCATATATGATTTCATAATGAGGCACCAGAAATCCAGGGATGAGTGGCCGTGCATTGGAACACAGAAGAAACATTACTTCTATGATCTCACGGCGCTGCAAGAGACAGGTATTGTGACAAAGACACTAAAGTATCTAAACTACTGAGCAGCACAAAGCTCTATTTTTAACGAATAAAGTTGTGTTAATTTCACAAAATACAATCATTCATATCTCAAATTTATTGTAATATGAACAATCAACCCCCCATTATCATTTTTGAGTACTAATCCCACACCAAGATTGAGGGAGTGTAAGGGAAGGGGTCCTATTCCAAAATCCAACATCAACTGTAGTGCCATGGCTTTTAAGGGTTTGAACAACTTGCACATAAGGATACCTCTCTTACTGTTGCCTCCACAACCATCACCACAATTAGTAGTATTTGGGATTCTGGAATTAGTAGCATGTCTATAATGCAGGTCCAGCCCAAGACATTATGCTGTCTGGGTCCAAGAAAGAAATGCTGCTCCCTCCCCCCATCAAACCCACCAAAACATGCAAACATTTATTATGTTATGCAGAATGTGTAGTAGATTTAGTGTCTGTATGTAGTGAATGCAGTTTGTGCATATTGGATGCAATGTTTGTGTTTGTGTATTGTATGCAATGTGTGTAGTGGATCCAATGTGTGTATGTGGTTTATCACTGCATTCACTACACAAACACAGACACTGCATCCACTACATAGACACTGCATCCACTACACACACAGAATCTTCTACACATACTCCATCCACTATACACACACACTCTGCAAGGCAGGGTAAAAAAAACTACAATGAAAGGCATTAGAAAAACTAGGGAGCTGCAACAGGAGTAATTTAATTTGAAAACAGAGGACTAACAAAAAAAGTAAAAGTGAGTGGGCAATTGATGACCCACTAACCTGCCCTTACCTTTTATTTTCTGAAAAATACCCTTTTTACACAATTTTACAAATTTATGTTGCCGCTACAGTTAAAAAAACGAAAAAAAAAACTGTAGGATGGTCATTAATACCACAGATTGGATTGTGTAATAGCTTTGTTCTTCTCAGTGTTGATGGGCTGAGTGGGTGGTCAATTGTCCATTTACCATTGTCTTCCTTTTTGCATATATCCCCTATTTTGAACTTGCAATGACTCCTGCTCTTCATTTGTATTGAATACAAGATAGCAAAAGATTACAATTTATCATTCTCTCACTTCCTTTTTTATTTTTTTTAATATATATAATAATGTAATTTCAGTAACTCAGAATTGGCATTGTAAACATGGCTAATATTGTGTAGGTCACACAATATTGTAGCCTTTTTAGCATATCAGCACAGTCATAACACCCTTTTTTGCCTTCAGTTCCAGCTGCGTGAATGGCTATTCCGAAATTCACCCAAAATGAACAGCGACATGAATAATTCGATCAATGTCCCCTTCACACACAAAAAAAAAACAACAGATGTGTCAAAGTGTTTTGGAAGAGACAACATTTTTTGCCATTTGTAAGTCTAATTTCCACGGTAGTTGGAACGCAAGCCATTTCTTGAGGAAGGAGCAAGAGAAAAAAGGTATTCTTACACACCATCTATGACAGGATGGTCAAAATAATTGTGGAACATCACTGGGCAATCAGCAGTTATACTATATTATGTATATATGTTGTACCGCATAAATTGGCCCCCTATGCACCTTTTAGTTTTTTTACTTCTGATTGTTTCCAAATTGACAATCTGCTGAGCCAAACTTTGATTCATCTGAATTTTGATTTGTCGAATTTGTTCTGTCTTCAAATAATTTTTCCCCATGCACAAGTCTACTGTTTGCTGCCATATCAACTGCAATATTTCACTCTCAGTGTTTTGTACTTTATTTGCTTAAAAGACCACTATAGTGCCAGGAAAACATACTCGTTTTCCTGGCACTATAGTGCCCTGAGGGTGCCCCCACCCTCAGGTCCCCCTCCCACCCGGCTCTGGGGAGAAACATACCTTTCTCCAGCGCCTGGCGGGTAGCTCTTCGCTTCCGATCCTCCTCCTCTCCTCCCTTTCGGCTGAATGCGCATGCTGTCAGAATATTTATATCAACAGACATTTTGTGCTAAAAAGAAATTAAAGGTGTATAATGCTCAAGTCACTCAAAACAAAGCGGACTCCATTTTGCTATCTTCAGGATAGCAGAGACATAGTTTCGTCTTACTTTCACTAACCAAGATAAGCAATTAAGCAAGGGGGATGGAATGCTCTGTCTAAATGTTAAAGGAATGTATTATCTAAACACAGACACTAGTGACAGAGAAGACTAAGTAATTAATTTCACTTTCTAAATTTTACAAGTCTCCATTGTAGTAAGGGGTGAAAGTGAATTTAGAACTGTCAATTTTACAAGTTACGACCAAAGTAGTTGCCACAAAGACTGAGACAAATGCTTTGAACTGAAAGCAAATCTAAGTTATGGTAGTCATTTTAGATAAGCCAAATGACGTCAAAATCGTCATCGGGAAAAGTTAACTCTTTCCTGGATAGGAAGGTTTCGTTAGACGAGACTGCCCTCTATGGATCAAATACCTAAATTGCGACCCATAGATTGGACACACCTACGGCTTTCTATTGGGTTATCAACTAATGACGTACAGAGAATCTGGCCCTTTAAAAGTAAAGACAAAGGGAAGAGAGAGAGTAGTTGGAGTTGAGAGACAGAGAGAGATGAATTGAAGTTTGGGGATTCCAAGTCGGACATGCAGAGAAATCCAGGACAATATCTTGGACTAACACTCTACCCTTAAACTCTCTTGGACATAAACTCTTAAACTCTTTAATACTTTTTCTATCACTCACGCACCTCCATACAACCAATCAAGTTTCTGGGATTACCTACTCATCTGATGAGAATATCTACATAACTGGTAATTATGCTGGTTTTATTTAATTAATTTAAAATAATTAAAATTTACTAATAGCATGATATATGACTGGATAAATCACGGTCAGATTTCATATTTAGAAATCTTAGTTAACTAAAGAATATATAGTTATAAACATTCCATTCTGCAGGTGGAATTAAGGATAATTATATATTAATGTGATATTATCACGTGTTAGCATACCGCTGTTTTTATCCAGGTGTATTGATTTGAACTAAAATAAGATAAGATATCTTCTTAGACAAATTAAAATTCGGTTTATAGAATCTGGTAGATTATTCTTATTGGATGGTTCCAGGAAATGACTAATGAGTTGGTACAAATGTTATTTCAATTGAAAATCACAGGAGAATAGGATACTATATGCCTAGGAGGATCTGGCCAGCATTGAAAGGGTTATTCAGTGGTTTTAACTGTTAGCCAAGGTTTTATGGTTCTCCACTGTGAAAAGCTTCACTTTTTGTCTGTAAGGATACCCTCATAAATCGTGTAAGTCTTGACAGAAAATGCTGTTTAGCCATTGAAAAGTGTAAACCCATTCCATTGTATTGTATACTATGTTATACTAAATATTCACTGATTATTATCATGCATGCTGCCTAATATTATTTGTTAATTAATTTGTTACAATAAAAATAAATCTATTTTTATAACAGATTGTGATTTAATTGTATGGAATACTTTTCACTTAAATGATAAACGATCTCTAAGATCTAAGAGAATTGAAATAGTGGGCAATTCTCGACTGCTTAAAATTATCATCCCATAAATATCCCCACAACATGCGCAAGAGTTGCGCGCGCATTCAGCCGGTCTCATAGGAAAGCATTTATAATGCTTTCCTATGGACGCTTGCATGTTCTCACTGTGATTTTCACAGTGAGAATCACACAAGCGCCTCTAGCGGCTGTCAATGAGACAGCCACTAGAGGATTTGAGGGCTGGATTAACCCATTTATAAACATAGCAGTTTCTCTGAAACTGCTATGTTTATAAAAAAATGGGTTAACCCTAGCTGGACCTGGCACCCAGACCACTTCATTAAGCTGAAGTGGTCTGGGTGCCTAGAGTGGTCCTTTAAACTCATCAATGAGGAATTATTTGTATACATTTGGTGATGTTGTTTTTATTTGTCAGGATTGCATTGTTTGTGGTATCTCTTCTACTCATATGCAGAACTGTTTAATACTATTTAGTGTATTTAGTTATTTATTTTAAATGTGTTGTGTCAAGTTCTTTTTATAGCTGAAATCAATTAGGGTACAATGATACCTATAATGTGCCAATAAACCTTCATCTGAATGATTGTAATCATTTGTCCTTAACTGGTTTAAAAAACACCCCAAGTACCATAACCAGTATAGTCTACTGTAGTAGTTATGGCACCAGCTCAGTATAACTAGTGAAAGCCTTGATAAAGGCTTGAGAACGTACCTGAGGTCAACGAGAGGTCTTCTCCTCTACAACTGGAAGATCTTATAAGCTCCACTAGCTCTACTGTGCATAGCCCTGTATAGCTTTCTCATTAGCTAAGAGAGTCAGATGAGAACTCACAGCCAGACTTAACTCAGTGCAGGGAGCTTCCAGAGTCAGAGGAGGCAGTGGCTGGCACCCAAACAGACCCCAGGTAATTTGTCAAACCATTCTTAAATGGCTTGTCTACTTACAGTTGGAAGCTAACAGGGCTCTTGGCACTTGGATTGTTCCTTTAACCTAATAGCCACACAGTCCTTTTTGCACATAAATGATGATATGAAAAGTGTTGTCAGAATAGTATGTTTTGATCTTGCCAACAATGTTAATGGCTGATCAGCAGTCATGTTGATAATTATCTATAGAGAGATTGTGATCGAAGACTTTTTTTCTTTTTTAACTGAAATAAAGTGACAGATTATGTAAGTTCTATCAAAGGCAATCGTTGATTAGTTTGAAATGTCACATACATTATACGCAAAATAAATTGTTTTTTTTTTCACCGAACTACTAATATATTTAAGATTAAAACACAAATATATAATCACAACTGATAAATGTGAAAAGAAACAACTTCTTGAAAACATCAATAAATATAAATTACACCCAAACATCTGACTATATTCCAGTGAAGATTATGGAGATGAATCCTGGTTAAAAAAAGTGACATAGGTGCAGATGTTCTAACAGTATGTCTGACAGATCTTCAGGAAATCCTCTAAATTAACAGAAATAGTTTTGGACTGTATTGAATTAACTGATTCTTTAAATCCCAGCTGGAAAAACGCAGTGTCAGGTGACTCCTTACATAATACCTTATGCTATGCTATGTCATAGGCGAAATAGTTTCCAAAACAGTAGCAGATCAGTAGGTGGTGGGATACCTGTTGTTTTGTGCATACAGAGTCAATGCAATCATGAATATCAATAAAACGTTAATGCATTAGATTTTTGCCTCATCAATTTGATGTTGCTTTTGTGAATGCTCAAATCTTTACTATATCTGCACAGAAAAAAATAAATGTTTTACAGAATTCTGCACCATAAGCTTGCCTGTTTAGCGACGCCCCTCATGCCAAAAAGACCCCTTATTGAATGTATGCACACAGTCTCAGTCCCAACAGCACTGAGTGAGCTGTTTTTAATTCACAACCTGGCTCCAGTGAGTCAGAGAAGCTGCAAACAGTTAGTAATATCATTATGTCTCCCTGGAGTCCTTTCCTTCTAATGCAGGTTATGTTGTTGTTCAGATCATTCCGTAATGTCAGTAACTCAGCTGTGAGCATACCTTTATGATAAGAGACTCTTTTTCTGGAGCGAGGAGGTGTTGCTAAAGAGGCAGGGTTATGGTGCAGCATTCTGCAAAATATTTATTTATTTTATGGGAAAAAAAAACGATAAAGAATTAGGCATGGAAAAAAAATTACAGCATATTAATGAGGTCAAAATAAAAAAATAAATGTGTTAAAGTTGTGTTGGTGCATGGAATTTCCCTTTAATATTCTCTAAAGCAATTGTCTAGAACATGGGTTGCCAACCTGGTCTCTACCGCCCACCAGTGGGCGTTTTGGGATTCCAGGTGGGCGGTAGCAGAATCCTCCCTCCATCTAGAGAGATGAACACTTTATTCATCTCTCGTGCACTCAGTGGTAAGCAGGAAGTGCGAGGTTGTAGATGCGAGTGCATGAAAACGCGAGCGTGTGTGCCTGAACGCGCATGTGCGCCCATATCGCACGGGCGTATGCACGTACAAACACGTGCACTCGTGAACGAGTGTAACACGCGGGTAGAGGAAGGGGAGGAGTTGGAGTAGGTAGGGTGATACACAATAGCAGGGAGTGGAGTACTTGGAAAATAGGAGAAAGAAGGAGCAGAGTACTTGTAAAAAAAGGAGAAAGAAGGAGCAGAGTATTTGTAGAATAGGAGAAAGAAGCAGTAGAGTACTTGTAAAAAAAAGGAGAAAGAAGGAAAATAAAAAATATAAAAAGGAGAGAATTGTTCTTGGCTAATAATAATAAGTGGGCTACCTAGCTCAGCCTTCCTGCTGGGCATTGCTCTAAGGAAGATAAAAAAAAATATAAAAAAGGAAAAAAAAGGTGGGGAGGGGAATTGAGGAGGGAGAGGAGAAATCATATTATGAGCAAACAGAGAGGTCGTCTGAATATCACCGAAAGAGGAAACCTTTGTTTGTTCCTTACGAAAATCGAACCAGATATCAGATATTTAGTGTCACAGCATCAACCTCAAGGTTCTCATTTATCACTAGTTAAAAGTAATTTCAATTTACTTTATTGTTTTCTTTTTAAACTTTATAAAGTTAAAAACATTATAAACATGCATAAAGTAGAAATAAAAAGATAAATGTATGTATATTTTTTTTAAAAACTTCCTCGTTCTAAAAAATATTCAGCACTTGCGCGAAAACTGGTGGGCGGTAAGGAAATTTTTCTATCAAGAAAGATGCGTTAGTGGGCGGTAGATAGAAAAAGGCTGAATACCCCTGGTCTAGAATATCCTAATGTCTACTTTGATTCTTCTTGGAGGCACTTTCAGAGCAACTGGTACTACCTTGTACTACAAAGTCTTCTTTCACACACTTTTCATTGTTACATTTCAGTCCAGACAGTGACAAATTTACTTTTTAAGGTATAGTTAAAAACAAATAATTTCTCATTTTAAGCTAACTGCCTCAATACAGTGTAAGATTTCTGGGTAATACAGGTTATACTCAGTGGTGTATTCTGGTTTTGTGTTGCCCTAGCAGCTTCATTTTAAAAACTAACATGCTCTTTGCCTGACAGACACACGCCTTAACTGATGCATACACTGACATACACTCACTGACAGATACACAGTCATTGTCACACACACTGTTTAACCAACATACACTTTCACTGAAACATATACATTCACTGACAGACACTCACATTCACCGACAGACACACTAACTGACACACGCATTTACTGACGGATACACATGCACAGTTACTGACAGACACACATACACACTCACCTGTAGAGACACATACACACTTACTGAGAGACATGCATTCACTAACAGATACACATACACACTCAATGACAAGACACATACACACTCACTGTGACACACATATACGCACTGACAGATGCACACTGACAAACACACATACACACTCATTGACAGACACATATACACTCAGTGTCAGACACACATTCACTAACAGACATACATATTGACTGACAGATACACACTCTCAGTGACAGACACGCATACACACACTAACAGACATACACTGACAGATACACACTCTCAGTGACAGACACGCATACACACACTAACAGACATACACTGACAGACATACACATTCACTAACAGACATACACACTCTCACTGACACACACTAACAGACATACGCATTCATTAACAGATATACACACTCTCACTGACACACTTTTTGACAGACACACACTCTCACTAACAGAAACAAAAAACACTCTCCAACAGACACACACACACACACACTCACTAACAGACACTCTCACTAACAGACACACTAACCAACAGACACACTAACACACTCACCAACAGACACACACTAACACACTCACTAACAGACACAGATACACTAACACACTTACCAACACACACACACTAACAATTTTTTATTTATTTTTTACATTTCAATCCACCCAGCCTTCATACCTTTGCTGGAGTGCTGGAGTGGATTCTCCATGTCCCTGGGGTCTAGTGGGGATCCTTTAACTGCCGGAGGGACAGGTGTGTGGTTAATTTAGGCAGCAAGGGAGCACCGATCTCCATGCTCAGCTCCCTCGCGTGCCTCTCAGTGATGCCGGGGTCGGAGTGATGTCATATTCCTGTCACGTATTCATCCACTTATAAAAATGTGGTTAATGGCATTTACTGTCCACACATTAAAAGTTGTGCCGAGCAGCAACCAAATCCACAGAAGGGTTAATGCTGAGCAGCAATTATGCAAATGGGAACCTGGTAACCGCCTTTGGGGTCAAAGGCCGGTTACAGCCTATCAGATCTAGAGGAGGGGTATTTAGGCCCAGTTCTCATCCTGCTCAGTGCCCTGTCGTGGTTTCCCTTGTGGCTGTCCAAGAGCGCGTTATTGATTCTGGTTATTCTTTGGCATTGTTTTTGACTTCCCTGTTTTCTGGCATCCCTGACTCCTGGCTTTTCCTTATCATTGTGTCTCTTTCTGTTTCCCTTGACCTCGGCTATTCCTGACTATTCTTTGGTATCTTAGTCCGGCCATAGGTCCGGTATACGTTACCTATCAGTTCTCTGTGTTACACAATTCTACGTGTTGGATCATTCTGTAATCCTGACAATTCCAGCTCCGGCATCACTCAAGGGAGCTGAGCAAGGAGAGCTCAGGGGAGAGTGCTCCCTCACTACCTGCCTCCCACATCAGTTAATGCCAGACTCTGCAGTGCCTGAGGTGGCCAGCCGGCCAGCTTCTGGTCCCCCCAAGACAAGAGACTGACAAGGTATTTGCTTTTTTTGCACCCAAAGCAAATGCCTTGTCTGTCTTGGGCTATATACACCGCTGGTTATACTAGTTATGGTATTTATGTCTTAGATATAATTTTGTTTTCATCCATTTCTGATGAGCAAAACAATAACAGATCATGGGTACGTTTTTTTCAGGTAGATGAGAACTCGATGGACCAAAGGGATCAGGGTTAAGTGAAAGGTCCCTTGTGACTTTGGTCCTTGGTGAAGCTATGCCCTCATTAAGTTGCTTTGTTTGTTTGGGGCTTAAATTGTGTGTCTTTACGCTATAAAATTTAAAACATTATCACACAAACACATATGTAAATATAACCAACTCATAGTAAAAGCAAGTGATTTCTTTTTTTTTTTTTTAATGGAGACACTAACATCTGTCAGAAACTTATCTACTTAAAAAAAAAATCTAAAACAGCTGATTGTTGTGAGAGCACAGCTTTACATTTTCCTTTTCTCAGAGATCCTTGTCTTCTGTCAAAACATTTAAAACAGCACATACTTACTTTTCACATATTACAAATACTCAAAAATAAACAAATGTCAAATTATCATGCACAAATGCCTGATAAATCATATTAAAGACTAAAATGAGCTGTACGGCATTGCACTGAAAATAACATTGGATTTCCTAACTTAGCTACAGCTGAGTTTTGGGAGGCTGTCAACATTTATGTTGAATTTTTAAAAAATGCATACGAAACATCGCAAACACTTTTCACAAATGCATTTTATAATAAATGATTTCTGGTGAAGTGTATCTTTTTCACACTGAGTGGATAATACATGCGTTATGTTTCTTGGTGAACATGTTGCCTGTCACAAAGGCAGATGCAATGAAAGATTCATTTTTTTAACCTTTGGATGGTCAAAATAATAACATCCCTACGGCACTCACAGGTTAAACAGATTGTTATGATTAACATAAAACTCAAGAGCTTAGCTTCTAAGCTTTACGTAGGTGGAGTGACTCATTGTTTTGAGATTTTCTGCTTCGTAACACCATGAACCTAGGGATGAGATGACAGATTGAAAGATACAGATTGCATTACTGTCATTGAATACTACAATGGGATTTAAAACATCCTATTCTTTAGCTACAGATAATGCGCCTGATCGAAAGTTGATCGAAAGTTGTTCGGATTTCTTATTTTCTGCAATTTCCAAATAATGACACAAGATTTAGTTTCCTTCTGGCACTAACAAGGAAAATAATGATATACAACATGTCTCGAGTGCATTGCTCAATAAACATTCACTACATTTGCAGTTTTGAAATTCTGATATACTAAATAGTCTTTGTTTACAAGTCAGAGGTTGTGTGTCCTGCTCTCGTTTTTTCTGCATGGATGCTCATCTGCTTCTTTCCAGCAGATTTGTTTTCCTGCCAACCTTTCAAGAAGTATTGTAACACTAAGATAAATAGTGGAAATCCAGGATGTTTGGATAAGCAATTGGATTAAATTTTATTTTATCATGAATGCTGTTGTCTAACATAAAGAGAATAAGATCATGTTATGAAAGCTAAAGTTTATTTTCCCAAACATCACTTTTTGATCTAATTCATGTTATTTTCATTACTTAACATAATCTATAGAAACCATTGTAACATAAACATTTTATTTTGTGAATTACACAAAAAGTTAATTGTTAGACCTCCCTGGATATTCTAATACATTTGTTGAAAACTGTAAATTAATAACTAGAACATGCTCGTACTTATGCCACGTCACAGTGACTTAAAAATACTTTTTCCAACATTGTTGAACCAGAAAGCTGAGGGACCATTTTTCTCAGAAATATACAGTCAGGATTATTCATTAAGCCAAGAAATTACAAATAATGTAAATTTTAGGGCACTTTAGGTAAACTTAAAAAAAATCAAACTGATCTATGAATTCCAGATAGCCTATTTAGACCTACAAGTTTAATTCCTTGGTCAATCCTCAACAAATCAGAGTTTATTAAATAACCCAGAAATAAAATAGATTGGGAGGGAAAAAGATCAAGCATACAAAGATAAAGAAAAGTACATTAAATAACGTCATGATTTTCCAAAATTAAATAAGGAAGATATAACATCCTGCATGAACTCATGGGAAAATAAAGATTACAGACATGTTTCACCACATCTGGATCATCTGGAAGATGCCAATAGAACACATAATATTCATGAGGAATGCTTGCAAAAGGAGAACACAGGAGCACGCATTGTAAACTAACAAAGTAAAAAAAAATTTATTTGTTACGCCTACTCACAAACCAACCATGTATAAAACCGATGTAGTGCAGTCACACAAATATCTTGTCTTCATTAAATGGCGCTAAGCTGCCCCAAAACCAACCAGCTTGAGAGAGCATGATTGGACTACCCTAAATGTAACTTCCCCCATGGCCCTTTTAATAGTACCCCTTCCCTGCAAATCATGTATTTTTAATCCATGTCTGTCTTATTTCCCAAACACCTGAAAAAGACCTGTTACCCATGATCGTTTTTATCTTATTATTATTATTATTTATATAGCTACAACACTACAATTACAGGTGATATTTACAGGTGAATAGGGTCTTGCTCAAACAAACTTACAATTTACGAGGCCTTGATGTAGGCAGATACATAGCATTAGGTATCTTGCCAAAGAACACTTATTGGAGAGGTGGCCAGTCCCAGATGGTAAACTGACCCTGAGTTTTCCAGTTCTAAGGCAGTGACATTACTGTTACCAGCCAAAATGATATCCTCTCTTCCTTGTTCCTTGTCTGCCTCATTTAAGCTAAAAAAACAAAACAAAAAAAAACAACACATCATCAGTCACATTAGACATTGCAAAGTGGCTTTCAGTAAGTGTAAGACCAGTGGCCATTGGTAAAGCATGGTGGCAGCAGAGGGCACGCAGTCAAAAAGAAACTGAGAGGGGTAAAATGTAGAATTGTACAGCTATGGCTCTGCTTTTAATTTACCATTTAATAGAGTTCTGTCATTTTCCATATTTTCTATTATGGTAGAATATTTTCTCACTAGGTATTTTGTGACTTGTACATAGTACGTGTAGGAAAGAATTTTAGATCTGCAGGAAAACTATTTTATCACAAGTTTACAGTATAATTGGTTGGTAAAAACCTGCAAAACTGTTCTAAATGTTAATGAATTTTCAAGACTTGTGTCAATAGCCAAGCATTTGGAAAACTTTGTGAATGTTTTATACATTTGATGTGCTGTGTTGCTCAGAGAGCCACAGGTACTTGGCAGTTTCATATTCCAGAGTGTTTAGTATGGCAATTATCTAGAAAATACTTCACACCTTTAAACATTCAACTTAACTATTGCAACAAGTCTTTGATCCGAAGTGTGAAAAACCTATCGCTGAATAAATATCATAGAATTTAAGTAGATTACATTAACGGCATCCTAACATATTTTTAATACGTGGTCAAATTCTACATCAGTGAAACATATTAAAATAATGTTTTATGATTTGAAAATGTAAATAATGGAAATTCTCTAAATAGATAAACAGGTATCAAAAAGCCATATATATAAAGTTTCCCCTATAAAAAATTCTACAGATATATGAAAAGTGAAACAGAGCATTTTGATAAAATTATCAGGGATTCAAAGTGAATCTCATATTTAATGGAACACTCCACTCCACAAAAAATGTTTTAAAAAGTAACCATTTAGTAGACAACATGAAATACCCCAATGAAATCATTTACAGATTTATTTATGCATGTTATCATTGGAGATATATCTAAAGAAGAGAAACTGTTTGCAGTCTTTGCAAGCCCTCCCCTTTTTCCCCACCACAGACTTTCAGTCTGTGCCAGATAAATGACCAATCAAAGGCTTCCCATTGAGAAGCCTCTGATTCTGAGCTGAATGCATACATGTAGAAGAGGGTAGAGTCAGAGATCACGCAATACCAGGGTAGCAGACAGAGAAGAGTAAACAGGCAGGTACGCATGCTCACAGACTCACTATAAGTTGGTAGCAGAGCACACATGCCACTTCTGTTAGTTCAGGGGAGCTAACAGAAAAGGAAGAGGACCTCCTGGCTGTTTGACATCTGGGGAGCATTTCAAAAACAGGCACAACTATTTTTACTGATGAAGCATTGTATCTATAAATAATGCCCAGTTCCACCATGTGGTCCAAAAGGTCTTTACTTCAAAGCAAGTTGTAAAATGTTGTAAGTCAGAATTGTATATGGCTGGATTAGGACAAATACTATCACGGACATTTAAAGGCAAAGCAGCACAACGTGAGGGGCTGGAGCTGTAGAATAATGTAATTAAAATGACAAATATTCCCCTCCAAAGTGAGCATGTCAGTCCTCTGCTCCTCCATGTCAGCCTATACACAGAGCCCTGCTGAAGGGCTCTTGCATGAGTTAAGGCCTTGTGTTTGTAAGCAAATTTAATTGCATCCTTGTGCTGCAGTTTCTGTAGATGTGTCTCTGGTGTTCCCATAGGTGGAATTCCAGAGGACGAATGTGGGACAGGGCCTTCAAAGTATGTTGTGCATGTAAGAAGAGGCTGCCTGTGGTTCAATGGAGGTCAGAATTGACCTTAGATATAAGGATAGATGTATCTTTATACATACTGTTTTTTTGGCAAACAATAATTTACATATGTGTAACTGTGTCACAGTTATATGACAAAACCAATACATAAATTATCAACTGTTTAAAGTGGTATTTATTTAATTTATAGTAAAATTAGAACAAGCTAAAATAAATATCAGTTGAGAAAAATTATACATTGTGTTTAAAATATAAAGACAAAAAGGATTGGGGACACACCTGAAAAATGCATTCTACAGGAATGGTGCTGACTAATATTCATACATAATACAAATTAAATTACGGTGCACACATAAAAATACACTAATAATCTTATAAGGCTACTTAATTCACCTATCTAAGAAGACAAAATATGGGGATTCGGTTCCACCATATGGCCATATTGTGTTAAGCCCACCACAACCTCAAAGTACCCCAGTATCGGTGGATCCTACACTTAGTCCAAATGTGGGAGACAAATACATAGTGACACTATTTTTAATTGCTTTTATCACATTAATTTTGTATACTCACAATGCTCTTACAATAGATTAACTTAATACACTTTAGCTTATTCATTTATTTGTTTCCACATTTGGACTAAGTGTAGGACCCACATATTTTGTCTTCATAGATTGGTGAATTAAGTAGCCTTATAAGATTATTACTGTATTTTTATGTGTGCGTCATAATTTAATTTATATCATGTATAAAATATAAAGACAGACAGACAGATGTTTACATGCATACATATGCTACAATATAATACAAATTTCTAGGTTATTCTAAAAGTATATAATGAGCTAAAATATTTCAACTGAATATAACCTCTGAGAAGTTTTTGTAAGAAGGAAATCCTATACTGCATTGAATTACACGTCAGAACTGTAAAACAATATTGTTTAAGCTGTGGACACAAAGATCTGACAAGAGTAAACATAAGCAAGGGCAGGAAAATGACAATGACTAGACAAACGAAAATGATATGGCAGCAACCTCTAATGAAAGGAACAGGAGCTAGTGTGCAATTATCTGGTCAGGGTTGGCATGACATGCAGCTCACAGTTATAAATAGATATAAAGTGTCTGTCCAGATCAATTGCTTTACTCAGACACTAGTAGGATTGTTTGTCAATTTCTTAGTTTTCAGAGGTTCAGTCTAAGACACTACATTTGAAATGTCATAAATAGTGTGACTAATATTTGTCATACAGACTGCAGCAAACAAATACTACAAATAGTTACTTATAAAATAAATAAGAGTGTCAGACAAGAGATTTGGTTGCATCATGGACATAGGAACCACATTGGAGACATAGGAAAACAATTTTGAGAGATCGCCAATTTCCTAAGAAAATGTAACATCTCCCCTCCTTCCCCCTTCTTTGTTTCAGATATTGGGATATTTCAGCCTTGAAATATCTTTATAATATATAGGAGTATAGCCTATTCTGATCTCTGGACAGTAAACTTGGACTGTTTTTGTGTTAATTTTCTTTTGGGATATTATACATTTTTGTTGCATATATTATATATTTTTGTATATATGTTTTTTGTGTGTGTTAGGTATATTTTTTCTTATTGTTTTCTCATTATCAGGGATAAGTTAGATCTCACTATGGGATGGTTGTGTTGAGTTTTTTTGCACATTATTTCATCACTCTCACTCTTCACATACACTTTCCAGCGTTTCAATTTTTTTTAGATATGGTTTGACCACTTTGGTATATATTTTGCACATATGTTTTAGTTTGCACACTTGTTTTTTCCTCACATTTCACTGATTCTCACATATGCACCACATTTACACACATGTACATATTTCAGCATGCCCTTGTGCTGCATATGCAGGGCACTCACTTTCACACACATTATTATCATTATCATTGTATTGTGTTTTATTTTATGTTGTTCATTTTTAGACATGTGCACCAGTGAAATTTTCATTTTGTACGAATGTTTTTGTACTAAATAAAAATGTAATTAGTAAATCCCGAATTTCATCCGCAAACCATTCGTTTTTGAACAAAATTTGTAAAAAAAATAATTTGTTTTTTTGCGCAAAATAAAAAAAAAAAAAAAGCAAGGAGGGAGCCGGCAGTGCTACCAGCTCCCTCCTTGTAATAAATAATTATTCCTACCCCCCCTTGCATTAAAACCTATGAGGGTCACTATGACCCCCATATTAATAAAAGGAAGGTTAAAGCCTCCTGCATGCTCCTACTTGCAAAATGTCACCTAAACAGCGAGCAGCCAGTGGCTGTTGGCTGTCATTTCAAACTAAATATAAATCAGTACGAGGGTCACTATGACCCCCATATTGATAAAAGAGAGGTTAAATCCTCCTGCATGCCCCTACTCGCGGTATGCCGTGAGTAGGGGCATGTCGCCTTAACAAATGTAAAAGTACTAGTGACTGGGCAGCTATTGCAATATGGGGGGACCTGACACAGGTTAAATCCTGTTGCATGTCCCTACCTGTTCCAGGTCCCCCTGTGTAGTAGTGGCATGTTACAGCTAGTGACTGCTCGCTGTCATTTCAAACTACTAGGGACTGGGCATCAATAGCCCCCCCCCCCCTCCCCGTTCCCCTGTGGTGGGGAACACAAATAACTAAAATGGGGGGACAAAGTGCCCCCCCCGCGTCTCCAACCATGACCCGTGTGGGGGGCGGGATATTAATATAAACGGTAGGACCTAATATCCCCCCTGGTTCCCACCCATGAGTGGCCTGGGCAATCCATTCAAAATGGAAAAAAGTATTGTGCATGTGTTTGGAGCCTGCTTGTGGGATTGCGTGTGTATAGTGTGAGCTGATTGTGGTGTTGTATTGTGTAAATAGGTTGGTTTCTGTCATGTTGTGTTCGTGTTGTAATGTAATATGTGTGTATAGGGGCATAGTGTATATAGGGGATTTAGCGAGTGTGTGCATACGGGCTGTAGTGTGCTTGTATAGGTGATGTAGTGTGTGTAGGGGTTGTAGAGTATGTGTGTTTAGAGAATGTAGTATGTGTTTGCTTACAAGGAATCTAGTGTGTGCAGAGGGAATCCTGAGTGTGTATGTAGGTGGTGCAGTGCGTGTGTAGGGGATCTAATCTGTGTTTAAAGGACCCAAAGTGTGTGTGTAGGAGACCTAGGGATTCAGAGTGTACATAGGGAGCTAGTGTATTTATGTGTGTAGATGATCCAGAGTTGGGTAAGGGATCAAGTGTGTGTCTGAAATGTAATGTGTTTAAGGGTGCAGTATGTATGTGAGGGTGCAGTGAGTGTGTGAGGGGTTCTGTAGTATATATATATACATATATGTTTCAAAGTATTGTGTGTGTGTGTGTGTGTGTGTGTATGTGTGTGATGCAGTGCATTGGAGGTGCTGTATGTATGTGTGAGGGGTGCAATGTGTGTAAAGGGTGTAATAGATGTGTGTGATGGGTGTTGTGTGTATGTATGAGGGGTGCTATGTGTGAGTGAGGGTGTTGTGTGTGTGAGTGTGTGTGCTATGTGTTTGAGTGAGGGTGCTGTGTGTGTGAGGGGTGCAGTGTGCTTTTGAGGGTGCTGTGTGAATGAGTCAGGGGTGCAGTATGTGTGTGAGCAGTGCAGTGTGTGTGTGTGAGGGGTGCAGTGTGTGAGGGGTGATGTATGTGTGTGAGAGGGGTGATGTGTGTGTGTGTGTGTGTTGTGTGTGAATAGGGATTGTATGTTGGGAGAGGCAGATGTCAATATATATGTATTATTATTTTTATTAAAAAAAAAAAAACAAGCATTGTATCCCCCCTCCCTTCTTACCTTATGCCTGGGAAGGTGGACCTGCTGCCATCCCTGGTGGTCCTTGTGGTGAGTGAACTCTAGCCTGCAGTTGTCATGGCAATGCTCCAAATCGAGATAGACCTTCACCGAGTCCTCTCCTGTCTACCTCCCTCCCCAGCCGGCGGCCACATTACACTACATGTGGGACATGATCTTTGATCTCCTCACTAGCCTATCATGGAATACAGCAGGGCTGGAGCTTGGATAGTGCGGGCCTTACATGGACCAGCCGGGGAGATCTCGTCATCTCCCCTGCCTGTCTTGGCCCATGGCCATCGCTGCCCACTGGGCATTTGCCTGGTGGGCCCGATGGCCAGTCCGGGCCTGGCTAGAGTCAGAGCATCTCCAAAATGGCAAGTCTTGGGGGTGTGTTCCCAGTATACAATGGTTAGTATTTACCAAAAAGGGTGCAAGGATGAATAAGCAGTGAACTGGCATCAGGGTTATGGGTGCCCAAGGCTTATTAATGCTAAATTTGCTGAAAAACCTGATGCTGGCCATGTTAGAAAGGTGTTAGAACACACAGTGCAATCACAGTTTGCTGCATATAAGGAAATCTTGGGTCCTGGTATTCACGTGGATGTTCCCTGATGGCAGAGGCCTCTTTCAGCAGAATAATGTACCCTACCACATTATAAAAATTATTCAGGAATGATTTCAGGAACATGACAAAGAGTTGCCTTGGCCTCCAAATTCCCCTGATCTCAATCTGATTGAGCATCTGTGGGATGTGCTGGAAGAAAATATTTGATCCATGAAGGCCACACCTTGCTACATGCAGTCCTTAAAGGATCTGCTGCTAATATCTTGCAACTAGATACAACAGCGACACATTCAGAGGTCTTGTGGAGTCCATACCTTGACACATCAGAGCTGTTTTGCCAACACAAGTGGGACCTACACAATATTAGGCAAGTGGTTTTAATGTTGTGGCTGATCAATGTACATAGACATAATTGCCCCACAATAAAAAGTATCATCAGGAGAATGTGTAAGTTCCACTTTCCTGAAAATTCTTGTATCACACCTCATTGTAAGTAATGGATGAGAAAAATACTGGTCCATATAGGAAACCGAACCAATCTTCCAAAGTTTTTGCTAAATATCTGCTTAAACTGTTGTTATTAGTATAGCAAGTAGATATCTGCAGCCAAAAAATGCTGACAGTGACTCATGTGTAAAGTAGGAAAACGTCCTAAGTCTTAGTCATAGCAACAAGACTCAGTCAATATAAATGGCACATTCTGAATAGAGATGTCCCGAACAGTTCGCCAGAGAATAGTTCCCGGCGAACATCGCATGTTCGCGTTCGCCACGGCGGGCGAACATATGCGATGTTCGGTCCGCCCCCTATTCCATATCATTGAGTAAACTTTGACAACCCCCCCACCCGCCGCTCGGGGGTGGGGGTTGTCAAAGTTTACTCAATGATATGGGGGGGGACCTACTGTTCTCCCCCCGGCCCCCCCCCTGAGCGGTGGGTGGGGGCCCTAAAAAAAACAATAGGGGGGGAACTTCTGTCCCCCCCCGGCCCCCACCCCTGAGTGGTGGGTGGGGGCCCTAAATACTAAGAAGGGGGGACCTAAGGTCCTCCCCCCTGGCCCCCACCCCTGAGCGGTGGGTGGGGGCCCCAGGGGGGGACCAAGGTCCTCCCCTGGTGGCGGGTGGGGGCCCTAAATACTAAAGGGGGGGGACCTAAGGTCCTCCCCCCTGGCCCCCACCCCTGAGCGGCGGGTGGGGGCCCTAAATACTAAAGGGGGGACCTAATGTCCTCCCCCCCGGCCCCCACCCCTGAGCGGTGGGTGGGGGACCCCTAACCCACCCCTGGCGGGTGGGGCCCTAAAATAAGGGGGGGACCTAAGGTCCTCCCCCCTGGCCCCCACCCCTGAGCGGCGGGTGGGGGCCCTAAATACTAAAAAGGGGGGACCTAATGTCCTCCCCCCTGGCCCCCACCCCTGAGCGGTGGGTGGGGGCAAATAAATCACAATGGGGGGGACCTAAGGTCCTCCCCCCTGGCCCCCACCCCTGAGCGGCGGGTGGGGGCCCTAAATACTATTACTCTTCCCATCTCTTTTGTGTGTGTCACCTTTACCCCAGCCCATCTGTCTCCCCCCCAGCCCCTCTGTGTGTCTCTTTATCCCTTCTCTAGCCCCACTGTGTGTCTTTTTCACAGTAAGTCTCATTGTGTATCTCCTCTACCCCCTGGCCGTCTGTGTCTTTTTCACCCCAGCCCCTCTGTTTATTTCCCCTCCCTCCCTGTCCTTTGGTGTGTCCCCACCCCTTAGTGGTCCCCTACCCTCCCTGTTGTGCTTCCTACCTCTCTTGAAGTGTGGTGGACCGAGGTACAGGAGCTTCAGTTTCCTGTACCCAGACGGACTGACAGCAGGCGCTTCCCTCCTGACGATCTCTTAAATCTTGCACCCCCCCAGAGCCGGTGCCCCCTAGCCTTATGGACGCACCGGCCATGTGGATAGGGAGTGGTAGGTGCACAGGGATAAATAAGGGGTCCATCGCTGTATTTTTTCCTTCATCTTACAACCTCAGGTAGTTTAAGATCCATGGTTTCCATTGTCTAACTCCAGAGCTATACTAGACAAGCATATTACAAGGTACAAATTCTTAAAAATAAATAAATATAAATAAATATATATCTATCTATCTATATATATATAGATAGATAGATATATAGATATATTGGCAGCACAACTCTCTCCCCTGCTCCCATAATTAGTAAAATATGACCAGTGGACTTTGTTCAGGCCATCAAGCTTCAGTTGCAACCCGTAGAATTATAGATGTACTGTTTGTGGTTGGGAATACTAAATTTGGATGTCTTCTGTTTCTTAATGCAGAGTTGGCTCTTGACTATCTTCACTAGTTATATATGTCCCAAGTCTTAAGGAAATACTCTGTGCCTGAGAGATTTTATTGAAGCCATTATGGATTTGTATTCAAACCCCATCACCTTCTTACGGGCTTTGTTCCCTTTAACCCCTTAAGGACACATGACATATGTGACATGTCATGATTCCCTTTTATTCCAGAAGTTTGGTCCTTAATGGGGTTAATATATATCCTGGCCCTGGCACGTATTATCCGAATAGAAAACAATATTAGCAGAGTTACCATTTATGCACACGAGACACAGAAAATAGCACTCTAACGATATACTCTTAATGGTTACCAACCCTCTCCATTCAATGCCCCACGTTCAGCTTTTCAGCTTTCATCTTATAGTTCGGTTTCTTATCATGAAGTAAACTCCCCAAAATTCCAAGTTATTGCTCTTAACTTAAAGTACCAACATATAATCCACCTTAAAACAAGATATAATTTTGATTGAAGACCTACATACAATACCTAGATATTAGACTTTATACGGATATACCATCATTAAATACTTTAAATCTACAACATATTTGGGAGCAGGTAAGTGGTGAACTGGAGAGATGAGGATGGTTTGATATAGCATAGCTTGGTCACACCGCTTCAGTGAAAATGATGGCATTGTCAAAATTCCTATACCTATTTAATAGCCCCTTCCATTTCCACAATCCATGCTGGGAGAGATTCAGGCACATATTAACAAATATATTCATGCTAACAAGTGATCTAGAGTTGCCCTGGCTACACTATATAAATCAAGAAAGGATGGAGAATTGGGTATGCAAAATATGACATATTATTGCACAGCTTTATCCTTAGCTCAGTACAATTTTTTTTTTGTTCCAGTGCTGATTCCCTGTCCTGGGTAGAAATAGAGGACTCCATTTCAGAAAAGGTTACGATATCCAAGATCTTATAGTCTCCATCTAGGCCATCCTTATTATTATTATTATTATTATTATTATTAATATAGCACCAGCAAATTCCGTAGCACTTTTCACTTATCCTCTGTTTCCTTACTGACAACTAGCCACAGTTTGCAAATGTGGGCTCAACTTTAAGTGATACCCCTATTGAAACCTGTATCAACATTTTGATTTGTATAAGTATTTATAAATGCTTAGTCAGATTCTGTTTAACCTCTCTTTACCTGGGCACCTGTTCTGAGGTTACATTTTACTTCAAAAACACAGTCAAGAATAATACAGTGGAATTTCTAGGACAATGCCCCAAACTTAGTGTTCCACAAGAAAATTAAATTGGAAAGCTGCTAGATACAATAAAAAACCTTCCCAAGTTTTTAAAATATCTTATAAGACACAAAATAAAAACAAAATTAGTATCAGCGCTAAGTGAATATATGTAGTAAACACAGGGTTCAACCCAAAAATGTCTTGTCCATCAAAGAGTTCCAATTTCAGTCTTAATTGAGGGTACTTCCAAGCAATTCACAGGGATTAGTTGCTGCAACAGTAGCATATACGTAAAATCTGTGTCTTTATATGTATCCAAACCTTAAAATAGAAAAGATACTGACATAGCGTAATACTGTTACAATTTTATTACCCAAGTGAAAAACCCCCCATAAGAAAAACTCTTACAATATAATGTTGTGAAGCTTATCTCTAAGTTTCACAATAAAGCACAATTCACACAGAGTGTTAAATGGAAGAGTTACTTGCTGTCGCTCCGTGAATACAGATCTTTCTGAACCGTCCTGTGCACTTGGATCGGTCCCTCACAAGAACGCCGGCTTCCAGGCACTGCTGTGATTGTTGTAGATTTAAAAGTCCCACCAGACACACGATCTACATGTTTCACTCGTTAAACCGAGCTTTTTCAAGATGAAGTGTATTGTGGGACAGTGGGTGTATATAAACACCTTTCAATCAAACAGTCAACCAGTCAATTGGTACATCTAAATATCCTCTAATTGCATAATTACAATCAATTTGCCGCTTTTTAGTAGTTTATAAACACCATCCTTTGTAGTTCTCTTATATACATAGATGCATATGAACTAACACCTGAATCCTAGATCAATTAATTACATATACAGACACAATTAACTGTTTGTTTCATTTACAGCAGACTGTCTCTTAACATTCAATGGGACCTATCCGCTTAAGTCTGCATCGTACTGAGACAAGTTCTCTCCAGTGCATTTGGTTTACTCACTAGATATTAGAAATACTTTATATATCATATATAACATATGCCTAAAATGTATATACACCTATAGTCAACTATTAAGATAAGGAACAGACTGACCCTTCACCTCTCATAGGATTCATGCATTTAAATCTGTTCCACGGAAGGGCTAAACCCCTCCTGTCTTGCATCACATACTACCTGGACGTTAAGTCAAATTATTCCACCTTTCTCCTTCTGAATATAAAAAAACAATTAAAATATATCTACAGAAACCTTGATCATTACAAAAAATAATAATAATCATAAATTACATTTTACTTGCCATGCCCAATTAGAGAATTCCCAAATGTCCAAAAATCTATTTTGGTTTCATTTTTTTGTGTATTCCAAACTCTCACTCAGGGCTGAATGGGAGAGAGAATTGGGTAAACCATTCTGAGATGATAACTGGCAATCTATCTTACGATTTAAAGCTGCAATCTCTCACTGCACTAATCATGAAGAATTTTCCTACAAGCTTTTGACTCGGTGGTATCTAACATTGGCTTGTTTGAACCACATACACCCAAGTGTTTCTCTTATTTGTTGGTGTGACTGCAGGGAGATGAGTTACATATATGGTGGTTATCTTCAAGTATCTCTCTAGTGTAAGGAAAACCATCCTGTCCAAATAAAATTCATTGGGAGTTCCTGAAAGAGGTCTTGTCGCAATTTATTATACCCGATCCTTTCATAAGGGCTGTGTTTGCTCTGTACAGTCACCCAACTGCAAGAGTATCTTCGACTGGATTTGTATCTGAAGATTTCACGTTGTCTAATGGGACTAAACAGGGGCGCCCGTTGTCACCACTTTTATTTGTGTTGGCAATGGAACCCCTGGCAGAAATGATACGCCAGTGTACTGATATCACGGGCATAGCGGTAGGAGATAAAGAACAAAAAATAGGCCTATCTGCAGATGACATCATGCTTTCTTTGAAAAATACCTTGACCTCCATTGATCCGTTGATGTCTATCTTTGAATAATTTAGTGAAATTTCATTTTATAAACTAAACTCTAACAAAATTCAGGCTCTGCCTTTTTTTCTTCTGTGGCATGACGTGGATATTTTGAAATAATGGTTTGACTTTGACTGGAGACATTCTTATATATCCTATTTGGGCATCAATTTATGCAAGAACCTGTCAAAGATGCATACTTATAACCTGGGTAAGGTCTGGCCCAAGTTTAGGGCTGACCTAGAAAGGTGGTGTGGCCTAGAAATTTCATGGCTAGGTAAGATCAATTCAGTTAAAATGTCTCTCCTTCCTCAAAAGTTATATTTCATTAGAGCGATCTCCTTACTATGCCTATTATATATTTTAAGGTCCATTCTGCCTTGCTGGCATTTATTTGGAATAAAAAAACCATGTAGAATCAAAGTACTCATTCTACAAAAGCTCAGAGGGTGTGGGGGTATGGGTTTGTCAAACTTTGTCCATTACTATCATACAACAAATGCAGCAATGGCACTTAAGGTCTACCTGGATCGTGATCGCCCCTTTGGCTTAAGATGGAGACAGCTAAGATTACTCCTCACTCTATTAAAGATATTTTATGGCTGCCCCCTTCTTGATGACCACGGGTGGTGGATATGTACCCATCCACCAAAGTGGCTCTTAAATCATGGGATATCCTATATAAGAATATTTGTCCTTCTGCTATCTGTTCCAAGGCTACTCCCTTATCAGTGTTGCAAACCTCATTACCTGAGCTGGATGTGGCTTATTGATCTTCACATTCAATCACACATATTAATGACCTTTTTTTTATCTGCTCATTTTATGACCTTTGTCCAACTGAAAAAAAAAATTATGAAACCATTTTTGATGCCCATATGCATGAGGAGATGGTGTCGTTGATTAGCGAGCATTTTGGGTTTAACAGAATCTGAATTTAAGAAAATTGGATATATCAAATTTGGAAAAACTATATCTTTCAGATCCTGGCAGAAAAGGCATAAAATGGACTATATGTCAAAGTGGGAGAGTGAGTTGGGTGGGGTATATACAGTCGAGGAATAACATGATTTTCTAATGTCATTGAAATGGATTATCCAGTGTATTAATCATTTGGAATCACATTTCAAAATAATTTACAGATGGTATTTAACTCCATCTAGACTGTTTAAACTAAAATTGTCAAATACTAATGCATGTTATTATTATTATTATTATTATTACCATTTATATAGTGCCATTTGGAGGGAATGTGGTCAGGTAGGCACACTCCATTACATTTTTTGGTCCGGTCCCAAACTAGACAAATTATGTAAGGAAGTTCATCGACTGGCTATTTCTATAATCGACCATATTGTACCCCTATCACAGGAACTGTGTATATTTAAGAAATTCCCTGATTACTTAGTCAAAAAAATAAGGCCACCTAGTCATATCTGCCACCTCTGTAATCCCCTGACACTGGAAGTCAACTACCATACCAATTATTAGTGAATTTCTTAAATCAGTCTTTGAAAGTAAGAATTGTGAGCTAACACTTTGCATTCCCTCTGATAATGTATCTCTTCATGACATATCAATGGATGTAAACCCTGTTTGATTGTTTGTATTAATATTATTATTGTTATTGAAAAATGTATCAATACAAATATTTGAAAAGGATGACTTAGACATGTAACAAATTAAAATCCAAATGGTTAAAATAGCGAAGCTGAGTAAGAGACTTTTTCCAAATCATCAATTTCAGTCTAAATTGTGGTATTAGGATTACATTTTACTACAAATCTGAGTTTAGTGAATACTCCCCAATGTCAGAAATGTCAAGCTGTGGATCTTGAATGGGCTACAGCACCCAGATTTCAGATCACATTTCAAAACCATCTGTGTACACGTCATTCACTACACCAGAGTTTATTCACAAAACATCAAATTACAGTCTAAGAAATCTAGACACCACAATTATTATAATTATTATTGTTATTGCCATTTATATAGGGCCAACAGATTCTGCAGCGCTTTACAATATTATGAGAGGGTGGATTTAACTATAAATAGGACAATTACAAGAAAACTTACAGGAACAATAGGTTGAAGAGGACCTGCTCAAACGAGCTTACAGTCTATAGGAGGTGGGGTGTAAAACACACTAGGACAATTAAGGCTAAATAAATTAATTAATTAAAAGCTGATTTATGAACATTTAGCCAATATAGCCAAATTGAAAAAAAAATATTAAACTCAGCTATAGTCGTAGCATGGCTGTAATTGCCTTTTCAACTGTGTCTGCTTTTCCTCAAATGACATCACATCACATACATTATATCTGTACATTTGTAAATGTACATTATGGAGACACATGCATTACTGTTTCAGCTAATATTCTACCACTTCTCGTCAGTAAAATTAATCATAGCAGTATTTGAATGCCTTAAAAACAAGATAAATCATGGTTCACACAATCTATCAAAGCAGAACAGAAGACAAACTACCTCACAATGCTAACTAAAAATAATGTAATTTGACACACATAATGCCAATGTATACAAAAGAATGTAATATAACATGCCCGGTCATAAATTCCTAGATTTGATCAAGTACATTATGTACCAAATCCCTCATTCAGGACATTGAAGTGACATTGAAAAATGTGCACACAAGGTAGAATTACAATATAAAACTCTTTTACAATTCTTGTACTTTCCATTGTGGTTTTATGTTGGTTTCATACATATGATGCTTTACAGACTTTCCACTTATGTGACCAGAATATATACCAATACAACCACATGAACTATAATAGCCCTTAATTATTAGTCGGCTGTGTAAACAAGGTTAAAACGTTAAAGTCAGGCAGATTTTCCCAGGGGTGTGATATTCTCACCTCCTCCACTTTGTATGCTCATGGATGTATAGGACCTCTAATTTTGGAAATTGACAAGATCACATTGTGAACACGTTAGAAAATATATTTTTAACTGGAAATGTATCTCTATGAAAAAAGTCCCAAATGCTTTATTTTTATTGTCATCATGGCATGTGACTAACATTTCATTTCACTTAGCGTCATGTGGCATGTAAAATATACCTTTTTGGAGTCGTTTTAGGCATTGCTATATGCTGATATTAAGTATAGCATAGACCTACCTGCAATTCCTTGGCATAACTAACAATAGCCTAAACAAGATTTTATGATCATTTAAATGCCTTTTTGGTACCAATAAAATTATATAAAGATGTAAATGCCAAATGCTTGGTTAATGCCTTTACTACTGGGGTTAACTTATATTATCCTTTTTTTATTTAGCCCTCCTGCCATTGAAAAATAGAGTAATGGATTTGAACCCCAAATACATATGTGTTTTGGTAGTGGAGTTAACTAGAAGATGCCCTTATTTTAGTGATGGCCAGTCAAAGGGTGTACTTTGGGAGGTATGGGGAGGTGATACTCCTGTGAGACATCAGGGACGTGACACTCCCACCAAGGAGTTGGATTATCCAATGAGAAGAACTGCACAAAAAAATGGCAGTCAATAGAGACAGTTCTAAACCTGGAATATAAACATTGCAGTTACTCTGAAACTGAAACGCAGTCTGACCCATAAAGAAACATACTCATGGGCCCACATAAACATACGAACACATACATACTGACCCATACACACACAGCTTAATGCATACAGACTGACCCACAAACAGTGAAAACACACACATTTACTGACACCCAAAATCAGTAACCTATAAAAGCATACGCTGATCTAAACACCGACCCATCCACACAAACACTTACTGGCACATACTGATACATACAGATACTCACTGACCCATACACACATAGACTGGCACACACAGACACAGCCTGGCCAATGATGTGACTGAGCTCCCCTGCATCTTTTTCCTCTTCTATTTCCCATGCATTCATCTCCTTGTGCACAGAGCTAAGCCTCTTCCTCTGTATCTATTGCTCCGCAGCTCTCTGTGAGCCAGGAGTAAGTGAAATATAATCACCTTCCCAAGCACTATGGCCACTCGGGGGAATAGCTATATAGAAAAACAGAGAATGTGAGACTTTAGAGAAACTTAACCCTTTAAGGACTGGGCCAAATGTACACGTTGTAATCAAAACAAATTGTAAACAAAAACTTGAATTTGCGCTATATGTCTGTTCAGGCGTAATTTATCTCTTTCATATTATATGCACACACACTTATTATTTATCGTTTTTTTCAGGGGAAACAGGGCTTTCATTTAACATCAAATATTTAGGTATGAAACATTTAATAGGAATAAAAGATTAAAAAATGGGAGAAAATAAGAATTAAAAAAAATGTAGTTCTATGTGACATTTTAACTGTGAATGTCATAATACTGTTTGCTTTTACTGCAATAAAATACATATATTTGTATTCAGCGATGTCTCACGTGTAAAACAGTACCCCTATGTACAGGTTTTATGGTGTTTTGGGAAGTTACAGGGTCAAATATAGCATGTTACATTTTTCATTTTTTTTCACATTGAAATTCGCCAGATTGGTTACATTGCCTTTGAGACCATATGGTAGACCAGGAATGAGAATTACCCCCCATGATGTCATACCATTTGCAAAAGTAGACAACCCAAGGTATTGCAAATGGGGTATGTCCAGTCCTTTTTAGAAGCCACTTGGTTACAAACACTGGCCAAAGTTAGTGTTAATATTTGTTTGTGTGTGAAAAATGCAAAAAACTAATTTGAATGCCAAATTTGCCCAGTGTTTGTGACTACTAAAAAAGACTGTATAGCAAGGTAGATCGCAGGAACAACACTCACTCCCAATGGCCACAGGTGCACCGGAGTTGGACCAGCAATCCCAACACGACAAAGTGAACAAGAAAAAGCTGTGCAATAAATCTGCCTGCGGCTTCATATTTTGTAGTGCCTGTGAGTTTTTCTTGTTTACTAAAAAAGACTGGACATAACCCATTTGCAATACCTTGGGTTATCTACTATTGCAAATGGTATGCCATCAAAGGGATAATTTTCATTCCTAGGCTACCATATGGTCTCAAAGGCAACGTAACCAATCTGGCGAATTTCAATGTGAAAAAAATGAAATGCAAGCCTTATATTTTACTCTGTAACTTTTGAAAACACCATAAAACCTGTACATGAGGGGTACTGTTATACTCAGGAGACTTCGCTGGACACAAATATTAGTGTTTCAAAACAGTAAAATGTATCACAACAATTATATTGTCCGTGTAAGTGCCATTTGTGTATGAAAAATGCAAAAAAATTCACTTTCACTGATGATATCATCGTTGTAATAGATTTTACTGTTTTGAAACACTAATATTTGTGTTCAGCTAAGTCTTCCGAGTAAACCAATACCCCCCATGTACAGGTTTTATGGTGTCTTGGAAAGTTATAGGGTTAAATATAATACTAGCAAATTAAATTCCCTGGACTTTCGGCCTGGGTTGTCAAGCAGGTCCCGCAAATTTTAATTAATAAAATTAATTATGTAAAATTATTACATAAATATATACCTAGAATTATTATATATATACATGTGTATGTATATATATAATTTTTTTTAATTATTTTTATTTATATAGGTATATATATATTGATATATACTTATATACTTATGTATTTATATATATATATTATTTTGTTCATGTATTTTGATATCTATATATATATATATATATTAATTTTAAAATACAGTTAGAACGAAATTACACATATATATATTTTTTATTTATTCTTCATTATTTTTTTATTTTTTTTTACGTATTTACATTTTTCTAATTTTATATTATATATAACTATATATATAATGATAATTATATATATATATTTAATCAATATAATTCTACGTGTATTTTGATATTAATATATATAATTATATAATAATTTTCATAATGTCATGAAAATATAAAACTGTTCTCTTTCAGACAATGGCTGTTTTAAAAAATTTGGCAAACACGTTTTTGCAAACATAAAATTATTCATGCTGGCAAAATGACGAACACAATGATAGAGAGAGGCAGATGGTGTCAGAACATAAATATTGCTTTGAGCATATGGAAAAATAATTAAAATATCTACAACGAGCACTGCAGTGCATTGAACTCACATGTAAACATTTAATTTTGTCAGTGACTCAAACAGCTGTTTTCAGAGTTTATGTCTCACGGTCATATTTACGTATTTATCTTTGGATACAACTATTGGGAATTCTTTTCATGAGTCACTAGATCTGTTTTGGTCACAAAGTATTTTGAGTTTGGATGGGAATGCCTAGACCCAGTGTGGCATGTTAAGTCGAGCAGAGGTCTGTATGTGCAACAAATTAATTTGTTTTTCTTCCCTGTTTTTCAAAGTTGTTTAAATGATTTGGAGGATTGGAGTAGAAATCATAATCTGGGGCAAACTGAAATAACCAGAGTTTTTATACAGGAGCCGCTGGCTTCCACAAAATGTAATATAGATATTGATTTGATCTGTTTTGAACAAGTGTTTGGTATTATATTCCTGTTTACTCTTGCTCTTTTCCCATTTATCTGATTTTGCTGTATGCAGATCAATAGACGAGAAAAAGAAAAGAGGAGAGTGCAGTTTTTGCATCCATAAAATGACCTTTGACTCTGGTTGGAGACACTGCCTCTAGATTAGAGTTACCAAGTTTTATATAAAAGTATCTGTGACGGAGCTCCAGTACTCCGACCGAGTACCTCCACCAAGTCTGCTTCCTCGTAGACACACGATCCATGGGGCCCAGGTGCGAAAATTGATCTGTGGGCCTGTGGGCTGTGACCCCTGAGATCGCGTTATGTACGCAAGTGCATGCAGATACACATACACTTAAAGGACCACAATAGGCACTCAGATCACTTCAGCTCAATGAAGTGGTCTGGGTGCCAGGTCCCTCTAGTTTTAACCCTGCAGCTGAAAACATAGTAGTTTCAGAGAACCTGTTATGTTTCACTGAGGGTTAATCCAGCCTCTAGTAGCTGTCTCACTGACAGCCGCTAGAGGCGCTTCCGCGATTCTCACTGTGAAAATCACAGTGAGAAGACACTGGGCGTACACAGGAAAGCATTGAGTAATGCTTTCCTATGGGCAGTTTGAATGCGCGCGCGGCTCTTGACGTGCATGTGCATTCGGAGCTGAGAGGAGGATAGGGGCAGAGAGATCCCCAGCGCCAAGGTAGCCCGGCACTGGAGAAAGGTAAGTGCTGAAGGGGTTTTAACCACACACACACTCTCACGAACAGACACACACACACTAGCTAACAGACACACACATTTACTGACAGACACACACTCAGTGACAGACATACATACACACTCACTGACAGACAGATACACATACACACTCACTGACAAACACACACTCACTAACAGACACCAAACAGACTCACTCAGTAACAGACACACACAAACTAACACACTCAGTAACAGACACACACGGTAACACACTCACTGACACACAAACTAACACTCACTAGCAGACACACCCTCAATAACAGACACACACAAACACACACAGTAACACACACACACACAGTACACACAGTAACACACACACACACAAACTAACACACTCACTAGCAGACACATGCTAACAGACACACACTAACAGACACACACAAACTAACACACAACACACAGTAAAACACACACACACACTGACATACAAAAACTAACACACACACACACACTAACACACACACACTCACATATATATTTCAGATTTCCCTGGGGTCCAGTGGGGCTGCTGGGTGGCCGGTCCTGCAGGTGACGAGGGAGCACTGATCCTCCTGTTCAGCTCCCTCACGCGCCACTTACTGATGCCGGAGAAGGAGTCCCTATAACTAACTTGGCCACTGCCCTCCATCCATGTGAATAAGGTGTGGATAACACAGTTCTATCCACATCTACTTGGCCAACATCTTCAGATGTAAAGTCCATTAAATCCCCCATCTCTGGGACCTGCTGCTGTACAGAGTCAAATAATTGTTTGTATTCCAGTTCAAACTCCCACTACATATTGGCCAGGTGGGTCAAATTCCAGGTCAGCTGCTTCTGAGAGATCCAGTTAGTGTTCCCTATTTTCCCAAATGTAATTGAGACGGAACTTCTCAGGACTTCCAAATTCATCTTTATCCTCAAAGGCCTCCCACAATAGGCCAGGACCATCATCTGTTAGAAATGGGTACTGCATGACTGCATAACACCTTTAGGCTTGGTACAAATCATCCAGCCACAATTCTTTATGGACCAGCTCCTCTAATTTGAACACACATTCCGCCAGGGGCTGCTCTCCCAAGAATTACAACCGCAAAATCTTTGCATTGGGAGAGGTTCTCTCCAGAGACAACAAACAAAAAGGCATGCAGGGGTCTCAGTCATAGTTTGGAGGTCCCCCAATTGCTAGGGAGCCATCCTACCGCACCAATGTGATGGAGCTCCAGTACTCCGACCGAGTACCTCCGCCAAGTCTGCTTCCTTGTAGCTATCAGGGACCCTGGAGCACTTCAGACCCAGTCGCCGAGGCTTGATTGGGATCACTGAGGGTCTTTTCCACCATGAACCAGGCTACTGTGTATATAGTTGAATACAGAGAGAAATGAGATACGGCTGTGTACAATCTAAAACAGGAACAGAAAAAAACACATAGTGTAATACAGTAAAACAAATATTAATATGTTGGAATTGTAGTGTGTATATAGCCCTGGACACACTTTCCAACAGCAGATTTCCCCAAACACCAGACGACACTTGGTGAAGGTTAAAACAGCAACTAACTTTACTAGACGTAGCATACATATTTAACAGCCTCATTTACTACTATAGTACAAGAAAGGGTGGGGTCAGACAATAGCAAGGGCTGATGGGAGATTGAGGAGGGACAAAGCAGCTAGTTTAAACTGGTCTGGCAATGCCCCTGGGACAATGCCCTGCTAGGGAAACAATGGGACAGGAAAAAGGTGGAGGGGGAGAGGTACAGACAAGCAATACATTAAACATACCCTGCACTAATACTGGGCACAGGGTGACCAAAACTTGAGAGGAATCTGGGGACCGACATATAGTGTCTGTCTTCAGTTCCCAGTGACGGTAACTACCGTCACAGTATCCTTGCTAGGAGTTAGATATAACCTTAACTCTACACCCAATGTGTACTTTGAGTACAACTCTTGCAGGGTTATTCACAGCAAAGGGCCCTGTACTGAATGGGCTAATACTATCTGCTGCTGAATGGGACATTCAGAGAGCGAAATTAGGACATTGTTCAATTTAACATTGTACGCATTTTGCAGAGACACCTCTAAGATAGACTAAATATTGTTTGGATTTCAGCCCAGACAAAACGCTGCCAGCCAGCTAAAAGCTGGCGCAGATGTTTAAAATCAGCCCACACAGATGAACAGTGGGTGGAGTCTATTAATTTAATAACTGAGGGGACCTAATGTCTCCCAGCCCCCACATATAGGAAGCAGCTGGGACTACTAATAAAATATAGAAAGATGACATTTTTGGTGTGAATTGTTCATCTTTTGTTTATTTTCAAAAGTTGTTTCAGGTTAATATAGATTTAATTTTTAACTTTTTTGGGGGGGAACAAAAAAAGTTGTTTTTTTTGCATGTATTAGTTTAATTGGCCCCACTCTCTATTATTAGGATGAGGGGGGGGTAGGTAGTATAGTTTTATTGGAGTATAGATGCCAAAGGCATGTCCACCCCCTTGTGTTACTAATGAAAGATTTACAAGAGGTAAGTAGCAAGAATAAAACTGACAAGCTCCTTCCTCTTCATCTGTACAACTGTTCTATTGAATTACTTTTTGAGTCTTTTCCTATGGGTATAGGGAAAAACTCATGTCCTTGCATACTACCAAAAAAAGTAGCCCAACATCCTAATATAACGAAAGTGAAATGACCCATTAGATAAGTAGACAATATTGGTGGCCTTTTGTTAAGAAGAAATTACAATTTTGTGCAAGCTTGTCAGGTTTGTGCACAAGCAAAAACATCACAAGCTATGCATTGGTCCTATCCCTAGTCTAGCCTTCCATAGATTTTATGGTAGAACTACCTCCTACTGTTATACTGGTGATCATTGACATATTTTGAAAATGGCTCATTTTATTCCATTGAAAAAAACTCCCCACATCCCAAAAAGTTGCCCATATCTTTGACATATTTTTCTGATAGGTGTACCTTATCTCCAGTTTATTTCAAGGTTTTGGAGAGAGTCTTGTTCCAAACTAAGGATCTATCTCAATGTCTTCTTCTTATTCTATCTTTAACAAATTAACAGAGCATCTGAAAGGTTTAATCAGGCATTAGAGCAATAACTACTATGCTCTCTAGCCGATCACCAGGACAATTAGGTGGACCTGCTTCCTTGGGTGGAAGTTTGCTCAAAATAATACTAGAGTTAGTTTTACAGAGCATAGCCATATTTACATTAATTACGGATTCCACCCCAATGTGTTGCCAGCAGCATTTCCTTTACGGAGAAACCTGCCTTTGATGAACTTGTAAAAATTACACAGTACTTGGGAGCAGGTTCAGCACATCCTGGCCAAGACCATTGATGCTCAGAAAAAAATTGCTAATAGACACGCAATGGCCACTTCTACTTACCAAGTTAAAGACTGGTTTTTTTTTGAGCAGGCAGAACATCAGACTTAATTTACCCTATACGAAGTTGGCACCAAAGTACATAGGTCCTTACAAGATTCTCAGAAGATTAAATCCAGTCTTATATAAACTGGACTTATCCTCTTCCATGCGTATTCCTAACACTATCCATGTGTCATTCATGTGTTAGTAAAGCTTCCTTTGTGCAATGTTTACCAAACAATTAATTCCTAAAACACATTTAACTTGCTGAATTACTTTATGTGTGAAGAGTATGTTCTCATTTTTCAAATTACACTTTTATGAATTAATCTTGTTACACTTGTGATTGTAGACTGTCCCTTTAAAACTTTTCCTTATAATTGTTCCAGTGTTTGCTTGAATAAGTATGGCCCTGTGGTTTGAGCATATGACAGAGGGAAAAAATAGAATTTGATGAATTTCTGTTCTTGTCTCAACACATTAAACACTGTCTGAAAAATGTGAGGCAGTGATTACATCCCACCTCAAAGCACAGACAGGAATGATACATTAAAGTGTACCTGTCATTCAAATGATGTATCACTTTACAGAAAATAGAATGCCATGTGATTGGAGCAGGAATATATGTTACATTTTTTATTTTGTTCCTGCACTAGGAGATAATTTAATTTTAAAGGGTTTATTCACTAAACATAGACTTATATTAAATTAAAATATGAATCTCAAAATTTGAGACTTAAATTGTCAAGTTGATTTCGATTTTTCCAGAGCAGCAATTTTGTCCTACCTTGATAACTTTGTATTTCAATTAAGTACAATATTAATGTTTAGTGAATAAACTCCAAATAATTATTTATTTAAAGCTGCTTTTATCCTCTGATGGCGATGCAAAAAATACATTAATAAAAGGAGTACTGAAATATCTGGAATAGCTTTTTTATTTGATTAACAACATTTCGTAACAGAGATTTAGGGAACTGCTTAATGTATTGATTTGCCTACAGGAGCATTATAAAAGGATGATATAACCTAATGATATTAAAAAAAATGTTGCCCTCTGCATGCTGAAATGTTAAAGCAGCACTGTCACTGTCTGGGGTTTTAGGATACTATGCAAAGACTGTGAAAAAGCTGTGAAATTGCTGCTGGGTCTCCGATGGGGTAGGTAAAGGTGAGATCTACTTACCTGAACCTGTCGATCACAGGCACAGCCATCCTCTTCATGTCACTCTTCTTCAGCTCCTGGCACTTCGGCTGCCAGTAGCTGACGTCAGTGTTGAACTCTTGTGCATTATACTAACCTTATTAACCCCAGCGTAATGATCTTGCTGTGGTTGCCCTTTGCTGGCTGAAATCATCAATACTGGTGATCTCAGCCAATCACAATAAGTCAGTATTGGGAGGTTAGTGCCCATGCAAGGCAGACTGCATGCTGTGCCAATCAGCATGTAGGGCACTCTATGTAGTGCATGGTCGGTGTGGTGTATTACCAAATTAATATATATATATACTACACAAGGTTCGTCTACATTAAAAGGTATTTATTAAAAGGCAACAACACAATATTATAAATGTATCACAAACACACAGCCCAGACCCACGGAGCAACAACCCTTTTAAATCTATCTATCTATATAGTAACCCCTTCCACACACGCTTGATCTCACCCACGGTTAGGCCTTCACATCTAGTAATGGCTCACTGCTGCAAGTTCAACATCACATCCACCAAGGAAGAAAAGGAAGCAACAGAGTGTAACATGGTTCACCATGCTAGCCCATGGCGTCTGCACATCTGCTCTGCAGCACAGCCAAGAAGGAACAGAGAGGAATGGAGAAAGGGGGAAGTGGTTATCTCTTTCCTGACTTGTAAAGGTATTGAATTACCAATTAACATTTCAAAAGGGTAAAGCTTATCCCACTGTAAGAAAAGCAAACATGAGCTTGGTCACATGACCCCTGGTCACCATATTAGTTTGATGACAGAATGTCACCACATTCCCTCACTTTTTCTTCTTTTATGTTGCTCCGTTATCTAGTTATCCCTCTAGTACAGGAAAACCTAGTGGGAGCAAAAACCTGATATACAGGAGAAATTCAACCCACCGTCCCTCCGGAATAGTTCCCTCAGCGACATAAGTTCTCCTGTACTTTCCTATGGCTGTCAATTCACATGTTATACAAAGTGTCACAAAAAAACAGAACTTATAGAATGTAGGTGAGAGTGTGTGTGTGCAATGTAAAACTTTATTGAAGAATGTGTGAGAGAGCGAGAAAGAGAGAGAGAGAGAGAGAAACAAACAAAAACAAAAAAAAAAAAAAATCCCCCTTTTCAAGTTTCTTCCTCATCTATTTAGCATGAGTACTAGCAGCAAAGTTTGTAGGACTGGATGTGATATTTGCAGAATTCCATACTCTCAATCCAGTTCCGACTCCTCCCAGTAGAGCTGCAAATTGTCCCATTTTTCCTGACACCCTGCTTTGCCTAAAACACTGTCGCCGTTGTTCCGGACACCTTGGAGGAATAGAAGGATTATTAAAATATAGACTGTAATCTTCTCCCTTATTTGGAGTATCTTCTGGCCGTATTGCCTGTCTCCCATCCCTACTGTGATACAGCGTATACTTATCCATCCTGTAACAAGGATCCACTACGATCTTCTGTTGACACACATCATCATCCTAATACAGCTTTGCCTTGCTCTGTGGGAACACTAGATCTCATCATTAGAAAGGAATAGCTAAATGGGAGACTGGAAGACTGAGAGAAAGAACAAAACAAAAGAAAAACAAACATACATAGGATGTAGAGGACAACAAAAATTATGGGAGTTATTCATTGCTGGGGACCCCCAATTGATCAGTATTTCCCTTCCTCATCTGTTCCCTAAGCACTTTCACGTCTGCCTCCAATCTCTCAGTCTGTCTCTTTATTTCCCAGTAGTCTGTATTCCCTTCTTTATTCCTCCAATTATCCCAATTCCGTCTATTGGTCTGATGCTCATCCCATCTATGGTTCCTTTTCCAATTATTCTCCCTATAACTGTTCCTGTTGTTTCTCTGTTTTTCTTGCCAACTGTGATTTTCTGAGTTATCTCTCCTTTTTAGCCTCTCCCAGGTATTATTATTCCAATTATTATTGATTACCTTAGGCCCCTCCCATCTATTCCTCCAATTATCTCCCATTACATTCCCATGGTCCCTGTGTGGATCTCTCCATCTTTTGTCAAAGCCCTGTTTTGGTCTCCAGTTCTCATTATCCCTCTTGTTCTGGGGTACACCCCACCTCTGGCTTCTCCATTTACCATCTACATCTCTACCAGACTCGACCTTAAATGTTCTTACAGCTGAAACAGAGCAGGCCTGTTCTGTGAAAGGATGCTTGATCCACCACTTATCAGCTCTAGTTAGTACCATTTCCAGGTCTGTTGGTGTTGGATCAAAAAGCCTGACAAATTCTTGACACTCCCGGGGAAGGGCTTCCATTACTTTTGCTATATGTTCTGGTGAGCCCAGCACTAGAGGCTGTTGAGGTTGGCGTAGAGTATACCAGAAAAATATCCTTTGAGCTACCTCTCTAGGACCATCTGTTGGCCTCATGGTAATATTTGCTGTTTCTTTCTCTATGCTAAGTAGATAGAAATTAGTTGCAGCAATTCTTCCTGCCTGATCAGACACACTGTTATTAAATCCAAATAGTCTGCTAGCCAAAGGACCCATAGCATATTCTAACAGTTCTGTCCATTCTTCTAAGTTAAGACCTCCTTTTTTTGCTCTATTTGCTCCCCTCATAAACCAATGTGTAAAGGTGTTAAAGTCGTCAGTTGGCATACTTCCCCACCATTTCTGGAAATTATCTTTGTCTGTGATTGACATAGTGCTTGTCTGTCTAGAGAAACTAGTAGGCATTTCTCTTGCATTAAAGTGTTCAGTTATTATTAAAGGGGCTTGTGGGACACAGTTAACAACCGGCGCATTTCCCTTGTGTTTGGTTCCGAGCACTGGTTCTGTACCTTTACATATAAAATGAGACTGACCTGGGCATACTTTAGGAATCTCCTTATCCCATTTATTTATGTTTTCTTTAGTTTTCATTTTATATTCCATAACTAGGTTTTGGAGTTCAGTGATCTTAGCACTATATTCATCTCTCTGTTGTTCTATTTCCTTTAATTCTTTCTCCAACCCCTCGGTCATTTTGTTTGTTCTTAGGGCAGCTATTTTAAAACAATCTCTTTCATCAAGAGCATCTTCCATTTTATTAGTGGTTACTAAATTAGCTTGCTGCAATTGAGTACCATGCTTGCCAAACCCCCTATTGCAGCAACAACCGCTTGTGCCACCAAGCTTTTCCTTTTCTTAATATGGCACTTTTTATTAGTAACAATCTGTGTCAAAACATCCATGAAACCTTCATATTTTCCACAATTGGGGCCTGCTGGTTCTGGAAGCTCATATGGTCCATCATGTTTGTCAATGTCATTCTTGAAGTACTCTAGTACTTCTGCAGAAAAATACTTGGTACCTAGATATGACATTTTAAAACCGAGCTCTCCCTGAGTCTTTAATCGAAATAGACCAGCAGACTAAGTAAAAAAAAAACAACAAGCTTTTAACAATGGGATTAATTTTAAAAAAAATGAAACTTGCTCCAAAGAGATTGAACCATTTGAGAAACTTAATTACATTAACCTATTCAAACAAACTCTTGTCTTTTGAGAAAAAAACCAAAAAAAACTTCACAGTCTCAATACAACAAATGCCCACAGGCAGCAAAACACAAAACCACCCTTCTGCCTTTGTTTAAGTGCAGTGTGGGGGGTCTACAAATAAACAGAATGATTTAAAGGAAGATATGGGAACTGGAAAATACCTGACTGTAACTTCAGCACAATGATAATTCCCAACCATATAACAATCTAACATAGGCACCTTTACCTCAAATACAAACTGTTCATTTTCTATTAAACACACTCCAGTGTAAAAATGTAGCCTGGCTAAACAATAGCCACCACACTGTATTAGCCCCAATACCTTTATCATGTAAACACAATGCTCCTACCCAGAATTAAATGGTTCAAACAGACAAAAGATAACCCCCAAAAAAACAGTTTGCTATTTAAACTTAGAATGCAGGGAAGCCACAAAATGTACAAAATGTAACATCTAAAAACAATTACAATATATTCAGTTTAGTTCTAGTTAGTTGCAACAGGAGAGAGACAATACAGCACATGGGCAATTAAAAATGGCCAAAATCCAATGCTATTCAATTTTCCCCTTTAATCACCAATACTTTAAAAATACTAGGCCTGAGCTATGGTAGTCAAAACACAACAAACTCAGGTATTTGAAACACACAAAAAAAACTAATATATTCAAAATTGAGGCCTGATGCCCAAGCTTGTATATTAAAATGGAGGTCTGCACTAGGATACAAAGGAATCAAATTAGCATTCAAATACAAAAAGAAGCCGCATGGAAGCCTACTCTAGTGTATTCAAATGCAGGGCTAGGCCTGTACTCTGACAGTCAAAGCACAACAAAACTCAACTCAGATATTTGAAACACACAAAAAAAAACTAATATATTCAAAATTGAGGCCTGATGCCCAAGCTTGTATATTAAAATGGAGGCCCAAACTAGACTCCACACACAATCAGTCCTTGATTTCCCATGCAGAGGATAATTAAACAAAGTACTTTTATTTTTATTTTTTATTTTATTTTTCTCCCCCAAAAAATAAATCTGACTATTACTGTGTTATTACCTCATAAATAACCTTTGTAGAAGTCTAAAATTCGTGGTCGCCAAATGTGGTGTATTACCAAATTAATATATATATATACTACACAAGGTTCGTCTACATTAAAAGGTATTTATTAAAAGGCAACAACACAATATTATAAATGTATCACAAACACACAGCCCAGACCCACGGAGCAACAACCCTTTTAAATCTATCTATCTATATAGTAACCCCTTCCACACACGCTTGATCTCACCCACGGTTAGGCCTTCACATCTAGTAATGGCTCACTGCTGCAAGTTCAACATCACATCCACCAAGGAAGAAAAGGAAGCAACAGAGTGTAACATGGTTCACCATGCTAGCCCATGGCGTCTGCACATCTGCTCTGCAGCACAGCCAAGAAGGAACAGAGAGGAATGGAGAAAAGGGGAAGTGGTTATCTCTTTCCTGACTTGTAAAGGTATTGAATTACCAATTAACATTTCAAAAGGGTAAAGCTTATCCCACTGTAAGAAAAGCAAACATGAGCTTGGTCACATGACCCCTGGTCACCATATTAGTTTGATGACAGAATGTCACCACAGTCGGCATCTCCATGCAGAGCATGGAGATGACGAACATGGTTTCCACAATCTTTGGCGGACCACATCCAGGAAATTCCACTACATAGTTACATAGCTGAAGAAGACTTGCGTCAATCAAGTTCAGCCTTTTTCACATCTGTTTCTGCTGTTGATCAAAAGGAAGGAGGAAAAAAAGTTTGAAGCGCTTTCCAATTTTGCAACTAGGAATAAATTCCTTCTAGACCCCAGAATGGCTGTCAGATCTATCCTTATATCAAGAGCGAACCGTTCGGGACATCACTAGAAATCAATATTTGATTGGTGTGACCACCCTTTGCATTCAAAAGATCATCAATTCTTCTAGGTACACTTGTACTAGGTCAGGAATTTGTTGGCAACTTAGCATTTAGTCAGGAACATGACCTTCAGAAACCTCACCTTGTTAGCTGGCTGTTCCTTGCCTAGTTGTATTCCTCTTACATAGCAGCTCCTGTTTCCCTTAATGATTACAACTCAACCTATATATTAAATTCATAAGCACTTCACTTATTTAGTATAATTGTTTAATCATGCAAAAAATAATGTCACACCTGTAGTGTAACTTATATGTATGAAATAATGGTCATATAAGACACTTGCAAAAGTCTATTATTTACTTTAAGAGTATCAATAAAGTTAATTTCTTGACTCACTATACACGAGGACCACAGTGTTTCTTTTGGCTCTGGTATGTTCACACGACACACACACAAACCCACACTGATTACACACAGCCAGTATACACATGACATACAGTCAGCACACATCATACACACACTATGACAAAGGGATAGACTATGGAAGAGTAGAGGGTGAGACACCCACAGTAATTCATAAACATATTTTTGCAAAGTGAATCCAAATGGCAAAATCGAGGCACAAATAGAAATATTGTGACTATAGTGGAGTTAGAGAATTTTTCTAGATCAGCTGTTTCCCCTATTTTTCCATTCAGATTTAGGTCTTGGTTTAATGTTTGTGAGTAGTGATGTCCCGAACGGTTGGCCGAAACGGTTCGCCGCGGACGGCAAACATATGACCCTGTACCTCACAGTCAGCAGACACATTCCAGCCAATCAGCAGCAGACCCTCCCTCCCAGACCCTCCCTCCTCCTAGAAAGCATCAATTTTGAAGCTGCATTCTTGGTGAGCTGGCCAGGAGGTGGGAGAGTCTGGGATTAATCAGGGCTTTATTTGTGAAAATTCTGATTTTAGCAAATAGAACTGTCAATGTCCAGGTCTCTGTAATTAAAATTATTTAGTGTTATGAAAAGTAAATTGTCTTGACAGACAAGTAGCTTGGGCTGCTGCTTTTGTCACTTGGACAAGTAGATTTTGTTTTGTTTTTTAAATCCACAACTCTTTGTACAGCTGTGCTAATGGACACTGCAGGTTTAGAAAGTGAGTGAAATAAAGAAAACATGTAATAACCTAACAAGAAGCTATCTTCAGCTTCAACAACTGAGTCTTACAAATAAATTTCACAGAACATTGAGGTAGTCACACTAACGGCTCTACCAGATTCAAAACAGATACAGCAATACATAGAGTTGAATGTTTATTCATTGAGCAGCAAACTGATTCCTATAAATTCCTTAGCAAATTACTTTTCATACTCAACAACTGTCACAGCGTGCCAATCTGTGCTCTGGAGTTTGTATAGGTAAAAAGAATGTTTACTTTCAGCTTATCAATATATGTACATTGGGTCTCCACAACTCTTTAAAATTATAGAGTAGGGAAAATTGACAGTGTCATCAGGTAATTGACATATAAAATATTAACAGGGAGAAGAGGTGAAGAAGGATCTGGAAAACGAGTTTATAATCTCTGAGTAAGGCGTATGTCAAACAAAGGGGATAACAGTATATCAGAGGGAAAGTAGCCATTGATAGATAAGATGCCTCTGTCAAAATGCGCTAGAAAAAGTGGTGTGTGGAAAAACAGAATAGTGAAGGAGAGATAGTCAGCCAGGCTATGGAGGCGAAGGAACTGAGGAGGGCAATTAAAGTGAGAGGTGCGTCACTCTGGAAAAAGGTAGGATTTTATAAAGAGGTGTGTTATTAGTGATTTCTGAAAAGACGAGAGGCTAGGGGAGAGCCTGATGGCACTGGGAAGGTAATTCCACAACAGTGGGGAAGTCCTTGAAAAATCCAGAAAATGGGAGTAAGCAGTGCAGGAATGAGCAGATGTCAGGAGAGAAAATTGTTCAAAGGGCAATGAAAATATAAAGGAATCTACAGTTGTGCTCAAAAGTGTGCATACCCTTGGAGAATTGGTAATATATGTACCATTTTTAAAGAAAACATGAGTGAGCAGGCAAAACAAGTTTCTTTTATTTCTTATGGGATTCATATTCAACTGTAGGTTATAACAGAATGGCACAATTATAAGACAAAACATGGCAACAAGGAAAAAAATGAAATGACCCCTGTTCAAAAGTCTGCATACCCTTACTTCTTAATACGGTGTATTGCCCCCTTTAGCATCAATGACAGCGTGCTGTCTTTTGTTATAGTTGTCTATGAGGCCCCTAATTTTTGCAGATGGTATAGCTGCCCATTCGTCTTGGCAAAATGCCTCCTGGTCATGCAAAGTCTTTGGTTCTCTTGCATGAACCGCAAGTTTGAGATTTCCCCAGAGAGGCTTGATGATATTAAGGTCAGGAGACTATTTCTGCTGTAACCATTAGAGGGTCAACTTGGCCTAGTGCTTAGGGTCATTGTCATGCTGGAAAGTCCAAGAGAGTCCCATGCGCAGCCTGTGTGCAGAAGAATGCAAATTGTCTGCCAGTACTTTCTGATAACATGCTGCATTCACCTTTATAGCTCACACTACCCCAAAACATCAGTTATCAGTTATAACACCATGCTTCACACTGGGGATGGTATTCTTTTTACTATAGGCCTTGTTGACACCTCTCCAAACATAGCGCTTATGGTTATGACCATAAAGCTCTATTTTGATCTCGTCACTCCAAATTACAGTGTGCCGGAAGCTGTGAGGCATGTCAAGGTTTTGTCAGGCATATTGTAACCAGACTTTTTTGTGGCATTGGCACAGTAAAAGCATTTTTTTTTCTGACAACTCGGCTATGCAGCTCATTTTTGTTCAGGCATTGTTGTATTGTGTTTCTTGAAAAAAAATACACCATCTTGTTCCAGAGGATCCTGTATTTCTCCTGAAGTTACCTATAAGAGAGCTAACAAACTCACTGACTATTTATACAAAGACACTAATTGCAATTTAAAAAGCCACAGGTGTGGAAAATGGCTTCATATGATCACTATTCTTCAATAAAATACTTTTTTTTTTGCCTGTCCAGTCATATTTTTAAAATCAATGAGAAAAAATTCATTTTATATTTGCTAGGGTATGCAGACTTATAAGCACAACTGTATTTGTTAACTAAACAGAAAATATAATAAGGAGTTATTGACAGTTTGAATTGTATCCTGCATTTTACAGGAAGCCAGTGTAAGGACTGGAAACTGGGTGAGGTGTGGGAGTAAAGGTCAGACAGGAAGATGAGCCTGGCGGCAGCATTCTATAAAGACTTTAGGTGGAAGACTAAATATTAGTCATTTGCAATAGTCAAGTTGGAAAATGATGAGTGCATGAAGAAGTGCCTTAGTTTCATCTTGAGTTAGAAAATGGGGCAAATGCAGGCAATATTTTTCAGGTGGAAGTCACAAGATTTGAAGACAGATTGGATGTGAAGAGAAAAGTTAAGACCTAAGTGTAAAGTAACTGCAAAACAGTGCGCTTTAGGAGTAGGGCAATAGGTGTCCCATTAATGTGCAGGTGATATGTGGAGGAAGACTATTTAAGGGTGGAAAGATGAGGAGTTCAGTTTTAGAAGGATTACGTTTTAGATAAGGAAAGTATAAAAATAAATTCCAGCACTTCCTTTTGAAAGTAGTGTCCCTTTATTAAGGTCCTAAGTAGATATACAATTTTTGTGTATGTTGTGTGATTTATATTTGTCATCCTTTAGTCTGGAGTTTAGTAGATATACACTGGTATGGCATAAGAAATTTATATGGAGCACCATTGCATATCATTACTAGTATTTTTATTCAATAGTAAAGAGAGGAAAAAAGAGCATTGGGGACCTGATGCACCTGAGTGACAAGCACCATGGGCATCTATTGCTTCTCATAAAGAAACATTGAATTTAGTGGAACCGCCTCTCATGGCTGTCTGAAAATAATTACTAGAGGTTTATTTAAACCTGCATTGAAAATATTGTAGTTTCAATAAAAACTGCGATGTTGTACACTGTAGGTATACAATGGCAGAACCACTACTCCCAGACTTCCCAGAATTTTGCTGGTGTAACCCCTTGTCCATCGGTGTCATTAGCCAAGACCAGAACAAGAGTATCGCACTGGATAATGTGAATTCTGTGCATATTTGGTGTCAGTCATCAGTGAATAGAATGATGGTGTGAGAAAGGCCCTGCACCACTTTTTTTTTTTCGTCACCTTAAATAAATGATCTTTATGTTGGACATTAAAAATCTTCTGTATAGATGTGGGCGGGGTGAGGGTCCGTACAGCCTAAGTTCAACAGAGTCCTTGCTGTTATTAATGTTGTAATTAATAGCATGCTGCCAACAGACAACTAAAGGTAGAATTAACCATTTTCTCTCCATGCCACCCACGTCCTCTCCTCAGATTGTCCCTCCCAGACATCCTTCCTGTAGCGAAGGGTAGTGACACAACTGGAGAAGGAATGGGTAATAACTGCAGCTGAAATAGCTACCGTCCAAATTTTAATAACAGCAGCTGAAATAGCTATCCTCAAATCTTGGGCAGCACTAGTACACAACTGTGTCTTACACTAAACTAAAGATCTATACTATACTAAATATTAATCACTACACTATATTATGCTAACCATCAATCCATAATCTTAACAATCCAACCTTCCCTAACCTAAAAATGTCACACTATATAAAAGATACAGAATGGTGAAGCATGTATTTTGAACAAAACCGCTGCCTTCTGTAGACAATAATTTTTCATGGCATTGCCTATTTGACAGATATACATTTTCAGACAAATAGAACATTTTCCATATCATATTCTTTGGCATTTGATGGCATATTTCATGCACATTTGTAAAGTTATTTTTAATAATATAAGACATAAAATGCATAATTCCATGTGCAGCCAAAATATTTAATTCTTGCATGACATATCATAGCTAAATTGTGTTTTATTTCAATAAAATTATCATAATATGCAGACAGTTATTTTACTAACCCAGAGGAATCATATGCAAAATAATTATCTTAATGTGGGTTTTTAGTTGGCAGAAAGTAAAATTCTACACTGGTGTGTGATTTCCGCCTTTCATGTTCACTACTAGACAATTATGCTCATATGCTTATGTTTCATTCACTAGCTCTATAGTCTGGTGTCCTGACTACACATAGAATAGTTTCTGACCATAAATACTAAGAGATCATATCAAATATAGTTGTGGGAAACCAGCAAAGTTAAACCTATGGTGGAACTAAATATGTCACAATGCATGATGTTCAAATGTCAAGCTATTGTGGTTTTCCAAAAGTTATTTTATTGAAGGTGGAATGAAGGGTTCATTTTAAAGTCAAGTGTGTATTCTAAGACATTACATTATATTGATTTCAGTCCCCTCCATGGTGTTACCTGAAGAGTTAATTCACAAACAGAGATAATTATTTCCTTAATGCCAAAATGCATTTTCCTAAATTCAGTTTAATAGTGTATTTATAAATGATGTGGTTACATAGTTACATAGCTGAAAAGAGACTTGCATCCATCAAGTTCAAGCGCTTCCAATATTGCAACAAACTAGGAAAAATTCCTTCTTGACCACAAAATAGCATTCAGATGTCTCCTTGGATCAAGCAGCTATTACCCCACTAATTAGAAATTATACCTCTGTATGGACTCTGATAAAACCACCTCTTCAGGCAGAGAATTCCATATCTGTATTGCTCTTACTGTAAAAAAAAACCTTTTCTTTGCCTTAGATGAAATCTCCTTTCTTCCATGTGTGATATTGTGTACTTTGTATAGCCCTGTTTATGAATAGATTTCCAGATAATGGTTTGTACTGGCCCCAAATATATTTGTATAATGTTATCATATCCCCTCTGAGATAAAAATGTTTTAACCTTTCTTCGTAACTAAAATCCTCCATTTCTTTTATCACTTTTGTAGCTTGTCTCTGCACTTTTTCTAGTGCCATGAAATCCTTTTTTAGAACAGGTGCCCAAAATTGTACGGCATATTGAAGATGTGGTCTTACCAGCGATTTATAAAGAGGCAAAATTATATTTTCATCCCGAGAATTTATGCCCCTGTTTGTACATGACAAAACTTTACTGGCCTTAGCAACTGCAGATTGACATTGCATATTGCTGCCTAATTTGTTGTCTATAATAATTCCCAAATTCTTCTCGTGTGTGGTTATCCCTAATTCACTACCATTTAGGGTGTAAGTTGCTTGTGCATTCTTGCCCCCAAAGTGCATAACTTTACATTTCTCTACATTAAATTTCATCTGCCATTTTAGTGCCCAGTCCCCCAATCTATCCAAATCCCTATGCAGCAAAGCAATATCCTGCTCACATTTTAGTACTTAACAAAGTTTTGTGTCATCTGCAAACAACGAAACATGACTTTCAATGCCTATTTCAAGATCATTTATAAATATGAAAAATAGAAGCGGTCCCAAAACAGAAACCTGAAGGACAACACTTACCAATTTTGTCCAGCCTGAAAATGTACCATTAATGACAACTTGTTGTACTCTATCCTAAAAGGAGCACTATAGGGTCAGGAACACAAACATGTATTCCTGACCCTATAGGTTTAAAACCACCATCTAGCCCCCGTGGTCCCCTTACGTCTCCCTAAAAATAGCATAAACTTACATGTAATCAAGTCTGGAGCTGCTAGTTTTGGCTCTGTTTCCTTTAGACCTGCCCACTGCCTGCTGACATCAGCAGAAGTGGTAGCCTGATCTAATTACAGTGCTTCTTCATAGGATTGGCTGAGACTGACGAATAGGCAGATCAGGGGCAGAGCCAGCATGATTCAAACACAGCCCTGGCCAATCAGCATCTCCTCATATAGATGAATTGAATCAATAAATCTCTATGAGGAAAGGATCTCTAACAGCTATCTGAGGCGTGGCCAGTGAAGTTATCACTAGGCTGTAATGTAAACTCTGCATTTTCTCTGAAAAGACAGTGTTTACAGCAAAAAGCCTGAAGGTAATGCTTCTTTTTTTTTTTTTTTTGTATTTTATAATCTTTATTATTTTCTCAAGAAGAATTTTTTTTTTAACAATAGACAAATGACAATCTTAAAACGTGTTCCTTAAAAGGCTGAAAGGAACACAATAATACATGGTCACAGGAAGTATAAATACCACATCCAAAATTTGCGTGTAGTTTATATATAGATCCTGTGTAATAATATATATAGGAGTAAATCCTTCTGCATCTGATTTCCTCTCTTTCGACAATAAACCAATAAAAAAATAAAAAAAACACATATGGAGAAGCATAACGAGAGACTATCCACAACTGATTGAGTTTAATTTTGCAAGATACCTTATTTGGTATGTGACATATAATAGGGATCAAAAAGGTTATACCAGGATGAAAATAAAAGACAATAAATGAGATAAGACATATGTTTTTTTTTTTTTACCCTCTCCTGTCTTCCAACCTCTCCACTAATACTTAACTGGATCAAAGAACTTAGCCCTCAAGAAGACCTTGTGCATGTCTAGTCTCTAAAGGAGGTTTAGACCCTAGTATTCTCCAACTTGGAGACCGAATTTTCCCATTGTTCTATTTGTGGACTAGAAAATGTTTCCTGCCTTAAGATCCCTATCTCTCTTATACAATGATTCTGAACTTGGGATTTTATCATTTCCTAGTGTGGAATATCTGTGAGTTTCCAGAATCTTGCAAGAGATGCTTTAGTCTCCATTAATATAAGTATAATTAGCTCTTTTTTAGACAATGGGAGATTAGGCCAACCAAGATGAAGTATCATTGATTTACAGGTAAAGTCCAAATCAACCTCCACCACTTCTCTACAGAATTTTACTACCTTCTTCCATAATTGTAATATTATTGGACATGACCACCAGATATGCACATAGTCAGCCTGAGGTGACATGCATCTCCAGCACGTATTTTGGATACCTGGATACATTTTTGATAATTTATTAGGAACATAATGCCATCTATTAATAATTTTATAATGTGATATTTAAGCAGTGTATAGCTTTAATTACTGCATTATTTGCAGTTATCCACTCTTTTCTAGAGATACTGATCTGTAGGTCCTTTTCCCAGGAATTAAGAGCTGGAAAGACTGGAATGGTTTTAAATAAATCGCACAGGTTTGCACATCTTGATACCAATTTTTTATTACTCTTAATATTTAGTGTATTTAAGAAAGATTGTAAACCTTCTGAAGTTTCTTCTACTTTGGAAGGGAAAAAGTTTGTCTAATTTGTTCAAAATGAGCAATCTGATTTTGCTGCATAATCTGATCAATTCTATGTATACTGTTAGCCTTCCAAGTTCTAACACTTAAGTCTTCAATATTAGTTGTCAGGATGTTTAATGTCAAATCTATAATAATTTTGTCTACAATCTTAAGTCTCTTTTTCCAGTTTTTCCAATGTAGCATTAAATTATTAATGATTAAACCCGTGTAGAGCTTATTCTCATTGTTAGTTTTCCAAAATATGGATAATAAATCTGGGACATTCATTCTTATTGCTTCTATTTTGGCCCTAGCTTCCTCCATAGAACTCTCTTTCAAAGTTGTAACTATATGAGCCAATGCACATGTCTCATATAATTCTAACATGTTCAGCAAACCCATTCCTCCATTTTTAGACTTTAAATTTAATATCTTTCTAATGACTCTAGGTTTTTTTTTAACCAGATATATTTATCTAAAGCAGACTGGATCATTGTAAGCCATGGTTTTGGGACTCACCAGAACAAATTCAATAAGCTGTAGTTGTTCTGGTGACTATAGTGTCCCTTTAAGCCAATGTTCTACCCAAGAACAAGAATAATCATCTAGGCCAATTTCTTTAAGTTTGAAGACTAACCTATTGTGAGGAACTGTATCAAATGCCTCGGCAAAATCCAAGTAGATCACATCCACTGCAACACCCTGATCTATACTTCTACTTACTTCTTCGTAGAATGCAATCAGGTTAGTTTGGCATGACCTATGTTTCATAAAACCATTCTGATTATTGCTAATTACAAAGTTCTTCCCAATTAATTCCTGAATATTATGCCTTAATAGCCCTTCAAATATTTTCCCAGTTACAGAAGCTAAGCTTACAGGTCTATAATTTCCAGGCAAGGATTTGAAGCCTTTTTAAATATAGGAACAACATCTGCCTTCCTCCAATCCTCCGGTACAATACATGAAACAAAAGAATCTTAAAAAATGGTTGGTTTACTAAGTGGGGATACTATTTTACTTTTAATGCCAAAATGCAATTTACAAGCTTCTACAAGTAAGCAGGACTGCCAGAAATAAAAAAATACTGCTTTGGAGGAGAACAGAAATGTAATAAACCATTTCCAAGTTGGCATTGAGGTTTCTTGAGCATAAAATGGCTAATTTTCTGGTTAAAATTATAAAGCTCTTTAGCAGACATTCTCACAGCACAGTATTTCTTAATTGCCACTAATATATTGAGGCTCTCTGGTCAATCTTGGGATATGAATCACATAATGATTAAAAAAAAACACACATCTGTTTTGCATTGGTTCAAGTGAGAGTTCCCCTCAGCTCTCTCCACACTAATGCTGGGTTCTCACAGACCTATAGGTCTTTTAATGGTTTGTTTTTTTGTTTATTTTTCAATATGGGATGTTTCCCTGTTTGTAGATGTAACTCTTCACTACTTTGTTCCAGTGTTAATTTTGGCAGCACATTTCAATTTAGTTTTAGTTATAGTCTAAAAAGCCATTTTAGTTTTTTTTAATTATTATTATTATTATTGCCATTTATATAGTGCCAGCAGATTCCGTAGTGCTTTATAATATTATGAGAGGGGGGATTAAGCTATAAATAGGACAATTACAAGAAAACTTACAGGAACGATAAATTGAGGAGGATCCTGCTCAAACGAGCTTACAGTCTATAGGAGGTGGGGTATAGAACACATAAGGACAGGAAATAGCAATCAAATAAAGTGGGAGTGAAGCAGAACTGGAGGAGAGAGTAGAGTAAAGTGCTGCCCTTTAGGAGAGAACAAGAGACAGGTATGTGAGGTAGAGATTACTCTGGGAGGCCATAAGCTTTCCTAAAGAGATGGGTTTTAAGGCACTTCTTAAATGATTAAAGACTAGGGGAGAGTCTGATGGTGGTAGGCAGGGTATTCCATAGGAAAGGAGCCACCCACGAGAAGTCCTGCAAGCGCGAGTTGGCCATACTGGTGCCAGCAGCGGACAGGAGAAGGTCACAGGCAGAGCAGAGAGACCAAAAAGGGGCATACCTATGGATCTGTGAAGAGATATAAGTGGGGCTAGAATTGTTCAGTGCTTTATAGGTATGGGTTAGCACTTTGAATGGACTCCTATAGGATACAGGAAGCCAATGTAAGGACTGACAGAGGGATGAGGTGTGAGAGGTCCGACTAGAGAGTAAAATCAGCCTGGCAGCAGCATTTATTACAGACTGTAGCAGGGCAATATGGATTTTGGGAACACCAATTAGGAGAGGGTTACAATAATCCATGAGGGAAATTACTAGAGCATAGACAAGCTCCTTGGTAGCATCTTGCGCAAGAAAGGCGGTGGATGCAGCTTATGTTTTTAAGAAGGAATCTACAGGATTTAGCAACATACAGAATGTGAGGCTCAAAGGTGAGGCCAGAATCAAGTATGACGCCAAGACAGGGCGTTTGCAAGGATGGACTTTTGTGGATATTACTAACTTAAAGGGAGAGCAAAAGAGGAGGGTCAGTATTAGGAGGAGGAAAGACAAGGATTGAGTTTCAGAAAGCAGGAGGACATCCAGTCAGAGATGGAAGAAAGTCAAGCAGTGACACATTGCAGGATGGCAGGGGAGAGGTCCAGGGAGGAGAGATATATCTGGGTGTCATCAGCATACAGGTGGTACTGGAATCCAAATGAGGTAATAGGTTTGTCAAGAAAGGCAGTATAAAGAGAAAATAAAAGGGGACCAAGACAGGACGAGGGGAGGAGGTATCATTAGAAAAGGAGACACTGAATGAGCATTGGGAGATAAGAGGAAAACCACGAGATGACAAAGTCACAGAGAGGGAGTGATTGATGAGTTTGAAGAAGGAGAGCACGATCAATGATGTCAAAGGCAGTAGAGAGGTCAAGAAGAATTAGTATTGAGTCGTTGCCTTTGGATTTAGCTGTGATTAAGTCGTTAGTAACTTTGATAAGAGCAGTCTCAGTAGAGTGAAGAGGGCGGAAGCCAGATTGAAGACAGTCAAGAAGAGAGCTGGAATTGAGGAAGTGAGACATACGGGTAAAGACAAGTCTTTTTAGACGCTTTGAGGAAAAAGGGAGCAGGGATATGGGATGATAGTGAGAGGGGGAGGGCAGGTCAAGAGATGTTTATTTAGGATAGGTACTACAGTGGCATGTCTAAGGTGAGCAGGCACAACGCCAGAAGAGAGAGAGCAGTTGAAGATGTGTGTTAAGGAAGGCACAAGACAAGGGGAGAGAGATCTGATAAGGTGAGATGGGACAGGATCGAGTAGGCAAGTGGTGGGGCGAGAGGAAAGGAGAAGCGCAGCTACCTGTTGTTCAGTATCTGGGGAGAAAGTCTGAAGGGTAGGAAAGGCATGATCTACATATGTTTAAGAAAGAGAACCGCAAGGTGGGGAGAATTCTTTCCATAGCTGTTCAATCTTGTCGGTAAAATATCATGCAAAGCTATCAGCTGTAAGGTTAGTTTGGGGGTGGCCACAGCAGGGCAAAGAAGAGAGTTAAAGCTGTCAAAGAGACACATGGGATTGCAGGAGCATAAACTAATGAGAGAGGAAAAGTATGACTGTTTGGCGAGGGCAAGGATTGCGACGTATGAACACAATATGATCTATAATGGATATAGTCTGCCTGGGTGCGAGACTTCCTCCAGGAGTGTTCAGCACAACAGGAGCATCTTTGCAGGTAGCGTGTTGATTTAGTATGCAACGGTTGGGAGCGTGTCCTCCTCGAGGTGCATGTTTGGAGAGGGGCTGCAGCGTTCAAGGCAGAGATGAATAAAGTGTTACATGTGGAGATGTACCGGGGAGGGACAGGAGTGGGAAGGGGTGGATAGCAGTTGTGAATCAAAATCAACTGACAGCTGCTGGAGGTCAACAGAAGGGTGAAGGGGTACTTGAGAGCAAATAATAAGAGGTGGTGATCAGAGAGAGGAAATAGAGTGTTGCAGATATTAGAAACTGTACATGTATAATAGAAAATGAGGTTGAGGGTATTGCCAGCTACATGTGTGGGAGAATTAGCCCACTGTGATAGCATGAGGGAGGAAGTAATTTAAAGTAGTTTAGAGGCTACGCAGGTCAAAGGTGGGTTAATGGGAATACTGAAGTCCCTGAAAATTAGGAATGGAATATTAGAAGAGAGGAAGTAGGGTAGCCAGGCAGCCAAGTGGTCAAGGAAGATGAGAGGGGAACCAGGGTGGCGATAAATAACGGCAATGTAAGCAGAGAAGAGGTGAGTCAAATTAGTTTCAAAGATGGGAAAGAGAGGGAAGGGGTGGGAAAGATGGGAAAGAGTGGGTAGGGGTTTGAAGGAGCAGTGAGGTGAGAGGAGGAACCCAACACAACCACCTTTACTTTCAGAGTGTCTTGGGTTGTGGGCAAGTTGAAGACCACCAAAGGATAAAGATGCAGGGGTAGCAGTGTCAGAGGGGGAGAGCCATGTTTCTGTTAAGGCTAGTAAATCTGTTAAGGCTAGTAAATCTAGGGAATGAGAGATGAAGAGGTCATGGACAGCAGTGGATTTTGTAATATTACAAACAGAGCTTGCATTCCAGAGGGCAGTATTGAAGGAGGATTTAGAGGAAGAGTAACATGAGGTGGGTATGAGATTGGTGTGGTTTCTTGAGTTAGTACGTGGTGGGTTTGCTGAGAAGGGACCGGGGTTTGGAGAGACATCACCAGCTGCTAGGAGCAGAAGGATAGAAAGGAAGTGAAGATGGGAGTAGGATTTTAAAGTTTTGTAGGAAGGTATGTATATAGAGGATTTGGGAGGACTATATGTAGAGTACATAGGATGAATAGAGAAGGGAGGGGAGTAAAATGGAAGTAATGAAGATGGTGTCGCCAGGGACAGGTGAGCAGAAGGATAGGGATATTTTAGTAATGAGAGAAGTTAGTGTGAAAGTGAAAAATAGAAGGGGGAACATTATTTAGAGAAAATGTGCTTTGTTATATAGATATGAAGATTATACATATGCACATATATAATCATTGATATATATATATATACATATACACACACACACACCTATATACAACATATATATATATATATATATACAAATATATGTATACCTGTGAATGATTAAACCATGGTTAAGGATGCAGTTAACAGAGGGGCTAGAATTGTTCAATGCTTTAAATGTATGGGTTAGCACTTTGAATTGACTCCTATAGCATACAGGGAGCCAATGTAAGGACTGGCAGAGGGGTGAGGTGTGAGAGGACCGACTAGAGAGGAAAATCAGTCTAGCTGCAGCATTCATTACAGACTGTAGCGGGGCAATACGGCTTTTGGGGAGACCAATCAGGAGAGGGTTACAGTAATCCATGCGGGAAATTACTAGAGCATGGACAAGCTCCTTGGTAGCATCTTGCGTAAGAAAGGGGCGAATGCGGGCTATGTTTTTGAGTTGGAACCTACAGGACTTGGCAACAAACTGGATGTGAGACTCAAAGGTGAGACCAGAGTCAAGTATGACGCCAAGACAGCGTGCTTGCAGGGATGGACTTATGTGGATATCACTGACTTGAAGGGAGAGCGAGAGAGGAGGACCAGTATTAGGAGGAGGAAAGACAAGGAGTTCAGTTTTAGAGAGGTTAAGTTTCAGAAAGCATATATTGACATGGGCTGTGCAGGAGGGGGGCCGGGAGCAAGCTGTTACTTACCTGTGCAGCCGCTCCGTTCACTTCCATTCTGTTCAGCTCCCTGTGTAAATCTCGCGAGAACCGCGGAGCGTTACCATGGCAACACTCCGCACGGCACGCAGACAGCGAGATTTACACAGCGAGATGAACAGAACGGAGGTGAACGGAGCTGCTGCACAGGTAAGTAATAGCTTGCTCCTGGCCCCCAACAGGACCGCCGGGCTTGTAATGAGCCCGGCTGTCCTGGTATGTATTATGGCAATGTAAGTTGCCATAATACAGACCTTGACTCGAGTATAAGCCGAGGGGGGCTTTCTCAGCACAAAAAATGTGCCTAAAAACTCGCCTTTTACTCGAGTATATACAGTTTGTATCATATATATATACTTAATTTTTATATTAATATAAAAATATACTTGGAATGAAATTACATATATATGTATATATAATATAATATAATATAATATATATATATATAAACCAACATACGGGTAGGTCTGTAATAAAAAGGGCAAAAGATATAGAGTAAAACATTATTGCATCATAATGCTAAATATTTAAATGCTTTTCTGAGTTCTTTCTCAGGTTGCAGGATATAAGTGCTGTAGCTCAGGAATTTCCATCTGCCCAGTCTTTTAATGAAATGCACTGGAGTGACCCTACTGGAGGCTGTGGAGGCCGCCCCGATCCTGAAGGAGTGTCTAGAAAACAAAGAGGGGTTATGTCCTAGTCTTAGCAGCAGTGCTCTAACGTAAAATATAAACTTAGAAGTAGTAAGGGAGAGTTAGCTGTGTGACTGAGGCGTGTTTATAGAAATGAATCGAGTCTCTTCACTGGGCACCAGAGGTTGTCTGTTGGAAAGAGGGGGATTGTGGTAGGATGATTAGTTTGGTTAGTCTTAGATGAACGTAGTGACAGGATGTAGTAGTCGTTATGTTTGACCAGGTCACATAGTTTTAAACTTATGTTGACATCGGATTGACGGACCATAGTGAACTCTCTGGGTCTGAGAAAGCCGTAGAAGGCGATGTAAATAGCTACCTTGAGGACAGAGTTAGCCTGGACATTAAAGGGATTAGTGTCCACAAGGTCAGATAAGTTCCTGAATATGGGTCTGTCTATGGGTAGTCTATGGGTAGTAGGAGGTTAATACCTTTAAGAATAGTTTTTATAGGGTCTGAGGAAAGGAAAGGTGGGTGATTGGGAAAGGTAGTGAGGACATGCAGTGAGGCTCAAAGAAAACTAACAAACAATTTACTATCCTAATAGAGAGTGTAGCTAGAGAACTATTTACCATTGGGTCTCTAAGCTGCCACTCTAACAAGATTATTCCTCCCTTACACTCATATATGTAACGCTGTTTGTTGCATCGGCAGTGCCCGGGAGACGAGTTAATTCCTAGTAACGGACAATTTTACTATGCTTGTAAATACCACAATATTCTTTTGGGAAAAATCTTTATCTGTTAGAGAGACGTTAACCCTTGAATCTCTAAGCTGTAACAATGATATTCCTCCCCCACACTTACATATGTAATGCTATTACATTTGAATATAGGATCGATACTGCCTGGGAGGAAAATTGATTCTAACTAACGGACAATTGACTATCCTAATAGAGAGTGTAGCTAGAGAACTATTAACCCTTGTCTCTCTAAGATGTAACTCTCGCCAGATTATTCCTCCCCTACACTATGTAACGCTGTTTGTTGCATTGAAACGTAGGATTAATTTCTGCAGTACCACCTATCAATGGCATTGTTTAGGTGAGAACCAATACAGAATAAATGGTAATAATCACAATAAATCCTAAAGGTATAGTTTAGGGTGATCAGACAACAAATCCCTTCAAGGAAAGCGTATGGTGTTTATACAACATAGTATCAGACTTTTGGCATCACACGTTATATTGAAAAGGTCTGCTACTTTACTCTATTGATACAATTTAGTAACTCTACATTATATTTTGTAATTGTCACGAATGCATAAAACACTTCACCAACTTTTGTAGTTAATTGCCCCATAGATTACAATTTAGCCTAAACATTACCCTTGTGGGCTTCTATAATCCACTTTGGCTATAAACACATGGATACATATATATATATATATATATATATATATATATATATATATTTTGTACTCTAGCAAATTGAGCCTTCACAAAGACAGTCCAAGATATCCAAAAAAATTATCCAATAAAGACACTCTTGGACAATCTGTGGTTCTGTTCAGCGACAAATTATTTCAGTTTGAATTTATGACTGACTATTGGATATCATGACTGACTATTGTTTTAATTTTTATTTTTGTGTGTGTTTGTTTAGTTTGCAGTGTGATTTAGTCCGTATTTTGGGACTTTTTATTATCAACTATTAAAAGTGACGTTTTAATGAACTATAGACCACTGTAGACCCTATGGTATTCCACTTTCTCTATATATTTTATTACTACTACCTCCATTTTTCTTTCTTTCAGTGTATTCCAGTGAGGTATAACTTGATGGTGTTATGTGCTAACTTAAGGTGTAGGTGACAAAAAGAGGCAAAAGCCACCATGGTCTCAATAGAGAAATTATTTGGTGCATGAAATTCCCCACTAAATTTGCGGAATATTATCAAAGCCCTATCATATGCCATCTTTGTGTTAGCTGACAGTGCATTCTGAGAGTGTTCGTGCGTGGTCCAGTAATCCCGTTAGTCCATGATTAGTTCCGGAAATGACGGGATTCTGGATGGTAGGTAACCAGTGAAGGTATGCACCATGTGAAATGCCTGAAAATTAGATCAGGACAAAGCGTCAGTTGCAGTATTATGAATGTCCAGAATGTGTTCACACACCAAGAAAAATTGTAGTTTGGCGGCGAGCCAAGTCAATTTTTGTACCAATTGCATAATGGTCAAAGAGGAAGAGAGCCCTTTATTGATAATGTCGCAAGCCACCAAATTATCTGAAAAACACTTAACGGCTTTACAGGCCCACAGGTGACCACAAGTATGTGCTGCTGCTACAATGGGGTAAATTTCTAAAAGGGCTGAGGTGTCCTTGAAGGCCGGAAAGTAAAGTGCCTCTCAGGGCCAAACATCCCTGAACCAGTGGTTACCAAAAATAGCGGCGAACCCGGTGTGTGCTGCCACATCAGTCCAAATTACAGGGGAGTGGTCTGTCTGTGGGGGAATGAACATGGAGACACGTTCCACTCTGCGAGGAAGTGCATGAGCAGATCATGCTCTACATGAGCAGATCGGCCATGGCTGGGGGATTGAGGACTATGATGCCATCGTCAGGCACGCCGGGAAGGAGGCAGAGTAACCTGGAGATAAATGATCTCCCCTGAGGAATGATATGCATTGCGAAATTGAGGTATCCCAGTAAGGACTGAAGTTTCCTACCGGTACCAGAACCTTTTTGAAGGAACTGGTCCAATTCTAGCCTAATGCATACCAATTTCACATCGTCCAGTGAGATACCCAAGAACACCAACTCTGTTGTGGGGGACTAACGTTTTGTCAGGGGAAAACAGTGTAGAAAACAGTGCTATGGTGCTCAGGATACTACGTGGAGTGTGGGAACCTCCCTCGACCAGTAAGAAATCATCTAAATAGTGTATGACCATGGGACATTTGACCACATTCAGACCAACATATGGTCTCAGCGAAAATGTCAAACAGTTTACGTCTGCTCCTGGAGCCAAAAGTAAGTCTGGTGGCAAAATAATAATTTTCCCTCCATTTGATGCCATGGATATTGCAGAGTGACGGATTGATTGGCAACAGTTTGAACACGTTAGTAATATTTGTCTTCAGCCAGAATCAGTGAATTTAAACTAGGGTTGTAAGAAGAATCAGGCGTGGACAAATCGATGATTAGTCATGTTTTATTAGTGCCATTGGTAACCACTATAATAGGGTTTGTCCGCCAAGTGGAAACAGGAGGGTGTGGAAAGGGACCAATCATAAAACCTTAAGTGGTCTCCTTCTGTAGTAATTCATAAACTGCAGTTGGGTTGTTTGTGACTGAAAGAGGAAGAGGCGCTGGTCGCACAGAGGCACCAGCACAGCATAAGAGGGAGCAGGGTGCAAAAGCGGATCAAAGGATCCATAATAGAGTTGAGCGAACCTGAACTGCAAAGCAGGGCCGTTTGAAGGAATTTGGGGACCCCAAGAAAAATGGACATGGAGGCACACTCAATCCACCACCCCTACCCCCACCCACACGCACGCAAAGCCTACAGGAACCACAGCATAGCCATACAGTTTAAGTTCACCCACACTTTATATAAATAAAAAAGGTGCAAATACTGCTGTTGCATATAATGTGCATAAATAAAAAATGTTTACAGTGCAAATACTGCTGTTGCATATAATGTGCATAAAATTTTAACATTTTCAACAATTGAACATTTGCAAAAAACACAACTGTACCATAAAATCAAATATACATTAAAAAAGTGCACAATAACTAAATCCACACACACACTCACATTAACATTTTTCAGTTCTCACAAACTCCTTAAACTCTTATTCCTTCCCCCCTCCCTATGTTCTTCTTACTGCCCCCATTTTCTTCTTACTCCTCCCCCTCCCTATGTTCTTCTTACTGTTCTCCCCTACCCCTCCCTATGTTCTTCTTACTGCCACCATATTCTTCTTACTCCTCCCCCCCATGTTCTTCTTACTACTCCCCCTCCCCCTCCCTATGTTTTTCTTACTCCCCTCCCCCGTGTTCCTCTTACCCCCCATGTCCCTTTTACCTCCCCTGTGTCCTTCTTACCCTCCCCTGTCCTTCTTCCCCACCCCCGTCCTTCTTAGTCCCCCTCCCCCCGTGTCCTTCTTACTCCCCTTCCCCTCCCTGTGTCCTTCACTCCCTCCCTCCCCTATGTTCTTTTTACTTCCCCCTCCCCATGTTTTTTTTACTCCCTCCTGTGGGAGACTGTGTGAGCAGCAGCAGGCGATAGTGGAGTTTTAGCTGCAGCACGCACGGGTCAGTGGCTCTGCACCAGACTTCTCTCCAATTGATCAGAGTTAAAGGATTTCAAGTGGACTCATTACAATTACAGGGCCTCTAAAGAGTCCTGTATTGTTTTTGTCGTTACTACCTTCCCCCGTCGGGAGTGGGTCATTTGCGTGCCTGCTGCCTTCCTTGCATGTGGTAGCCTGTACGAAATGGAATGGAACCCTGATTCCCCGTTACCCGTGGTCACCATGGTAGGCGCAGGAACTGGCATCGAAAGTTGATATGGATGATATGCATGATCCAAATGCAAAGTCGCCATCACGGGGATGTGCGATTGGCCCGAGGTTCTCTAGAGTCAACAAAGTTCTTGCA
>OW240913.1:165205359-165225970 GCA_933207985.1 Pelobates cultripes | reverse complement strand
CAACAGGATCCAGCCCAGCATGGAACGTCGACGAAATAACCCCATTTGTACCCAGAGAAGCAACGCTGAGGGCAACAGGCTCACTAACACAAGACAAGCAATCGTAAACGCAAGTGCACCTTCAACCTGTCACAGGTGCCCTGATACGGGACTATACACGGGACACTGCATGTAAACCATGCTTGCCGGGACTTCACTCTCACTTTATAGGCAATGTGGATTATTGAGTTTAATTAAGTTTAGTTGTTGTTTTTACACATTTCTAGTTTTCAGTTTCTAATTGTGTCAGGGTGCCAGACACACTAATGATACTGGCTCTGAAAGCAGATAACCAGCGATGTTGGATAAGCAGATCTACCCCCCCACCCCTTCAAGCCCGTGCAGGGTACCCATAGGCTCCCGACTAAAGGAGCAACAATATACCACACATCCAGCTTGATACGCTGGGGCCCGCACCAAACCATTGACAGGCCAACGGCCGACAAACCCGCACTCCCCACACCTCCCACACACGCGCTTAGGCTAAGTCTACAGCCCCAATGCCTCTGAGCAGGGCGCATAACGCTATTTACTGGCCCCCTCCAAGATACTACATGTTTCCAATGTTTCCACTGTTTCTAGCACGAGGGAGTAAAGCAGAGATTACACTATAAAAACCGGGTGGCATAGCACCTGTGCAATATTGTATATGTTATATGCTGATTATCTGGAATGTATTTAATACATGTTACCCTTTATGCACATGTTGTAAAACAAATTTAATACTTGAATACCCACAAAAATAAAGAATTAAAAAAAAAAAATCAAAGATTCCATCTAGTACTATTTTATGGCTCAGCTGTATTTTAATTTTTATGTTATTTTAAGTGATTTCCCTATCCACATTTGTTTGCAGGGCACTTGTCTTACTCTTACCCCCATTTTACTTCCTTTTGCAGCTCTCTAGCGCTTTCCAGGAGTTTTTTAGAGACATTTTTGTGGCCAAAAGTTTGGGTCCCCATTGACTTCAATGTGGTTCGGGTTTGGGGTCAAGTTTGAGCCCGAACCCGGAATTTTTTTCAAAGTTCGGCCGAACCCGCCAGACCCGAACATCCAGGTGTCCGCTCAACTCTAGTCATGCACACACGCGCACACATGCACACACATCGACACTCTCACACTTATATACCCTGGGGGGCAAAGGGAATGCTATTAATTCATTAAACGTATAAACCTTGTATTTCTAGCCAATGTGCATTAAAAGCATAAACTTGGTATATAATGCCAATTAACATTAAATGCATAAACTCGGTATATCCAGCCAATTGTCATAAAATTCACAAACCTTGTGTCAGAACTTTACTAGCTGCCTACCCGCAATCCGACACTTCCGGGTTCATGTACTATTGACACGCCTCCTCTGATGCGGCTTCCACACGCTACTTAGAGGAACCGCCCCAGATTCAAAGTGCTTGATTATTTTGAAGCTTCCTGATCAATCAGACCTGCTACAAACAAGCTCTCTTTTTCTACAAATAACGTGTACCGAAACTGGATTGTTGTAACCGCTGATCTCCATTCTCCTTCCAATTGACTCGGATTACCTTTGGATATTCTCTACTTCATAAAGCTCATCAACATAATCGCAAGTTATATAATTGTTTGATTTCATTTCTATTGGCACTTAGTTTTCACTACGTGCCTTCCTACTGAGATTAATTGGAAGTTTTAAAGTGTAATTAATACATGATCTTATTCACGGATTCTTCTCATGAACATTCTGAAATAATAAATCACTAAAGTAATGTAGTTCCTTAAAGCTGCAGGAACTCTAGCATCAACCTATCTCCATATTGTGTTCCTTAAAGCTACAGGAACTCTCTCATCAAACTATCTCCATATTGTGTTCCTTAAAACTACAGGAACTCTCTCATCCAACTATCCTCACATTGTATTCCTTTAAACTACAGGAACTCTTCGAATTCCTGCAATTGCATGTCTCATTCCTTAAAGCTACAGGAACGCCTATCATCAAACTATATCTATATTGTATTCCTTAAAGCTACAGGAACTCTTCTCATCAAACTATCTTCGTATTGTTCCTTTAAAGCTACAGGAACTCTTCTCTTCAAACTCACTACATATCATGTTCCTTAAAGCTACTGAAACCCTTCTCATTGAACTACCTTTTCATCAATTTATCTTCATTTTATGTTCTTCGAATTATTGAGACTGTTCTAATCAATCTACTTCTTAGTATATCCTTATTGAAGAACTATAATATTTAATTCCTAAATAACCTAAGGGTTCCCCTAACCTCTATTTCTGCAGTTGAGTTCCACTCCAAAACCATAGGAAGTATTACACCTTGTAAATCATGCCAGTGAGCAATAAATGCATAAACTTGGTATATCCAGCCAATTAACATTAAATGCATAAACTTTGTATCTAATGCCAATTAACATTAAATGCATAAACCTTGCATATCATGCCAGTGAGCAATAAGCATAAACTTGGTATATCGTGCCAATTAACATCAGATGCATACACTCGGTATATCCAGCCAATTAACATTAAATGCATAAACTCGGTATATCTGGCAAATTAACAATAAATTCATAAAATTTGTATATCATGCCAATGTGCCTCTAAAAAGCCTGCTAGTGCTATGTGTCCTCAGACAGCCTGCCATTGCCTTCTCCCTGCCACCAGCCTCTGTTCAATATCTGCCACCAGCCTTTCTGCCCTTAGCCTCTCTGTGTCATCTCTCTGCCTCCTGTGAGGGTGACAGTGTGTGTGTTGGAGGATGACAGTGGGTGGGGATGGTGACCGTGTGAGCGCTGATGATAGGGTGTGGGGGGTGATGTTGTGGGAGGGTGACAGTGCATGTGGGATTGGGATAGTGTGTGTGTGGGAGGGTGACAGTGCATGTGGGATTGGGATAGTGTGTGGGAGGGTGACATCCCCCCTTCCACCCATGTCGCTCCCCCCTCTTCCATCCATGTCCCCCTACCCTTTCCGCCCATGTCTCTCCCCTCTCCATCTCCCCCTACCTTTTTCATCCATGTCTTTCTCCCCTCTTTGTCCCCTAACACCTTGCATCAATTATTCCTCTCCTCTCCATGTCCCCCAACCCTTTCTATCCACCCCTCCTCTCCATATCCCCTCCATATCCCGTTCAATCCATGTCCCCCCCTTTCATCCATATCATCCTCCTCTTCATGTCCCCCAACCCATTTCATCCATGTCTCTCTCCCCTTCTTGTCTCCTATTCCCTTCCATCCATGTTCCCATCCTCTCCATGTCACCCAACCCGTTTCATCCATGCCCCTCATCTCCAGGTCCCCCTGCCCCTTCTGTCCACCTCTCCTCTCTAAGTCCCCTAAATCCATTCAATCCATATCCCCCTCCTCTTCTTGTCCCCTTACTCCTATCATCCATGTCCCACTGCCATCCCTGTCTCCCTCCCCTCCATTTCCCCTTGCCCTCCCCTCCATGTTCCCCTACCATTACTGTCCCCTTGCCCCTTCTCTCCATGATCCCCTATCATCCCTGTTCCCCTTCCCTCCATGTCCCCTTGCTCTTCTCTCCATTTTCCACTACTATTCCTGTCCCTCTCCCCTCCATGTCCCCTTGCTCTTCTCTCCATGTTCCATTACTTTTCCTGTCCCTCTCCCCTCTATGTTCCCTTGCTCTTCTATCCATGTTCCCTACCATTCCTGTCCCCCTATTATTCCTGTCCCTCTCCCCTCCACGTCCCCTTGCTCTTCTCTCCATGTCCCCTTATCATTCCTGTCCCTCTCCCCTCCATGTTCAAATGCCCTTCTCTCCATGCCTCACTCTCTCCCTGCCCTCTTTCCCCAAATGGCAGACAGCCTGTCAGTTACAGAGCCGGCACCCTGGGTGAAGGTAGCGCCGGCTCTGCTCAGTTACAGTTAGAGGCCCCATGACCAGCGGCTCGCTCTGCCTCCTTCACACTGAGAGCCACATGACAGCCGGCGCTGCTACGCCAAGCTGGAGGGGGAGGCACCCCTAACCGGGTTTAGTGTGCATGCAGTTCCCTTACGGAGCCGCACACTAACTGCAGACAGAGGAAGTGCAGAAATCACTTGTCAGTTTGACAAGTGATTTCTGCACTCCAGACAGGGACCGGCGTCGCAAACGGTTCGGCAAACTTGTTAAATGTTAGTAACTAGTGATGTACCGAACGGTTCGCCGGCGAACGGTTCCTGGCGAACATAGCATGTTCGCGTTCGCCACGGCGGGCGAACATATGCGCGGTTCGACCCGCCCCCTATTCGTCATCATTGAGTAAACTTTGACCCTGTACCTCACAGTCAGCAGACACATTCCAGCCAATTAGCAGCACAGCCTCCCTAGCAGACCCTCCCACCTACTGGACAGCATCCATTTTAGATTCATTCTCAAGCTGCATGCTTAGTAAGAGGAGGGAAAGTGTAGCTGCTGTTCATAAGATAGGGAAAAGCATAGCTAGGTTAGGGATAAGGGTATGCTTTTTTTTATTTTTTTTTCTATGTAATGTAAATGCACTTAGTTGTCTGCCACTGCTGCCAGCTTCTGTGTCAGGCTCACAGTGCCCATTTCCCCAGTCAGTGCCACCAATTACATCTGGTGTCACAATAGCTTGGATTTAAAAAAAAAAACTTTTTTCACTGTTATAGATTGAATAGCAGTCAGTTGTCTCTGCTGCCAGCTTCTGTGTCAGGCTCACAGTGCATACTGTGCCCATTTCCCCAGTCAGTGCCACTAATTAGATCTGGTGTCACAATAGCTTGGATTTAAAAACAAAAAACTTTTTCACTGTTATAGATTGAATAGCAGTCAGTTGTCTGCCACTGCTGCCAGCTTCTGTGTCAGGCTCACAGTGCATACTGTGCCCATTTCCACAGTCAGTGCCACCAATTACATCTGGTGTCACAATAGCTTGGATTTGGATTTAAAAACAAAAAACTTTTTCACTGTTATAGATTGAATAGCAGTCAGTTGTCTGCCACTGCTGCCAGCTTCTGTGTCAGACTCACAGTGCATACTGTGCCCATTTCCCCAGTCAGTGCCACCAATTACATCTGGTGTCACGTAAGCTTGGATTTAAAAACAAAACTTTCACTGTGCCAAGGTGAATAGCAGTCAGTTGTCTGCCACTGCTGCCAGCTTCTGTGTCAGGCTTTCCACGGTGCATACTGTGCCTACACCCCAGTCAGTGCCACCAATTACATCTGGTGTCACAATGGCTTGGATTTAAAACAAAAACTTTTTTTCACTGTTATAGATTGAATAGCAGTCGGTTGTCTGCCACTTGCTGCCAACTCTGTATCCAGGCTCACACGGTGCATACTGTGCATTTCCCCACAGTCAATTACCACCAATTAGATCTGGTGTCTACAGCCAACTGGAGAGCAATACATGTAACTCAGTTGTACTTCGTTTCCAGTTACGTATTGCGCATAAACTTTTCCTGTGTGGACAGTAAATGTCATTAACCACATTTCTATAAGCGGATGAATACGTGACATAAAGGTAATGATGGGGAGTTGAGACATCAGGTTCCAGGGGTATTTGAAGTTGATGGTCAGAGATCTGGGGGCATATGTAAATACTGAATAGCTTCTAAGGTAGCTAAATAGTTAAGATTTAAGTCAGCTGAGCGAACATCCTATGAGGAAAGAAGAAGCCAGAGTGGGTAAGAAGACTAGTGGTAGCAAAATTTGAGAAATGTTAACTTTTACTGAGTGGAATCGGGGTGCAGGTCTGGATTTAGATAAAGGAATGTAAAGGAATTTGAGAATCCACAAACATGTTTTTTTTTTTTTGTAGGGATAGGGAATAAGAGAGAGGAGTAGGTGGGGAGGATCGCATGTACAGCTTTGGTGTGATTCTGAAATATTTTGGCAAAAATATGCTATCACTCTAGAAAAATATAATGTATATACATATATAGTGATGTTGCGAACTTGCTGCGAACGGTTCGCGACATCACTATACATAAATAATATGAAAGTATTAGTTACAAACTATACATAAATTAATAGTCACAAGGCATACAATACTAGTTGCAAAATTGTAGGGGGATATTGACAAAGGCGGATATTGACTTAAGTGAAAAATGTCTGTCTTGATTAAAGGTAACTACAGCTTAAAGGACCACTCTAGGCACCCAGACCACTTCAGCTTAATGAAGTGGTCTGGGTGCCAGGTCCAGCTAGGGTTAACCCATTTTTTTTATAAACATAGCAGTTTCAGAGAAACTGCTATGTTTTATGAATAGGTTAAGCCTTCCCCTAATCCTCTAGTGGCTGTCTCATTGACGAAGACACTAGAGGCTGCGATACTTCTCACTGTGATTTTTCACAGTGAGAGCGCATAGCGATCTATAGAGAAAAGCATTGTAAATGCTTTTCTATAAACGAGCTGAATCTTGTAGCGCGAAACCTGGCGCGTGGCAGCATTCAACACCGGCGAAAGGCGGATCGGAGGAGGAGAGAAGGAGGAGAGCTCTCCGCCCAGCGCTGGAAAAAGGTAAGTTTTTAACCCTTTCCCCCTTCCAGAGCCGGGCGGGAGGGGGTCCCTGAGGGTGGGGGCACCCTCAGGGCCCTATAGTGCCAGGAAAACGAGTATGTTTTCCTGGCACTATAGTGGTCCTTTAATGTATTTGTTTTGATGAGTATAGTCAGTCCCTGTAGGCTTTTTATTGTAAACAATGCCTTTTCAGAGAAAAGGCAGTAAATAAATTATAGCCTAGGAACACCTCTAGTGGCCACTCCTCAGATGGCTACTAGAGGTGCTTCCTGGGGCAGTGCTGCACAGAGTGCTGCACAGAGTGCTGCACAGAGTGACTGACATTCAGTATCTCCACCTTCTGCATGAAGACACTGAACATTCCCTATAGAGATGCATTGATTCAACAATTCAATGAGATGCTGATTGGCCAGGGCGGTGTCTGGCCAGGGCGGTGTTTGGCTCTGCCTTTGACCTGCCTCCTTGGCTGAGATCATCAGAATTGACAATCTCAGCCAATCCAAAGCTTTACTATGGGCACAATAAACATTATGATTGGCTGAGATCATTACTTTTGATTATGTCAGCCAAGGAGGCAAATTGGGGGAAAAGATTGGATATAAGATAAGATTTTACTATATTTAGGGGGGTAAGGGGTGGCTAGATAGTGTTTTTAACACTTAGGGCTCAGGAGTACATGTTTGTGTTCCTGACCTTGTAGGGTTCTTTTAAGTGCTGGTTTGTAGATATTCAATAAACACAAAAATGTAATGGACTAAAAACAACTTGCAAAGTTCAGTCTAAAATAATCAAGCTCTGATTTTTTTCTCAAATCAGCTAGTTTTGCCTGAATCTTTCATTAGTTTATTTTGTTCAATTCACTACATCTTGGTGTTTAATAAATAAATCTCACAGGAATGTATTAACTAATCGAAGAATTGTGGACAATTTGCAAGTGAACCTCAAAATATAAGTAAAAATCGCTAGAATAGAAACATTCAGCTATTCTTTTGTCTCTCCTGGCTAGTTTGGACGAATATTTTCATTTTCTTTTTCAATTTTCTAAAATGTCTAGTCCGGCAAATTAACCCCATGCAGGCTCAGTCCCTTGCCCTATGAATTTTGAGGATTTATTGACAAACGGAATAAAAGATGAGCCATTCCTTCAAAATGTGTTAAAATTGTATTTACTGGCAGTGTAGAGTTATATTATTTAGTCTTATCCTGCACATGTTGATTTATTTAGTTTAAATGCATGCACTAGGCTGTGTGCTTTTCCTGCTAGATAGAAGAATATTTTTAAGCATTACATCATAATCTAAATAGGATTATCCATGCAGAATTACAACACAACATATTTATTAATGTAATAATTTTCAAAACTATCTATATGTCTGTCTGTCTATCTGTCTCTCGCTATCTATCTATCTATCTATCTATCTATCTATCATCTCTCTCTATTTATATCTATCTATCTATCTATCTATCTATCTGTCTCTATCTATCTATCTATCTGTCTCTCTCTATCTCTATCTATCTATCTATCTATCTATCTATCTATCTCTCTATCTGTCTGTCTGTGTCTCTCTATCTCTCGCTATCTATCTATCTATCTATCTATCTATCTATCTATCTATTTATCATCTCTCTCTCTATTTATATCTATCTATCTATCATCTATCTTAATATCTATCTATCATCTATCTATCTCTATCTCTGGCTATCTATCTATCTATCTATCTATCTATCTATCTCTCTCTCTCTCTATCTGTCTATATCTCTATCTATCTATCTATATATATATCTATCTGTCTCTCTCTATCTCTATCTATCTATCTATCTATCTATCTCTCTATCTGTCTGTCTGTGTCTCTCTATCTCTCGCTATCTATCTATCTATCTATCTATCTATCTATCTATCTATCTCTCTCTCTCTCTCTCTATCTGTCTATATCTCTATCTGTCTATCTTTCTATCTGCCATGTATCTTCTCTGTCTAGTTTTCTCTCTCTTGCTATGGAAACAAGTACTGTATCTGAAAATAACGCGTTGCTAATATGTTCTTATTGAGGATTGTTCCACCCATGCTAGCTGTTTAGAAAACTGGGATGCTCCATTTATCTGTATTTGATCTATACGTAACCTTTGTTTGTCTATACAACATTGATCCAAGTGTAGTAATTTTTCTATCGATTACATATACTGCTATTACGATACAGAACTATTCACTAATGTGAGAATACCAAGTGAATTCAAAGTGAATTTCAAATTTAAGGCCAAAATAGCTGAAATGGAAACATTCTCTAAACCAACTATGCTTCCAGTTCGGCTACTTTTGCCTGAAATTTGATATTCTCACTCTAGTAATTAGAGAGTTGAGGGAAGGACTACTTACTACATATATACACAGGTGAGGATTGTACCACCAAAACATACAATTTAGATGGAGGGAGGGGACATTTAGCACTCTAAATGTTGTGAACTACATCTCTCCTTATTCTTTGCTAGCATTATGACTGTAAGAGCATTGTGGGAGATGTAGTCCAAAACATCAGGAGTGCCGGGGGTTGCCTACCCATGATTTAGAGCTTGGAACAGCTCCAGTAAACGTGAGTGTCATAATTTTCGTTATACGTAAGTGCCCAATGGCAGTGTCTTTCTGCAGTACATGTGACTTTTATTTACCATCATGTTCTTTTTTTCTGATGTTACTGTTAATGATTGAACATTAATTTCTTTTACTGTTCTAAACTTCGGGCGATCACCACGGAAACCAATGGGAAGTGTCTGTCAATGGCTGTATCGTTTGAGCTTAGCTCCAGAATTGCTCATAAAGCCCTTCTGAAACCCTTCTTTTTTTTTTTTTTATTTTTGCAGTGCGTATAGTGGTTACAGGCATACATATGGTACCCCAACGGCATTCCATATGCTGATATCTAGGCATTAGTTACAGTGGGGGGTAGATAGACCATGCACTTTTTTTTTTTTTTTGTTACGTTAAGATAACAAGCTAATAGGTGTCACTTTATGGTATAACATGCTTGGTTAAAATTGCGTTTAACTTCAACTAATTGCACATCAGATTGTAGTAATATTGCCGTGACAGTAATCTAAAACAATTTAAGACATAGAGGTTGCTTGACAAATTAATCCAGAAGGGCATCCAAATGCAGCTCTACCAGACGGTACATAGTTGTAGAAATCAACAGTACATACAATTTAACATGAGTATAGTAGACGCTTTTCATTCCCTGAGTCTAGTAGGGCACTTTGCTTAGTAAGGTATGCATTCTGGAATATCATTCTATGTGGCATTCTTACTGGTTCTGCATAGGCCTATACTAGGATACAGGCAACAAGCTAGGCACATAGTAGTGAATAGGCTGTGCTGGAGTTACAGGCTATTCTGGCGTGTCACATTTTTAAATATTAGAGGATTAGCTGTCTAGACAACAGAGTAAATTTTAAAGTAGGTAAACTTATGCAACATAGTGAGCATGTCAATGGGTTACATATGCACGGATTAAACCATCAAAAATGCGTGAGTGTTTAATTTATTTTTACCCCCCCAGGCCCACTTCAGCAAGATGAAAGTCCTTGGCTGTGTGGCTTGAGACCCGTCCATGCAGTACAAAGGCACAGGAACCCGGGAACCGCCGTGTCAGTTGCAGTCCAGCCGAGTGTCAGTGTGCTAGTCCCCCTGTGGTGTGCCTGCGGTGCAATCCAGCGCCTGCCTCGGGCAGGAGACAGCTCCCCGCCGCCATGTTGTTTTCCAGTGCGATCTTGTGGTCGCGTGCTGTCGGTCGCGTGTTCCCGCTTCTGCGCGGCTGTCCGAGAGGGTCAGCGTATGTGGCTCCGTCGCCGAGGCTCCGTCTCTCACCGTGAGTGTGCCTGGCTGTGTGCGGGTGGTCGCTTGTAGGCGCCGGTCTCCACTCGCTGTTTGTGATGATGCCTGCGGAGGTACAAAGCGGCTCCTGCTTCTCCACCACGGTTCAGCTTGTCCCAGGGTGCCTGCCTGTTTCTTTGCTTCCCATGTTGGCTTGCCGGCGGCGTACAGTGGGGACGTGTTTCTTACTTCATGCTTGGGTAGCTCGCCATGTGGTCTCCGCCATTTTGGTTGCGGACTCTGCGTTTTGGGGTAGCTTTGTAGCAGCCTGGAGTGCTGGTTCTTCCGCATGTCGGCAGGCCCAGGGTGGGGACCGGGATCACCCCCGCCGGTCCAAAGGGGGGGGAGACAGGGCCGGACCCCCCTAGCCTCATGCTTCGTCTTCACCGCTGGTGGGCAGGATAGCTGGGCAGCGGCCGTCCACCCCGCTCACCGCCCAAGCGGTCCCCATCGTGGGTGACGGGGAGAGCGCCCCTCCGAGGGACTAGAACTTTGCAGCAAGCCTCTCCTCGGAACCAGGGTGGCTTCTTGCACTGGGTAGCTGTTGTCAGTCGTTAGGTAAGTGTAAAGTCGAGTTTTAGTGTTAAAACTGGGAGAGATTGCAGGAGCTGCACGATCGTGCGACCGCTCAGCATGGCGGTCCGGCCCCGCCCCCGAAACCCTTCTTTTTAACTTAGAAATATATGTGAATTCTATCAGCAGGTACCTGTTAATATCTGTTAGCCGAATCACTGGTTTTCTCTTGAAGTCTGTGGGAAAGTGTCTATTTATTTAATAGCAAGAAATAGCCATATGTCTGGTTGTAAAACACAGCCTTTGGAAATTGTAACATGAAGGAAAAGGTCTATGGCTTCAGACAGGAGTAGTTTTATTTTTGTGTCTGTCTGCACTTTACTGTACTTAAATGTTCTAAGTACTTTGGGAGACTCTTTCAAAATCGACTACTTCATGTAGGGATAAATGTCTTAATTACCTGTTTGGATCCAATTCATGTTCTAAGTGCTAGTTTTGTCAAATACCAAAAAAAGAAAAAAAAAAAGAATGATTACAGATAGAAAGAAAAGTGTCCACTGGACCTGCCATATCGGAAAATTTGAAAAAAGCCACCATATAGACCCGAAGGAGACAAGAAAATCTGAGATATGTAAACAGTGATACATTTCTCTTACTCTAAGAGCTTGGCATTTAAAGGAACACTACAGTCACCCAGACCACTTCATTTGGATTGCGATGTCCCTGTCCTTTAAACCTGCAATATAAAAATGTAATGTGCTTACCTGTTTTTGGCATCTGCGCTGCTCCCCTCGTTGGGCTGTAAGAGCTGCATGCTTCACATGGCCACGCTGCTCCCCTCCTCAGATTAAACAGGAAATACTTCATACGTAACTTTCGGCCCAGCGAACTGCTCCCTCTGCTGGTTCATCGGGCCAAAATGCTCTTAGCTGTTTTCCTCCCTGCATAATATTAGACGTTGCCCATTTGAATGGCTCATCTTTTATAAATTCAAATGCTGTGACGTCAATCCCGCCCTTAAAATGACCATGTTATGCAGGTGACCCAATTATCAAACATTTTGGAGTTGCAGAGATGATGTGGACCAATCAGAAACATTAATTGCCTATATAATGCTAATTTAGGCCCATATTCCTTGTTCTATCATGGTTTCTGCCTTGATACATGTTAGTGATTATAGTAAGTCTCTCTTGATATTTTGATATTGACCTCAGCTTGTATTTGACTTTATGCATTTCTGGTATCCTGACCCAGCTTGTTATTCCATTTATTCGTATTTCTATATTCCTGACCTTGGCTATTACTTTCTAGTACCTCTGTTTGTGGAATTCGCCATTCTTGTAAGTTGGGGTACGACCTTGTGACAAAAAGTAGCAGTTTTTGAGAAAACTCAGATGTTTACATTGCAGGGTTAACTTCTCCTCTGTAAGAAGCAATGAATTGGCACCTCCAAGGAAGTCCAGGGCCTCCTCCGTGACTTCTACAGGAGTGTTACCAGAACTGCGGGAGCCTCTGCGCAGGATCAAGGTGAGTAAAAATGAATTTTAAAAAATAATTTTTGCTCCCGAGGGGAACAGCCCACGAGTAGGGACAGGAACACTATAGAATTAGGAATACAGATTTGGTTTCCTAACGCTATGGTTCCTTTAACGATTATATGGAGAGGCAGACTGAAATGTAGATTGTTAACAGCAGTATGATATATTAATGGCCCATTTAATGCCAAGTGAAAATGTGTGATGCCATCAACGTATAATTGTAATACTAATGTACACAATAGAGTTTAAAGGAACATGACTAATAACATACCCACTATGGCCCAAATGATGCGTTCGGTGTGGCCCTGCACAGCCCTGATTAGCTAACTAGATTCCCCTTTGAATGAAAATTACGAAGCAGGATCTACGGAAAAAAGGTGAGACACAGGTAAGCATCAAACTGTATTAAGGGGGTTAACCTATTATGAGATGGGCTCTCCTGGCATCATAACCACTACAATGGCCTGAAGTGTATATGGTGTTTAAAGTGTTCCTTTCAGTGGAGTACAATATTTAAAAAAATATTATTTCTAAATTTGTGTTGGTTAACTTAAGAAATATACATTCTCATGAGACCTCAATATCTGTCTTTAGTAAACATCAAAGAAATGCAAAGGCTCATTTTATTCTTAATTATGAAGAGTCAGAAAGAGAATATTGCAGACGGGGCTCTAGAGTGGCAGGTCGGAGTTTTGCTAATTCTGTTCATATTTTCTTTTTAAAGCACTGAATATATATTAAAATATTTCATCCAAATGTCAAATACACGAAAAACAAACAGATAAACAAGCCTGTTAAATCAACGGTGTACGGGCAAAAAGGAAAATATCTAAGGTAAATATTTCTTACTGAGCAAAACACATGAAGAATTTATTTTTTGGGGATTGAGTATAATCTTCTGTGAACAATGAAAGAGAAAATATCACACACGCATGTGCACACAAACACACAAACACACACAGACACACTTGCTCAGTAATCACGTGACAAGTCTAAATACCAAAGCAGCCAGTAAATATATCTGCCCCGTAACCTGCTTAAATATCAGCAAACTCTTGCCCTGTGCTCTGATGAAAAACTAAATTGGAACAGAGATTAATGGACAAATGTGCGCACCATAATCACTTCAATGGATTGAAGTTGTTATGGTGCTTGGAATCCATGAGTGCAGGGTCCCATGAAAGTTTATTTGCCATTTGGATGAGATTCTTAGTCCCTGGAAGCCTGAAGCCCAGCCTCAATGACAATATGGCGGAGACAGAGCTATGCTTTAGTTGTGCATAGCAAATCGTACCAACGATTGGGACACTGACGGCCTACTACTACCCCTGGTATGGTATAAAGCCGAGCATAGCTCTGACTCTGCTATATTGTCATTGTACGGTGGGCTTCAGGTTGCTGGGGACCATGAATTGGTAGAAGCCCACCTGGCCAACAGATTCCAGGCACCATAACCTCTTCATTCTGTAGAAGTAGTTATGGGGTCTACAGTGCCCATTTAAAGATGTAGTTTTCATTATTTATTTTTACTCTCCCTAAAACACATCAAGGGTACACAAGGGAAAATGAACTGCATGGTGGGTACAGAAAAGGTCTGAAATTATAAGGGGGACATAAAAGAGAACAGGAATCTGTGGTCAGTAGAGAGGAGGATAAGAAAAACAGAGGTTGGCTTACGAGGTGGGAGGCTGTTGTTTCTCCTGTCCCTAGAGCTCCAGCATTAAGATGGGAAGAGACGAGTCATTTAAGGTAATATGGTAGAATTTCCGACATAAAATATAACGTAATGCCTGTACAGCTAGACTGTCTTACAATGCTAATCACACAAAGTATTATGCTGTTACTATGGACAATTATGCTGTTACAGCGGTTGTTTGGCTGTTGTACTCTGTGATTGTGGATTTGAGTGTTCCTGTTAAGGGCAAATAGTGTCCGCAGCGTGTGGGTTTTTCAGAAAGGCCGTTGTTTGGCTCACCAGTACGCTCTCATACATTCATAAATGGCATTTTATATTTAGCAAGACATATAATGGACCCGTTAACATCACCCACCATAACTTGAAATAGCTATAATTTATTTTGTTTCCATCCAGTTATTTTTCTCATCAACAGATCATTCATATTTAAAAAAAAGTATCAAAAAAACAGATTGCTGTATTGTTTGCTGTGAGACATTCAAGGACACCTCACTATACAAGAATTGTGTTTCTTTCTCAGCACAGACACTCAACTGTTGAACTTATTTAACCATATATATCACTTTTCCTCAATTGAATGCTTAACTTAGAAACATAGATACATAGAAACATAGAATGTGACGGCAGATAAGAACCATTCGGCCCTTCTATTCTGTCCAATTTTCTAAACACTTTCATTAGTCCCTAGCCTTACCTTATAGTTAGGATAGCCTTATGCCTATCCCACACATGCTTAAACTCCTTCACTGTGTTAACCTCTACCACTTCAGCTAGAAGGCTATTCCATGTATCCACTACCCTCTCAGTAAAGTAATACTTCCTGCTATTAATTTAAAACTTTGCCCCTCTAATTTAAGACTATGTCCTCTTGTTGTGGTAGTTTTTCTTCTTTTAAATATAGTCTCCTCCTTTACTGTGTTGATTCCCTTTATATATATAAAAATGCATAATTGAATGCATGCGTGCATGTACTCATTGGTGGCATATATGAGCAAAGAGTATTTTTTAGAAAAATAAATACAAATTTAGGCAGTGGAGTGTTCCTTTAACATTTTTCTGCTGAAACATGGTATCAATTGAAATATAAAAGTTTATTTAGGCACATCTGAATAAATCATAATAGCAGAACTGTAAACATGCTCCAATTCAGCTATCATTACAGCTTGGCTATTTTGGTCTTTAATTTGAGAATAGTTTAAATTCACTTAAAATTCCTGACAATTCTCATTTTGGGGAATAGTCTACATGATTTTTCTTTTAGCAGAGTGATCATTTATTCTGCTTACAGTATAGCAATTTTCCCTTACTCTAGCAAGAGAAACTAACCTCTAAGTGGCTTCAGAATGTACACACTGACCCAATCCTACCTCGCTAGTAAAGGCCGTGTTTCATAAAATGTTATTGTGTTAATTTATACATCTTGAACTCTTTGCAGGGAGTCCTTTTAACGGCGGTAATATGGCAACTCCATTATAACTGAATAGTGTGTTTTGAGGAGTTAATTTAGGTTTGCAGTAACTGTGAAATAGAAATAACTAACACACATTATTTTATCATTTTCGCAATAGGTGGCCCATTTGTTAACACACTTCATGTAACGCTAAGTGACACTCAAACACGCAGGCGGCGCAGTTACTGAGTCAGCGGAGATATTAACTTTTGTTTTACAAATATTAACCAAATTGACTTTCATTTATCTCTCATTTGTTTTTCTGATTACCAGTGAAAATAAGGGCTAATTCAAAAGATCCTAGCTTGTCTCCTGTGAGTAAGCCTCATTGTTATGTCTACTGTTCCTAGGAACAGTTTTCATTGAAATTGTAAGAAAATGTACAGTTGTTGGTGCTCTGTGAAAGCAATAAATTAGGAGCACAATTATTGATTAAATCATCATAGCGTCAATATAAATGTCAACTTCCCTAACCGTTTCTAATTATCCTGGAGGAAGAAAATAAAAAAGGAATAGAGAGTCTTTCAGTGGATCTTGTGAGTAAAAATATTTATATTTTTGTACACCTGGAGATTTAAAGGAACACTTCAAGCACCAAATCAACGTTAGCTAAATTAAGCAGTTTTTATGTATAGATCATGACCCTGCAATTTTACTGTTTAATTATTTGCCATTTAGCAGTTAAATCACTTGTTTCTACCAATGTAGCTATTGTCACACCTCGTAACTCCCACAGTCAGCATGAAAAAAAATGGTTGCATTTTCAATTAGCTTTTACAGCACAGTGTGTTTGCTTAACAAGTTGTTATCTCCTGCTCTTTAATCACACATACACTAGCAGGCTATTAACAGAAAAGGAGATAAGAAATTCGGAATTAAACACTCTGTGCAATAAAGGAAGTCTAAACATTAGATATTTCTTTACAGGAAGTGTATAGGAAGACTGTGCACATCATATGCAGGGAGGTGTGAGTATGGCTGTATAAACAAAGTGGTTTAAATCCTAAATGGCAGATAATTGAGCAGTGAGACTGTAGGGGCATGATCTATACACCAGAACTGCTTTATTAAGCTAAAGTTATTTTGGTGACTTTAGTGTCCCTTTAATATTCATAGTGCCTTGTATCTTTTTCTGTCTAAAATCTTCCTTTCTCTGTATTCCATAACTTCCTATATTTCCTATCTTTCCGTTATGTTCTCTTTTACATGACTTTTCCTCGGCAACACACTCAAACACTCGGCAGGAGCAGACCACGGGTCTATCAAATCCCAGCCAGAGACGATCAAATTAATTCATCTGCTGTGGATAACAATTTATCTTTAACTAGTAGTGATATAAAAGATTTGAAATTATTATTTTTTTAGTGCAGTAATATACGGACAACTGCTAAACAAATCTGCTTTCTTTGTGAAATCTTGGTTATAATAGAAGGATGACACTTAAATAACCATACTTTCCCTTTAATTGCCCAATGCTACGGGGGCCGAAATATTGATATTTATCAATAATGACTAATCTCTTTTAGTATTGATGTTGTTTCCTTGTCCATGACCCTACATAACTACTCCATTTTCCCCAAGGAAAATGTTCTTTACAGATTATCTTAGTGGTGTAAGTGTTCACTCTGCTTCTGAATAGCAATTGTTCCATTGAAGTCTATGGAGAAATTGCTATCCAGTAAGAGAATTGCTAAGAGAATCCAGCCCTGGGATCCTAAGGTATCGCAGACACTTATTTATTATTTTTGTTTAAACTTGCTCCTTCTGGCTGGTTTATAAAATCCGAAGTAACACTTTTAGGTCAGTTTGCAGAAATTAAATATCTCAAGAAAATCTGGAAGGTATGCTCCAGGCTATTTTTTTTTAATTTATTTTTTTACCAATGTTGAAAAATAGAAAAAAATTCAATTATGCAATGAGATATAGATTTACTTCTCCAATTTTTGCTCTAAGACCTGTAGCAGGTTGTTAAACTAACAAAAAATATAAAACTGAATAAATAAACAGCAATGCGGCAGTGGGTAATAATTCAGGCATACAGGGTTGAACAATAATAGTTTATTTTATTTTTTAAAAATCGTTATCATAATCATTTAGACACCAGAAACATTAAGAACAAAAAAAAATGTGAGAAACAATGCTGGTATGCAAAAAGTCAAGTCCATCCAATTTTAAAAAAAATATAAAAATATAAAAAGCAATTAAAAAGATGGCAACACAATACACCAATGAAAACAGTCTAGATTGAGATGACAAAACCACAAATTTAATTATATGTAGTTAACTCAGAGTTTGAAACAGTGAAAACACATTACATAAAGGCAGGCTGGTGGAGGCAGTGTTATGCACTGGGCAATGTTCTCCTGGGAAACCTTGAGTCCTGGCATCATGTGGATGCCACATTGATAAGTACCACTTACCTAGATATTGTTGCGCATCACTTTCATCCCTTCATCGCAATGGTGTTCCCTTATGGCAGTGGCCACTTTCAGCAGGATAATGCATCCTGCCACATTGCAAAAGTTGTTCAGGAATGGTTTGAGGAACATGACCAAGAGTTCAAGGTGTTTTGTTGTCCTCCAAAATCCCCAGATACCAATCCAAATGAACATCTATGGGATGAGCTGGAAGAAAGCCATGGAGGCCCCACCGCCACCTCACACCTTGCAGGACTTAAATAATCTGCGGCTAATGTCTTAGTTCCAGATACCACAGGACACGTTCAGAGGTCTTGAGGAGTCCATGCCTTAGAGCATTAGAGCTGTTTTGGCAGCACATGGAAGACCTACACAACATTAACCAGGTGGTTTTAATGTTGTGGCAGATCAGTGTATATATTCATTTGTTCCCTCTTTTTGTTACGTTTTTCGTTTCATCTGTAAACTAGATGGCAGGAAACTGCACCTATCAGTTTACGGCACAATATGTATAATGTATATAAAATATTAATATTATGTATATATTTATCTGTACACCAATTGGCTAATTTGCATAGCCTTTTCTGTTCATCGGAATCGTTTCCCCAAATATTTTTAATGGATGATATATGGGCTCAAATAAATGGATGTCAAAGTTCCCAACTAAATTTCATTTTTGGAAATAAAGGTTCAGCCGAACCATATTTTTTCGCCATGCACAAGTTTAATAGCAATCAACAATTTCTCCATTTTTACCTATTATCTTACTGTACCTTACAGTCAAATTCCCCCCCCCCTCCGACCCCTAAACCCATTGTACTGCGCTGCAGAATTTGTCGGCGCTTTATAAATAATTATAATAATAATATACCAGAGGTCGGTTGTCATGGGTTTCCGTATATACTCTACCAGGCAGTTAGTTTCTGTCTCTCAATCCATTTCTTGTTAGAAAGAGTTTCTGGCTGCAAAATAAAATTTATTTATTTTTAGACACATACTTTTAATTGTACTAAACATGAACTTGCTAAATGAATAATATCAAAAGAACTGTCCATATTTAAAAAAACAAAACCCAAAAAACACAATAGTTTACATGACAGATTTTGTTTTCCTATAGATAGAATGCCATATGTTATAAAGTTGCCTTATGTACTGCAATAAATTGGATAAACGTCTGTGCTTTAAATGTTCCGGAACACGTCAGAAATTACAATGTACAATGTCTGTCAAAATGTTAATACTGTTTATCCCTAAAACGAAATAACAGCTTTTTCAGAAATAACATTTTTGTGCATGTCCCAGACCAGTAGAAGCTAAAGGGCAGGTGGGACAGCATCCAACACGTTTATAATTATCTATTGTTTTCCCTTCACCGATTTGTTTTAGAATTGAACCAATACCTTTAAGATAAATTTTTTTTTTATATAAATTTATACGTATACATGCTGCGTTAATTCCCCGAATGCATGTTTCTATCTGTTCGTGGTGTTAAACATAGTATGAATCATGATTGGATGCTGGGTTCAGTAGATTAGGCTAAATGGGCAGTGGTGTCTAACGCCCCACCGTCTTAAAACGTCAGCAGCCTCCACATCCACTATTGAGAAGAATTGGTTTTGATAAACAGTCCATAGGTCATAGAAAGACAATATACAGTAAGAGGTAACTTATTTATGTTCTATTTTGTCACGTATTTCTTTTCCATGGCTATGTAATACAATGAGAAACTGTCACATTGCATAGTATATACAACTCATTAAGCATTATTGATGTGTTTCTCTGTTTCAGATAGCAAGATGTGTATATAACATCAATTTACTTTTACAGATTGAAAATGTTTTTATATTTAAAGGGACACTCTGAACCACTGAAGTACTTCAGCTTTGTTGAAATACTTTATGTGTGAAGAGTGTACCTTCTAATTCTATTTTAAAAAAAAGTTCAGATTTTAAAAATTGGCACTTTTATAAATTAACCTTGTTACACCCCCCTAGCTGTCAATTAGACAACTGGTCATGTTACTTCCTGGTTTGTTTGGCTCGGTGGGGCTAAACTTGAGAGGCAGCAATTACTCAGATCACCTGCCTTGCTCAAACTTCTTATAGAGCTGCATTTGGAAGTCTGTGATTGGACAGTCACATAAAGTCTGGGCTTGGAAAAAAAAGTGAAGGGTTTGTTAAGGCTTCCGACAAGAGATCTGCAGCTTATGCAGGCTGTTTTTAGCTGCACCCACAATGAAAAAAAATTCTTCATTAATTGCATTCTTTTTTTTTTGACTGAATCACGAAACAGGCAATGATTCAAATTTCCACCCATAGAGCAAGAAAGTGGTGGAGAGGAGAGAAGAAAAAAAAAATGTTTTTTTCTTCAGTACGTCGATAGGCGTGAAGACCATGAAGCACCATTAGTGGCTCTCTGGGAGACAACCACTAGACGGAGTCTTAGCACTGCAAAGTAACCATTACCGTTTCTCTAAACCTGCAATGTTTTATAATGCAGGGCTAAGGTGGACAAGGACACTGCATCAACACAAGTTCAATGAGATAAAATAGTCTGGGTGCCTATAGTGTCCCTTTAATTTCATCATCTCTAAAATTTCTAATCTGTTTATTGATT
>OW240913.1:165017604-165205259 GCA_933207985.1 Pelobates cultripes | reverse complement strand
AGAGATGGGGAGGGGGAGAAAGAGGGAAGAATGAGACACGGGGAGAAAGAGGGGAAATAGAGAGATGGGGAGGGGGAGAAAGAGACAGAGAGGGAAGAATGAGACACAGGGTGAGAAAGAGGGGGAATAGAGAGATGGGGAGGGGGAGAAAGAGACAGAGAGGGAAGAATGAGACACGGGGAGAAAGAGATGGGGAGGGGGAGAAAGAGACAGAGAGGAAGAGAAAAGTGGGGGAGAGAGAGACAGGGAAAGGGGGGAGAAAAACAGTGGAAGAGAGGGAGAAAGAGGCAGAGGGGTAAGAGACTGGGAAGGAGGGGGGAGAAAGAAACATACAGAGGGATGGGGGGAGACAAAAAGGCTCACAGAAGGGCTGTATATATCACTGGTGGATCCAGGGGGGCAACGGGGCAATTGCCCCCCCCTCCCCTGTCCGCAGGCACCGTGCGGGCAGGGGAGGAAGGAAGAGAGGACCTGGGAGCTCACCCTGCAGCTCCTCTGGGTCCTTCTTGCACGAGCACAGAGCGTTGCCGCGATTACCATGGCAACGTTACCGCTCTTGCGAGAGTCAACTCTAGCCCTGGAGCTACGGTCTAGTGTTCACTCTCAACACTGTGACCCCCAGGGATTCCTGGTGGTCGCAGTGGTGAGAGTGAACTCTAGCCCCATAAACACACTGCCCCCACACACACACCATACACATTCACACACTGCCCCCATACACACCATACACATTTACACACATTGCCTCACACACACACATACACTGCCCACCCATATACACACAGACCCCCATACACAGCCCCCCATACACAGCCCCCCATACTAACATTGCCACACACATACACAGCCCACACACCCTACACATTCACACACTACACCCCCACACACACACTGAACCTTTCACACACATTGCACCACTGCTCCTATTCCCTACCACAGCCCCATATCCCAGCAGATCCCAGGTAAGTTGTCAAACTGTTCTTAAATGGTTTGACTACTTACTCTGGAGCAGTAGTGGTTATTGTGCATGAATTATTTCTTTAAATAATCTACAAGTGCCCCAGTAGCCAGCCAGCCAACCCACAGGCTGGCCAGTAGCCAGCCAGTTAGCCAGCCCACAGGCCAGTAGCCAGCCCACAGGCCTACAGCAAGCCACAGGCTTACAGCCAGCAAGCCCACAGCCTGCCAGTCGCAGCCAGCAAGCCACAGCCTGCCAGTCGCAGCCAGCAAGCCACAGCCTGCCAGCCGCAGTCAGCAAGCCCACAGCCTGCCGGCAGTAGCCAGCAAGCCCACAGCCTGCCAGTCGCAGCAAGCAAGCCCACAGACTGCCAGCCAGCAACAGTAATTAAGGTAAGAGGAGCCAACTTGGCCTAGGTATCAGTGAGCTATGTTGTGTTGCTATATTGTGAATAGGAACCAGAGTGTTGGAGAGACCACCCTCCAGGCCCCATTAGACTCCATTGTAGTCTCTAATGGGGCCTGGAGGAGATTCTTTCTAACACACTCTCTAAAGGACAGTGATATAGCCTCTGCTAGAAATCCACTCCATGGCCCATTAGCCCTCAATTGTAGCCTCTACTGGGGCCTGGAGGCGACTGTTTCCAGCAGGGGATATCTAATGGACGCTGAGATGGCCTCCATTGTAGTCTCTAATGGGGCTTGGAGGGGATTCTTTCTAACACACTCTCTAAAGGACACTGAGATAGCCTCCGCTAGAAAGACCCCCCTTCATGGCCCATTAGCCCTCAATTGTAGTCTCTGCTGGGGCCTCGGAGGGCTTATTGCCCTTTTGTTCCTTGTGTCTAAAGATTGTGTAGGGTGTGGCTGGAGGCGGGACAAGGGTGGCGCTTGCTGCAGAGTATGGGTGGGGCCTGTAAGGGGGCCCTTGATTTATTTTGCCCTGGGGCCCTGAGGGTTCTCAGTCCGCCCCTGAATACTAATATACTTGCGTATGGACGCATTTTTCGAAGATTTTTGAAAATACTGGGAGCAATGATATTGGACAATGGGTAGAAACCAAAGTAGTGTCATCACTTTTATGGATAGGCACGTATCTGTATGTATCCAGACACTAAGGATTTGTTAATTAGGATTGTGACAGGTTTAGCAATTGCTGGCGCACTGAGCTTCAAGAGCATTGCTGGGATTTGATCAGGTCCAGCCTGGTTTTTAATTTTTAGATTATTAAGGTGTTTCTTAATGACACTAATAAGTACAGGTCTAAAACTGAACTTGTCTATATTGGATCTTTGCAAATTTAGTGGGGCCTGATTCACATTTGTAGTTGAGCATTGACAAAATAATTGTTATTTAGTATTAGATAATAAGGTGAAGCACCAAGGTGCCTTCCAGGTACTATAATCCACTTCTTATAATGCCTTATGTGTCCCTTTAATATTTTTACAAAAGTATATTTATAAATGAATAGGCAAAAAATTAGTATGGTGATAGTCTGCACTCAGCATGTGCTCCTCCGGTTCCCATGAAAGTACAAGGGGAGAAGTAGGTAATGTTCAGCAGGCTTTGTGAACTAGATATCTAAAGATCGTTTTGTTTCATTTTTTCTTCACTGCTGTGATTGAATTTTGTAAGACACATTTGTAATAAATAAGTCCTGTTTAAAATAATAAAGTTAGTTTGCCATGTGTGACTGCTTAATATAATCTTTTCATATCAGTGCATACACACGTTTTTTTTTATTTGGCTGGATAAATAGATGCAGTTTACTTTCTACGGCTTGGTATTGTTGTTAGTAACCAAGAACAGATTAAATCAAATGGAAATAATTTCCTTCACTATTGAGCATAGAGCAGGATACATGTTTTTGAAAGTTCAGAATATGGATAACAACTGTATCTTCAACATTATAAACAGATTTCAAAAGAAAAAAATATTTTTAATAAAGTTAAAAAAAACACAAATGGTAAATAGCAGCTGTAAGATGAGCCTTAATATGATAAATACCCACAGACCTTTCACTATAGATTTCTAAAATATGCAACAATTAGCAACTAATCTTTCTGCCAGAAGTCATCAGTCATGGTTATAATACCTGTATATGTGCTGAAAATGTAAGCTCATCCCCTACTTTCGAACAGTACAGAAGGTTTCAATGGGTCTTAGAATCAATGAGATGGGAGTAGTTACATAGTTACATAGCTGAAAAGAGACTTGCGTCCATCAATTTCAGCCTTCCTCACATATGTTTTTGCTGTTGATTCAAAAGAAGGCAAAAAACCTAGTCTGTAGTGCTTCCAATTTTGCAACAAACTAGGAAAAAATTCCTTCTTGACCCAAAATAGCAGTCAGATGTCTCCTTGGATCAAGCAGCTATTACCCTACTAATTCGAAATAATATGCCTGTATGTTATGTTTTTGCAAGTATTTATCCAATTTCAGTTTAAACATCTGTATGGACTGTGATAAAACCACCTCTTTAGGCAGAGAATTCCATATCCTTATTACTCTTACTGTAAAAAAAACCTTTTCTTTGCCTTAGATGAAATCTCATTTCTTCCAGCCTAAATGTGTGAGCTCGTGTCCTATGTATAGCCCTGTTTATGAATAGATTTCCAGATAATGGTTTGTACTTCCCCAGAATATATTTGTATAATGTTATCATATCCCCTCTGAGGTGTCGTTTTTCCAAACTAAAGAGATTTACATTTTTAACCTTTCTTCGTAACTAAAATGCTCCATTCCTTTGATCAATTTTGTAGCTCGTCTCTGCACTTTTTCTAGTGCCATGATATCCTTCTTTAGAACATTGCACAGCATATTTAAGGTGTGGTCTTACCAGCGATTTATAAAGAGGCAAAATTCATCCCGAGAATTCATGCCCCTATTTATACATGACAAAACCTTACTGGCCTTAGCAACTGCAGATTGACATTGCATATTGCTGCCTAATTTGTTGTCTATAACAGTTTCCAAATCCTTCTCGTATGTGGTTATCCCTAATTCACTACCATTTAGGGTGTATGTTGATTGTGCATTCTTGACCCAGAAGTGCATAACTTTGCATTTCTCTACATTAAATTTCATCTGCCATTTTAGTGCCCAATCCCCCAATCTATCCAAATCCCTTTGCAGTAAAGCAATATCTTGCTCACATTTTATTACTTTACAAAGTTTTGTGTCATCTGCAAACACCAAAACATGGTTTTCAATGTCCATTTCAAAATCATTGATAAATATGTTAAAAAGAAGCAGTCCCAAAACAGAACCCTGAAGGACACCACTTACCACTTTTGTACAGCCTGAAAATTTACTATTAATGAGAACTCGTTGTACTCTATCCTTAAGCCAATGTTCTACCCAAGAACAAGAATAATCATCTAGACCAATTTCTTTTAGTTTGATGACTAACCTATTGTGAGGAACCATATCAAATGCCTTGGCAAAATCCAAGTAGATTAAATCCACTGCAACACCCTAATCTATACTTCTACTTACTTCTTCATAGATTGCAATTAGGTAAGTTTGACATGACCTATGTTTCATAAAACCATGCTGATTATTGCTAATAACAAAGTTCTTCCCAATGAATCCCTGAATATTATCCCTTAATAGCCCTTCAAATATTTTCCCAGTCACAGAAGTTAAGCTCACAGGTCTATAATTTCCAGGCAAGGATTTTGAACCCTTTTTAAATATAGAAATTACATCTGCCTTACTCCAATCCTCTGGTGCAATACCTGAAACAAAAGAATCTTGAAAAATTAAATACAGAGGTTCAATTATTTCCCTACTTAGCTCCTTAAGTACTCGTGGGTGAATACTGTCAGGCCCCAGAGCTTTATTTATATTAATTTTCTCTAACAGCTGTAGCTCAAGTTATCCAATCACAAGTTATCTGCAACTTTTTTGCATCAATCATTTGCATATCTCTTGCCATAGGATCCTCATTAATATATACTGAAGAAAAATAGTTATTTAAAATTTCTGCCTTTTCGTGGTCTTCATTAACTAACAGACCCATCTCTGTTTCCAGTGTACCTACACTTTAATTTTTAGTTTTTTTAGAATTGATGTACTTGAAAAACTTTTTGAGGTTGGTTTTGCATTCTTTTGCTATCAATTACTCATTTTCTAGTTTAGCCACATTAATTGCCTTTTTGCAAGCATTATTGGCTTCCTTATATCTTATATAAGATGCCTCTGATTTGTCCAATTTAAATGCTTTAAATGCCTTTTTCTTACTTTTAATCTCTTGTTTTACTTCTCTACTAAGCCACATTGGTTTCAATTTGTTTCTTTTATATTTATTACCCAATGGTGCATACTGAGAAATGAACCTTTCTAATATTTGAATAGTTTCCATTTATCCTCAGTGTTTTTTTTACTAAGGAGTTTATGCCAGTCGATATGTTGTAGAGTTGCTCTAATCTTACTGAAATTCGCTTTTTTTAAATTAGACGTTTTACTATACCCCACGTGCTTTTGCTTTTTTTAGTTTATTTAAAAAATTACCATATTGTGATCACTAGTTCCCAAATGCTCCCCTACTTGAATGTTGGTCAAAAGATCAACATTGTTTGTTATAACAAGATCCAGACAAGCATCCTTCCTAGTTGGTGCTTGTACCAGTTGTGACATAAAGGTGTCATTTAACACATTCAAAAACCTGAATCCCCTTGCTGAAGTACTAGTCACTATCCCAATTTATGTCTGGGTAATTAAAATCTCCAATAATTACTGTGTCACCCCTTCTGGTGATACGGTCTCCAGTACTGCATACAATCCTCCTAGTGAGGTCTTTAGTAAGCTGAGCTGTTTGTAATGCAATCAGAATCGTTACAAATACCTATAAGTAAGATAATTTTTCAAAATCTATTTTTGTCATTGTGGCAGAACTGCCTATTCATGGAGTACCTTCCTTATTGTGTGTGTTCCCCTGTAATTTCTGTGCCCTACTCCCAGTTCGGGAGAGCACACATGTAAAAATCTCATGCGTCTCTCAAACGGAAACCACACCCATATCCCATTTAGAACGTTCAATTAGAACGTTTTCACCTCGCTCATCGGTGCGAAACCGCAAGGGAAACAATTAAAGAGGGCTCTCCTGGGTGGCGGCTACAATACAGACGAACGCCAGCAAGGGGGAGCATTAATGGATTGTTTCCCGACTCGTTCATCTCCCAAATGAGCCCCTCCTTGTTGCCCCATTAGAACATTCCCACCGATTAATCAGAATGTTCGCACTTTCAACACAAGTGTGAAACCGCAACGTTTGTACTGGCAACATAGTGTGAAACCACAAGGGAGGTCATTAATTAGTACTCCCCTGGGTGGCAGCCCATTCATATAGACCAACGCCAGCATTCGTACCCTGAAAAGAGACCTTGCCGGTTTCAGCACAATTAGAATCAAACGGAGAGTGGTTGGGGAAAGTACCCTGGTGGGGTTGCCTGAGGTTGGTGGGGACACTTTTGGGGCACTGGCTACTTTGGCTGGATTTTTTGTGCCCAGGAGACAAAGGAACAGTTCCTTTTCCCACACAGAGGATCCTGAGATGAAGACCCCCTGTCCGATGGGGTGGGAGACCCCTTGTATGTGTGGCGGGCTTTCTGTACCTGGGAGACAAAGGGACAACAACACCCTTTCCTGTGCTTTGGCTCCTGGGATATGACCCCTATTGGTTTGAGAGGAAAACCACTTGCACAGGGACATGCATAAATGAGGGTGTTGCTCAATAAAATTGTGTGGTACCTCCAGGACTGTGTGTCGTCCAGTTACTTGGGGGTAATGGGTCTCGTTATACTCTACGGTGGTTACTGAGCAGCTGAAGGAAGGTAATAGTGGAGGTAACCGGTCAGGTTAATCAGGGTCCGGTACATGTGGTGGCAGCAGTGGGATGGTACTTCCCAGCCGAACGGAAACCAGCATTCGCTAGCCGATCCAGTCCATGGACAGAGCAACGGGGCCCCGGTGCCACCACTGGAGGTCGAGAAGGATGCCTTCGATAAGGAGATGGCCCACCGCCTGGCATACTATGGAGAAAACCCACCCCAGGAGATCCTAGCCAGGAATATCTCGGAGGTCCAGACCTACATATTGGCACAGCCGGGCCGCACCACGGAGCACCTGCTGAACCGAAGCCCAAGGTGCCATACATGGCATTCAAGACGTTCACCAAAGTAGAGGAGGACATTGATGAGTTCCTCCAAGATTTCGAAAGACTCTGCCTCCTGCATGAAATTGCTCCCTCTGCTTGGGTCCCCCTGCTTGCCGGGAAGTTGACCAGTAAGGCTGCCAACGCCTACAGAGCAGGCTGCGGGATTAAGTGAAGGTCTTGCTGACCAGATATGCGGTGACCTTGGAGGCTTATCGACGGAAGTTTCGGGTGTCCAAAAGGGGGAGCCAAGACTCCCATGCCGAATAAGCTTGCCGACTGACCCGGGCTACCCAAAATTGGATGAACTCCCAGGATGCCAAGTCCCCCGAGGCAATCTTCCAGCTGCTGGAATGATTTTACAACTGGCTCTCCACCGAAGGGCAAAAATGGTTAGGAGACTGACAGCCCAAAACCCTCAAGGAGGCAGCTAAATGGGCCAACGAGTACCTAGATGCCTGCCGCCCTCACCGCTAGGGATGTGCATGGGCAAAAAAATTTGGTTCGGCACTTTCAAAATTCAGGACTTTGTCCAATTAGGGTACCGACTGACTGAGAGAAAATGGCGGCAAGCGCAGCAGATCCAGTCAGCCAAGAGGGAGACCGTTTCTAACCTGCCCAGGTGTACCCCACTGGCCACTCACAGAGTAAAGACCCCCACCAACAACCTCTGCGGCAAACCCCATACCGGATCCTAGAGGCGATTCGGGAAAATATGAGGCTGGAGATCCAAGAGATGCTCCAACTAGGGGTAATTGAACGATTCAAGAGTCTGTGGGCTTCCCCAGTAGTGCTGGTTCCCAAGCGGGACAGAACCACTCAGTTCTGTGTAGACTACCAGAGGCTCAATGACAAGACCATCTCAGACACTTACCCCATGCCTCGTATCGACGAGCTAACAGACAAGATGGCTCAGGGTCAGTACCTCACCACTATAGATCTGTGTAAGGGGTACTGGCAGATTTCCATAGCAGCAGATGCTTTTTCCAAGTTGGCCTTCATCACCCCATTTGGCCTGTACCAATTTAAGGTCATGCCATTTGGGATGAAGAATGCCCCGGCCACTTTCCAGAGGATGGTGGACCGGCTGATAGATGACCTCCAAGATTATGCGTGCGCATACTTGGATGATAAAGCCATCTACAGTGACACTTGGGAGGTGCACCTGGCCTATGTAGGAGTGGTGCTGGATAGGATTACTGAGGCATGGCTAACCTTGAAATCCAGCAAGTGCCACCTGGAAATGGCCGAAGTGCAGTACCTGGGACACGGGGTGGGATGTGGGAAGACAAAGCCAGCCACAATAGAGGCAGTAGTGAACTGGCCCCGTCGCCTCACGAAGATCTAGGTGATGGCCTTCCTAGGGACTGCTGGCTATTATAGGAAGTTTGTCCTCAACTACAGTGCCCTAGCTAAGCCCCTCACCGACCTAACCCAAAATAATTTCCCCAGACAAGTATGCTGGACCCCAGAGTGTGAGCATGCATTCCAAGCCCTAAAAAGCGCTTTGATAAATGCTCCTGTCCTGGCTGCTCCTAATCCGAACAAACATTTTCTTATCCAAACAGATGCCTCCATGTTTGGATTGGGGGCAGTCCTGACCCAGGTCAGGGAGGATGGCAGAGAACACCCCATAGCTTACCTCAGCAGAAAATTACTACCCCAGGAGGTGAGCTATGCGTTCATCGAAAAGAAGTGCTTGGCGGTGGTGTGGGCACTCAGGAAGCTGCAGCCCTACATCTATGGACAGCAATTCACACTACTTACAGATCACAACCCGTTGGTCTGGCTTAAATGGGTAGTTGGGGACAATGCCAGGCTGTTGCATTGGAGCCTTTCCCTACAACCGTATGATTTCACCATTCACTACAGACCCGGTAAGCAAAATGGTAACGTCAGGTTGTCAAGACAGACGGAGCTGGATAAGTGATCTGTGAGTACTCCCCCAGACATCCCCAAGCCGATCTGTGGGGATCAGACTGTGTATGCCGGCTTGTGGTTAAGGGGGGAGCTGTGTGGCAGAACCACTGCCTATTCATGGACTTTCTTCCTTATGGTGTGTGTTCCCCTGTAATTTCAGTATACTGTGCCCCACTTCTCGGTCGGGAGAGCTCCCACGGAAGAAACTCATGCTACTCCCGAACCCCCATATCACCCCATTTAGAACGCTAGTTAGAACGTTCTCAACTCGTTCATCAGTGTGAAACAGCAAGGGAAACAGTTAATGAGGGGTGCCCGCTACAGTACAGACAAACACCAGCCAGGGGGAGTGCTCAAGGATTCTTTCCGCACCAGAGCCTTGCAAATGGAGAGTGGTCGTGAAAGTGCCCTGGTGGGGATGCCTGAGGTTGGTGGGGACACTTTTGGGGCACTGGCTACTTTGGTGGGCTTTTCTGTGCCTGGGAGACAAAGGAACAGTTCCTTTTCCTGTGCCGTGGCTTCAAGACACAGAGGATCCTGGGATGAAGACCCTGTCTGATGGGGGCTTTCTGTACCTGGGAGACAAAGGGACAACCACCCCGTTTCCCGCGCTTTGGCTCCCAGGGGCAGAGGCTCCTGGGTTATGACCCCTGTTGGTTTGAGAGGAAAAACCCTTGAATGGGGACATGCATAATAGCAGATTGTGGCTCAATAAAATTGTGTTGTACCTCCAGGACTCTACAGTGGTTCCTGAGTGGCTGAAGGAAGGTAATAGCGGAGGTATGTGAGAAATAATGCATTTTTACTTTTATACTAACATTTTAGACCTTGTTATTGCAAGATACAAGACACTGTATACTGTCTAAAGTTTTTTAATTTCCCTGATATTTTTGATAAATACTGACGTATAAGCACTATGCACACAAACTTTTAATATTTTCCTCTTCCTTTTGCTTTCATCACAAGCAGAGCATCCCATTACTTAGAAGTCAAAAGAATGGCAGTTGGTAAAAGTACATACAAATGCACAGAGTGTTATCTGATTTTTTTTTATTTATTTTTTTTTTATTTTGAACAGTTTATTACACAAATACATAGACTCTTATATTGCTGCAATATTACCAGGCATGTATGTACACAGAAAACAATTTTTGGTTCTGTTCAGTCAGTTAGAAATAAGTTCTTTTTGGCTTGCCCAATAGTCAGGCACATAGCTGTTTGGTTTGACCGAAATGTATTTAAATTTTGCAAATTTTTTGTCAACCATTAATCTCTATGGAAATTAAAGGACCACTATAGTGCCAGGAAAACATACTCGTTTTCCTGGCACTATAGTGCCCTGAGGGTGCCCCCACCCTCAGGGACCCCCTCCCGCCCGGCTCTGGAAAGGGGAAAAGGGGTAAAACTTACCTTTTTCCAGCGCGGGGTGGGGAGCTCTCTGCCTCCGATCCTCCTCCGTTCCGCCCCATCGGCTGAATGCGCACACGCGGCAAGAGCTGCGCGCGCATTCAGCTGGTCGCATAGGAAAGCATTATCAATGCTTTCCTATGGATGCTTGCGTGCTCTCACTGTGATTTTCACAGTGAGAATCACGCAAGCGCCTCTAGCGGCTGTCAATGAGCTGAAGTGGTCTGGGTGCCTAGAGTGGTCCTTTAATGAATTGTTTTTGTAAGACAGGTTTAATGCATGCAAATAAATAAAGCAAGAATATTTTTTAATAATTACTTTTAAAGAAAGGATATGAAATGTATGTATATGCAATGACACGCGCACGCACTCATAGCCAGATAAAATACGAATTAGACAAAAGATGGCAGACTAGCAAAGAGGGGGTCTACTTTGGATAGCAGTGGCAGCAGCCTTTGCATGTGAGCCAAGGGAAAGTGGTGGTAGATTTGCAAAATAGGGGTTCATTCAGAACAGTGGCAGCAGCAGCCTTAAAATGTGAGTCCAAAGAAAGAGGTGGTAGTAACCTCTAATTTATTTGGTCCCTGCAAAAATAAGCTAGAAAATACCTGCAGGGCATTATATGGTGAAGCACCAGTAGCCTTAACCTACACAAAGCAACCCATAAAGGTAGATTTTCACACAAAACAGCAGCAGTGGCCTTTGGAAATGGACCCAGGGAAAAGGTGTAAGACTGGCATAAATAGGGTTTACTCAGAACAACGGCAGCAGCAGTCTTTGGATGTGAGCCAGGAGGTTGCAGTGATTTTTCTTACATTAGGTCCCTGCAAATAAAAACAAAGATTAAAAAAAATAAAAAACTGCAGTGCTTCACAGGTCGGAGCACTTGTAGCAGCCCTATATATAAATGAATATAGAATATTTTTTTATGTGTATTTTTTATTAATGTAAATTATTATGTTTTCATTATGCTGCTATATTTTCACTGAGGACTCAGTTTTTTATGTCTTTTATATTCCTTGTATGTTCTATTATATTATACTGATTTCCTGGTATCTGTTTTATCCTGGTTTTCATGTATATGATGCAACCTGATTACGGATGGTCTATTCTCCTCTCCCGTATGATTATATGTGGACTTTTGTTTTAAATGTTTTTTTTATTTTGATGGTATAGTAACGTCAAACATATTACATTGCAATATAAAGGCATATGGTTGCTGAGCAGAGGCTTCTAAATCAAAGTGAGTGTACAATGAGTGAAAATGTATATACTTTACGATATTATATATATCTAAAGCATTGAAAAGTTTAGCATTCAGGCTTATGCTTGATTGTTGAAATGCATAGTGGAGTGCAATACAGTCCCTACTTAAAACAATAGCGAGTAATCCGTGCAAAATACACGTGATAATGCAAGATTTGGACATTGTATGCAAGCATCTACTGTGGTGTAAGAGGCATTTGATGGCGTGTATCTGGCGAATAGCTTAAGTAAAGTTTTGTGTGTGGGCCTTCAGGTCTTGGGCAGGCAGGCCCAGACTGGCCATCGGGCATACCGGGCAAATGCCCGATGGGCCGCAAAGGCCGTGGGCTGAGGCCAGCAGGGGAGATCACAGAATCTCCCCTGCCAGCCCCTGCAGGGCCAGCGCTACCCGAGCGCCGGCCCTGCTGCGTGCCTCCATGGGCCGGTGGGCAGATCAAAGATCTCCCTCACCGGCCGCCAGCAGGAGAGGGAGGGAGGGAGGAGAGGACCGGCGGAGATCTAACCAGCAGCTCCGCCGGGTCCTCTCGCGGGATTCTGAGCATTGCCGCGGTTACCACGGCAACGCTCAGATCTCGCGAGAGTGAACTCTCACCACTGGACCACCAGGGAAGGATGACAGCATGGCTCCCCACCCCCAGGCAGAACGGATCTCCTCCCCCCCTCCCAGGATAAAGGTAAGAAGGGGGGGGATATCAATTTTTTTATTAATAAAAAAAATATATTTAAATTTAAATAAAAAATACATTCACACTCACACACACAGCATCCCCAGACAGACACACAGCACCCAGACACAGCACCCAGACAGACACAGCACCCCCAGACACACACAGCACCCAGACAGACACACAGCACCCAGAGACTCACAGCACCCCCAAACACTCACAGCACCCCCAGACACTCACAGCACCCCCAGACACTCCAGCACCCAGACAGACACAGCACCCAGACAACACACAGCACCCCAAACACACAGCACCCCCCACACAGCACCCAGACAGAGCACCCAGCACAGCACCCCAGACAGACACAGCACCCCCAGACACACAGCACCCCCAGACACAGCACCCCCAGACACAGCACAGCACCCCAGACACAGCACAGCACATCCCCAGACACACACAGCACATCCCCAGACACACACAGCACCCTCAGACACACACAGCGCACCCCCAGACACACACAGCACCCTCACTCACACACACATATATAAAATAACCCTCATTGAGTTAATAGACAAAGACAATTAGAAACCTAGAATGTGACAGCAAATAAAAACACCATCACACACAGCACCCCTCTTACATACACACACAATGCGCCCCTCACACATACAATACGTCCAAATATATATATATATATATACACACACACACACACACACACACACACACACACACTACAGTACCCCTCACACTGCACCACTACACACATTACGCTCCAGATACACGCTAGATCCTTTACCCTATATGCACTCTTAATCCTCTACACACACACACACTGGGTCCTTTACACAGTAGATCTCCTACACACACACACACTACATTCCTTGTCAGCAAACACATACAACATTCTCTAAACACACCCTCTCTACATCCCCTATAAAACTATGCCCCCTATACACACACTCTCTACAGCCCCTAGCCACACATATTACACCACAAACACAAATAAAATTGATCTATTTACACAATACCACACCACACTCTACACACACGCAATCCCACAAGCAGGCTTCAAACATATGCACCATGCATTTTCCTGGACCTTTTGTCCTCTGGTATCCCACTTGTGGAGACACCAGAGACAATTTAAAAGCAAACACAGCGCAAGCATGTTATTAAATTTGCTTGCGCTGCGCAGAACAAATTCAGGGCCTTTTTCTAATGCCAGAGCTCTTCAGCGGGGCTCTGGGCATTGAGCCAACATGCTCACTTTGAGAGGGGGTGTGTTTGTCATTAATGAAGACAAAACACACACTCTGGGACCCCGCCCCCTTCTTAGGGGGGCCGCTCTGATTGAAAAATGCCCGGGCCTAATTTTTTTCCCACTCCGGCCCTTTGGGCAGGTATAGCGTGTTGGCATCTGGCTACAGAGTGGCCAGGCTATGTAAAACATAAAGAGCAAATCTTCCTAGATATGGCTGACCAGAACACATTGCTACTCGGCTAGTTAAATTCAATCCAGCAGCGTAGCTGTGCGCTAATAGAGCCCAAATAGGTGAATGGCCAGGGCCAGATTAAGAGCCCAGTGGGCCTGGTGCTGACAATTATGACGGGCCTAATTACAGAATCATATCGACCAAAAACAGTAAAACACTCCCAAGCGTCATGTATCTGATGGAGATGGTGCTGGAGAGAAAGAAAACAGCAGCTATATTAAAACACATACCCTAGGCTAATCTCTCTCTAATTTATGTTTTCATCTTTTAAGTAAATCCATAACCCCTAACAGCAGTGTCCAGTCAAGCAGGAAGTCAATGGGCGGGGTAAAAGGGTGTGCCACTGACACAAATCATGTAACCTGCCAAAAGGGGCGAACATGCCCAAAAAGAGGATATGTCTGCCCAAAGAATTAGAAGGCCAGCCTGGTATGAATGCATGTCAGACTGCCTGCCAATCATGCAGCTGGCCAACAAAGGGCATACTATGCAGACAGCACCCTGAGCTTGGCATAAATGCATCTAATGATGTGCTCGCTCAATGCTTTCTAAGGACTGTCCCCTAGCACTCGCTGGTCCACTTGTCTCCTTACCTTCTTACTAGCAAGCAGAAGCTCATGGTATATAGTCTGGGACAGAGAAAAGCTGTATATAGTGAGTGTAGAAGAAAGAGAGCATGCCACAGTGTTAGAGAGACCAAAGTCAGCATTACCTTAAAGGATCACTATAGGGTCCGGAACACAAACATGAATTCATGACCCTATAGTGTTAACACCACCATCTAGCCCCCCTGGGCCCCTCATACCTCCATAAATATAGCAAAATCTTACTGTATTCAAGCCAGAAGCTGTAACTCTGCATGCTGTTAGACTCAGAAAAACAAGCAGTCTGCTGACATCATTAGAAGTGATGGCCTAATCTAATCACAGTGCTTCCCCATAGGATTGGCTGAGACTGACAAAGAGGCAGATCAGGGGCAGAGCCAGCATGATTCAAACACAGCCCTGGCCAATCAGCATCTCCTCAGAGAGATGAATTGAATAATGTAATGTAAAGACTGCATTTTCTCTGAAAAGACAGTGTTTACAGCAAAAAGCATGACGGTAATGATTCTACTCACCAGAACAAATTCAATAAGCTGTAGTTCTTCTGGTGACTCTAGTGTCCCTTTAACTATATTCATTGTCAGCCAGTCCACACAAGTTGTGTTCCCATACATCCCTCTTAAGTTTCCATAATTAAGTAAGAGTATGTGAAAAGTAGTTAGGGTTGCCACCTTTCTTGGAAAAACATACCGGCCTTGCTAATTTGCATAATTAAATATGTATGGGTGACATCACATGATGTAAATCACAAGGAGTGATATAAGAGAAATGCTGTAAAATCACCAAAAAACTACTTAGTTTGATTCTGCTGTATAGATGGATTCCTCCCAGTGGCCCCATGTCTCCCAGTGCCCCCATGTGTCGATTACTCCAGGTCTCAGTGTTCCTATGTATCAGTGTCTCAGTGCCCCATGTTTCCCAGTGTCCCCTAGTGTCGTGTCCCCAGGTCTCCCAGTGATCCTATGTATCACAGTGTCTCACTGCCCCATGTCTCCCTGTGTCCCCATGTATCCCAGGGTCCCCATGTCACTAGGAAGACGGGAAAACCTGGGGACACAGGGAGACCTAGGGACACTGAGACACCAGTGACACTGGGAGACTAAGGGACTCTGGCTGGGACGCATGGGGACACTGGAAGACATGGGGACATAGACACCAAGGACACAGACACTAGAGACACTGACTGGGAGACATGGTGACATTGAGACATGGGGGCACTGGGAGACATGGAGGCACTAGGAGACATGGGGACAGTGAGACACTGGCAGACTGGGGGCACTGAGACACCAGGGACACTGGCTGGGAGACATGGGGACACTGTGTCCCCATGTGTCTGTGTCATAATGTCTCCCAATGTCCCTTAGTGTCTCAGTGTCTGCCATAATGTCTCCCAGTGTCCCTCAGTGTCTCAGTATCTGACATAATGTCTCCCAGTGTCCCTTAGTGTCTCAGTGTCTGCCATAATGTCTCCCAATGTCCCTTAGTGTCTCAGTGTCTGCCATAACGTCTCCCAGTGTCCCTTAGTGTCTCAGTGTCTGCCATAACGTCTCCCAGTGTCCCTTAGTGTCTCAGTGTCTGCCATAATGTCTCCCAATGTCCCTTAGTGTCTCAGTGTCTGCCATAACGTCTCCCAATGTCCCTTAGTGTCTCAGTGTCTGCCATAACGTCTCCCAATGTCCCTTAGTGTCCCAGTGTCTGCCATAATGCCTCCCAGTGCCCCTTAGTGTCTCAGTGTATGTCTCCTTGCAGCCTTTCCCCATCCCTTACTTCCCTGAGCTGTAGGCTGTCTCTGCAGGGTGGGAGTTGCTGTCTGGACTCTCTCTAGCTGCACCCCTGCAGATCAGTGAGTAGAGAGAGGTAGGGAGGGATATGCTGGAACTTCCTATCCCTGCCTCTCTCCATACACAGTGACCCCTACTGGCCAGTGCTGGTATTGCAGAGTAATCTCTTGTTTATACTGAGAAAAATACCAGCATTTGCATTGCCAGTATCACTGCAATATTGGCACCAGCCAGGCAGCCTCAAATACTGGCTGTGCCAATAAAATAAAAGCCAGGTGGAATCCCTAAGAGTAGTGTGTGGGAAAAATAAAATGTAAAAAAAAAATTGTTTTTTTTTTTTATACATCAATGGGCCTATTCCATGGGCCTGGGCCTGGGCCTGGAGCTGCAGCTCCATCAGCCCCTATGTTAATCCGGCCCTGTGAATGGCCATGATGTGATCATGCTCATAATGTGTAACATTTTACAGCCCTTTCATACATTGACTGCATTAACTAGATAATTAATTACGCTGATGTATTAAATTTCAACATTAAATGAGAGTATAGCTGTTGTGGAAATGAGATTTTAACATAATTTTAGCTAGTAAAATGCCTATTTACTCCATTTAGTTATACTCAGTATTATTCAATAAATTACTAAACTGACCACTAGATGTCACTCAGGAGTACCCCACCTATCGACCAAACACTCTCATTTTCAAGATGGCGCTGGAATCCGAGGGAGAACTTCATGACGACAGTAACATAAGATGGCACACCCAGTAGGACGTGCTTTGAATAAAACACTTAACCAATTATTGATGTATTATTTCATGTTATCTCTGACAGTGCTTATGATAATTGTGCTTTATAAGGGACATGTCGTCCCCCCTGAATAAACATTCCAGAGTATTTCGTCAACCGGGAAACATGTGTCTGGTGTGATTTACTTTGGAAAGCATGCATGCACCATAACCAATTTGGACAGGGGCAGATACACAAAAATAATCAATTGATTGAATTGATTTCCACTTCAATAGCGTTTTGTTCTATGCGGGCTGTGTCCAGGTAGTTAGGTTAAGTTGCACAAAGCCCAAACAGGTAAGTCAGTAATATCTTTGCAATGTGTAGAGAAGACATTATAGATTACTGTTTATATGTGGTGTGATCTGCATAAGGCTAGTAACTGCAAACTGCTAGTAACTTACAAACAAAAGAAAAAACAATAACCTAATTACTCCACTAATTCCTTGAGGACATGAGAAGTGGTGCTTAAATGTAAACCTCTTAATGAAACAGGTTAATGTGTTGCAGGTCATAAGTTTTGCCACCTTCAGTATGCATCAATCTAGTACAGAAAATATCTACATGAACAATAAACGAAAAGGAAGCAGATCACCATGCTTCTTGGCCTAAGCCCCGGAAAACGGCAATAAACCTGCACGCAGACTTCCCCAAAGTCGGATTGTTTAACATAAAGATAAGGAGAATCACCCAAGCTTTAATTGGGTTCCAAATTGAGGCCAAAAATTAACCGGGAACACCAAGACTAACAAATGGTGATCTGCTTCCATTCAGCTTGCTTCCACCCCCCCTATGTGGACTTTTGGGAGAATGAAAGAGAAAAGGAAATGACGAACGAGGGAACGTCACTTCAGGTATTCAGACTTGCGAACAGTATCAGCTGTGGGAACAACACCCACACTCTCAACAAACGTGATTTGTGAGACAATTAAAAACGGGCGAATGCGGAAGAAGATGCAAAAAGAGGAACTTCGATTGAAAACGCCCAAGGGCAAAATGCGTCTCGAAGCGAGGATCAGCCCCAATTCCGGACATTTTATTGTTTTTACTTGTTGATTTACTTTTTAAGTCCTATTGGCTGCAACTCTGTCTACTTACAGCAAAGAAGGGTTACCCCCCTTTAGTGGGTAACAGGTGTTTACACCCAGAGCCAGGTTCATTTACAGGCTCTGACAAAGGTGAGCAATATATATTATATTTACCACTTCACCCATGGTGTCTGATTTACTACACTAGAAGTCCCTCTCTCTGCTCTCTCTTTGAGCACAAGGAAACCAACGAGAAGAGGGAAAGGTGTCACCTAAGTACACCAAAGCAATTGTGATTTGAGCCAGTCCCATACTTGGATCTTTATTTGTGAGTGTGTTTTCTTTATATTTATTTATAGTTTATTTATTTTACGTACTTTACCATTAGATTAGTTTTATTTTTTCATACATGTAACCCAGATATGTGTGTGTCAGTGTGTGTATCTGTTTGTATCTGTGTGTCAGTGTGCGCCTGAGTGTATGTGTATGTGTGTGTCAGTGTGCACCTGAGTGTGTGTGTGTAACTGTGTGTCTGTATATTTGCATGTGTATCAGTGTGTGCATGTATGTGTAATGTATGTGTATCAGTGAGTGTGTGCACACACAAAGGCATACCTGCATTCAAACTCCAATGTTCACATACTCCATACAAAAACATGCTTACATTCAAACACTGCTCAGTGCTAAATGCAATCCTGCAAGGATGGGCAAAATGTAGATGCTCAGCTGGCAAAGTATTCTGGGACTTATATGATGGATGGGTATCTACATTTTGGCCACTTTACACATACTGCATCCACCACACAAACACATCCACTGCATCCACTACATGCCCAGCAGCAAGTGTTCAAAGTAAGAGAGTCCAGTCAGTTCCTGGCAACATCCTCAATCCTTAGAGGTCACAGCTTTCATCAGATTTAGTTGAAAACGTGCTGCTGGGCATGACAGCATCTGTTGCACCACCAACCTAAGTCTTGGCCATGCCTAATTATTTTGTTCCCAGTGTGATCCTTGTCTGCAGTTAGCACGGTCCTTTTGGGTGCACACATGCACAGTCTTTTAAAAGTAACTTAATTCCAGGCACTTTATTGTGGAGCTTCACCACAGAGACAGCAGCAAATGAAAAAAAACAATAATTTAACACAAATCCCTATAAACAAAAGCCTAGCTCGTCTGAGCACTAACTAACATCAGATTCCCTATCTCTCAGGGGTTAAACTATACCTAGTGTCTTTGTCAGCTCTCTGCACTTCAGTGTTTAGTCAGCCTACAGCTTTCAGCCCTTCAAGAGAGAAAACAAACATTCTTCCCTTACCTGCCTAGCAGGGAGTGGTTTATTCCCACTGCTGTAGCTGATTCCCTGCAGCTGAGCAGTGGGTTGGAGACAGTCCAAACCCTGGCCTGGACCTAGTACCCAAGAAAAACAATAAACAGCGGAGTGGAGCACTGGTCCACCCTTCTCTCCAAATGCTCCACCACAGGGGCCCATAACTAAATATGCATTTACATTATATACATACACACACTCCCCCTGGGGTTAAAGATCATATGCCTCTCTGAACAATGCAGTTGAAATATAAACTCCCTCAGAGACCACCCCATTCACCTTATCACACCAGTAAGTAATAGGCTTTGTAGTAGGAGGCAAAGTAGGTTCTGGAAGATATGCTTTAACCATTTACGCACTTTTTAATTATTCATTATGTCATTGATATATACTTTTTAATTCTAGTAATCTGACTTTTTGGGACAATTTTTAAAATCGAGAGAGGGTGGAAACTGTCATATTGTCGTAATCTAAAAAGATTAGTTTGAATCCCACCCCCTTCCTTTGTATCAAAATAACCAGGAAAGAGATTTTCTTGAATTCGTAATTCATTTTAGTAAGTACATTTTATACAAGGACTCCATTAGGCCTCCCCACAACATCATCTATGTTGCGCCTTCAACTTTCTACAAAAATTCTGCAATGAAAATGCTAGCATATGTGGGTGCCACACTGGAGCCCAAATAAGTCTCTTGTTGTGTAAATAAAGATTATACTAGAAAATAAAATAATTCTCCTTCAGTGTGATACGGATAACCTCATCACCACACTCACACTCTGTAAGTTTGTAAGGGCATCTGTGGTGTTTTGACCAAGGACTAATGTAATTTTGGGTATAGAAGATTGGAGTAATAGGAAACTTCACCATAAGGAACTTGAAAAGTTCATTATCTATGACCTGTTTTTCCAGAGATTTATTTGCTATCGTTTCCTGCAATCTTTTTTTTGGATTATTTGGCAATTTTCAGTAAATCAAAGGATCATGTAACTGCCTGTATACTTCCATATCCGCAAGTTTAATGATAATCTGTTAATTTTTAGAGTATCAGTTTCAGCTTTCATCAGATTTGGTGTGCTCTGAGTTCAGAACAGGTTTCAAACAAAAAATTCTATCTGCAGTTAATTTTTTTTAATTTTTCTAATTTTGTTTATATATAGATTTCTACTGCATGGTCATAGTGAGCCAGATTAAAGTGCTTTTATTTTTCAGAGTGGTATTTTTAAGCTGTAGCCTAGAACCATTCTCTTCAGTCTGTCCTATGTCTTGGTTACAGTGGGTGGAAGAGAAGAGAACAAAAGCCCTAAAAAAACATTGTAAGTCAATGTCTAAGTTAACAGTTTACCATATAAATTGCTCAGAATAATAATCATTTGGAAAGTACCGCTGTTAATGTGACATCCGAAAGGTTGATTACTGGTACTTCATACACTGCTGGCTCATTGTGTGTTGTGTGTTGACTTTCCTGGACTTATGTTTTTCACGTCTGGCTTTCTTGAATCTAGAACCCTAAGATCAGAGACAGATTAAGATCCCGCAGGGTCCTAAGCACATTTCTAGTTTGCTTAGAAAATTGTTCTGTTTTTCACATAGGGATGTTAGATGGCTCAAAGCAAATTCATGGTTCCAGGGTCCCTGTCTAAAGTTCGGAATCTAGATATCTGCCTATGGTTAATCTTGTTCTGTCCGTGTAGGGGAGGGGGTAGGAGAGCTCCCCTAAAAGAGAAAAAGTATATTGCACTGTGATTCTTTTTAATCAGAGTCTAAATAAAGCCCTTGATTGTATTTCTCTCCTTTTTGGTATCTTTTTGTATCGTTTCTTAGACTGCCCCCTTGAGTTATTACCTGGTTTAGGGTTTTTTTCAACTGGTAAACATAGTCATTGTTGTAGTGTTGTAAGTTTCTGTGGGCATTCTAATTCTTGATTTTGCCCTTTATGAGTTTCTAGACTCTTCTCCAATTTAGTTTTCATTAAAGAAAAAGCATTATCCTTCATATACTACTTTAAATCCAATCGAAGTTTCAGGGAATTTTCCCTTGTTCTGTTAATTTAGACCTGGGACTGGCTAACTTTACAACTGAATCATCAGACATTTCATGGAGATATGAAGTAAAACTCTGAGAAATCCAAATGTAACCTTCACAGGTGTGTACATAAGTTTATCTGTGTTCAGTGCACATGTCTATGCAAGCATTATGAACATGTCAGTGAGGCATTTAAATGTTACTCTGAGATAGTGTATCCCTGGTAATAATAATAATGATGATCCTTGTGTTTCAATGGCAACACAACTATTAACGTACCCATGGTACAAATGTAGTTTTATCTTCATCATTCTAAACAGCTGCTAATATAAAACCTTTGCCTCTATAAAGGCCAACATTTTGAGTCATCAAGCCATAATGTTTTAATATATCTGATTTATTGGCTTACCCGGAAATGGAAAAAAACATTTTAACTTGGTTCTACTTAATTACTTAAATGTTTGATGTGTTTTAGAATGGTATTAATGAAAGTGTTAGAGTAGGACGCAATTAACCCTTAGCAAAAAGGAAGACTTACGTACATTATGGGTTGTGTTTCACTTAGCCATGGTATCAACCAAAACCCTAATTATTATTTTAAAAAACAGACAGTTTTCATAAATGTGCAAAACAAAATATTTACTCCGAAGAGTAAAAATAGTGTGCTTTAATAAAGCACTTAAATTTCAGCTCAAAACAGCAGCTCAAATGTGGGATTACCCCTATATCCACACACAGCTAAAAATACAAATGTGATAAAAGCGATAGCGTGAAGTGCTAAAAAAGGTGAAGTGCAGTATTTTCTTTCCATCATTAGAATTATACATCATGGGTATACATTAAATACATAAAGGAAAGAAACAAAACAAAAAAAAATATATATAGTGTAGATGGTAATACACATAGAACTCAAAATAATAAATAATAAGATCCACTTACATGGATCAGAGCCTGTAACTACTGTGGGTATATTTAAAGAAAAGAGAGATCTCCAATGGTATAGTATCTATCATTATTCAATTTATGAATTGATTAAAAAGTTTTTTTAATTTACCTTACTCAGAGCTCACAAATCCTTGCTCTGGGGTTGAATAACTGTTGCCTTATTCAGTGCTGGCAAAGCCTCAAACTAAACACTTTTGGAACTGAAGATCACATGGGACCATAAACTATACTGAATAAGAAATAAAAGGTTTATGTACCAGAATAAATTAAATCAATTATTAAAACAAATAAAAATAAAATTATATAAACATTTGTAGTAAAGTGCCAAAACGCATTTCCCTCGATTGAGCTGCCTCAGTTGACTGTATGTGTGGCTCCAGAAGTTTTCATACATTTATTTATTATGCAACACGATACCCTGCACCTTATTATCTAGTCAAAGCCATAACATGCAAATGTACATAATTATTTTTTATTTGTGTTTAAACTGATAGAATCGGAATACCTACAGAGGGATATCCTAAAGAAAGTCCATTGGGGTGGTAATCATCCTTGCCGAGGAAATAAAAAGCTAGGTCATCCACATCCTCCACAAAGACTGGGTAATATGTACTTTGATACAGGGGATCCTTAGAAAGGGCAAACCTAGTTCAGATTATTATTATTATTGCCATTTATATAGCGCCAACAGATTCCGTAGAGCTTTACAATATTTTGAGAGGGGGGATGTAACAATAAATAGGACAATTACAAGAAAACTTACAGGAACAATAGGTTGAAGAGGACCCTGCTCAAACAAGCTTACAGACTATAGGAGGTAGGGTATTAGAAACATTAGGACAAGAAATATCAAGTAGGAGTGAAGCAGAGCTGGAGGAGAGAGCAAAGCACTGTCCCATAGGAGAGAGCAGGAGACAGATATGTAAGGTAGAGATTACTCTGGGAGGCCATAAGCTTTCCTGAAGAGATGGGTTTTAAGGCCCTTCTTAAATGATTGAAGACTAGGGGAGAGTCTGATGGCAGTAGGCAAGCTATTCCATAGGAGAGGAGCCGGCCGCGAGAGGCGCGAGTTGGCCGTACGGGTGCGAGCAGCGGTCAGGAGGGGGTCACGGGCAGAGCGGAGGGTACGAGGAGGGGCATATCTATGGATTAGTGAAGAGATATAAGTGGGGTTAGAATTGTTCAGTGCTTTAAATGTATGGATTAGCACTTTGAATCGACTCCTATAGCATACAGGGAGCCAATGTAAGGACTGGCAGAGGGGTGAGGTGTGAGAGGACCGACTAGAGAGGAAAATCAGTCTAGATGCAGCATTCATTACAGACTGTAGCGGGGCAATACGGCTTTTGGGGAGACCAATCAGGAGAGGGTTACAGTAATCCATGTGGGAAATTACTAGAGCATGGACCAAGCTCCTTGGTAGCATCTTGCGTAAGAAAGGGGCGAATGCGGGCTATGTTTTTGAGTTGGAACCTACAGGACTTGGCAACAAACTGGATGTGAGACTCAAAGGTGAGACCAGAGTCAAGTATGACGCCAAGACAGAGTGCTTGCAGGGATGGACTTATGTGGATATCACTGACTTGAAGGGAGAGCGAGAGAGGAGGATCAGTATTAGGAGGAGTAAAGACTTAGAGAGGTTAAGTTTCAGAAAGCGTGAGGACATCCAGTCAGAGATGGAAGAAAGGCAAGCAGTGACACGTTGCAGGACGACAGGGGAGAGGTCAGGGGAGGAGAGGTATATCTGAGTGTCATCAGCGTACAGGTGGTAGTGGAATCCAAAAGCAATAAGTTTACCAAGAGAGGCAGTATAAAGAGAAAATAGAAGGGGACCAAGGACAGACCCTTGGGGAACTCCAACCAAGACAGGACGAGGGGAGGAGGTATCCTTGGAAAAGGAGACACTGAATGAGCGTTGGGAGAGATAGGAGGAAAACCATGAGAGGACAGAGTCACAGAGACCGAGCGATTGAAGAGTTTGAAGGAGGAGAGCATGATCAACGGTGTCAAAAGCAGCAGAGAGGTCAAGGAGAATTAATATGGAGTAGTGACCTTTGGATTTAGCGGAGATTAGGTCATTAGTCACTTTGATAAGAGCAGTCTCAGTAGAGTGGAGAGGGTGGAAGCCAGACTGAAGAGGGTCAAGGAGAGAGTTGAAATTAAGGAAGCGGGACACACGGGTAAAGACAAGTCTTTCCAAAAGCTTTGATGAGAAAGGGAGCAGGGATATGGGACGATAGTTAGAAGGGGAGGATGGGTCAAGAGATGTTTTTTTCAGGATAGGTATTACAGTGGCATGTTTAAGGTCAGCAGGAACAGTGCCAGAAGAGAGAGAGCAGTTAAAGATGTGTGTTAGGGTAGGCACAAGACAAGGGGAGAGAGATCTGATGAGGTGAGATGGGACAGGATCGAGCGGGCAAGTGGTGGGGCAAGAGGAATGGTGAAGCGCAGCCACCTCTTGTTCAGTAGCCGGTTAGAAAGTCTGGAGGGTAGGGAAAGCAAGATTTACATGTGGTTGATAAAGAGAACGGCAAGGAGGGGAGAATTGTTTCCTTAGCTGTTCGATTGAGTATCAAACCTCCAAAGTGGCCCCTATGAATGCATGGGATCTGACTACCTCAGCTATTTCTCTGCAATTAACACTCCCGCCACTGCTCTCTCAAGTTGCAGACAAATCTTATGTGACATGATGCCATATCACAATGCGAGACCTACTCGGCAGTATCTAATGAATGCAGAAAGCCCCAGCCCAATGCCTAGGGGCTTAATTTACCACCTACAGACCTAACCAGGGCCAAATTCATTGAGTTAAAGAAAGCCCACGAGAGGATCACAGGGATAGTCTGAAAAAAAAATAGTGTAGTCTTGAAAGCAGGTTTATTTTGACCGCATTTTTACATGCAAACCACTTGTCTAACATTAGGGCAAAATCTAACTGATACAACTGGGAGAGATCCTGGGGCACAGATACTCCCAAATACTTCCAAATACTCCCAATGTTTCTTGCACCAACTTGTAGGTGCTGTGCCTCACATTCATCTATCAATATGTTCAGGACTTTAGATTTGTCTAGATTAAGTTTGATATTACTAAGTATGCCATAGATGTTTATTTCTTCAATAATGTTCGGCAGACAGATCTTTGGCTGGGTCATGTGAAAGATGAGAGATCTGTGGCTGATAAATAGATCATCTGTATATGCAGACACCTTATGATCCACTCCCACATGGAAGAGCCTGTCGATATTTTGGTTCTTCTATATCACAACTTGCAGTTCTTCAAAGCTAAGCGCAAACAATAGGGGAGAAAGCGGGCATACCTATCTGGTGTTGTTGGAAATGTTAATCAGTTCAGTCAACACTCTGTTTAACTGAATCTGATCTGTTGGGGAAGAACAGAGGCCTGTATCCACTTCTAAAGTGCTCTTGAAGCCCTATATGGCAGAGAGTTGAAAGCAAGTCCTTCTCTGGGTCCGTAGAGAGTAGGAGCAGGGTACAAATGGAATCTTGTGGTAGGTGGAGCAAATTGAACACTCGGAATGGTTTATCCATAGCGTCTCTACTTGGAACAAAGCAACTCTGTTCCAGACAAACCAGGGCTAGCAAATAGGCCTTCAACTGGGTCTGTGAAGGTGCAAGGATTTCTGCCGCCCTAGGCTAGGATCCATTTTGCCTCCACCTCATGTCACTCACTCACTGACAGATGCACACTGGCAGACACACACACTCACTGACAGACACACAGACACACACACTCACTGACTTACACGTACTCATTGACACACATACACACAATCACTGACACACACAGAAACTCACTGACACACAGAAACCCACTGACAGACATACCCTAACTCACTGACACACACACACACACACACAAACACACACATAGACATACACTCACTCACTGACAGACACATACACATACACACACACACACACACACAGACACTTACTGACAGACATACACTCACTCACTTACTGACAGACATACACTCACTCACTCACTGACAGACACACACACACACACACATACACACAGACACTCACTGACAGACACACACACACACACACACACTCACTGACAGACATACACTCACTCACTGACAGAAACACACACACACTCACTGACATACATACAATCACTCATTGACAGACAGACACACACACACAGACACTCACTGACATACATACACTCAGTCACTGACACACACACACACACAGGCAGACACACGCACACACTCACTGACACACACACAGGCAGACACCCACTGACATACATACACTCACTCACTGACAGACACACACACAGGCAGACACTCACTGACACACACATACACACACACACACAAACACTCACTGACAGCCATACACTAACCTCCCTGGAGTCCAGTGTGGGGCAGCTCCTCACTCCTCCCACCAGCTGTTTAGTATGCTGGGTCCGGAATTACGTCATATTCATCACAGACAGCAGGCGAGGGAGGAGTGAGAGGCTGCAAGAACAGCCTCTCTCACCGCCTGCCTTCTCCGGCCCCCTCTCCTCAGGACAGGTCACCGGCATTTTTTGGCAGAGCAGGAACCTGCCATTAAGGTAAGCTGGTGTCTGCTCTACTTTACCTAATAAAGGTTCGGGGGCGCCCTGTGGTGGCCAGATGGCCACTTCCTGGGCCCCCTGTGACAGAGACACCAGCACTGCGGCCCCAGACAGGGGCAGGCACCCCACTAGGAAACATCCCGGTGGGTGCCCCAGCAGGAGATTGATTTGCCACAATTGTACTTTTTCTATATAAATTTGTAATACATCATGTAATGCATCATGCAACATTTTGTACAGTGTGCAGCTCATTTTCATTTCTGTCATCCCTTTCATTTAAACCATTCTCTTTATTACAATCATTTTTATTGCTGTTAGTGCAAACAAACGCAGTAGACTGCCTGTCCCCAGTGTATGAGCAATGTGTCCTGCAAATGTTTTCTAGAAGCACCAAAATAATTGAAAGCCATTTCACAGGCATATCTATATTGACATCATGTATAGCACTTAAACAGGATGGGTCCTGAATCTGAAATACATTTGAAAGCTACATGTAGGGGATAAAGAAAGAGGCTTATGGGAATTACTAAGCATATGTGACAACAGAAACTGTGGAGAAAAGAGTAAAGACTAATCACGAACAGTGTATGAATGATAAAACAGAAATATTGTTAAAAGTCCAAAATGAAAACAGAAAGGTAGCGTTAAGAAGGAAATACTTAGTAAAATTTCCACTTATTACTTTTCTGATGGAATCAAGACTATTTTTGGATAAATCTGATGGCCATCTGTAAAGATTTTACAGTTGTGTTCTCCTTCCCAGTGTCATCTCAGGAGAGAAAGATTTAAAGGGACACTACAGTCACCCAGACCACTTCAGCTCAATGAAGTGATCTGGGTGCCAGGTCACTCAGGTCTTAACCCTTCACATGTAAACATAGCAGTTGCAGAGAAACTGCTATGTTTACACAGCAGGGTTAATCCAACCTCTAGTTGCTGTCTTCCTGACAGCCGCTAGAGGCACATCTGCGACGTTGGATGTGAAATTCGCATCCAACGTGTAGAACGTTCATAGGAAAGCATTGAAAAATGCATTCCTATGGACTGTTAGAATGCGCATGCGGCACTTGCCGTGCATGCGCATTCCGCTCCACTCGGGAGCTGACGTCGGCGGGGGAGGAGAGGTCACCAGTGCCGAGGGAGCCCGGTGCTGGATAAAGGTAAGTGGCTGAAGGGGGTTTAACCCCTGCTACGGGAGGGGACCCTGAGGGTGGGGGCACCCTTAAGGGCACTATAGTGTCAGGTAAACCGCTTTGTTTTCCTGACACTATAGTGATCCTTTAAATATATAGATATCAGGTAGATATTATGTAAAACAATGAAGAAGGAATATCAACTTTTTTTTCTCCTCAATTTAATGCCAAACCTTTTATGATATTACAACGTACAGTACATGAAACATTATCCTGAATTTTAATAGAGCCTATTGTGGGGATTTTTACTCATAACATAATAATGTAAGGTTAAAATATTACGATTTTCTATGAGAAAAATAGTATGTTGAAAATATTTTTTAATTTGAATGAAAATAATGTATACTGCCTGTAGATGAAGTGATTCAAAGATTCAAATTAGTTATAAGAATTAACTTTACAATTACTCAAAAGTATATTAAGCTGAAGCAAAAGCCTGTTTTAGCCCATGCAATATCTGCAGGAATCTGTAAAGTCTGTGAATGTCAGTGAAGGTTACAGTTACTCTCTCATATGTATACATAATGAAAGTGTTAAAATATGTGAACTTTGGTTGGTGGACAGTTTCTCTGTGACCTTATATGACTCAATATCTTTCAATCTCAATATAAAGAAGATTATTGACCAGGCAACTATACAATAAATATATAGTGCACACCCATGTTAATGTTAAACAAAAGATGAGTCACAAGGCATACAGAACCATGACTATGGAGTATTTCTTCTCAGAAATCAAATAGAACCCAGGTTTATTTTTAAAAACAGCAACACAACACAAAGCAAAGTCATGTGTTTGTAAAATGGCCATAGTAACAAGTTGAAGTGTATATGTGGGTTGTATAAAAAAACCTGTGATATTTGGCACACTGTGCTTTAAGAGCAATATGGCAGGTGAGCTACTGTGATGACAGGTATTAGGGGTCTTGTAATTCATGAAGTTTATCAATGGGCAACAACAGTCAATTGTGGTGAATTAAATAATATTTTTTTAACAATTGCCCCATGTCACCCTTAACAATCCTCTTTTGACTTTATCCCTCGTCCTGAATCTTAAAATAATTTCACTTCAGTTAAAGCAGCTCTGTCAACTCTCCTCTACCCCCGAAGAAAGAGAATGTCATAAAAATACAATCTTTATTAAATACTCATATTGACAATGAAATTCCAACACAATTAAAATATATCCCTGCAAAGTAGGGACTAAAGGCGGAGCTAATGCCAGCAATTTTTTTAATTTCTTCAGCCATCACTGTGGTGGACCTGGCATCAGTCCCTGTAGCAGAGGCGGCTCTCTAATTAGGCGATTTAGGCCTTGCATGGTCTGGGGCCTCGCAGCCGGCTAAATCACCATAGGGCAGACAGACATGTTGGGTCTTCGGTCTTTGACTGAGGGCTTGCCACATCAGGGGGCCCAGCGGCTTGCCCTTTATGCCACCGGGTGCAAGGCTCCTCCAGTCAGTCTGCCCTGAGTGAGAGCAAGCCTCCAGTCTGCAACTCTCCTGGGTGCAGCGCTGTAGACTGAGCCACGGGTTACCATGGCAACGCTCATACTGGACATCGTGAGACTTACCACGTGGTCAGCAACTCTGCACCCGTCGGAGCTGCAGACCAGGTAGGGAGCACACTGGACCACCAGGGATGGAGAAAGCCCACCGGACCACCAGGGATTGAGCCAGCCCACCGGACCAGCATAGCCCCCCACCTGCCCTGTCAAAGCCTGCCTACCACCCCCTACGCTGTCACAGCCACCCTACCACCCCCTGCTCTGTCACAGCCTCCCACCACTCTCTACGCTGTCACAGCCCCCCTACCCATGAGCGTCCGCAGGAATTTTTCCATGGGGGGCATAATTGACAGTGTCATGAAAGGGACATAGCCATTATCACATGAAGCCAGGGTGAATAGCGTTTTCACAACTATGGTGTCAGGAATACATGTTTACACTATAGTGTTCCTTTAAGCAAATAAAAATTGTGCTCTCAAATGGTTTAACCCCAAAGGCTTCCTCCATCTCCAGATTTCCAGGTCGTTCAGTGGTATTCAGCTTCTGAAATGTGTCAGGAAGTGCAGATTGATGTCAGGCATGGGTGCCGCAGATTGGCTAGAGTTGTCAGTGACTCTCTAAGCCAATCGCTAGTTCCCGGTTCATAAAAACGTTTTACTTTTTCATGAATGGGGAGCTACTGATTGGCTTAGAATGCCAACTGACCGCTCTAGCCAATCAGCGACACCACTACCAAGCGGCACTCTGTGCTTTGTGACACTCAGGAAATAAAAGTGAATACATTAACACTGATATTTTTTTTACCTGGGTAGATGAGAAGGTGCAATGTTTCCCTGCCAGGCCTAGGTACCAAAGCCTTATGATGTGGTGTCCAGGATAAAGTGAAGGGTTAATTTCACTTGTCCTTCCTGCTCCAGTCTCCTTTTCTTCTCCTTCATTTGACACAGTCTTCTTTTTCTTCTGACACTGTCTTCTCTCCTCCTTGGCTCCTTCTGCTCCTTTACCTTTCTGCTACTTTCTGCTTATTTTGCACCCTTCTGCTCCTTTCTCTTTCTGATCCCCTTCTGCTCCTTGCAGACCCTTTCTCCTCCTTCTCCTCCTTCTCCTCCTTTATCTTTGTGCTTCTTCTGATTCTTTCTGCTCTTTGCAGACCCTTCCTTCTCCTTGCCGACCCTTCTTGTTCCTTGCTGTCTCCTGCAGACCCTTCCTGCTCTGTGCAGACCCTTCCTGCTCCTTGCAGACCATTCCTGCTCCTTGCTGACCCTTCCTGCTAATTTCTGTTCCTTCTCCTACTTTACCTTTGTGCTCCTTCTGTCCTTTTTAGCTCCTTGCTGACCCTCCCTTCTCCTTGCTGATCCTTCCTGCTTCTTGCTGCCCCTTCCTGCTCATTTCTGTTCCTTTGTGCTCCTTCTCCTACTTTACCTTTTGTACTCCTTGCTGCCCCTTTCTGCTCCTTGATGTCCCTTCCTGCTCATTTCTGCTCCTTCTCCTCTCTGCTCCTTCTCTTAGTTTACCTTCCTGCTCCTTGCTGACCCTTCCTGTAGGCTGTCTCCCCATCCCTCACTTACCTGATCTATAGGCTGCCTCCCCCCATCCCTCACTTACATGATCTGTAGGTGGATCCTCCCATCTCTAACTTACCTGATCTGTAGGTGGATCCCCATCTCTCACTTATCTGATCTGTATGCTGCCCCCATCTCTCATTTACCTGATCTATAGGCTGCTCCCCCATGCCTCACTTCCCTGATCTATAAGCTGCCCCTCATGCCTCACTTCCCTGATCTATAGGCTGCCCCCCATGCCTCACTTCCCTGATCTATAGGCTACCCCCCTATCCCTCACTTACTTGATCTGTAGGCTGTCTCTGCAGTCTAGGAGTTGCTGGCTGCAATCTGTGCTGCTCCCCTGCGGATTCAGTCAGGAGAGAGAAGCAGCTGTCACAGCTCCCTCACCACCTTTACCATGTCACAGCTTCCCCACCACCCCATGCCCTGTCACAGCTCCCCCACCACTCTTTGTCACAGCCCCTCCAACACCCTCTACCCTGTCAAAGCATCCTCACTGCCCCCTACCCTTTCACACCTCCCCCACCACCCCTGCCCTGTCACAGCCCCCTTACTAACCCCTGCCTTGTCACATCTCCCCCACCACCCCCTCTCCTGTCACAGCTCTCCCACCACCACCTCTCCTGTCACTGCTCCCCCTACTATCCCTTGCTCTGTCACAGCCCCCCTACCACCACTGCCTTGTCACAGCTCCCCTGCCCCTTTCTACACTGTCACAATCCCCCACCTCCTACCCTGTCACAGCCCCTTACCCTGTCACAGCCCACCTGCCACCCCCTGCCCTGTCACAGCCCCCCTACCACTTCCTACACTGTGACAGCCCCCCTACCACTTCCTACACTGTCATAGCCTCTCCCCACCTCCTCTCTGTCACAGTTCGCCACCTCCTACCGTGTCACAGCGCCCCACCACCTGCTACACTGTCACAGCCCCACCAGGGCATAAAAAGGGTTAAAACCGTTTAGGAGATATTCCCTTTCCAGATATAAAGGCAGCTACCAAAGACACCAATCCGCCGAACAGGATGAACCATATGAATGCTCTAAACCATACGAATGCTCCAAACAGCAGAACAGGAAAAACCATATGAATAGGTTTACACTCCAGCCAGCCAAATAGTAAAACCATACGAATAATCCCCACAAGTACGAGACCAGGCTCCATATTGAGGGTCAGCATGTGATCTGTTTAATCTGGGCTACCTGCCCGGTATTTATGCAGGTCTTCCACCAGGTGGACCCTCCCCTAGGGGACCTGATGGAAAACTGGGACACATATTGGACATTAACCAATCAGGACACTTTAGCAGTAAACACTCCAACATACACATTGTAATCCCTCCTCTCTATCCTGGAGATAATTGGGAAGTAATTCAATTATCTCCTAGGATAGAGGTAAAACTCCATTTTACACATGGCAATAAAAAGACATAAAAATATACAACGTTACAACTACTGCATAAAACATATACATTCAACATATCCCCAGATAGCTTAGATCTGAGCGCACATTATTACCGAATTGCGCTCAGGTCACATACATACAGTTCAATCACCATGGAGCCAAAGTCTTTCGTTATACGAATGGGCTCCATGGCATAGCTATCTGGGGTAGCTCTGTTCGTCTGTTTAATGTCCCGAACGGTCCGGCATTCGTATGAACGAATGAGATATGAAATAAAGGTTTTTCAATGGGGGCCATAATCCTGGGGCAGCAGGCGGGCAAACAGGCTTCTCCAGGACATGGTGGAGAGGTTGGTTTCACCACAACTCTCCAACACACTGCCCCCCCACACTGTTACCATCCCCATTGTCACTCTCCCACACACTGCTCCACCACACTTTCACCAACCCCAATGTCACTCTCCCATACACTGCCCCACGACAATTTCACCATCCCCACTGTCACTCTCCCACACACTGTCACTCTCTCACAGTCTGCCCCCCCATACACATTCACCGTCCCCACTGTCGCTCTCCTACAAAGTGCCCCACCACACTGTCACCATCTCCACTGTCCCCTACATACTGCCTCACCACACTGTGGATCCGCTTTGGCACAGGGTGCGGAGAGCGCCATTTGGGGTATACCAGAGGCCGGACTCAGAAATTGCATACTGGCAGCGGCAATGTGAGTGGCATCTGCTTGTTGGCTAGAGGGGGCACTGGGATTTAGTAGAAGGGGGGACAGGGATTTGGTATATGGGGGGAACTGGGATTTAATAGAGGGGGTGACTGGAATTTAGTAGAGTTTAGCAGTTTAGTAGTTTTTTATACTGTACTTTTCAAAAGAAACCTACATTTCCATGAAAAGTTAAGTTTGTGTTTTTTTGCGGCCCACATAAACTTAAACCTTTTTTATTTGGCCTGTGCTAGACTTTGAATTAGGCATGCTTGTGCTACAGCCTTTGTTAACTGCTGGGCAGGATTGTGAAGACATACTACTTAAAGCAATATCCCCCATAACGTTGAATTAACCGTTTGAGCACAGATTAGTGCTCTCTGTCAGGGCCGTGGCCAGCATTTAAGGGTTCATACCCTGTGCACCTGGGGTGAGCCCCCTACTATATGTATGCTGCACTGTGGTGCTGAGTGGAGGCATGCTGTTGCAGCCTCTGTTTACTGGGCGAGCCTCAGTCGTTTTTATTTGGCCACAGATTACAACCCTGAAGGGTTTCTGTGAGCATTCCTGCTACTATCGTAGTCTGGTCTGTTTGCCCTGCATCCTGCAATTGCCTCCTAATTTGTGCCTTCTACAAGGGTGTCCCATATCATGATAAATCTAATGGCCTACTTTTTTGGGTAAGCCCCAATTCTGTGTCACACAAGTTGCTACTATGGAAGATTTCCTGGCTAACCCTCTGGAATTTCAGGTCATGATACAGGCAGCGGTGGCGGCATTCATGGAGAAAACACTCTCAAATGTGCTGACAGGAGTGCCGGTCCCCTCACCAATACCAGTCACCTGATGAGCCCACTACGGGGTGGACTCTGATGCCTTTAATGTCTCCCCATCACAGCAAGAGCCACTGGAATGGTGAAGGCACTAGACCTTCACGGCCTATGCAGTAGGCCAACCGGCACCAAACCCACTGTTAGACCCCTCCTCAGATGAGGACCACGACCATCATGCCATCCCGGACAAAAGGCATGCTGAGGCGTCAGGTTCTGATGATGACTGAGGTTCGGAATCCACATATGGCTCGGCATTCGTATGCAAGACTTTTCTGGGTGCGCCTTGCATGCTACTGCCCAAGAAGACAAGAAAGAAATCCTGGATCCTACTGGGCAATATCTGTTTAACCCACACAACATCCGTCACCCATGTTCAGGAGACTGGTCCCCTCCTGAACATCTGGTCAACTTTATGCACCTGTGACTTTGCTAGACTCTGGATAAAGATGTCCGTAACCGCTTGCGGTCTGACTGCCCATGCTGTTCCCTCCCAGACATGGGAATGGGAATGGACTCGTGAATGAGCACAGAGATGTTTCTGTTTCGTTGGAAACACCAGTGTTTGCCTCTCCTCTGAGACGCACATAGCAGCACTCTTTCGTATTGATGGAGAGTTGTCAGATCTAGGCGCCAAAACATTGCGACTCCAGGCACAAGGCACACTCTTTGAGGAGGCATTCCTGATAGCGCTTATTACACATGTTAATGTTCTCACTTTCCTCGTCAAGATCCAAACCTCCAGGAGGAAGATGTTCTGTGGTAATCTCTCTACGGGAGTGTTCAGCAGGGCTAGTCGACAGCGGGGCCATTTTGCCAACTGCATCAGGCCATCACATCCTATACCTCGCTACCACATACTTTTTACCCAAAGTGGGTGGGAGATAACCCTTCTGGTACTCCAAGCGATTAATGGAGGACACGGAACGCACAGATGCACTAGATTCCGTTTTTCTTCAGGTAAGCGTCTCTATGGTGTTATCGAACGTGCTTCATACAATGTCCATATCAGATACCAGCACTTCAAGGTCGAAGACATTCGTAATCGATTCCTCGTCTTGCATCCTCAAGCTCCCCCATTAAAAGGTCTTTTCGACCCTCAAGGAAATTCGCAAGGTCCTCTGCTGCAACACCATGTCCATTAACACACTAGCATGGATCATTGGCTACTGTCCTCCTCCATCCAGACTATCTTCCCAGGCCTGCTACATTACCGTGACATGTATCGCCTCATGGTGAGGTTTCTTTTGACGAACCCCCCCCATTGGCCATCCGGACTTCGGACTTGGAGTCGGATACCAGCCTGTGGGGTTGCGGAAATAACTTGCAAGAGTGTTCCCACAGAAGGCATGTGCACAACTCAGGAATTCTCCCTTCACATTGACTGCCTGGAACGCTTAACGGGATCCTTCACTATCCACAGCTTGGTGAAGGAGTAATCTGTTTGTTGTATCCTAGTCTGGAAGAACAGAGTGCCGGCAGTCCAGGATATCAATTGCCTGGATGGAGCCTGCTCCCATCTCCTATCAGACATCACAAAAGGCAACTTCGATTTCTGCCTCCCTCACAGGATCCCCCTGAGAGCGGACTACCTCCTGGGGGTGACACATCTCACCACAGATTAGTTCTGCCACCTTTAGAGGGATCTGCCAGATTCAGAGTGCAAGATGGTGCACGTATTCCTCCAGGCTGGGCCTCCCCTGGGGATGTACTCTTTTTCCTTTTTTTGCGATGATTGTGAGAGTTTTCCATCACCTCTGTGTTCAGCTAGTTACACAGACCCGGTCACCCTACTGTGACGGAGCCAACCCTGGTTCCTGGACCTTTGGGGACTGTCCACTGAGGATCTCCTCCTCCTGCCTTCATACCTGACGCTTCTCACGGATCCAAAGGGAAATCCACACCTTCTGCTTCTGGAGGGTCGGCTCACCCTGGTGGCCTGTACTCTTTCTGGGGTTCTTAGCAGATCGGCGGACAATTGCAGGCTGCTAGGGACCTCTTATGGGACTCTTGGCCCCCAGGGATGCGACAATGCTACCTCTCCATCTGGGCATTCCAGTCTGGTTGGTGTTTGGAAAGGAACCTTGATTCATTAATGTGGTAAGTTCAGCAAGTTCAATGGCCCATGTCCTGGTCTGGGGACTCCTGGTGGGCAAGGATCCTCTTGTGCGCCAATTACTCAGTGACATCCACCTTCAGCTTATGAGATGTGGAGATTGTTCTCCGTTTTCTGCGGGACTGGGCATCTATGAAGAACTTTCTCTCTGTCTGTTATCGGCCAAGTTTACGTTATGCTTGGTCTAGTGTCTTTCCGTCATGTATCGCATGCTCAGGCGTTCGACTTGGATGTTTTTTCCTTTTCCCCCGACGGGGTTACGGTCCATGTCTCGCACATTTCGGATTCTTCCTTTGTTTTCTATTCCTTTCTCAGCGTTAAAATTGCAAAATAGGAAGCCTATGACAGGAGGCAAGTATTTTTCCACCCTGCTTTGCGATCCCATCCTTTCTGTTTACTTTGTTTATATGTCTCACTGGTCTAAGGTAGGCTGGGCTCTTAATGTTTATGTTTACATTGATGATTTTATTTCCATTGGCTTGGAATTATCATTGGAATTTTATATGATTGTTGTTCAGTTATTAGATTGTAATATTAAAGAAATATGAAAGAGGATGGATCTGTCCCAAATGATGAATGAGTGAAAAATCTATAAAATCCTTTATTGTAAAACTAAAAAAACACAAGTGCACTTAACACAACCATGGTCTTCTTGAGGTAGTGTACAAGTCAAAGCTAAATAAACTAAGGGAGGGTAATTTACAATAGGAAGGGGAGTGAAATTAACAAATAAATAAATAAACACATGGACAAAGTGTGGGTAGGGAACCAACTCAGGGGTTCAGAAATATACCCCAAGAGGAACTGCTGTTTAGTGCCCTAAGCACATGGAGGAAAATACAGTAGAAAATTAGATACAGCTCAGTATCTGTCTGAATAGATGTACAGGAACTATGTCCCAAAACTGATACAAATGTGTCAATGTAGTGTAACAAATTCTAGTAAGCAGATACTCAGAGCGAAAAAGTGCTGTGTTAAAACAAGTAAGCACAGCACTTGAGTCTAATCATCCAAATATGTAATCCTAAGTAAATCCAAACAGCTATCTGGATCCCTGTCCAACGGAGATTAAAAACCAAACTACGATAAAGAGGAGGGTAGAGAATGTGGTATATATATGTGTCAGGATGAATATACCCACTAGAGAAATATGCTAATCTCTATATTCTCAATCACTAACGAGATATCTAGTGAGAGAGTGTAATGTACCCAGGAAACTCTGTCTACTTGCTAGTCCCCAAGATCAAAGCGTGCTAGCAAGTATGTGGATCCATTAGTAATGTCCGAAAAAGCCAGAACTCTAATGGAGTAGGTTGAGTAATTATCGTGAATGGTGATAGTTGAGTGCCAGAAAGGAAGAGGCTAATCTGTGCCTTCGAGGGCACCTATCAATAGGTGAGATTTAACTGTCTGGTTCAGATGGAAATCGATCAGGATGAGAGATGATTCTAAGTGTGCATAAACCCTAATCTGTGCCTTCTAGGGCACCTGTCTCCAGCTGGTTGACAAAATGACTGGCTAGCTCGTCTAATAATGCGGTCCGTGTATCAGTCCTATTGGTTACGAGATGTTGGATGAAATCAAGCGTCTGGATGCAAAGCTGCATATAATATCAGGGTAACACCAAGTTTAGAGCCCCAACGGCACGTTTTGCCGGACTGCGGCTCATCCCCCTGACGCACGTCTACAATCAGCCCCTGACATCCTTGGACAGCTCTTTGGTCTTCGTCATGGTGGAGTTTTTAAATCTGATTGATTGATTGCTTCTGTGGATAGGTGTCTTTTATACAGGTAACAAGCTGATTACCTGTATAAAAGACACCTGCGAGACAGAAATCTTGCTGATTGATAGGTTGGCAAACATTAAAAATTAGCAGGGGATCAAATACTTTTTTCCCTCACTGTAATTATTACTTTTATGTTTGTTGTAATTACCTCATCCAAACATAATTTGAAAAAATGCCAAGAAAGTATTGGTGTAAAGATTCATTGATTGTGTTAAAATTAGTTAGTATCAAGGGATACTCTAAGCATAAAAAACAGTAGCTTAATGAAGTGGTTTTGGTGTATAAAGCATGCCTCTGCTATCTCCCTGCTTAGTTCTCTGCCATTTAGGAGTTACATTTCTTTGTTCATGCAGCCCCTGACTGTGACTAATTATGTGTTTTTAATCAGATCTTAGAGCACTGTGTGTTTACTTTAGAAGTTCGTATCTCCTGCTCTGTTAATGGAACTTTAATCATGCACAGGAGGCCATTGCAAGCTCTAGCTGATAATTAACAGAGCAGGAAATAACTTATATATTAAACAAGGTAAGCTAAAAAATGTAGTCTTTTTCAGAAAATGTGTGGTTAAGCTGTGTGAGTCACGGTCAGGGGAAGTGTGGCTAGGGCTTGCATAAACAAAGTGATTTATCTCCAAGGTTTTTTGATGCTTAGAATGACTCTTTAAGGCCCATAAGTTATGTACTATAACAGGTTTTAGAAAAGTTTTAATAATTCAGCATATCTCTTCTTAGTAAATGCCATTCATAACTCAAAGATATTGCCCTGGAAATGAATGACCAGTGAGTAAAAGAAAATAAATCAGTCAATATTTATGGCATGATCCATTGTCATAGATGGAAAGACTAATGTTGCATAATAATTGCACAAGTAGATCTGCTCAGTTTAATAGCATTGCCTTGACATACAATCTATCTCTTTAATGGTGTTGACACGGCCTGTTTTGTATGTCAACACAGAAGTAATTTGATAAGAATGTAGAACTCAAGACACTTCATAAACATTTCCCAGAGCAAATATGACATTTATCTAAGTGTTTTATAAGGTTTTCAATATTCAAGTTCACCAGATTACATTATAGTTCTGTTCATCATACGTAATGCAGAGAGAGTTGCCCACTAAAATTTGACTTTTATGTATTAAGTGTGGTATTATATTTGCCACATAATCTGATGCTGACTTGAAAATAACATACTAATTTAAAGGGACACTATAGTCACCCAGACCACTTCAGCTCAATTAAGTGGCCTGGGTGCCAGGTCCCTCAGGTTTTAACCCTTCACATGTAAACATAGCAGAATCAGAGAAACTGCTATGTTTACATACCAGGGTTAATCCAACCTCTAGTGGCTGAAATTCGCATCCAGCGTGCAGAACGTCCACAGGATAGCATTAAGAAATGCTTTCCTATGGACTACAAGAGAAAGAACAGTGGTAGAACCAAACATTAGGTACACTAGAAAAACAGGGGGTGGGGGGGAGGTAACCCCAAGTAGAAAATAGCAAGACAAAAAGTTGTATACCTACACAGCCTAACATAGAAATAGGAAATATGTAACTGACTACCAAATGTCTGAGAAGGACTAATAGCTGCCAGACATAATACTAGGTTAATAAAATCGATTTTTTTGCCTTGCTGTTCTTGCCGCTCTTGCCGCGCATGCGCATTCCGCTTCACTCGGGAGCTGACGTCAGCGAGGGAAGAAGAGGTCACTAACACCGAGGGAGCCCGGAGCTGGATTAAGGTTAGCTGCTGAAGGGGTTTTAACCCCTTCAGCGCCACGGGATGGGACCCTGAGGGTGAGGGTCCCCCAACGAAGACATAGTGTCAGGAAAACGGGTTTGTTTTCCTGACACTATAGTGATCCTTTAACAAACATTATCTTTACCATGCAAATGTAAGAGAGATCATCAATGGACAATAAATAATATAGATAATGAATCACTGTATATAAGTGCTGTAGAATAAATTCAGCAGACCTGTAAGTAGAACATTAATTGCACATTTTTCTACTTGCTCAGAACCCTTCAGTGTTAGATTCCAAGGGATTCATTTACCATCAAGTAGACAAAATTCTTTCCTACAGTGACAAATTTTATGAGATTCCACAAGAAGCATAGTAGTTGTGTCTGAGTTATTTCCATTTACATTTATAGACTAGACTTGGAGATTTGTTTTGTTCCGAATTGAAATTTGTCCAAATTTTGACCAATTACGTTTTCAGTCAAATTCCTGAACCCCGAGCTGGAATTTAGCCGGATCACAAACTAACCAAAATGCACAATAGACAAATATGTTTGTTTTTTGACAGTCTTTATTTTCATTTTATATTTTTTCAAAGCAATAAAAGTACAGAAAGAAGGACATGAAAAATTGTTATATACACTTATTAGTAACAGGGTCTAGGATGTATTCAGGTTTAGTTTAAAGGTCACATCTATGAGCTGATAAAAGTGCATAGCATAACACCACTCACTACATATTCATTGTTACCTTCAGCAGAGTATACTCCGTCATTAAGGAAGATTATCCGAGGGATCAGTGACCTGGGAGCTGTTAGGAAATGTCTGGTCAAGAAGCGTTCAAATTTGGATATGGTCATGGTTGTAAAAGATATTAGCACCAGCACTGGGCAATAATCAATGTCCTTTCCGGTCACCTCAACCAGAACGCTGTGAATTTCCCTCCAGTATGGTTTGTTCGATCTATATTACCAACACACGTGAAGCATTATTCACCTCTCCTCCTGACAACGCCATGGACAAACGTTTGCTTTCATTCTTGATTTTGAATTCTGCCCCTGGCTGCAAAAAAATAAAAATGATTGATGGATATGGGACAGTCACAAAATTTGGATTTCATTCACAGATCAAGTGATAAGTAACCAATAAAGGGGGGAATAGGAGGATCAGTAAAAAAAAAAATCAATATATATTATTTATTTAATAAAACTATAATATATAAATATAGATTTTTACTGCTCCTCTTGTTTTTCCCCTCTACTGGTTACTTTTTCTCACTTGATCCGTGAACCAAATGGCAGTAAAATGATCCTAAGAAAATAGTTACCTGCACACTAGTTAAAATCCCTATGCATATTTAAATAAATGGAGGTTTTATTGTTTCACTCCAATGGCCATTAGGTGTAAACCATCCTGCCATGTCAAGGCAAACCTCCTGGGTGGGTCCTACACTAACAATTCACCATGTTTCTTTGAGCTTCAAGTAAAAAATATCTCTAATGAGACAGGGAAGGGTATTTTCTAAACCCCTACATACTTATTAACCCTTAATATGGAACACACGCGGTGGGCGACAGCATTGTAACATGGCTGTGTGATACAAAAGTGAATACAAATACAAAAAAATAAGTCCTGTGCTTAAACTCCCATTACTCCCGGGTGGCAGAGATATAATTTTTAAATTTCCTTTATAGCACAGTTTGTTTAATTTAAAAATGCTCTATCTTCTGTTCAGCTAATAGTCTGCTAGAGCCTACATGAACCTCGTGTGTGTGATTAAAGTTGAACTAGAAAAACATAAGATAAAAACTTCTTAAAGTGAATTTGTCATGACAGATAAAACTTTTCAGTTTTCTAACCATCTGGCGTGATAGTTATACAATTAAGGGTTTCTTCCCTTAATATTGTTAAAAGCTCATATTATCGATTATTTCCATTACCCTTGTCTCCTGCGGAAGCAATCAATCATGTTTCAGTATGTTACTCTTCCTGTAAGACACACCTGCTCTGCATACCCCTGTTTGGAAAGAACAGACTTGCTTCCTCTAACAGGTTAAAAGTCCCCAATACTTTATGTTGGCTTACGTATTGTATTCTCTCTATCTTTTTCTTTATCATTCTCATAACGGATCTATTCTCTCTATCTTTATTCTCAGATTGCCTGTTCAAACTTGCCGCAATAAATCATTCTGGCTGTTTCTCTCCTCTATATCTCAACGATATGGAGCTAGAAAATTAGGTTTGATCCCAAAATAGGGACTCTCACGTCTAAATAAAGTCATTTGGAAGGTATGACAGTGTGAACATAGATAGTGTGAGCAACATTGTTACTCACAAAGGATAGATCAGGGTCTCAAGCAATCCCTGACATCCTTGCCATCGAACACATAATCCCCCAAAGATAAGTGGTGAAGTCACATATAACATGGTTTGCATGTATTTATTCTAATAACTGTGACAAAATCTGTTGAGGTATTGCCTATATTTAAGTTCACAGAAGGGAGGCTGGACTTGCAGTACTGATACAAAATTGGCATGATGTTCCATGGCTAGAGTCAAACTGGCTTACAGGGATACTAGGAAAATTCCCAGTGGGCTGCGGCACCTGGGGTCTGGCAAGCAGTCTTCATGTCATTTAAATCATTTTTTATGTCAGACTGTGGTAGTCCAAGGGAAATAAAGGTCCTCTCCATTGCCTAAATGGAAAATGAAAATTACTGTTTAGTATATATACCTCTAATGAAAACTTGCATGCATTTAATAATGCATTTGATATGTAAAAGGTTGCAGTCCTGCCTCTGCAATCCCTCCCCTTCTTTTTTTATTTTTATTTTTATTAGTTTTCTTGTACTTTCAAAACATTTGTATATGTTGGGTACAGAAGGCAGAAAGGGGTGCATATAGATACAACAAGGGTGTCTTCTAACAGTGATATGGGTACACGCTTTATAACTGGGTATTTATATATTCAGAATTATCCAACCTATTATTCGCTATGTGGGTGACATATATATATATAGCCTTTATGTCATTTAGTACAATTAGAACAATTATAACCTTTATAACCTTAATCCCTTAAGGACCAAACTTCTGGAATAAAAGGGAATCATGACATGTCACACATGTCATGTGTCCTTAAGGGGTTAATAACCTAGCCCCCATTCTCGTTATTCGGCCAGATTGGCTTTCTCCGGGTACATGTCTAGATAGTAGCTGTATTCATTCGATCTTGGACGAGTGCCAATATTTTGTCGGATGTGACTATGTGGAACCTGGAGTAGACCTCAGGGTTGCTGGGTTTGTGTCCCTACGAGGGTTCCCTAGCGGGGTGTACCTCTTGAAGTTGGTAATGGATTATGCCCCAGATGGGGAGCACTTCCAACACACCCCAGGTGTGTCGGGGAATAGCTTGAGTAGTTTAGTGAGGGAGTAGTGCCATCTGTAGATTCTCTTATATCCACTTTCTTGTATACTGGTGCACGTGGATGTTGTGTGTATTTGTGAGAAGGTGGTTCTCCACTGGGGTAGTGTGAGATGTACACTCCGTGAATGCAACCCAGGACATACCAACGATATCTCAGAACTCTAGACGTGCCATACCTAACACTAGGCTCGGTAGTAGACAATGGTGCCGTACTGACCTTCTCTGACCTAACGGGCTCTGATGCCCCGAATGCAATGCAATCATTTCATTATGCCCAATTGACCCACTTCCTGCAGACCAACCCCTCTCTAGTGCAGGGCTCCCACACAGTGTCTGACTTTGAGACAGCATGCATGACCCACAATGTCAAAACAAAACCTCTCGACCTTCTACAAATACATTCAGGCAGACCATGCCACCCAACTGCCCCCATACACAGACTCTTGGTCTAAGGAGGAGTGGGGATGGGTGGGGTGAGATGCTTTCTGTTCCTCTGATGTTGGCCCAAGTTCTGATCGTGGGGAGAATTGTAGGGTGCAGGGGTTGGGCAATCCCTCCTCTTCTATCGCATCCAGACTTTCTGTGGCTGTCCCCTTGTGTGTGTGTGTATATATATATATATATATATATATATATATATTGTGTGTCCCCTTGTGTGTGTGTGTGTATGTATGTATATATATATATATATATATACACACATGAGTGAACAGCCACAGAAATTCTAACAAATTAGCTCTGCTACTATTAGTTCTGCTACTATAAAAATAGTAGCAGAACTAATGTAGAGAGGGCCCTGGAGCAAGAAAGTTGTTTGGGCCCCTCAATGCAAGAGTGGCCAAAAGATAGATCCCCTCTGTCGTATAAATCCAATGATGCTATGCAAGCTAGGACCTACCATTTGTCCATCCTTATTTGTATGTACTGTCGCCATTGGAATGCAGTGGTATACTTGTATGCAATGTTTGCGTTTGAATGCAGGGGTGTATGTAGTGCTAGATTTTAAATGCAGGGCTGTGTTTTTATGTAGTGTTGGTGTTTGTATGAAGGAGTGTGTTTGGAAGTAATGTTGTCTTTGAAATGCAGATGTATATTTGTGTATTATTGGTGTTGGAGAAAAGGTGTGTTTGTATATCATTTTGGAGTTTGAAAGAAGGGATGAGTTTGTATGTAATATTTCTGTTGGATTGCAGGAGTGTGTTTGCATGTTGTGTTGCTTGGATGCAGGGCCGGTGCAAAGAATTTTGGGTACATAGGCGAAGATGCATTTTTCCGCCCCCCCAAAAACATCTTCACCCATGTGCCTCTTAACCTCCCTTTTGTGTTTCTTATCCCGTCTTTTAAATATCTGACTCCCTTTAGTGTATTTTATCTCCTATTTTTGCCTTTGTGTGTCTCCTATCTCTCCTCTTTGTATGACTCTTACATCCTCCCACATTTTGTGTCTTACTCCTCCCAGCCCCTTTGTGTGACTCCTTTTCTCCCAGCCCATTTGTGTCTTTTATTCTTCCCAGCTCCTTTGTGTGTGTCTCTTTCCTTCTCAAGCCCCGCTGTGTGTTTCTTTCACATCCGGCCCCTCTCCCCGTCCCTTAATGGTCCCCTCCCTTCTCTGACCCTTACTGTTCCTTTCCCTTCCCGCCTCCTTTCCCTGTCCCTTAGTGTTCCTCTCCCCTCCCCCATCTGTTGGCTGTCGCTTAGTGTTCCTCTCCCCCCCTCCCTCCTTTTCCTGTACCTTAGGGTATCTCTCCCCTCCTCTCCCTGTCCCTTGGTGCGCCACCCACCCCCATAGTGGTCCCCTCCCCTTCCTGGTGTGCCTCCTACCTTTTTTTGTAGCGTGGCTGAGCGGAGCGAATCCCGGTACAGTGAGCTTTTCCTGTAAGTTCTGCCAGGTACAGGAAACAGAAGTTCCTGTACCACGGTACACTCCGCTTGGCCACGCTACAGTCAGGGGTGTATAAACACTGACAGTCACACACACTCAATGACAAACATACAGACATCTCTGACAGCCAGACTCACTTATCTGACACACTCATTCATTGACAGACACTCACACGCACACTGACAGACTCATTGAAAAACACACACTGACACACACACACACAAACTCACAGACACTGACAGACACACTCACTCACACACACACTGACAGACATACTCACTCACACACACACACACACACAAACTCACAGTCACATAGTCACACACACACTGACAGACACACATACTCACACACACTGACAGACACACTCACTCACACACACACTGACAGACATACTCACACACACACACTCACTCACACACACACAAACTCACAGTCACAGTCACACACACACTGACAGACACACTCACTCACACACACACTGACAGACATACTCACTCACACACACACACAAACTCACATAGTCACACACACACTGACAGACTCACATACTCACATGCACACACACACACAGAAATTAAAAATCTTAATTAAATTTAAATTTCCCACCCAGCCTCCCTACCTGGAGAGCTGGCGTGGGTCTCTCATTGGTGGTCCAGTGGGGCTGCTGGGAGGCGTGCGGATGAATTGGATTCCTAGGTGGCGAGGGAGCTCTGATCTCTCTGATCTGCTCCCTCGCAGGCTGCTGACTGATGCCGCGGGAGCCGGAATATGACGTCATCAGTCAGCAGCCTGCGAGGGAGCAGACCAGAGAGATCAGAGCTCCCTCGGCATCCAATTCAGCCGCACGCCGCGCCGGGGATCCAGGAGGTGACCTGGCAGGAGGGAGCACTTCCCTCCTGCCGGTCACTGGAATTTTGCGCCCCCAGAGCCGGTGCGCCCTAAGGCGGCCGCCTGTGCCGCCTTATGGACGCGCCGGCCCTGCTTGGATGTATGCACATATACACATACACTGTTGCACACATACATACATTCACAGATATACAGGCACATTAACACACTGACACACACAGATACACACACTGACACATGCACAAACACATAGATGCACACCCAGACACACACCCTGACATATGCACATAACCTGACACACAGATACACACTGACATATATATGCACAAATTGGTGGTTATTGTGTAAAGTGCGCTTGCAAATGTAATTGAGTGTAGAAAAGCAGCTACACACTCTAGTGGGTGCTCTCTTATCCCCACTAAATATAGTAATGAACCAGAGTGAGTTTAGTACAGTCTGGATATAATCGGAATTGGTGGTTAAAAAGCCCACAGAGCGTCTCGGAGCCAGAGCCAACTACTGGGACACTTATACTTCATATACAAGCAATTGTACACTTTGATTTTATTCTTTTGATTTTATATTTAAAGTTGCAATAAATCCCAATTTTATATTAAGTCCCATCGGCTTTCAACTTTCTCTTGCTGCTAAAGAAGGGCAGGTGTCCCCGTCTACCATCCAGAGCCAGGTTTTTATTGGCTCAGGAAAAGGTGAGCACAACCATAACTACTGTGATTTTCATTTATGCTGAAACATAGTACACTAGGAAGTCTCCTTTATCGTTTTTTTTTCTTGAGGAAACTCATTCCAGCTAAAAGGGTGCAGTGTCCGCATACGACACTACTGTGGAAGCGATTTGGGCCTGTCCCTTTTAGGCTCTAATCCATGTGAGTTTGACTATTTAAAACATCAGTAAAATATACCATCATTTGTGGATTTACACCATATTGTGTTTTATTTTTCTGTTTCCTTTATATGTATTAATGCACATCTGAGTTCTAACCCTATTTTAGGGTAAGTGTATATCTTTAGTGCTCCACTCACTTGATTAGTATAGTCTGGACGTTACACGCACAGATGCACCCACTGACACAAATATGCACACAAACCCACATGCACATTGACACATGCACACACCATGACATATATACACACACTTTTCATATACATACTCATATACAATCTGACGTACAAAGGCACATATATATTATCATTTTTAAATTTACAGACACCTTACTTGCTTACCTTTTGTGACCAGGAGGGTTGATTGATTGTGGTCCTTGTGATGCTGGCTAAGGCTGATGGGAAGCAGTTCCCCATGCTGCCTATCTATGCCACCGACACCTCCTGCACAACCCTCTCTATAGTTGGGAGGGACAGGCTGTCATGTCCTCCCAGTCGGCTAATGCGCACATTTAAAGGACTGTGGTGCTTGACCGGGTTCCTGTGCAGCAATAATGCCAATCGGGTGGCCCTAAGTGCATGGGACACCCGATGGGCCCCCAAAGCGTGCAAGCCCTAGTGCAGCTGGAGCAGTAGTTTTGTCACTAGATGTATATCAAGATCTTGATAAAGACCCAGGAGGTTCGAAACGTTGATAGTTTAAAATCAATTTTTTTGAAAATCCCAAAGAGTGCTCCTATTTTGTCTTTTATTTATTTATGTATATATATATATATATATATATATATATATATATATACACTGCTCAAAAAGGGAACACTTAAACAACACAATGTAACTCCAAGTCAATCACACTTCTGTGAAATCAAACTGTCCACTTAGGAAGTGTTGTGGATCAGAATGTTGATCTTTGTTATATTCAGAGGAAGCCCAAATTGTTGTTACAAGTGCACTTGGAGAAGCGAGAATTAGACACCAGACACCTGTTGGTATTCAAAATAAGCCTCTGACGTTTTATTCATCAGCTGGGTTTTATACATTAAAAAGTAAGTGCTTACGTGCAAATACTCTTAGAACAGTAATAGGAAGAGAGTACAGATAAGACATAGGGATGAGTGTCATGTACACATAACAAATAAGTTTCAAGGTAAGAGAGAACAAAATGATTAGAGCAGAGACATCTTAGGTGGGGGCTCTCTGCTCCCGGAACTTAGACATATATGGTCTTAAGTGTTGATTAAGCATCAAGCATTTCCTGAGTCCAAGTTAGCCAATTTTAATATAGAATATCATTATATGACACCTATAAGCTTGAGTCTTGGAATCAAGATAAATTCTATCACAATCCCCTCTTTTGATCCAAGGGTCACCCAAATGTCCAAGGTATATCCAGGCCTGCTAGCCAAAGCCTGTGGGACTTTCATTTATTGCTTCACCACGGTTCCCTTGGACTGAGAGACCACCAGAATCAGCAGAGGAGAGTTCCTTCATTTGTTAGGCGAGTTAAAATCATAAAAACTTTTCCAAAGTCGGAGCTGGAATGTAAGTTAAGGTACGACCAACAGTAGGTTTGCTTTTACATAGAGAGGTTAGTAGACAGGAAAAAAATCTAAAGGTTAGAAAAATAGCCATAATGACAAATACAGCTAATAGCAAAAAGTACAAAATTTTCTTAATTAGTAAAGTTAACCATGTTCCTAGCCCAAATGTCCAACCCCAATCCCCAAAGAAGCCAGTATCTTGTTTGATATCCTGTACTAAGTCATGTAAATCTTTTATATGTTTATGGATCATAGTGCCATGGTCAGATAGGTACCTTCAACACATACCTTCAACAGCTTCACAGCCTAAGTCATGTTTCATTAGTATGTAGTCAATGGCTGCTCTATTCTCAAGGATTGCCTTTTTATTTGCCTGGCTGTCCATAAGTAGCTCTTCTAGGGCCTGTGAAGTGGCATTTAAAGCTTTTGCAAGGGAACAGGCTACAGCATTTACTACTCGGGTATTATACAATGCTAAACCTGGGACTCCTACCAAGGTGTACGCTAGGGCAGAGTATTCGGCTTTAGATAAGAGAGTGATTTCTGGGTTACAATCTGCATTAAGGGTGTTTTTAACATCTCTCCTGTCTCTCAGCAGTTTGTGTAGCTGGGTGGTTTTAGTGATCAGGTCAGATTTGGAAAACATGGTCATGGTTAGGCGAGAGATTGCACAGGGACCTCATGTAATGTTACCTGGGGCATAAGCATAAGTAATATTTCCACAGGAGAAAGTCCATCCTTTAGGAAGATAAACATTGTAGTGGTAACTCATAACTTGGTGAGTTTTGGTACAATTCATAGTGGTGCTTAGGGCTCTACAATTCGTGGTATTTTTCCACCATGTGGGGCAAAACAGGGATTCAGTATTAGGGTCTCTTGAACAATTACATGAAAAAGACCAACATAGTTCAGCGCCTGTCACATTAATTGTCTTCAGGGCTAGAGGAGGCTTGCCTATGAGTGGGTTGAAGGCATAAGAATATAGTTGTAGAGATTTATGGGGTCTATGGGTATGTAGGTACTTCCTTAACAGTGAGATGGGGGTAGGGACAGCTATAAAGATCAGAAGATTCTATGGCGTTTTCAGTACTGAGGAGAGGGTTTGAGGCAAAAGGAGGTTAAATTAAAAGCCTTTGGTATCTGCAACCATATATTTTCCTGTCATGCATTATTATTTTCTGATCTCAAGTCAGAGTAGCATATCCGAACACATTATAAAATGGTAAAGGATAAGAACAGCTTCATGTTGGTGGATCAGTCGGAGTGACTTGTTTACAGTGACTGGCATGTATCCACGTGGCTTTTCCTTCTAGTTTCACTGAGGTAGCCGTAGTCAAGAGCACTTGGAATGGACCGTCAAAGCGTGGTTCAAGTCCTGTCCTCACATGCCTCTTTATCACCACCCAATCACCAGGTTGCAGTTTGTGAGTTGCAGAATCAGAGTCTGGGTCTGGAATAGAATCAAAGACTTGTTTATGCACCCTGCCTAATCTTTGGTGTAGGGCCTGAACATAGGCAGTCATACTACCATGCTGCATCTTGAGGGTTTGGGGAAAATAGAGGCCTGTCTTTGGGGCACATCCAAACAGGATCTCAAAAGGGGATAAGCCATGTCTGGAATTGGGGGTGAATCTCATAGAAAAGAGTGCTAGGGGAAGGCATTCAGTCCAGGGCTTCCCTGTGTCTTGCATGGCTTTTGCAATCTTGTTCTTTAAGGTGCCATTTGCCCTTTCTACATACCCACTACTCTGGGGGTAATAGGTGGTGTGGAAGGCCTGACTGATCCCTAAGGCTTTCATAATTTCTTGCATTATTTCCCCAGTGAAATGGCTACCTCTGTCACTTTCAATCACTTCAGGTACTCCATATCTACATACCAGTTCCTTCAGAAGCTTACTTGCTGTGACCTTCGTTGTGGCTTTCGACACTGGGTAGGCCTCAGGCCAACCTGAAAAGAGATCAATGCACACCAACACATATTCATACACTCCTACCTTAGGTAGTTGAATATAGTCTATCTGCAGTCTTTGAAACGGGTAAAGTGGCCTTGGTGTGTGCTTACTTGGTGTTTTCACAGCTTGTCCTGGATTGTTTCTAGCACAAATCATGCAAGATTGGGTGTGTTTAGCTGCTACAACAGTAAATCTGGGTGCTACCCAATGGGTGTTTACTATGCTGTTCATGTGCATCTTGGATAGATGTGTAGGTCCATGGGCAATCTGGGCCATCATGGGGTACAACACTCGTGGTAAACACAGTCTTTTACCTTTCCTCCACATTCTGTCATCATCAGGTTCTGCATCTTGTTTCCTCCAGAGGTCATGTTCTTCCTTGCTTGCCTGTCTTTGTAAGCTCAACAGTATATTGTAGTCAACGGCGTCATCTGTAAGAACAACTTGTAGGAAGGTATTACCTGTAGAGGGATGAACTTGGATTGCTGCTTGCTTGGCAGCTTCGTCTGCTTTGTGGTTTCCTCTTGAGATTTCATCTGTGATCTTCACGTGAGCTGCCACCTTGATGATGCCTACTTGAGTGGGTAGCAGGATAGCGTCCATAAGTGCACTCACGGCTTCAGAATTCTTGATTGGAGTTCCTGCTGAGGTGAGAAAATCACGAGCCCGCCATATAGGGCCAAAATCATGGGCTATACCAAAAGCATAGCGAGAGTCTGTATAAATATCAGCAGTCTTACCAGAAGCCATTTTACACGCTTCAGCGAGTGCCTTCAGCTCTGCCTCCTGTGCAGAGCAGTGAGGAGTGAGTGGTTCAGCTTTTATTACCTCATGTGCAGAGACTACAGCATATCCAGTGTGAAAATTACCCTTCTCATCAGCATATCTGGAACCATCTACAAAAAACTCAAAATCTGCATTAGATAATGTAGAATCAAATACATGCAAAAAACCTGCTGTTTCTTGTGCCATTAGTGCTGCACAATCATGGGGTACTTGGGCATCAGCTAACTCATCTGGTGAAAGTGAATTTACAAAAAGATCAGAAGTACAAGTACCATTCACACTATCCCCACTCCCCTCTTTTAAATCCAGGGGAAGCAATGTAGATGGATTTAACACCATACACCTTTTAAGAGTAACATTAGGTGGCATAAGCAAGGCACATTGCATTCTGAGATGTCTTGCAGTATGTATGTGTTTTGGTTGAACTTGTGAGAGTATGCTGTTGATATCATGCGGTGTGTATATGGTCACCGGATTATCTAAAACAATATCAGTGGCTTTGTCCAGGAGGGATGCCACTGCCCTAACACATGAGGGGGCACCCCTGGCAACAGGGTCCAATCTGGTGGAGTAGTATGCTATTGATCTTTGTTTACCACCATGATCCTGTGTAAGGACAGATGTAGCATAACCTGATTGCTCAGTACAGAACAGGTAAAAATTATTTCTGTAATCTGGGAGACCCAGTGCCGGAGCTGACGTTACCAGTATCTTAAGTGTATAGAAGGCATTTTCTGCCGCATGGGTTAATTTAAATGGTTTGTTTTCGTTGGCAAGACAATCATACAGTGATAGCTACGGAACGCAGCCAAGGACGGCTGTAAAAAAATCAAACCGGGGAAAGTACGAACCTGGGCTAAACTGCGGGGCGGTCTAATATTTTGAACTGCCGTCTTTCTACTTTCCGTGAGATGTTTTATGCCCTGGGAAATGCAATGTCCTCGGAAAATAACTTTCTCTACACATGCTTGCAGTTTCGTTTTTGTCGCTTTACAGCCTGCTTTTTCTAGGAATTTTAGCAAGGAAAGAGTGTTTACAATACAAGATTCCATATTATCGCAACATAGGAGTAGGTCATCGATATACTGCAATAAAATTACGTTATTTGGCCTTTGCCACTCTTCAAGAATCTGGGCCATAGCCATGCTGTACATAGTGGGTGAGTTTTGTGCGCCCTGTGGCAATACTGTCCAAGTGTACTGCTTGTGTTTATGTGTAAATGCAAATAAAAACTGACTGTCGGGAGCCAGGGGGACACTGAAAAAATGCATTTGCCAAGTTAATAACAGTAAATACCTTAGAGGAAGGTGGTATTTGTGCCAACAAGGTGTGTGGGTTGGGAACATTAGGGGCAATGAGTTCAATTACAGCATTAATTGCCCTCAAATCATGTACCATACGGTATACCACAGGTTTCCCTTTCTCTTGCTTTTTCTTAATTGGGTACAATGGTGTGTTACAAGGGGAGGTGGTCTGGACCACTACCCCTGCCTGCATAAAACTCTTGCACAGATTGCGAAATAGCATCTTCCTGTGCTGGGCTTAGGGGGTATTGTTTTTGATAGGGAGGTTTGGCTCCGGGCAGGAGATTCACTTTGACTGGGGGCACAGAGAGTCTGCCTGCATCTGTCTTCCCTGTAGCCCATAAGGAATCAGGGACTGAGGACAAGTCAATGGTAGGTTCTGGCACAAGGCTGGGCATAGTGAGAGTTGCCAGAACATTTGAAAGAGATATCATTTGTTTGTCCTCTAAAGGCACAGACAATGTTACTTTTCCAGTGGGGCTATACTGGATATTTGCACTAAGAGCAGACAGTATATCACTGCCTAGTAGATTAGCAGGGGCATGAGGGCTGACAAGTAGCCTTGTTACAAGGGCAGTAGAGTCGTGTAGCTTCAATTTCAGCTTGTGGGTAAGGGGAATGTCATTTTCGATACCATCTACCCCTACACATGATAATACATCATTAGATTTCTCATACGGGAATACATATTTTTCCTGTAACATTGATTTAGCAGCGCCAGTGTCCAACAGGAAAGGGACTGTTTGGTCCCCAGGCAGTGTAACATTGATAATGGGTGAGGGTCCTGCAGATTCAGGAATATTGATGATATGTAGGGACACTGGTTTGCCAATTTCCTATTGGGGGGGGGGTGGGGAGGTGGTGGTGGTGGTTGGCTGTCATGGGAGTTATTATTAGAATCTTGGGGTTTTCTATTTTTAGGAGGACACTTGCAGTTACGTTTAATGTGTCCTTTCCTGCCACAATTCCAGCAGTCTACCTGCCTTCTGCCCCCACCAGCTCTAGGGACAGTTACAGCCATTAGTGGTGTGCTCCTCTTTCTAGTATTTAGATTAGCTTCCACTCCCCTAGCCACCTTCACCAGATCACCATAGGTTAAACTTCTCCACTCAGGTCTAGCATTTTGGAGACCAGTCCTTATGGGTATGTGGATACCATCCATGAAGCAGTTAATAAGCAGTCTGGTGGAAGTGGTTACAACATCAGTGTAACCCAATGCCTCCCAAGCCATTTGTAGTCTGGTGAAGAATGTTTCTACAGATTCATCTTTCCCTTGTAGTATATCTCCTAATTTATGGGCTAGTTCTTCTGTCTTTACCTTAGCCCATTCTCTCATTGCAGTGACATAGCATGCTCCAGATGCAGACTTGGTTCTAAACCATTCATCTGTTTGCATGTTGCTTTTTCTGAGGTTATCTTCATGGGCATCTGTATATTTAGCAATTATTCTAGCCCAAATGGGACCAGCTTTTATTGCCACAATCTGTTTTAAATCCATCCAAGTACACTGGTAAGTAGTGTGAATTGTGGATAGAGACTGGACTAGAGCTAAGGGGGTCTTTTCAACATCTGCCAGCTGCTGTATTATTGCCAGTTGTTCACTGGGTGTCCAGGGCTTATATTCTTCCCAGTATTGGATACCTGAGCTCGGCTGTCTGTGCTCATGGTATACACTCTCAACTTTGGGTATCATGGGAGTAGAAAATTGTGGAGCTAATGGCCCCACTGGGGTATCTGTGGGGGCAACTAGGGGTTCCTTTAAGTCTGGACTACCTTCCTGCTCTAATGAACCCATAGGTCTTACTGGGACACCATATGAATTCCCACTGCGTAATATTACTAGAAAGAGAGGTTTTGATCTCCGTAAAAGGGAAATCGCCTTGTCTTTTGGGACCAAAGGAGTCCCTGCAGTATCCTGGTAAAGGGGCGGCTTTACAAGATTTTTCCCAGGATCTTGCCTACTCTGGGACCCTAGAGGTCCAAAACATTGATACTATGGCACACCTTTCCTGGTGGTTTCTCTACAACCACATTTAGTTAATTCAACAGCAGTATCATGCCATTTTTGTGAGACTTCTACTAAGTCATTATCTTCTAACCAACCTCTGTAATTTGCCATAAATTCTCTCCATATATGTGGGTCTAGAGTGCCCTCTGAGGGCATTCCAGCTTTCTTAAGTAACCTCATAACATTCTTAATTGCTCCTTGTCCTTTGTGATGCTTGACAATAGTCAAAGCCGTAAATCCCCCTTGGGTGCTTTCAGAGCTACCCATCTTAAAACCTGTAAGGGTTAATTACTTCCTTACACAAGACAAACTGTACAAAAACAGTGTTTTTGACACCTAGGACCGCTGCAGTGGAATTTTCCCAGTTTTGTCTTCTAAACACAGATCAGGAGATCTGCCCTTGGAGGATTCTAACTCAATTATAAAACAAATGTCAAGGCAAACAAAATAACTTACAACCCACAGATATATTCCACTATCTCAAGATCCCTTTCACAAGACATAACACAACCTCCACCTGAATATAACCATAATACCACAGAAAACAAGTTCTTTAGATCAGACGTTTTTAAGTCATTCTTTACCCAGACAGACTAGTAGGACGTGGATCTGAGAGCGAAATTGATAAAGGTAGAAAAAAGTTTTTCTTACCTTGCTGCAGCTGATTTCACTGTCAGAGGGACGTCCACCTGTACGCTAGTGTCCGAGTCTCTCGACCGTCAGATCCCGGTTTCGGCACCAAATTGTTGTGGATCAGAATGTTGATCTTTGTTATATTCAGAGGAAGCCCAAATTGTTGTTACAAGTGCACTTGGAGAAGCGAGAATTAGACACCAGACACCTGTTGGTATTCAAAATAAGCCTCTGACGTTTTATTCATCAGCTGGGTTTTATACATTAAAAAAGTAAGTGCTTACGTGCAAATACTCTTAGAACAGTAATAGGAAGAGAGTACAGATAAGACATAGGGATGAGTGTCATGTACACATAACAAATAAGTTTCAAGGTAAGAGAGAACAAAATGATTAGAGCAGAGACATCTTAGGTGGGGGCTCTCTGCTCCTGGAACTTAGACATATATGGTCTTAAGTGTTGTTTAAGCATCAAGCATTTCCTGAGTCCAAGTTAGCCAATTTTAATATAGGATATCATTATATGACACCTATAAGCTTGAGCCTTGGAATCAAGATAAATTCTATCACAGAAGCAACACTGAGTGACAATCAATTTCACATGCTGTTGTGCAAATGGGATAGACAACAGGTGGAAATTTTAGGCAATTAGCAAGACACCCCCAATAAAGGAGTGGTTCTGCAAGTGGTGACCTCAGACCACTTCTCAGTTCCTATGCTTCCTGGCTGATGTTTTGGTCACTTTTGACTGCTGGCGGTGCTTTCACTCTAGTGGTAGCATGAGACGGAGTCTACAACACACACAAGTGTCTCAGGTAGTTCAGCTCATCCAGGATGGCACATCAATGTGAGCTGTGGCAAGAAGGTTTGCTGTGTCTGTCATCGTAGTGTCCAGAGCATGGAGGCGCTACCAGGAGACAGGCCAGAACATCAGGAGACGTGGAGGAGGCCGTAGGAGGGCAACAACCCAGCAGCAGGACCGCTACCTCCGCCTTTGTGCAAGAAGGAACAGGAGGAACACTGCCAGAGCCCTGCAAAATGACCTCCAGCAGGCCACAAAGGTGCATGTGTCTGCTCAAGACTCCATAAGGGTGGTATGAGGGCCCGACGTCCACAGATGGGGGTTGTGCTTACAGCCCAACACCGTGCAGGACGTTTGGCATTTGCCAGAGAACAACACGATTGGCAAATCAGGCATTGTAGGGAGGTCATACAGGCACGTGGAGGCCACACACACTACTGAGCCTCATTTTGACTAGTTTTAAGGGCATTACATCAAAGTTGGATCAGCCTGTAGTGTGTTTTTCCACTTTAATTTTGAGTGTGACTCCAAATCCAGACCTCCATGGGTTGAAAAATTTGATTTCCATTTTTTAATTTTTGAGTGATTTTGTTGTCAGCACATTCAACTATGTAAAGAACAAAGTATTTCAGAAGAATATTTAATTCATTCAGATCTAGGATGTGTTATTTGTGTGTTCCCTATATATATATATATATATATATATATATATATATATATATATATAAAATACTCTCAATATATTTTATATTTATACACAATATATTGAGAGTATTAATGAGTCTATGGTTGCCTTTATTTTTAAAGTCTTTTTGTTTGTAGCTTGAACTAGCAGTTAAGACTTTATATCATTAATTGTTTTTCAGTTCTGATCCAGAGTATATCAGTTCTAACATGGGTACATGCATCAATCTGACACAAATCTATTATTAAAAAGCTTTAGCTTTATATAAGACAGTTGCCTCACTCGGCGTGCATATTTACCTGTTTCTTCTTTCTTATGCTTTCTATACCCACTCCAAGGGGGGCACTGATCTAAACCAATCAGTGTCCCATCCCTAGGAATGCTGGAAAGTGCATTGGGCATACCTAACAGATCTACACATGTGCAGTTAGAATATCTCTTCACCTTGCAACATCTGGACAGGGGAGAAGAGAAGGGATCAGTCTGATCATGCAGAATAGGCTCCGTTGTCAGATTTCTGTCTCTTGCCGCACAGGGCAAATGGGGCAGCTGCCCCGGGCCCTGTCCCAGCTGGGGGGCCCGAGGTAACTGCCCTGTTTGCCCTCTGCCCGCAAACTATGGGGGCCCATCAGGTGGCCCATGCACTTAGGGCCACCCCGTGGGCCTGTGTCAGCAGGGGCCCGGTCTGGCGCTGTGGCGCTTTAACAGCGCGACTGGGCCCCTGCTTTTCGGCAGCACTGGGAGGAAGTGACAGCCGCGCGTCACTTCCTCCCACAGAAACAAGAGCCGCGCGGGAGGAAGGAGCTGTTCCGAAGGGGGCCAGGCCGGGAGAGCTTAACTCCCAGCCACCCCAGCCAGCTCACTGGACCCCAGGGAAGCCACCCTCCAGGAAAAGGTAAGAAACTGGAGGGTGATTATGAAATTTTGCATGAGTGTCTGTGTGTGTGTGTGTGTGAGTATGTATGTCTGTCTGTCAGTGTGCCAGTATGTCTGTCAGTGTGCCAGTATGTCTGTCAGTGTGTCAGTATGTCTGTGTGTGTGTGAGTCGGTCAGTGTCTGTGTGGTTCAGTATGTTTGTGTGTATGTGTGTTTCAGTATGGCTGTCTGTGAGTGTCAAAATGTCTGTATGTGTGTACGTCTGTCAGTGTCTGTGTGTATGTGTGTTTCAGTATGTCTGTCTGTGTGTATGTGTGCCATAATGTATGTATGTCTGTCAGTATGTCTATGTGTGAGTCTGTCAGTGTCCATGTGGTTCTGTATGTCTGTGTGTATGTGTGTTTCAGTATGGCTGTCTGTGTGTGTCTCTGTGTCAGTACGTCTGTCAGAATGTGCCTTTGTATCTGTATGTTGTCCGTTTGTGTTTGTGTGTTTATCTATATATAGTCAGTGTGTATCTGTATGTGTCCGTGTTTGTATATGTATATCTGCATGTGTGTCAGGTTGTGTATCTGTGTATCTGTGTGTCTGTATGTGTGTCAGTGTGTGTGTCGGTGCATCTATATGTAGTCAGTGTGTGTACATTTGTATCTGCATGTATCAGTGTTTGTATCTGTGTATCTGCATGTTTGTCAGGTTGTGTATCTGTGTTTGTGTCTATCTGTGTGTCAGTGTTCTATATGTAGTCTGTGTGTATCTGTATGTTCTTGTGTGTATCTATATGCGGTCAGTGTGTATCTGCATGTGTGTCAGGTTTTGTATTTGTGTGTATCTATATGTAGCCAGGGGACCCAAGTTAATGTTTGCCCAGGGTCCAATCAGAATTAAAGACGGCCCTGTTGCTGCACAGTGATTTCCTGTTTCTGTCATTTGTAGACTGGTCGAAAACTAAGATGGGTAGGTATAAAGTGTGTGTGTGGGGAGGGGGGGGGGGGGGGGAGTGAGAGAGTTCTGAAGAAACTCCTCTGCTGAGAGGTCTGCAGAATAACGCAATCTTACCAAGTTCATAGTAAGTTCATAAACAGTTATGACACACTTCAAAGTTTTTCTTGCTTGTTTGGTTTGTATATTTGTTTAACCCCTTAAGGACCAAACTTCTGGAGTAAAAGGGAATCATGACATGTGACACATGTCATGTTTCCTTAAGGGGTTAAAGGTGTTTGCTTGCTGGTTTAAAAAAAATAATGGTCAAGTGATGCATGTCCCTTTAAACAGATCTTGACAGATCTCTTTTGCCGTTTTACGTAAATACATCACGGAAATAAGGTTGTTATATTCAGTAATAGAATATTTCCAATCTGTTAATGGATGTTTAATACATCACACTTAATCTTGTAATATAAATCTATGCAGGTATATTTGTTTTATTTCTTCTGTGTGATCCAATGTAATCAGCACTTCCTTCTTTAGGAGTTGCTGTAATCTTGTGCTGAAAGGTGACAACCTGTTTCCAGCTTATTTTGTCTACAAGTAAGTATTTATAAGCACAAATCCTTAATCTGTGTTCCTGTCACTGTCCGCCCCTCCTATTTCTTTCATGTTGTCTCTGTACAGCATCACGCTTTTCTTAGCATTAGAAAATAAAGGGGAACCATGACATGTAAATATTTAACATGGGAGGCTCATTGATTATAGTGATCAATCTGTAGTATTTATCCTACTCAACCTAAGCTTGGGAAAATCTGTGTATTTATAAAGAGGCAACAAGCATTCATTTGTTGCAGCTTTTGTAGATTCTCATTAACCATATAATCTTTGATAGAAACACATTTTTAGCACACAGCTATGAGATTTAGTTGTAGTTTTCCCGATACATCACATTAACAAAAACTCTTCTTGTCTCGTCCATGTTTACATTAATATTAGCAGTATGGGAGATCTCAGTATTTGTGATTAGTTCCTTCTTTAAAAATAGATCATTAATATCAACATATTGCTGAATGAAGTGGCATTCCACAAATTAAATTAATAATTTTTTTAAGTATCCATTTTATCTCAGGGATAACTTTCTTTCTTCACTAAAGTGCATTTAGAAAAATGGTTAATTACATTGCCCTTACCCTTTGACTCAGTATCTTGATGACAGTATCTTACTGTCTGGTCCTATGAGTTAATACTCCCCTCACTTTCTACCAATCACTTATTCAGGAATGCTATGAGAAATGAGAGAGAAATTATAAATACAAACCAAGAGTAGCTCGTAGACTATATGTATATCTGATATATATCTGATATATATATCTCATGGTTGCTGAGGGCTTTTTATACCCGTGTCTCTGAATCCATCTTGTAGTCAGAAGGGTGGGGCTAACGATAGGGGAGATGTGGATGCAGGCATGTGGAGCCTCCGAAACAAACATGGCGGCTCAGCACGGCGGGTGCTCGGACTTCTCTGAGGACATATCTGATGCGGAGGAAATGGTATACTTACAGCCTCCTAACCCATCACGAAAGGCACAACACTGCGGTAAAGGGGCAGACGCAGAGCCGATCACCATAGCGGTCATGAAGGCGTTAATGGCGGACCTTAAATGCAGCCTCCACGACGATGTCACAGTGCTCCGCACAGACTTGAAAGGCCTAACAGGCCGCATCTCCAAACTGGAGGTCTCCTCACAATCCCAGGCCAAGGAAGTCACCGTACTGCAACACACGGTACAAGCCCTGGAAAAACAGACCCGGCAATATGAACATCGCCTCACGGCGCTTGAGGACGCCAGGCGGGCTTCCAACATTAAAGTCAGGGGAGTCCGAGAGGACATTACTGAGGCCGAATTGCCCAAACTAATAGAGCGCATGTTACTACAAATACTGCCACAAAGACAGCATGCAACAATCACCCCAGAAAGGGTCTTCAGAGTCCCCAAACCAATAACACGGCCACGAGAAATGTCATCCTGACCCTCCGCAATAGCGGACATAAGGCGGCGATCCTGTCTGCCCTCTGAGACAGGACCCCCTTCCGATTCGAAAACATGGACCTCTCACTCTACTCGGATCTGTCCAGCTGCACCCTGGCCTGGCGCAGATCGCTAAGGCCGCTCATCTTAATTCTCCATGCCCACAAGATAGAATACCGCTAGTGGCCTCCCAGGACACTGACAGTCCAGCGAGGATCGAACTCGCATAACATTCAGGATATTCGGGACGCCCCGGCCTTCCTCCAGCTCCTGGACTTACCTCAAGGTTTGCTGTCCCTGGCGAGATCGGCCACCATGAACGACAACTGACTGCACCCACACCTGGGATCCAGATCGAATTGCCACATTCATCCCTCAAAGCTCCATGCCAGATTCATATGCAGCGATCACGACGTAGAGACACTGGGTCACTTACAAACACCAGACACGCACCCAGCCAGCAACTGGAACATTCAAAGGCCCACCGGGACTGTAGGTAACATATTCCCTCACTGCCTTACAACAGTATACCCAAAGGCAGACAAGCCCCCCCTCGCAGGCAGCGGTTAAAGCACCCGGCTGACAGACAGCAGGAACTTCACAGACCTAACGGTCTCATGGGCCGATATCCTGCCAGCACTATATTCTGGGTTGGACTCGGACTCCAACTTTCAAGTTTTTTTTTTTTTTACTTTTGTCCAGTGGTCAACACAGAGAACTGGCTGCCTCCTGTCCCCCATAGGGGTGTCCTTCACAAAGTTAATATATGCTACTCTATGTCCCCAGTTGTACCTTGTTCGGTAACTTGTAACACCTCATGTATTTACTAACCTAGCCTGATAGCTCTGCCTAGCCTGCTACATGTGGCAACCCACTATTTGCCCCACTATACTAGCTTGACACTAAACTTTGTTCACCAGGACTAGCATAACGTTTTTGTTTTTAGCTAGTCTTAACTTCCGTGGTAACCCAAGCTTGTTTAGAACTAAAAATGTTGGTTTATGTTTACAATTTAAAATGTACTATCAGGGCCTTAAGCGTACACCCATAATCTTATACGCTGATCTCTAGGATACCAGTAATACACTACTACCAGCATGTACCCAGCCTGTTCAACACAAGACACACGCTTGTACTACACTACAGCTAAATTGTACCCAGCCTATTCAACACAAGACACACGCTTGTACTACACTACAGCTAAATTGTACCCAGACGGTTAACACGAGACACAAGCATACCATACACTACTACTAACATCTACCCATCTTGTTTTACACAAGACACTAGCCTGTACTATATTACTGTCACTCATCTACACTAGAATACTTACTTGAAACCCATCAGTTATACTAAGCATGTTTGAAAAAAAAATGTGTGCAATTGCTCATGCCACGGTCTAAACTGTCTATTTATATGCACACTGTTGTGGCGTTTGACTGTGTGATGTACCCACCTGCACAATAAAAATAAAGAATTAAAAAATAAATAAAATTAACACATTTTGTTCTTGCTTTAATACGCTTTCCAAATACTGTTAGAAAAACTTTCAAAATGATTTATGTACTGACGTCATCATAAAAGTCTATGGGTATTTTTGTAGATAAATCATTTGGAAATGTTTTCTAACAGTATTGAATAATTTGGAAAGCTTATTAAAGAAAATGTTAAGGAGTACTTGTTATTAAAGGGGTACATCACATTGATGCAAATTAATATTTAACCGCAAAGACTGTAAGTAGAAGTATGGATCAGGGTGTTGCAGTGGATGTGATCTACTTGGATTTTGCCAAGGCATTTGATACGGTTCCTCACAATAGCTTAGTCTTCAAACTAAAAGAAATTGGTCTAGATGAATATTCTTGTTCTTGGGTAGAACATTGGCTTAAGGATAGAGTACAACGAGTTGTCATTAATGGTAAATTTTCAAGCTGGACAAAAGTGGTAAGTGGTGTCCCTCAGGGTTCTGTTTTGGGATCGCTTCTATTTAACATATTTATAAATGATCTTGAAATGGGCATTGAAAGCCATGTATCAGTGTTTGCAGATGACACAAAACTTTGTAAATTAATACAATGTGAGCAGGATATTGCCTTGCTGCAGAGGGATTTAGATAGATTGGGGGACTGGGCACTAAAATGGCAGATGAAATTTAACGTAGAGAAATGCAAAGTTATGCACTTTGGGGTTAAGAATGCACAAGCAATTTACACCCTAAATGGTGGTGAATTAGGGATAACCACACACGAGAAGGATTTGGGAATTGTTATAGACAACAAATTAGGCAGCAATATGCAATGTCAATCTGCCGTTGCTAAGGCCAGTAAGGTTTTGTCATGTATAAATAGGGGCATAAATTTTCGAGATGAAAATATAATTTTGCCTCTTTATAAATCGCTGGTAAGACCACACCTTGAATATGCTGTGCAATTTTGGGCACCTGTTCTAAAGAAAGATATCATGACACTAGAAAAAGTGCAAAGACAAGCTTCAAAATTGATAAAAGGAATGGAGCATTTTAGTTATGATGAAATGTTAAAAAATTTAAATCTCTTTAGTTTGGAAAAACAGCACCTGAGAGGGGATATGATAACATTATACAAATATATTCAGGGCCAGTACAAACCATTATCTCTAAATCTATTCATAAACAGGTCTATACATAGGACACAAGGCCACACATTAGGCTGGAAGAAAGGAGATTTCATCTAAGGCAAAGAAAAGATTTTTTTTACAGTAAGATCAATAAGGATATGGAATTCTTTGCCTGAAGAGGTGGTTTTGTCAGAGTCTACACAGATGTTTAAACTGCAATTAGATAAATACTTGCAAAAACATAACATACAGGGATATAATTTCTAATTAGTGGGGTAATAGCTGCTTGATCCAAGGAGACATCTGACTGCTATTTTGGGGTCAAGAAGGATTTTTTTCCTAGTTTGTTGCAAAATTGGAAGCGCTTCAGACTGGGTTTTTTGCCTTCTTTTGGATCAACAGCAAAAACATTTGTGAGGAAGGCTGAATTTGATGGACGCAAGTCTCTTTTCAGCTATGTAACTATGTAACTGACCATCTTGCTGTACATTTGGCATACTAATTTGGCATAATAATTGATGCTAACACGATGCTTCCACTGTTTGTGCTTAAACATTTTACTGACAAAGTAAATGAGAGTACATCAAAATATACAACCCTTTTTGCACTTACATGCTTTATCTGCATCTACCAGCCACAGCTGCTTATTGAAAAAACTTATTATATAATATTTTCAAATGTGCAATATGCAGTTGAAGAATATCTGTCCTAGATAATTGCCTATATTTTCCTTATAAGCCCCAGGTAGAACGTTATAGTGCTACATTCATTTTAAAAATCTAGTGATATCTCTCAGAACCTCTAAGTGTCAAACTGTCGGCTACTTTTGCATTATCTTCCCATCTGCTTTATCTTATTGCATTAGTTGCTCCACAGTGTGCCTTGCGTTGACTTTCCATAATCCCGATAGTTTAGCTGACACTAGATGCTGCCCTTTAAAGCCTATTTATGTCTTCCCAGTGTGTGTCAATCTGACATTAATTTTATAATCATGTAATATCTATGCAAATAAACTCTGGTCTTCTGGAGATGTCACTATGACGCAGCAGGGTGATCTACCGCAATTAAATCTTAATGCCTTTCTGTAGTTCCAGATTCCCTTGAACAGTGATAATCCTTTGCTTTTTTGTTCCATAATTCTCATAATGTTTTGCCTTGTTTACCTTTCATGGATTTTCTTGTGTTTAAATGTCCATCTGGCTTTTTAACAATGTTAAGAATATAGTATATTATTTACATGGATTTGCTTGTCACTTCTGATAAGTAAAACCTTCTCAACATTCTAACTTACTTGGTTGTTAAGTACTTTCCAATATTATGTGCCCTTAAGATTCAATCCTATAAATAAAATAATGTATTATTTGAAGGACCACTATAGGCACCCAGACCACTTCAGCTTAATGAAGTGGTCTGGGTGCCAGGTCCAGCTAGGATTAACCCTTTCTTCTATAAACATAGCAGCTTCAGAGAAACTGCTATGTTTATAATAGGGTTAATCCAGCCTCTAGTGGCTGTCTCATTGACAGCCGCTAGAGGCGCTTCCACGCTTCTCACTGTGATTTTCTGAATGGGCGCGCAGCTCATGCCGTGCATGCGCATTCAGCCGATGACGACGAGAAGGAGGAGGAGAGGAGGAAAAGGTGACCCGCCTGGCTCTGGAAAAAGAGGTAAATTTAACCCCTTCCACCACCTAGAGCCCGGCGGGAGGGGGGCCCTGAGGGTGGGGGGACCTAGAGACCCTATAGAGCCAGGAAAACGATTGTGTTTTCCTGGCACTATAGTGGTCCTTTAAGTTTTGTATTCTTTTTATTTTATTATACTTAATTGTAATATTTATTATAAAATTTTTAGGAGTAACAGTATGTTAAAGCAGATCCATTTCTGCCACGACTCTCTCTGAAGCCACCTTTTCTCCTGAGTATGTTAAAACAAAAAGAAGCAGAGTTTGTTCTGTACACTTAACATTCCTCCTAGCTATCCTTAGATGTTAAGGATAGCAAAAAGCCTTTGAACAAATAAAACACGGCTTGTATTTGATCAAAACAAGTCGATATGAAAAATGTTACAGAACACAATGAAAGATGACGCCTTCCTGTAGTCAGACACATGCATGCAAAATATAGATATTTTTCAGTGTTCCTGTTATTCATTAAATCAGAAAAAAAGTTTAATCATTGACTTTTCTATTACCCCAGTTCTATAAACTTTAGCACAGTTCTTAATTTCTGAATTTGTTTTACTTTTAACATTTGAAGAATACATGTATATTAATATATATGTTAAGACAAAAAAATAGATAATTTTGGATAGTTAGTTTTACATTTTAAGGGATTTAAGGCCAACAAACATGAAAAACATCAGCATGTTAATTTATTTATGTATTTATAGCTCCTAAGCATATTATACTAAAAGGTTCAAAGGACAATGGCGATTTTACAATTTGTAATTTTAAGCAGATTATATATCCTGGCTATATGTATATTTCAAGTGAAATTTTACTTGTGCACTACGTTATTGGAATAATTATACAAACCTTTAAAGCAGAATTAGGTTCAAAATGTTAAATTATTCACATTGAATATACTCTAGTCTTTTATATTAATCAATTATATTAGTATATCAGAATTAGCATTACGCATACTCACACTTATATACCTAAATTAGACCATATTATCTTGATTAAACGTAGCTGAGGTTATATCAAAACATTTATATTACCTTGAAAAACCTGTCCCAAATCAGTGTCTCTAAATATCGCTTGGATGTCTGAGTTAGTAAAATGTACTTGTTGGGGCAAATTATTATTATTATCTATAATTTCATATAGTTGAAGGACCTTTATTCTCAATGCTTTCACTATTTGATGGATTGTCAATTTGAAGCACTCAGTGTAATTCCCTTTATTTTTGCAGTCTCCATTTGATCAGATAAATGTCCACTGGAAAATACTTAAGAATGTTCAGTTCAGCATACAGAAAGATCTTTCCATTAACTATGGAGATTGTGTATGGGCATTTCTATATTTACTTCCTCAGTTCTCTTCTCATTTCCTGTTCTCTCCTACTTCTTCTAACCTCTAGCTTTATTATATCTGGCCATATACATGATACAATGTAACTAGTCCTTCTTACAGCTTCTGTGCTCACAGACTCCAGGAATTTGGACATGTTCTCTAAACTGGTTTCACACAGTGAATAATAAAATGTCCAACAGCAGTGTGATGTTGTGGACCAGGCATAGCTCAGTATTCATTCCAGTCTTTGTATCTATTTCTGTTAATCTCTTTCTCTTAAAGCACAAACACCTAATTTTTTTTAATGAAAAGAAATCACAACATGTGAAAATGATACCCCACACCAAAATGTTTATAATAAACAAATGTTATAGACGGACTTCTTCCAGATAAACAAATATGTACACCAAACTGATAATATATGCTAAAGTGCATTTACCCAAATTCAGCCAATAAGGAACTCCTGAGAAGTCTGCACATCTGTAAATAAATTATCTAGGATCCTTCAGGTAGCAACATCAGACAATCACCTGCCTTTGGCTTTTCTAGGCAGACGTGACTTCCAAGATTCCTGAATTTAAGATAATAGTAGACGCAAAGACTGCTTTTCTCTTTCAACGCGTTTCACCCACTATTATTGTGGACTTATTCAAGAGTTCAAAAAGAGTTTGCTTTAGCACACATTATCTGTTTGGTATGCATATTTGTTTATCTTGAAAAAAAAGTCTGTGTTCAAGATTTATTTAATATATATTTTGGCATGGATATTATTTTCACATATCTTTGTGGTTTATTTTCACAAAATTTTCAGGTTTTCTTTCTGCGCTCATTTTTGTGGGTTTTTTTCATTTATTTTTGGGTGAAATATTATAAGGTAAATGCAGGAAGCACTCACTATATTGTCTTATAGAATTAGATTTGCACATTATATTTTTTCTTTTGATTGTTAATTTCTTTTTATCTCTGTACAATTTGGGCACAGAGCTATATCACTATTGGCATGAGACTTTCTTTGTGACTCATTCATGTCTGAGTAAAGTGGCTATTGCATGTTGGCTGTAAGTGTCAAGTAAATAAACCATTTTATTTGTAAATGGGAAATATATATCTACGTGCAGTCTGCACTTTTACTAGCTTTTGTTGTTTGCGAGCCATCTGTGCAACTCTAAAGCACTGTAAGTTTTTGTAACTTCATAAATTAATAACAAACCCACTTAATAGTTATGTGTACCCAGAGGCAGGCATCCAGACAGCCCTTATTATATAATAGACCATTGTAAATGCATATCACAAAGTAAACCTTAGATTTAAATGTTTCTGTTTTAAGAAGGCGTTTCACATGATAAACACCATGCAAAGTTTGATATTAAAGTAATATAATGCAACTATTCATTTGTGTTCATTCAAGGTGCTTATTAATGAATGACTGTGTAATGTTTATAGTTATTTTTAAAAGGAATATTTGGAAGTCGTTTATTAAATGTTTAAATGATATTGAAATAGCTCAGAAAGGTTTTTTAAGTTATGGTGGCATATTGTCATGATACCCACTATCGTTCTGCTATCCGGGTACCATTTTGGAATTCCCTGCACCTTCAGATGTGGATCAGGATGAAAAACTCTATGGTCCCGCCCCTTTTATGGAATTCGCAGTGCCCACTCTACACATGCCTCATGATGACATCAGTGTGATGCTGTGGACATACTTTCCACTGGTACCTGTATGATGCTGACCTACTGAAGGTTTCATGTGCCTATATAAACTCCTCCTAATGATTTAGTCCTTGCTCTGTTGTATCAACCTTGGTTATCTGAGGGCATGCTATTCATATTTTTTTTTTCATTTCAGACTTATATATGCCCTGCATATGTTTAGTGTTGCTTATGTACTTTGGGCCTTGATATATTGTCATCATCAATACATCTTGTGAATCTTATTGGTCTTGCTATTCCTCCCACCTGGGTCCCCCCTACTCTAAGTTAATACTTAATATGGGTTTCTGTCTATCCATTTTATTTGTCTGGTCTTGGAGAAAGCCTGAGCTAGTTATATCTTGCACAGTTTTGATGTTTTATTATTCTGTTTGTTGCCTGGTTTAGGGTTATATTTTTTCTTTCTTCTCCCTTCATCATCTTTATCCCATTCTTCTATTTGCTTATATCTGTTTCCTAGGTTCACAAGGACACCCCTTTCCATTCTTGCTTGCCATATGACTTGTTTTATTAGTTCGTTGATGCTTGGAATCGTCTATGTTTTCCAGTTTCGTGCTAGTAGTAATTTAGCTGCCGTGATTATGTGTATTATTAACATTAATGTTCTTTTTGTCATGTCTGGCCAGTGCAAGTTTAGCAAAACCACTTTGGGCTTTAGAGATAATTTTGTTTCCATTATATGATATTTAATCTTGATTACTTATTTCCAAAACTTGTTTATGGGTGTGCACTGCCACCAGATGTGGATCATATTACCTTTACCAATATTGCATTTTAAACATCTATCTGATAACTCTGGGAAGATTCTCTTTAACCTTTTTGGTGTTAAATGTTATATTATTTTGATAGTTTAAATTGGGTTTCTGTCAGGTTTAGGCAGTGTATATTTTTTAAAAGTAGTGAATGTCAGCGCTGTGCAAGAGCCCCAAATAAGTGTTTGTGGGGAAGCTGGGTATTGAGATAAATGTGTATAATTTCCACCTCCACAGTGGTGGTTTAGGAAATTAGGAGTATTCTGTGTAAATTTTGTATCCAACAGCAGTGATCACAGTAATGTATCTTCAAAGATACAAACCAAGCAAAGTAAGTGCAACACAGTTTATTAATGTCATGTAAAAATTAAACTCCAAATCCTTTAAAAAGTCTTGAAAAAGCCAGCTGAGTACTGGCAGAACACATGGATGAGTTAGAAGCATTTCATCTTATCTTTCCAGGGAGACACCTTTGGCAGTAAGTGCTTTGTCATCCCTCCATTTGAACTTGCAGCATTTCGGCTAGATCCTTGGACATTTTCTGAATTTCTGCTGCACCAACGGAGTGGTAATACTTTCAGCACACTGCTTATCTGCTACATATTCTGGACTCTGTTTGGATTCCTTGATGGAAAGTAGGATTTAAACACCATCTTTTTTACTGTGTATGAGTTTTTTAAAGGATTTGGAGTTTAATTTTTACATGATATTAATAAACTGTGTTGCATTTTCTTTGCTTGGTTTGTATCTTTGAAGATACGTTACTGTGATCACTGGTGTTGGATACAAAGTTTACACAGAATACTCCTAATTTCCTAAACCACCGCTGTGGAGGTGGAAATCATACACATTTATCTCAATACCCAGCTTCCACACAAACACTTATTTGGGGCTATTGCACAGCGCTGACATTTATCTACTTTTGGACATTCTATCACATAGGTTTGCGGAATAACCTTTTATGTCTGGCAGCTACACATTTTTATCTTTGGACTTTTAATATTTGGTGTCATACAGATGATTTAATTTTATATTGTGCTTTTTTGTGCATATTTTTTATTTAATTTATTTAAGGAATTTATCCATTCTCCTTGTAGTTCTTTTTCCCATTTATTGATCAGTGCTATCGGTCTGTCATGTCTCCATCTATATAGAGTTTTAGCACATTTTGCCAGTAGATTTTTGTTATTCTTTACTTCAAGTAAGTGTATGAGGTTTGTGGTATTCTCCCCCTTGGTTTTATAGCGGTGTTCTACTAGGAAGCTCTTGACTCGTACATAATTAAACGTTTCACTAGAATGTCTTCATAATTTAGTTGAGGTTTAAGATTCTGTCCCACCAATATATTTTTGAATTCCTTTATCCCCCTTAATGTCCATATTTCTATTCTTATATTTTCTAGCATATCAGAAATACTTGCAAATGGGAGCACGTCTATTATTTTATAACTGAGTCCTTTGTTATTTATGAGTTTATCCCACCATCCCGTTACCTCCTTGAGTATCTGAGATTTAGTTTGTGCCTCTCTAATACCAAAAATAGTGAGGATATATTTCCAACCCCAGGTTTAGCTTTTTCTATTTCATACCATATTTCTTGAGTTGCTGCCTTGCTTTGTGTGAGCTATTATATGGAAAAGTCTACTAGCCTGATAGCATTGTGAAACTTCTGGGCACCCCAAGCCTCCGTCCTGTCTTGATCTGGCCAACAATTCATTTTGATTCTGGCCAACAATTCATTTTGACCCCCTCCAAATACATTTTAAAAAAGAGGAGTGTAGTAAGGACAACCAGTTTTCTGGGAAATTAATAGGAATCATTCTCCACAAGTACAGCCATTTTGGCAAAATATATGCTTTTAGGATATTAATCCTACCTGACCATGAAAAGCCCATGCCTTTCCAATCCCTCAAGTTTTTGTTAGTTTGTTTCGACATTCGAAAATTAGCTTCCACTAAATCTTTTAGCTCTGTAGTTATAGTGATACCCAAATATTTTAACCTGTCACTGTTTTTGGGGAGCCCAGTATCTTGCTCAATAAATTTTATTGTCCTTTTGCTCATGTTTTTAGCTATAAATGTCGATTTCTCCAGATTTATTTTGTATCCTGAAACTTTGGAGTAGTTGTTTATATCCTGCAAAAGTTCTGGGACCGAGATGTTTGGTTCTTCTAATGTTAGTAAGATGTCGTCTATATTTAATTTGGTTTGTCCTAGCAGGTTCGTGAATCCTTTGTTTTTTTTGTTTTGTCTTATTAAAATCGCTAAGGGGTCTAACACCATTATGAAAAATAGAGGGGAGAGAGGACACCCTTGTCTGGTCCCATTTTTTATATTAAAATTTTGTGATGTAAATCCTGAGCTTATTACCTTAGCTGATGGAGAGCTGTAAAGATTGGGCACGGCTTGTGAAATTGGTCCAGTAATTCCAAACTGGTTTAAAATAGCCAACATAAAAACCCCATTCAACCCTGTTGAACGCTTTCTCAGTGTCTATTGACAGAAAGATTAGAGATGTTCTAGTGTTCTCCGTCTCTTCCATTATGTTTATTATTTTTCTAAGGTTGTTGATTGCAGACTTCCCTGGTATGAATCCAGCTTGGTCATTATTGATGATTTGTGGTATAACTATTTGTAATCTATCAGCTAGAATAGAGGATAGTATTTTAATATCGTATTGATTAATGATATAGGTCTATAGTTAGGACAATTTCCTGTTTCCATTATATAGTTGAAAATATTAGTGAGTTACACTTTTAGTTGGTCTTTCATTAGTTTGTAAAATGTATTTGTAAAACCATCTGGGCCTGGAGTGGTCTTTGTTTTAAGTTTGTCTATAGATTTACTAACCTCTACTTCTGTTGTAGGTTGATTCATCAGCCTTAATTGGTTGGGCAGGATTTTTGGCATGGACAAATTTTCAAAAAATGTCTCAATCTCTTTTGCGTTACCGAATGTTTCTTCTGGTAAACTATATAGGTTCTGGTAAAATCTTTCAAACGCTCCTCCTATTTTTTATAGAACCATTAGATAGGTATTTTTATCTTTTATTTTATGAATTACTCTTTTATATTTATCTTTTTTCAATTTGTTGGACATAATTGTTTCTGGTTTGTTGCCTTTTAAATACCATTTTGATTGTAATGCTTCTAGTTGTTTGGACGCTTTGTTCATTAATTGATTATTAATCTGTTTTCTGTTTCTGCAATCTTATTTGCTATTTGTATGGAAGGTGTTTATTTTGCCTTTTGTATTCACTTAGTGTTATGCATAATTTCGATAGAGACAGTAGTCCTTTTTTATTTTCAAAAGCTGCCATTTTTATCAAATGACCTCTAGATCTAGTTCTTGATATTTAATAATTAAGAAAACATTTCTTGCAAAAATAAATGCAACACCCCCCCCTTTTTTTTCTAAGGTTGCACTTGTGATAGTGGGGTATCTTGATGAGATTATTGTCTTTTCTTTGGCTTGTGTCGAATGGGTTTCTTGCAGGGCACAAATTTGTACGTGATTTTTAACCAAAAAATCTACAATTATGGACCTTTTACATGGTGTGTTAATCCCCCGGGCATTTATAGAGATCAACTTAATTTATGAGTTCTTTTTGATTTGTGGGACTCTCTCTCTCCAAGTATTACCATATATAGATAAGAAACAAAAAACCCTCCTTAATTAGTACTTACACAAAAAAAAGACTGGTTGATCCAAAACAAGCCATCAACCTATAACAAGTGTAATGTATGGTGGCCATCCCGGCCATCCCCACCATACAGTATCTTGAGTAGTGAAAACCATTCTATTCATATTTGATTCTTATTTTATTGATCCATGCTTGTCTCAACCACTCTGATATCTGTATACCTGAGCTTGACTTGCTTATTGATTCTGTGTACCTCTCTAATCTTAATATTTGGCTCGTATGTTGCCTTTTTTCTCTATTGTATACCCTAAGGTCCAGTAATATATAACTATCTATTTCGTTTTTTTCCTTGTTCTGAGTGACTAATTCTGCATGTTAGGGGTAGACCCAACCTGACACATGTACATTGAGATGTGAGATAGTTTCTTTGGGTACTCATGACAAGGAAAAACAGACACATCAAAAATGTATTGTTATGATCTTTTTATGTCCAATTATACAAAGTTAATTTAACACAAACCAAAAAAAAATATTCACCTGATCAAAAAACATTGTGCTTGCATGATGACGTAGAGTATGCGGACGTGTGGGCAGGGCGTGAGTTGGTGAGGAAGAAATGACGGGAGCAGAATCCCCTGCTGCAGGCTGGCTTTATCAAAACTGTGCGGACTACAGAGGCTTACTCTGGGAGGTCTGAGAGGTCTGAGAGGTCGGCACGCGCTGACTCTAAACAGATCATTTCTTCAATTGCCCTCACTAATTCTAACCACGGCAAGCACTGTGGCAAGCCAAGGCCACGCTGTTTATATTAACTGCTAAGACACACGTGGAATGCCTGGACGTCTGGGCTCACTATTTATTTATTTATTTATAAAATCTTTTACCAGGAAAGATACATTGAGATTTCTCTTGTTTTTAAGTATGTCCTGGGTCAAGTACATTAAGCTGATGTAAAAAAAAAAAAAAATAAACTATACTCCAATCATACTCCAAGGACACATTTCAAGTTCCTTCGTTACAGAGGGTAATGTAAACGCTGGCTCCTAAGATAAAGTAAGATTATGCCAAATGCCAATCTTTAATGCTATATATAAAAAAAAATGCCAAAAAAAGTTGGAAACATAAGGAAAGAGTACCTTTGTATATAATTTGATCTATTCTTGTAAATCACAGACACATATGCAGGGCTTATCTCCCCTCCATGCATCAAACTCTAGATCCAAGTGCTTTAGATTCTTCAATTGCAATAACAGATACAAACCTAAATCAAGCATTAGATAATTTATACAGCAATATTAAAAAATATTCTCCTGATGTGCAGCTTTCACATTGCAGATATCAATAGACCCAAATAGATAAGGACCACTATGAAACCATAAATACAAGCTTACCAAAAATATAGCTAAAACTAGAGCACATTTGAACTATAACAGCTGATTCAGTAAACTTTAGCTTTAGAGTAGTAATTTGAATTGTACTTTAAAGTGTAATTGCAGTTCTGACCTAAAGAGTCTTTCTCTTGGTGAACAGGTACCTCCAGGTAAAATGGCAGAAGGATTATTATTCTGTCTGGGTTCTAACAGATCGCTGGGTATTTATTGGAAAGACACAATCTTGGTGGAGCTCTTCATATTCATTATTTCATAGTTAAGTGATAGTTAGTTGAGTGATGCCTACTGTGTAATCAGTTTCCCATGCAGAGTAGGTTATAACATACTTTCTTTTTGTTTAGTATGCGGTACTTGTTAATGATGCACTAGTCAGACAGGTAGAGATAAATGTGGTGCCTGTGTCTACCATAAAGTTAAAAATAAACAATACAACTCATATCTCATATCTAGTAATAGAACCCAATAAAAGTAAGTTTCTTCTCTTAGTAATCAGGAAGATAACATTATCTACTTTGCAAATTTCATTGAGTAATGAAAAGCCAGCCCTACTATCATAAATGGTGCATATGTTTTTTTTCCCAATAAGATTAATAAATTAGGGCCCAAGCTAAAATGATGTATATCTAACCTGTACATAACAATATGTGCATCTTGACACATTGAAGTACACTATTTTTACCTTTATTGAATGTATGTGAACTTTCTTATACCTGATAGTTAAATACTATCTATGCAGTTTTGTCTCCATTCAATTGCTTTGGCAACATAGTATTATGTCGGCTCACTTTCTGTTTCTTATTGTACATACATTTACCTATCAGTTAAACCCACTAAGCAAATACTGGAGGCAAACTGAGCACATTATTTGTCCTCCTTCCATACGCAGTTATATAGATGTATTATACAAGGCCAGCTCTTAATATCACTATCATTAAACACATATCAGCAATACAAATTTATATATCTTTGTATAATAGCAAACAGTTTTTTTTTGTATCAAAATTGAATTACTACAAAATGAATTAATACTGGAAAACATGTAAAAACAGACAAATACTATATATAAGATAAGTATAAGATAATAAATCCAAAAAGGTAACCGCTTTTGTGTTACCTCACAAATAACACCCAAAACCAATAAGTGAAACAGAAATTCAAAATAAAGAGAGATCTAATGCTCACATTATTTGAAAGCAGCCTCTATTAAGTAGACTCTTTCAAGTAGGAGTTAGAAAACCAGGAGTTACTTGGAGTGGTTTGTATACTGTGGAGAGTGGTTTGTATTTTATTTTTGTATAATCTTTAAAGTTGGTAAGGTTTAAAAAAAACTAAAAAAATAAAATTGTTTTTTAAATTTACTTTTTTTTTTCTGTGTTCTGGTTTCCCCCCCTTTTTTGTGTGCTGCTGCTTGATTGATTGGGGGAGTGTTCATTGTTTGCACCTGTGTGGGATTTGTATCCCCATAAAGGCACACCCCTAACTCACTGAGCTTGCTCACATTATTTGAAAGCAGCCTCTATTAAGTACTCTTTCAAGTAGGAGTTAGAAAACCAGGAGTTACTTGGAGTGGTTTGTATTTTATTTTTGTATAATCTTTAAAGTTGGTAAGGTTTAAAAAAAACTAAAAAAATAAAATTGTTTTTTAAATTTACTTTTTTTTTTCTGTGTTCTGGTTTCCCCCCCTTTTTTGTGTGCTGCTGCTTGATTGATTGGGGGAGTGTTCATTGTTTGCACCTGTGTGGGATTTGTATCCCCATAAAGGCACACCCCTAACTCACTGAGCATGCTCACATTATTTGAAAGCAGCCTCTATTAAGTAGACTCTTTCAAGTAGGAGTTAAAAAACCAGGCGTTGAAACAAGCAAGGGGTTTAATCTATCAAGGTAATTGTTTTTTTTTTTCTGTTTAAAGGGGATATGAGTGTTAGCAAGATTGCTGGTTTAACTCAATGCACATCTTGTTGCATGTATGGATGCCTGGATGTACCCATCCAGGGTCCATACCTCTGTGATGGTTGTGTGCCAGTGGCTTCTCTGGAAGCTCAGATTGGAGATCTCGAGAAGCAAATCGCAACATTGAGGGAGATTGACAATCTTGAGAGGAGTCTACTGCTCACTGAGCAGAGTTTAGTGGGGACAGGTAGTGGAGAGGGAGGAGATAAGACAGATGGGGAACAGGCATGTAGCTGGGTGACAGTGGGGCGAGGAAGCAGGGGGGAGGGAAGAGGAAAGGGCTAGCTAGTCCTGATTTGGTGCAACCTAGCAGATTTGCCGTTTGAGGGAAGATGTTGGGAGCATCAGCTCAGGAGTAGCTGTATTAGAGGAAGCTGTTACTTCTAACAGCCCCCCTAGTACGGGTGGGGATCAAAATGTAAGGAAGACAAGACAGGTTGTGGTGGTAGGGGACTCTATCATTAGGAGAGCAGATAGGGCAATCTGCCGCTCTGATCGGCTCAACCGGACAGTTTGCTGTCTCCCGGGTGCTCGGGTCCGGCATGTTGCTGACAGAGTGGATGGATTATTGGGAGGGGCTGGGGATGGTCATGGTCTATGTTGGTACCAATGACAAAGTAAGAGGAAGATGGAAGGTCCTAAAGAATGATTTCAGGGAATTAGGTAGCAAACTTAAGAAAAGGACCTCCAAGGTGGTATTCTCTGAGATATTACCTGTGCCATGCGCTACAGTGGAAAGACAGCGGGAGATTAGAGAGGTCAATGCGTGGCTTAAGTCTTGGTGCAGGAAGGAGGGTTTTGGGTTTTTAGAGCACTGGGCCGACTTTGCGATTGGGTACAACCTTTATAGTGGTGATGGATTGCACCTAAACGGGAGAGGGTCTGCAGTGCTGGGGATAGGATGGCTAGAAGGTTGGAGGAGATTTTAAACTAGTAGTAGGGGGGGAGGGTCATAGCAATCTACAAAATGGAGATAGGACAGAAAGGAGATGGGCTTTAGCACAGTATAAGGGGGGTGGAAACGGGGGGAGCGGCAAGCTCAGAACAGAGAAGCTGTGTAATGGTGAAAATTCACAAAATATACAAGTGGCGCATAATATTAAATGTATGCTTACTAATGCAAGGAGCCTAAATAACAAAATGGGGGAACTAGAGGCATTAGCATACACTAAACATTATGATATAATAGGCATAACTGAAACATGGTGGGATGAGACACATGACTGGGCAGCTAACTTAAATGGGTACATGTTATTTAGGAAGGATAGGAAAAACAAGAAGGGTGGTGGGGTATGTTTGTATGTCAAACATGATTTAAAGCCAAATGTTAAGCAAATAGAATGCGAGGAGGATAATGTGGAAGCTTTATGGGTAAATATCTGCTTGGGGGAAAAGAAGCGAAACCAACTATTGGTTGGGATATGTTATAAACCACCTAATGTTAATATTGACGAGGAACAACAGCTGTTTGAGCAAATTGAGAAAGCTGCAAATCTGGTAACACTTTAATTATTGGAGATTTTAATTACCCGGACATAAATTGGGACAGAGGGACTAGTGCCTCAGCAAAGGGAATTAGGTTTTTAAACTTGTTAAATGACACCTTCATGTCACAACTTGTGCAAGGACCAACTAGAATGGATGCTTGTCTGGACCTGGTTTTAACAAACAACGTTGATCTTTTGACCAACATTCAAGTAGGTGAGCACTTGGGAAATAGTGATCACAATATAGTGTCCTTTGAAATAAACTCAAAAAAACAAAAGCACATGGGGAATACTAAAACATATAATTTTTAAAAGGCCAATTTCAATAAGTTAAGGGAAGCTTTACAATATATTGACTGGCATAAACTCTTTAGTGAAAAGAACACTGAGGATAAATGGATCATCTTCCAACAAATATTACAAAGGTACATTTCTCAGTATGTACCGTTGGGAAATAAATATAAAAAACAAATTAAAACCAATGTGGCTTAGTAGAGAAGTAAAACAAGAGATTACAACTAAGAGAAGGGCATTTAAAGCATTTAAATCGGACAAATCAGATGCATCTTATAAAAGATATAAGGATGCAAATAATGCGTGCAAAAAGGCAATTATACTTGCTAAACTTCAAAATGAAATAATGATAGCTGAAGAGAGCAAAACCAACCCCAAAGCATTTTTTAAGTACATAAATTCTAAAAAACAAAACAAAATGAAAGTGTAGGTACACTAAAAACTGAAACGGGGGTGTTAATTATTATTATTATTTTATTATTTATATAGCGCCAACAAATTCCGTAGCGCTGTACAATGGGTGGACTAACAGACACATAATTGAGATCAGACCACTGACGTACAGGAACAGAGGGGGTTGAGGGCCCTGCTCGATGAGCTTACATGCTTCATAATTAATGAAGACCAGGAAAAGGCAGGAATTTTAAATAACTATTTCTCCTCCGTATATATTAAGGAAGAACCCATGGCAATAGATGTGCAAATGATTGCTACTAAAAACTTGCAGAATAATTGTAATTGGTTGACTCAAGACAAGGTGCTGCAGCAACTAAAGAAAGTTAATATAAACAAAGCTCCAGGGCCTGACGGTATCCATCCACATGTACTTAAGGAACTAAGTGCAGAAATAAGTGAACCTCTGTTTTTAATCTTTCAAGATTCTTTTCTTTTAGGAAGTGTTCCGGAGGATTGGAGGAAGGCAGATGTGGTTCCTATATTCAAAAAGGGTTCAAAATCCTTGCCTGGAAATTATAAACCTGTCAGCTTAACTTCTGTGGCTGGTAAAATATTTGAAAGGTTATTAAGGGATAATATTCAAGAATTCCTTGAGAAGAACATGGTTATCAGCAAAAACCAGCATGGTTTTATGAAGCACAGGTCATGTCAAACTAACTTGATTGCGTTCTACGAAGAAGTAAGTAGAAGTATGGATCAGGGTGTTGCCGTAGATGTGATCTATTTGGATTTTGCCAAGGCATTTGATACAGTTCCACACAATAGATTAGTGTTCAAACTCAAGGAAATCGGTCTAGATGAAAATGCTTGTTCTTAGGTAGAACATTGGCTTAAAAACAGAGTACAAAGAGTTGTCATTAATGGTAAATTTTCAAGCTGGACAGAGGTGGCAAGTGGTGTCCCTCAGGGGTCTGTTCTGGGACCCCTTCTATTTTTTAATGTTGAAAAATGCAAAGTTATGCACTTCGGCGTAAAGAATACACAAGCAATGTATACCCTTAATGGAAGCGAATTAGGGATAACAACACATGAAAAGGACTTGGGAATTGTTATAGACAACAAACTATGCAACAATGTGCAATGTCAATCAGCAGTGGCCAAGGCCAGTAAGGTATTGTCATGCATGAAAAAGGGCATTCATTCTCGGACAAGAATATAATTTTGCCTCTTTATAAATCACTGGTAAGACCCCATATTGAATATACTGTGCAATTTTGGGCACCTGTTCTAAAGAAGGATATTATGGCACTAGAAAAAGTGCAGAGGCGGGCTACAAAATTAATAAAAGGAATGGAACATATCGGCTATGAAGAAAGGTTAACAAATTTAAACCTATTTAGTTTAGAAAAACGTCGCCTGAGAGGGGATATGATAACATTATACAAAATATATTCGGGGCCAATACAAACCATTGTGTGGAAATCTATTCACAAACCGGACTTTACATAGGACACGAGGCCATGCGTTTAGACTGGAAGAAAGAAGATTTCGTCTAAGGCAAAGGAAAGGTTTTTTTACTGTAAGAACAATCAGGATGTGGAATTCTCTGCCTGAAGAAGTGGTTTTTATCAGAGTCCATACAGATGTTCAAACGGCTACTAGATGCATACTTGCAAGAACAGAATATTCAAGGATATAATCTTTCAATGTAGGGTAATAACTGCTTGATCCAAGGATAAATCTGACTGCCATTCTGGGGTCAAGAAGGAATTTTTTTGCAAAATTGTGCTTCAAACTGGGTTTTTTTGCCTTCTTTTGGATCAACAGCAAAAAACAAATGTGAGGTAGGCTGAACTTGATGGACGCAAGTATCTTTTCAGCTATGTAACTATGTAACTATGTATTAAACACCACCGCCAACAGATAAATAAATATATACAACCTCTATAACAGTGTAACAAAAAATGTTGAAGGTGGGAGCCTTTCTGCATATTGTCACAGGATAAAAATATCACTGAAAACGTAAAATAAACTCCACATAGTGTAATGCCATGTGAACAATAAAGATAGATAAAAGGTGTTTAATGCACTCACAAATTGGATGATTAACAAGGCTTTTCTCCCCATCTGGGGATATCTGCGTAACTGTGTTTTCCAATACATCATTCAAAATACAGAGACACACACCAACAAGAGCACTTTTTATTCAAACAATTTAGTTTTAATATAAAAATGCACTTAGAAAAAATGTAGGTAAAATCAGGCATATGGCCACTGATAGTGGTCCACAAGGAAGATGAGCAGAAGTATATCACATTGGAATCAGGGCCAGATTAAGAGCCCAGTGGGCCTGGTGCTGACAATTATGATTGGGCCTAATTACATAATCTTATCTACCAAAAACACTAAAACAGTCATACCACTCAAGCGTCATGTATCTGATGGAGATGGTGCTTGAGGGAAACTCAAAGGATGCAGCTATAAGAAAACACACTATGTTAATCTCTCTCTAATTCATGCTTTCATCTTTCAAGTAAATCCATACCCCCTAACAGCAGTGTCCAGTGAAGCAAGAAGTCAACAGGTGGGGTAAAAGGGTGGGCCACTGATGCAAATCCCGTGACCAGAACTTCCAAAAGGGGCACACATGCCCAAAAAGGGGGCATGTCTGTCCACAGAATTGGAAGGCCAGCCTGGCATCAGTGTCCCTATGTATCACAGTGTCAGTGTGCCCATGTCGCCCAGTCCACTAGTCTCCCAGTGTCTCAGTGTCCCCATGTCTCAGTGTGTCCTGTGTCATTAGTGTGTCCTGATACACTAGGGGACACTGTGAGACCCGGGATACTAAGACACTTGGGGACACTGAGAGACAAGGAGGCACTTTTGGATCCAGACATGGGGACACTGGGAGACATGGGGACACTGAGACACTAGGGACACTGGCTGGGAGACTTGTGGACACTGAGAGACATTGGGACACATACATTTGGGGACACTACTTGGAGACATGGGCACACAGACACTAAGGGCACAAAGACATGGGGACACAGACACTGGGAGACTAGGGGACACTGGGAGCCATGGGGACACTGAGACACTGGGAGACATGGAGACGCTGTGTCCATAGTGTCTCCGTGTCCCAATGTGTATTTCAATGTCCCTATGTCTCACAGCGTCCCCATGTGTTTCATCGTCCCCATGTCTCACAGTGTCCCCTAGTTTATCAGTGTCCCCATGATTCCCAGTGTCCCCAAGTGTCTGTGTCCCCATGTCTCTCTGCTGCCTTTCCCCTCATCCCTCACTTCCTTGAGCTGTAGTCTGTCTCTGCAGGCTGGGAGCTGCTGTCTGAACTCTCTGTGTTACGTAGCTGCTTCCCCATGGATTAGTGAGTAGAGAAAGGCAGGGAGGGATATGCTGTAACTTCCTATCCCTGCCTCTCTCCACACACAGTGATCAATACTGGCTGGTGCTGGTATTGCAGAGTAATCTCTGTTTATACTGAGAAAAATATTTGCATTTGTATTGCCGGTATTACTGCAATACTGGCACGGCCAGGCAGCCTCAAATACCGGTAAAATACCAGTCAGGTGACAGTAGTGTCTGTAAAAACACTTTTTTTTTTTTTTTTTAAATGGGCCTATTCCATGGGCCTGGGCCTGGGGCTGCAGCTCCATCAGCCCCTATGTTAATCCGGCCCTGATTGGAACCCCCACAAGACTAGTAGAGTACAACCAGAAAACCAAAAAAATAAAATAAAACTAACAATACAAAGTATAAAATTCAACACAAACTGACTTTATTAGGGTAATGTTCATCCTGTAAGGAGTTCTTCCTTTATGTGTTCCTTAATTAGGATCCTCCCTTCACTGTTTGCAACTAATTTCCTCCCGGTCTGTCATGTGTGCTCTACCCCTGAACGCATGTACATATTGGGAAGGTCTTTTTGCATCTTTTCAGGAAGCAGGAACCAAGCGTGGTTTGTGTTTCAGGATGGAATGCAAGATATGTATATAAACCCCTATGCAAAATAAGTCTCCCACACCTGCTTTACAGAATAAAATGTGTTGGAACAGTCCAAAAGCAGAGTGTCCAGATCCAACATGTTTATAGGGACACATGTAATTTTGTCATATACATGAAAACGCATGAAAATGGTTGCCCTGCAGTGTGTATAATACATATTCTGCAGGATTGCTTAAATGCAGGATTCTTCATTGCTTAATTGCTAAATCGTATACACCTTCTTATAAATTCTACATACTAAAGGGCTACCCTTTTCATGTGATGCCCATCAATATGTATTTATGATATGTGTCCCAGAAAACATAGTGGATCTGGTCACCATGTCCATAAGTGTGTATCATAATGAAAAAAAGTAATAAAAAAATGTATATATGTATATAAAGATATATTATTCATTTATTTATTTAATATTTTACCAGGAAGCATACCTTGAAATTTCTTTCATTTTTAAATACCTCCTGGGTCCACAAAACATTTCATCATTACAATTAGGGATTTGCATGGGGAAAATATTCGGTTCGCCATTCCGAAATTTGCGACTTCTGCACTTAAGAATGTCGGCACTTCAGTTCGGTTTGGCATTCCGAAATTCGACACTTCGGAACTTCGAAACTTCAGAACTTCTGAATTTCGGAAATTCAAAACTTCGGCACTTCGGCACTTGGGGTAGGGTTAGGGGTAGGGTTAGAGTAGGGTTAGTGGTTGCGGTAGGGTTAGGGATAGGGTTATGGTAGGGTTAGGGGTAGAGTTGCGTTAGGAGCAGGGTTAGGATTAGGAGTAGGGTTATAGTAGGGTTAGGGGTAAGGTTAGGGTTAGCATAGGGTGAGGGGTATTGTAGGGTTAGGGGAAGATTTATCCTACCCCTACCCTAACCCTAACCCTTCTCCAACCACTAACCCTAACCTTACCCCAACCCCTAACCCTATACCTACCCCAACCCCTAACCCTACCCCAACCACTAACCCTATCCTTTACCCTACTCCAACCACAAATCCCTAATACAACCCCTAACCCTAGCCCTACCCCTAACCCTACCCCAATCCCTAACCCCAACCCTCTCCTGTTTTGCCACTTTTCAGAAATCCGAAGCACTTCGGAACTTCCAAAATTCGGCACTTCGCCAATTCGGTTCGGTTCAGCATTCCGAAATTCGGAACTTCGGAAATTCGTCACTTTCTGCACTTCGGTTCGGTTTGGCATTACGAAATTTGGAACTTTGGAAATTCGGCTCTTCGGACATTCGGAAGCATTCAAATGTCAGAATTTCTGAAATTCTTACAAATTTGCATTCGGAACGAAACAAATTGCACATGTCTAATTACAATAGGGTACAATAAAATATGAAAACAATATTATTACATAACATATATACAAAATACGTAGAGAGGGATCTCCTAAAGGATTTGCGGGAGGTCGTTCCATAAATGCTGTGCTCTGTAGGAAAATGAGGATCAAGACAATTTATTTTTGTATTGAGGTAGACTAAATAATTATGTATATCTAACCTGTACATAAAAAAAAATATGTGCATCTCGACGATGAAAAAAATAGAAAAAAATATGAAAAAATAAGAAAACAATATCAAAAAAAGAAAAAAAAGAAAAAAGAAAAGAGAAAAATATATAAAGTAAGAAAACAATACATACATATACTACATCCAGTGCACTCATTCATTCACTAAACTGCAATTTCAAAGCTCACAGAATAAAGTAGTCCACAACGCCAATGTACCCCATTCTTGGCAGTTCCTTATATACCGGATTCTTAGTAGGTCCATATATACATGCAGACATATATAAAGAAAATATATATGCAAAAAGGTAAAAAAGATAAGCCTTCATGGAAATCCTCATAAATCAGATAGTCACATGTACATATATATAAATATAAAAACACAAAAATATATATTGAAACGCCACATCATAAAATATAGTCTCCTAAAAGTGTTCAAATATATAAAAGATGTGGAAGCCCTTGCACACAGGCTTAAGATATACCAACAACTGCCTGGTGCAAGCCAGGGCCTTGAATATCCAACCAAAGAAGAGCGCTCGATCTTCAATTAAAATCCAAAATGTTTTTTCGATATGCAGTAAAATAGATTAATATGTTTGATCCTGAGGAAAGTCCTGACAAAGGACTGAAACGTTGATCTATTTTAATGCAAATCGAATAAACATTTTGGATTTTAATTGAAGACCGAGCGTGCAGCTTTCTCTCTCCTTTGGTTATATATATATTTTCAGTGGAATATCGAATTGTTTAAATTTCTCCATAAAAGACATACATGTACACCCATTGTATACACTTTACCTAAGATTCACAAAAACCTCACAATCCCCCCGGGACGTCCAATTGTCTTGGAGTATCTTTTTAAGGGACCAGTGACAGCCAAACCAGCATGTGTGAAAGATACTAACAATTTACTGTTGAAACTCAATGATGTCGGAAAATTTGATGGAATATGAATAACTATGGATGTAAGTAGTCTATATATGATAATACCCCATGAAGATGGCCATGCAGGTCCTTCTCTCTAGCATTACAAAACAACCAGTTCCGTTTGGAAATAATCTGGTTTCTTCAAATCTCTTGAACTTCTATGGGGGCCGCCATGGTCCCCATGTATGCAAACACCTTCATGTATGAGTTTTAGAAGAAATACATTTTACAACGCTATGAGCATCAAATAGTCAAGTACTATCATTTCATCAATGACATCTTGGTTTTATGGAATGGCACTGAAAAAGAAGCTTTGACATTTGTTAATTATATTAATGAATTACCTACACCGATCAAATTAACATCACAAATAGATGCCAGATGCATACAGTTCTTGGATGTAGAACGTATGGTGATAAATCACAAACTTGAATATAGGTTATACACCAAACCAACAGACCATAACAAAATCTTACACTATGAGAGCCCCCATCCAAAGCATCTGAAGGATTCACTGCCTCTATCACAGTTCCTAAGAGTGTTCAGAAACAACTCTCAGAAGCAACAACGTGAAGAGCAATTAAAAACAATGTATGCCAAGTTCATTATAAGGGGATACAAATGTATGGTCCTTGATAAAGCTCTAAGGAAAGCCAAGATAAAATACAATTCCCCAGAGACTCAAGCACCTAAAGAACTCAATATGAGAACTCTCTTCCCGGTGAAATTTCATACTGCAAGCACTGAACTTACTGAATCAATTTGCCGAAACTGGAATATCCTAAGACTTGATACACTTGATTTCCAAAAGAAATCCAACAGAAACCGACGTTCTGCTTCAAACTTAATAAAAATTTAAGGGACTTTTTGGTGAACAAAGACCCTAGACATTGTTATAATCCTGTTAAGTATGACGATAGGAACACTGGGTGTGTTAGGTGTTTGGATTGTGGACATATGATTCCATCAAAAACTTTTAGTAACCCCCATACAGGCAAAGTGTATAAAATTAAACACAGAATCCATTGCCGCGCGGACTTTGTTATTTATAAACTGACATGTCTATGCAGAATAAACTACATTAGAAAAACAGAGACTGCTCTCTGTGAGAGTATTAGGGATTTACAGGTCTTGCATATTATGATGGTAAGTCAGACAAACCTGTGGCCAGACATTTTTTGGAGAGCCAACATCAGCTCTCTTCACTGAGATGTATGGCCATAGATCCCGTCACCACTGCGGTCAGGGGTTGAGATAGGGGAAGGATTCTATTACAGCGGGAAACATTCAGGATTTTAGAGTTGAATACTTTGTCCCAGAAAAGCCTTAATGAGAAATATTCCTATACTGCTCTTTTATAACGTATGTGATGTTGAGAATTAGGCGTCTGATGTGGCTAATCAGACCACATTTTTAAACTAACCATAAAGACATATCCTGAGAAAGAATTTATAAATAGTGCAGAGAGGTACAAGGTTTTTAATGTAATAGTAATATAAGTTTTTGAGAACTCTCTGCAGCATAATTCAAAAGTATTCTGGAAGACAATTTGCCAAGACGCCATGGCTGAGTTTCTCCAAAGTTCAGCCAACTTATTGAATCTGAATGACTAGTCATCATTCCATCACAGTTATATTTCTCTCTGAACCCATTGCCTATAAAAGGCCTGAGTAGGTCCTTCTTTTTTTTTTCTCAATTCATAGTTACATAGTTACATAGCTGAAAAGAGACTTGAGTACATCAAGTTCAGCCTTCCTAATTCATATGTTATTGTTTTTGTAAAATAATCAAAGGGGTACATAAAGCAAGATGGGGTTAGGTGTACAGTGAATTTCGCAGTACATCCCAGTAACAATGTATGAATAAGGTACAATATCACAATGGTAAGGGTTTCAGCAACCAATCAACCCTATGTGGAGTTTTTGAGAGAGTCTTCCTTAACTCTTTATGGAGGCTAAGTCTGCATTCTACTCTAGTATGGTTGGTCTGCTTAATAGTGATAAGGTTTAATAAGGTGTCCTGTGGACAAGTTTGTCCCTAAGAGGATGTTGTTCAGTGTGTTTTGTAAAGATAGTGCTACTTTTACATGGGATGCACCTATCAGAGGTGGTTGTGACCATTGCACTTACAAGGCCTATAGTGTGGTCTGTCCATATGTTATCTGCTGGTATGCTAGGGAGGCGGGAAAAGGGAACAAGTAACCATTATACTAGGATAAAACCAAAGTAAATAAATTTGGAAGTCTAACAGTATGCTCTAATAGTCATATGCCTACGGAATCAGTATCTAATAACAACTTGTCGTGACATCTGTTGGTCAGTGACCCTGTTCAGAGACTGTGGTACCAGGGGAGGGAGATTGCATCATAGGAAGGTTGAGCGCTAGGAGAGTGTATACATGTGGCTAGTCTGCTTTTTGTTTTTATTTTTATATTTGTAGATGTATCCTATGAAGTATCATCCAAAGCTCTGACCTATGGTCTATCCATGGCTGCCAAACTTATCAATTTTGCGTCTTTGCTTGATAGTTAATGCACTGATAATTTCTAAATTATAGTTTTGATTGAGCCTCTCTACCAGATTCTGGAGTGAGTTGTTGTTTGTTAAGTTCAGAGCTATCAGGTGTTGTGCTGCCAATGAGATATAGCTTTGAAGACATTGTGCTGGAACGAGCTTCTGTCTTCTGGCATGAGAAGTAAGCAACTAGTTGGTTCAAGAGGAATCGTAGGGACCAACATATTGGAAAACAATTTGTTCACTTTCTTCCACAGTGGTTTGACTTTTTCGCAAGACCACCATATATGGAGCCCCTTCTTCATCACCAAACCTCCAGCATACCGAGGGAACATTAGGGAATATCTTATGGAGTCAAGAAGGTATGAGATTTATACAAAAGAGAACAAGAAAAGGTTAGGTCATAGATTCATAAGTTAGGAGAATTCCTGACCTAATCTTTGATAGAAGGCAACCCCTGTAGACTGATATCTATTTAAAACATAACTTTTAATAAAATTTAGCTAAAAGTGCTGTGTAAACATATTCAGTAGAATGGGAGAAGGGATCAATGCTATAGGATACTAACTGAAGTAGTTATAGTCCCTATGGCATGGGGGTAATCATGATAAGATGGTCTAAGGTCCAAGTAACCAAACTTAAAAAGTTAATTACGTAAGTCTTCAACTCCCATCACCCAGTGCCAAATAGCGTTAACACCCTTTCCCTAATGCTAGCAGTTTAACCAAAGCTGATGAATTAAGTAAATATTACACCAAGTCAGAATTAAATATTGAATCCCTTCTGAGTGGTAGATTTCCGAAAGTACTGAGAGTGATTAACATTCTCAGACCCGTGAATGTATCCATAGTTCTATGCCGTCCCTTGTAGCAGAGATTTGCTACAATAACTGTTCGTTCAATATGTTGCCAGTTTGCAGTAACTGTAATCGTACATGTCAGATGATTAATAAGTCCTTATGCTGGGGTATATCCAACCAGGGATACAAAAGGTTAAACAATAACAACCATAAATTGATGATAGTTAATGATCTTGGTTTGTGTCCAATATTAGTAACTTTCCAAATTCCCAGGAGCTAATAGCAACAATAAAGCTTCACATTTATAATTGAAATATAAAAAAAAAATGAATAGAACCCTTTCTTATAGAAAGACCAGAATAAAGTTAAAAGGGGGTGACCCCATGAAATATCAATAAAGGGGTAATTTTTGATTTGATTATAGTCATACTTACATTTTTTTTTCAAAACCATACTTGTAGATGGAAAAATAAAGAATAACTATAAATAGATAAGCAAATAGGAGGTAAAGTTGAAGAACCTCATTTAATGTGAAGACCAATCCTCTGGGTCATCAATAATACATTAAATAATTAAGTATAAGGTAATGTTGTGAACCAAACCCACTGAGTGTGAAAGGTATATATATAATTCACTAGGTGAAAGTTCTTATTGCTAATATTTATTCTACAATTGTATGGTGAAAATGTTCCTGGAAGAAGCTTATTAATGTAACCTCTAGTAATATTAAGCACCATAATGTTTAGATGAAAGTGCACATTGTTCAAAAATATGTACATAACTTAAATTGACCTTGTGCGTTAGTGACCTCGAAGAGATCTTACTGTCTCCTACTGGTGCCTTCGAGTACACAAGCCTATTAACCCCTTTAGGATGGAGTCAATAGTACACGTTCTGATCAAAACAGAACGTAAACAAAAACTGGAATTTGTGCTATATGTCTGTTCAACCGTAATTCACCGCAGTCACATTAAGTGCATCCACACTTATTATATATCATTTTGTTCAGGATAAACAGGGCTTTAATTTATCATTAATTATTCATATATGGAACATAATTTATTATGAATAAAATTTTAAAAAATGTGAGAAAATAAGATTTGTTTTTTAAATTTGTATTTCCGTCTGACATTTTAGCTGTTAATGTCATAATACTGTTAGGTTTTACTGCAAAAAAATGCACATATTTGTAATCAGTGATGTCTCACGAGTGAAGCCTCATTAACAGGTTTTATGGTGTTTTGGAAAGTTACAGGGTCAAATATAGAACGTTCCATTTTCAAATTGAAATTTGCTAAATTAGTAATGTTACCTTTGAGACAATGTGGTAGCCCAGGAATGAGAATAACCCCCATAATGGCATACCATTTGAAAAAGTAGACAACCCAAGGTATTGGAAGTGGGGTATGTTTAGTCTTTTTTAGTAGCCACTTAGTCACAAACACTGGCCAAAGTTAGCGTTCATATTTGTTTATGTGTGAAAAAAGCAAAAAACTAATATTTGGCCAGTGTTTGTGACTAAGTGGCTACTAAGAAAGACTGGACATACCCCACTTGCAATACCTTGGGTTGTCTACTTTTGCAAATGGTATGCCATCATGGGGGTAATTCTCATTCCTGGGCTACCATACGCTCTGAAAGGCAACATAACCAATCTGGCAAATTTCAATGTCAAAAAATGAAATGCAAGCCTTATATGTGACTCTCTAAATTTCCAAAACACCATAAAACCTGTACATGGGGGGTACTGTTATTCTTGGGAGACTTCACTAAACACAAATATTAGTGTTTTAAAACAGTAAAACATATTACAACAATAATATAGTCCATAAAAGTGCCGTTCATTTCTAAAAAATGCAAAAAACTTCACTGTTACTTAAAATATCATCGTTATAATTTATCATTTTGAAACACTAATATTTGAATTCAAGAAGTCTCCCGAGTAAAACAGTACCCCCTATGTACGGGTTTTATGGTGTCTTGGAGAGTTACAGGGTCAAATATAGTGCTTGCAAAATTAAATTCTCTGCACTTTCTCCCTGTGTTGTCAGGCATGTCAATCAAATTTTAATTAATCAAATCACATAATTATGTTAAAAGATTACTTAAATATACATGTAGAATTTTAATATATATGCATTTATAGGTATTTAAATTCTACATGTATACTAATGTAATATTTTATGTAATTATATGTATTTACCTATATATATATATATATATATACATATATATATATATATATATTTGCAGTTATTTGTATTTTATATATAGATAGATATATATATAATGTCATTCTAAGTGTATTTTGTTACCAATAAATATATATTAATAACAAAATACAGTTAGAATGAAATTACATATGAATATATAATTTATATTAAATTTTGTTTCAATATTTTATTTATTTATTTTATTATTTTATTTATTTATTATTGTAATTATACGTATATATATATATATATATTATATATATATATATATATATAATATGTGTATATATCTATTATATATAATATATATACATATTATATATATGTAACGTCATTCTAAGTGTATTTTAATACTAATATATGTACTTATATCAATTTTAAAATACATTACGTATGATGTTACATATATATAATATGTATATATATTTTATATATATAATAGATATACATATATTATATATATAAAAATACTTTTAATTAATTTTAAACATGTTTAATATTTTTTTTTTTACTTTCCCACCAGCAGGGGGACTGTCTGACATTTCATCCACAGCCAGCTATAGGGGGCCATGTGATCGCTCTTTGAGAGCGATCACATTTCCCCCGGGGGCCTCATTTGCCGGGGGAGGGATGCCTGGGCTGTCAGGCAACTCCCCAGAAGATGATCGCGGCAGAGGTAAGTACCTCCGATCTCCTGGGGGCTTAAGCCGTTACGGCGTTCTATGCCGCCGCAACGGCTTTAAAGCCCTTTAAATGCAGGACGGCATAGAACGCCGTAACGGCGTGAAGGGGTTAAAAGTAAAAAAAGTAAAAAAATACATTTAAAAACGCTCATTACCACTACACCTGGAACAAACTAGAGAAAAAATGATCCCACGCCAAGGTTCAAAATATGCCTTTTGAATTACCTCAGGGTGTATTCTTTAATAAATAGTATGTGTTTGTGGGGAAGTTTCAATAACCAACTATCTAAACTACTCCAAATTGGAACATGGACACAGCGTAAAACTTCAAAGTTAGAAAAAAACTGAATGGCTACGTCTCAAATTTGCCCCTTCAACATCTACATATACCTGGCAAAGGTACATACGGGGGTATTGCTGTACTCAGACCACATAGCTTAGCCACATATGAAGTATTATACAGTCGTAGCACACATAAGGTTTGCAAAATATACTGTGCAAACTCACTTTGTGTGTCAAAAAGGCAGAACAAATGCTTATTACCACTACACCTGGTACAAGCTAGCGGAAAAATGATCCCACGCTAAGGTTCAAAATATACCTTTTTTAAATACCCTGGGGTGTCTACTTTAAGAAATGGTAGGCCTTTGTGGGGTAGTTTGAATTTAAAACCTGCGAAGATGCTTGGAAATTGCACATAGGCCCAGCGACAAAATTCAAAGTTCGGTAAAAACGGATATGGCTTGGTCTTCTATATGGCACTGTAGCGTCACGAAAAGACATTCATTGGGGGTGTCTTTATACTTAGAAGCCTTAGCTGAGCATAATTTGGCGAGGTTTGAACTTAGTGGCACATATGAAATATACAAAATGCCCAGCAAAAATGCAATCCGTATGTAAAAAATGCACAAAATTATTTTTTACCACATATTTTGGCATATATTGGTGAAAATATGGGGGCATGTTAAGGCACAATATGCACCTTATGAGATACTCTGGAGTGTCTACTTTTACAAATGGTAGGCCTTTGTGGTTTTTTTTTGAACAGTCAAACTACTATAATACCCCAAATGTAAGCAAAGGCTCATTAAATCCGTCTCTCAAAATTCTACTGTGAATACTGAAAAGGACAGGTATCCTATATGGCACTGTAACTTCACGAAATAGTGCCAAAGACATACAATGGGGGTGTCATTTTACTAAGCAGATGTAACTGAACACAAAATATAACTTTGTACAGGAATAGCACACACCAACTTTACAAAATACACATGAGAATTTCTTTGTTATAAATTTGTGTGCCAAAAACCAAAAAAAATAAAATTTTACTCCAATATTTAGTAGAGGTTGGCGGTGAAATGGCTATGTAGAAAGTGTCAAAACAACCCTAGGTAAATAGCCTGTGATGTCTCCTTTATATAAATATATACTTTTGTGTGGCAATTTTTTTTTCTTTTATGGCTATTAAGCTTACAAGACAAACATACCAAATTCTAAAATCGCTCCACATTAAAGTTTATTTTACTCCTTGTGCTTTGTGACCTGTATCTACCAAAAAAAACTTAAAATCCCAGACACATTATATATTCTGTAAATCAGAACAACTAAATGAATTTATTTTTAATTACTTTCCTTAACCTACACTCACTAATTATGCACACATTATTATTGCAAAAACTGTAAAAAAAAAAACACAATTTTTTAATTTTTTTTTTGCATTTTTCTGTATTTTTTTATGATAAATAAGCATATATATATATATATATATATATATATATTACATCAAATTAAAGCCCTTTCTGTCCTTTATAAAAAATGTATATAATATGTGTCGGTGCAATAAATAAGTAAAATGCAATTGCAGTTGAACATAAACAGCAAAAAATGCTGTTGTCATTAAGTGAAAGACAAGCTTCTGAAGCTCTGTACTTAAGGGGTTAATGATCTTGGATACTGTCCAATATTAATAACTTTCCAAATTCCCAGTAAGGAGCTAATAGCAACAATAAAGTTTCACATTTATAATTGAAATGTAAATAAATGAATAGAACCCTTTCTTATAGAAAGCCCAGAATAAACTTTAAATAAAATTCTGGGCTTTCTATAAGAAAGGGTTCTATTCATTTATTTATATTTCAATTATAAATGTGAAGCTTTATTGATGCCATTAGCTCCTTACTGGGAATTTGGAAAGTTCATTAAGATCATTAACTATCATCAATTTATGATTTTTTATTGTTTGACCTTATTTATCCCTGGTTGGATAAACTCCAGCATAAGGACTTATTAATCACCTGACATGTACGATTACAGTTACTGCAAACAGTCAACATATTGAATATTTGTTGAATCACTTGGAATTTAGTGTGCACCATGTTTAGATGCATGGTTCTGTCTTACATGTCTTGCTACTGGGGTATCGATATGTAAATTAGTGATGGAGTTAGTATGTTGTAAGACTCTGCGATGCAGTTGTTGATATGTTTTTCCAATATATTGTAAGCCGCACTCATATGTTATGGGATAAATAACATTTGTAGAGCTGCAGTTAACAAAGGCATTAATGGTGATCTCCTTGGATGTTCTTTTGTTCAGAACTGTTTTAGTTGATAAAATAAAGTCACAGGCCTTACAATGACCACATTTGAAGAGACCTTTAGTGGCTTTAAGCGATGTGGATGCTAGTTGTGCCGGTTTCAAATGGCTATGGGTTAGATGATCCGCCAGGTTCCTAGCTCTTCTAAAAGTCATTGATGGTTGATTAGTAATAGTGTTTTTAAGGCATGAATCATATTGTAAGATTGGCCAGTTTTTTTTATTGAAAACCTGTTGTGCCAATTCCCAGTTGTTGTCATACGTGCCTATGAATCTAGTAACGCCTGGAGTGGTGGAAGTATTTCTAGGTGGTTTGTGTAGACTTTCAGACTTATCAATAGTTTTGGGTCATTGGTAGGCTCTCTTTCAAATCCTGATTGGGTAGCCAAGGCTACTCCTCAGTTCTTTTGCTTCATTTTAAAAGTCCTCCTGGTTGGAGCAATTGCTTTTTGCTCTCAGATATTGGCCATATGGAATATTGGCCTTTAGGTGATGGAAGTGAAAGCTATGCCAATGTAGCAAGCTGTTGGTAGCCGTAAGTTTTCGAAAAAAAGAAGTAGTCACGTCTCCATCATCTAAACTGTTAATCTTTAAATCCAGGAATAGATACCAGAAAGTTAGAGTGCGCTAGCAACTGCACTGGAGTCAGGATCTTCTCTGAGTACTCTGAAAAAATATACAGTATATAGTGCAGACTATCTGTATATACAGGGTATACAAAATTAAAAGATATCTGAGGATCAACTCACATGGACCAGAGCCCTATCACCCCTGGCTCTGGGTTTGAATTGCTCCAATGGAGAGGGATAAACCCACAGTATAGCAAAACAGGATACTCTTCTGAATCAGATGTAATATCTAGGCAGTATAAACAAATAGAGAGGCAGGAGCCCAAATTGAATAGTATCAAACACAGTATTTATTTAAACAAAAGGTTAAAAACTCTTACTTGAAGTAGTGGGTTTGCCAGCAATAAACCCACAACTAGATAAGCAGGAATTTACACACAGAAAATGATACGGCTTAGACACTTCCTGGTTCCGGTCATGTGATGGCTGGGACCGCCCAGGAGGCGGGCGAAACATGTCATGTGTGACATCAGAGAGAGGCGGTCCCACTTTTAATTTTGCATACCCTGTATATACAGATAGTCTGCACTATATACTGTATATTTTTTCAGAGTATTCAGAGAAGATCCTGACTCCAGTGCAGTTGCTAGCGCACTCCAACTTTCTGGTATCTATTGCTAATTTGTGTCACTGTGTGTCACTTGGGGGTAGTGCAGCAGCACTGCAGATATTCTTAAGTGCTTTGACTCCATCTGGTTTTTAAATCCAGGAAGACTAGTTCTCTTTCATCAATGACATGGGTAAGTTTCAGATTTATTTCGTTTGTATTGAGTTGATCTACCATTTCCTCAAACAGTGTAAAGGGGCCCAACCAAAAGATTAAAACATCATCTATATAGCTAAACCATTTGTATATAAATGTAGTGAATTTAGTATTGATAGTGGTAAATACTATGGTTTCTTCTCACCACCCCAAAAACAAATTGGCATAACTAGGTGCACACAATGACCCCATAGCCGTACCTCTTAGCTGTAAATAGTACTTGCCATTGAATGTAAAATAATTGTGAGTTAGTACAAAATTAAGCAGAGATAAAATGAAAGACTGTTCTTGTTCGTTAAAAGTATTAGATTTTTCCAGTCCTTTGTCATGTGGAATATTATTATACAATGCCACCACGTCCAGACTAGCTAATGACGTGTATGGAGGCACTGTAAGGTTCTCAGGAACTAACAGAGTCTGTTTAGTGTCTCATATGTGGGAACTGAGTCCTTGTACTAATGGTTGTAATAACTTGTCCAGGAACTTGCTGGCTCTTTCTGTCAAGCTATGGTTGACGGACACAATGGGTCTCCCCAGTGGTTTGTACAAATCCTTATGCACCTTGGGGAGACAATAGAAGGTAGCCACAGTTATGTTGGATTGGGACACTAGGTATCTGTATTCATTTTGTGTTATGACTCTGTCAGTTAGAGCTGCTTGTACTAATGTTTGCAATTCTTTTAAAAACCCAGTGGTGGGGTCTCCTTTGAGTATTTGAAAGGCCGAGCCATCCGACAGATGTGTCATGCACATGTCAATATATTGTTCTTTTTGCATAAGGACTATGTATCCCCCTTTGCCTGAGGACTTAATTACAATCTCTGACTGTTGTTGTAATTCATGTAGGGCTTGTCTTTCACCAAAGTTTAAATTTGATGTCTGTGGGTGTCTAGTAGTTTGACATTCTAACTTATTAGTGCAGATTTGTACAAACAAATCTATACAGGGGAATTCTTTCAAATTCGGGGTAAAGCAGCACAGAGGTTTAAAATCAGTGAGAGAGTTGGTCACTTCTTTTTCCGAACGTAAGTCTGTCAGAAGTTTATATAGTTCATAGTCTTCTGTGGAAAGACCCATTTCTTTAAAGGTTTTACGATTTCTTTTTTCATGGAAAGTGTGGAGGCCTAATTTATGGCCAAACAAATTAACAGTTAAACATATCTCTTGGAGGTGTAGGTACAAATGATAGACCTTTATTTACATAACGGTCAGGCGGGACCGCTATGTAAGGGGGCGGTGAGGTCCTCCCCAGGTTTAAGTGGTGGGGTCCATTGTCCGGTCCCCTTGCCCTCTGCTCACAGCACCAGTGTTCATCCTTGGGTCCACATGTCCCAGATTTTGTGGTAGTTTTGTGTTATGTCATGCAGTAGTGCTGACAGTTTGTCCATCTCCATAGTGTCTGTGGTTTTCGCTATGATTTTCGATAGTAGGGGTATATTCTGGTTACCCCATTGTTCCACTATTGTTCGTCTGGTGGCGAGTGCCAGTTTCGCCACTAGTTTGTTCTGGGCTCTAGGGAGGGGGGCGTAGGGTTTAGAGAGTAGCCATATCCAGGAATCCATTGGTATGTCTGTGTGCAGTATCCTGGAGGCTAGGTTGGTTACCTGTCTCCAGAGCTGGGAGATCTGTGGACACTCCCACCAGAGGTGTATATAAGTGCCTTTGAGGCCGCAGCCTTTCCAGCATGAGTTCGTGTCCCTGAGTCCCCTTTTTTTTTAGTCTCAGTGGTGTAAGATACCAGCATAGCAGCGTCTTATAAGCTTGCTCTTTGTGGTTTACACAAATCGTGAGCGATCAGCCCAGTCTGAGGGGTCTTCCGCGGGGCCTATGTCCCTTTCCCATGCTCTGGTGTATAAGAGGGCTTTCTTCTGGGGTGTTGGAGTTAAGGAGGAGATAGATTGTGGAGATTTTCCCCTTTTGTACCGGTGCGTGCTTGCAGGCTCTTTCGAATTGCGTAAGGGTGGTGGTATCTGCAGTTTTATTTCTAGGTTCTTCTAGGAAGCTGCAGATCTGTATATAGCGGAAGTGATCGAAAGTGTTTAGTGGTGTTTGTCTTGGTAAGTCAAGGAATGGTCGAATTTGTTGTCCCTGGGAAAAGTGAAAAAATCTATAGAGTCCGTTGTCCTCGTATCTCGCAAAGTCTTGGGGCATCATTCCTGGGGGAAATCGTTTGTTGCGCAGTATCAGAGTGAGAGGTTGTGACGGACCGCTGGCACTCTGACTGAGTATCTCCGCCAATCAATGCTCCTAGTGCTTGCCGAGGACTCAGAGCACTCCAACCGACACCATCAGCACTGCAGACCCCACTTCCAATGATGCAGCTGCGCCGGGGTCTCGCCGTCTCTCACCCACCCTGGATCCACGACCAGGATCCAACTCCCAGTGGATGAACCTCTCCTAAATCCAGAGAGCGTAGCAGGAACAAATCAAGCTCTTACAAGAGCTTACTCTGGGGAGTAAGTAATTATAGCAATCCCCAGAATGTAGGTATCCCTTCCCCCAAGCAAGGCTTCAAGAAAGGTGCAAGTAGGTCTGGTTTATTGAGGGCTACCTGCCCAGTATTTATGCAAGTGTCCACCAGGTGGACACTCCCCTAGGGGACCTGATGGAACAATGGGACACATATTGGATATTAGCCAATCACAGACAATACAAACAAAACACTCCCACAGTGACATCACAATCCCTCATCTCTTTCCTGGAGATAATTGGGAAGTAATCAAATTATCTCCCAGGACAGAGGCAAGGCTCCATTAACCACATGATTACAAAAAGACATACAATTACACAATGTTAGGCACAAGTGGCGAAGGGCACTTTGTCACAGAGGTGATGGTGCATTAACTTTGGGAGGATGTGTGATTGTGTTGTCCCATATGAGGAAGGATGTGTGGAGGGTCGGGGACGTCTGTGGTGTGGAGGGTCTGTCTCCCCTGGGAAGCCAGAAGAGGAGCGAAGGGTGGTCCCGTCCCAAGAGGTTATGTTCTAAGTCAACCCAGATTTTAGTGCCTGGTGGTGCATGTAGATTTTGAATCTGTGTGAGTAGGGCCACTTGGTAATAGTGGTAAAAGTTAGGGAGTCCCAGACCCCCAGTTTTGGTGTTTTCGTACATTGTGGATCTCTTTATTCTAGGCCGTCTGCCCGACTACACAAATTCGTCTATTTTAGATTGGAGCATTTTGAAGTCATGTTTAGAATGGAGATCGGCAATGTTTGAAACAGGTAGAGGAATTGGGGGGAGGAGATTCATCTTAATTGTAGCTATTCTCCCTAACCAGGAAATGGACATGGGGCGCTACCTTTGCAGGTCGAGTTGTGCCTGGCGGATTAGTGGAATGTAGTTCGGTGCGTATGTCTTGGATGGGTCTGCAGGGAGGTGTGTGCCTAGGTATTGAATGCTCTGTGAGTTGTAGGTAAATGGGTGGGCGTTTGTTATACTGTCCAGGGATGGTTGCGGAAGGGCCTCTGTCTTCTCCAGGTTCAATTTATAACCTGATAGCCGGACGTACTCCTGCAGGAGCCTTAGAAGCGGTGGTATGGATTGGTCAGGGTCAGTGATGGTCAGGAGGATGTCGTCGGCATAAGCCGCTATTTTATATTCCTCATTTTTGATCTTTAATCCCTCTATAGTCTGGGTGTTGCATACGTTCTGGAGTAAGGGTTCGAGGGAGAGCACAAATAGGAGCGGGGATAGTGGGCATCCTTGTCTCGTCCCATTCTTAATTGTGAATTCAGGGTGTGTTGCATTGGGGATGAGGAGTGTGGCTATGGGATGATCAGAGAGGGTAGTCAGGGCTGTGATTATGGGAGTCGGAAATCTAAATTTCTTGAGAGTGGCGAAGAGAAATGGCCAGAGCAGGCGGTCGAATGCTTTTTCGGCATCCATTGACAGGAGGAGTGTAGGGATCCTTCTAGTGTGGGCCACCCATATGAGGTCCAGCATGCATCTTGTATTGTCCCCCGCCTGTCTCATGGGAAGCCTAACTGGTCAGGGTGGATTAGTTTCGGGAGTAGGGGTTGGATCGGGTTGGTCAGGGTTTTCGTGAATATTTTGGCGTCTACATTGAGGAGGGAGATTGGTCGGTAGTGTCCTGGCTCTGTAAGGGATTAATCGAGTTTTGGGATGAGGCAAATATTAATTCTTAACATTTGTCTTCGGAGTGGGTCTCTCTTCAGGAGTGAGTTCCCTAGTGCTGTAAGGTGAGGGATCAGTACGTCACCGTAGGTTTTATAATAAAGGCCAGTGAAACCATCTGCTCCTGGGCATTTGTTGGTGAGTGCTATTTCTTCTGTCTTCAGGGTGTGTGCTATTTCTTCTGTCATGATGGGGGCAGATAGTCTCTCTATCGCCGTATCAGTGAGCTCTGGGAGAGGGGTATTCCTGAGGTATGATACTATTTCCTTGTGTAGTCGTGGGGGGTGGTCGGGTGTGTGGTTGTATAACTTGGTGAAATAGTCTGAGAAAATTTATGCTATGGGGTCCAGGGTTTTGTATGTGTGTCCGCCTGGTGAGTTAACCTGGTCTATGTGTTTGGTGTGGGTGTTATGTCGGAGTTTGCGAGCCAAGAGGGTGACCGCTTTGTTTGATTTCTCGTAGAATAATTGCTTGCTCCATTGGAGGGCTCTCTGGGAGTCCTTGGCTAGGTATGTTTTTATGGCTTGTTGGTGGGTTTTGATCTGTTCTAATGTCGGGATAGGGTTTTGTTTGTGTTGGGTCTCCAGGGTCCTGAGCAACTGGAGATGTGTTTCCAATTCGTGCAGTTTTAGTTTTTTGTGTCGAGAGGCCACTGCTATCAGTGTGCCCCATATGACAGCTTTGTGGGCTGCCCAGAGTGTACCCACGGTTGTCTCAGTGTTGTCGTTACGGGTAAAGTATTCCATGATACCTTTGCGTACATTCGCCCTAATGTCTGGGTTATGTAATAAAGTGGGGTTTAGTCGCCAGTTCCATGGTCTCGCTGCTTGTGGTGTTGTAAATGTGAGGGAGATATCTGCATTGGTTCTGATATAATTTTTGTACAGCAAAAAATGCATGGTTAATGTCTGCTGGTTCACTGTTTATATTACCCAAAGGATTGGTCAAAAACACATCTGCAACATCCTCAGATGTCAAATCAGGATGAACTACTTTCCCCAAAAAGTCAGTCATTCTGGCTTGGTGTTAGTTTGGTAATAAGGGGAATAGAAAAAAACTATTCCAAATTAATTTGGCTACAAGATAGTTGGTACTCCTCCCTAACCAAAATATTGGTATTAAAACCTAAATAATTGGATAGAGATAACGGTAGGGAGAGTGTGTCAGGTTGCCATAAACTGGTGGGGGGTAACCCCTTTATGAAACATTTATACAAAAGAGAACAAGAAAAGGTTAGGTCATAGATTCATTAGTTAGGAGAATTCCTGACCTAATCTTTGATAGAAAGCAACCCCTGTAGACTGATATCTATTTAAAACATAACTTTTAATAAAACTTAGCTAAACAGTGCTGTGTTAACATATTCAGTAGAAGGGGAGAAGGGATCAATGCTATAGGATACTAACTGAAGTAGTTATAGTAACTACGGCATGGAGGTAATCATGATAAGATGGTCTGAGGTCCAAGTAACCAAACTTAAAAACGTTAAATAAGTAAGTCTCCAACTCCCATCACCCAGTGCCAAATAGCGTTAACACCCTTTCCCTAATGCTAGCAGTTTAACCAAAGCTGATGAATTGGGTAAATATTACACCAAGTCAGAATTAAATATTGAATCCCTTCTGAGTGGTAGATGTCCAAAAGTACTGAGAGTGATTAACGTGAACGTATCCATAGTTCTATGCTGTCCCTTGTAGCAGAGATTTGCTACAATAACTGTTCGTTCAATATGTTGCCAGTTTGCAGTAACTGTAATCATACATGTCAGATGATTAATAGGTCCTTATGCTGGGGTTTATCCAACCAGGGATAAAAAAGGTTAAACAATAACAATCATATATTGATGATACTTAATGATCTTGGATTGTGTCCAATATTAATAACTTTCCACATTCCCAGTAAGGAGCTAATAGCAACAATAACGCTTCACATTTATAATTGAAATATAAAAAAATGAATAGCCCAGAATAAAGTTAAAAGGGGGTGACCCCATGAAATATCAATAAAGGGGTAATTTTTGATTTGATTATAGTCATACTTACATTTTTTTTTCAAAACCATACTTGTAGATGGAAAAATAAAGAATAACTATAAATAGATAAGCAAATAGGAGGTAAAGTTGAAGAACCTCATTTAATGTGAAGACAAATCCTCTGGGTCATCAATAATACATTAAATAATTAAGTATAAGGTAATGTTGTGAACAATAACCACTGTGTGGGAAAGGTGTATATATATATATATATATAATTCACTAGGTGAAAGTTCTTGTTGCTAATATTTATTCTACAATTGTATGGTGAAGATTTTCCTGGAAGAAGCTTATTCATTTAACCTCTAGTAATATTAAGCACCATAATGTTTAGATGAAAGTGCACATTGTTCAAAAATATGTACATAACTTAGATTGGCCTTGTGCTGTAATGACCTCGAAGGGATCTTACTGTCTTCTATTAGTGCCTTCGAGTACACAAGCCTATTAACTAAAGAGGTGTCATAAGGGGAAAATAGTATTAGTGTATTACCCAATGCCATGGGTTAAGGCAACAGCAAGTGGCCATCCCTCATGTTCCAGGAAACTCCGTATACATCCATTTATGGATGGATAAATGGAGTAAAGTTAAATTCCTTGTTCAATCCTTGAGGATATATTGTTTTGAATTGATAAATCCAACGTGATTCAGCCTTAAGTAGAGATAAGTTTATGTCTCCTTTTCAATGATTTTGAAATATTTGTTGAATCACTTGGAATTTAACTGTGCACCATGTTTAGATTCGTGATTCAGCCTTGAGTAGAGATAAGTTTGTTTATTTATTTATTTATTAACAATAACAATCATAAATTGATGATAGTTAATATCTTGGATTTTGTCCAATATTAATAACTTTCCAAATTCCCAGTAAGGAGCTAATAGCAACAATAAAGCTTCACATTTATAATTGAAATGTAAATAAATGAATAGAACCCTTTCTTATATCAATTTATGATTGTTATTGTTTGACCTTATTTATCCCTGGTTGGATAAACCCCAGCATAGGGACTTATTAATCACCTGACATGTACGATTACAGTTACTGCAAACAGGCAACATATTAAACAAACAGTTATTGTAGCAAATCTCTGCTACAAGGGACGGCATAGAATATGGATACATTCACGGGTCTGAGAATGTTAATCATTCTCAGTACTTTTGGAGATCTACCACTCAGAAGGGATTTAATATTTAATTCTGACTTGGTGTAATATTTACCCAATTCACAGTTGGGATACTAAGATACCAACTGTTTCCATCAGGTTTTGACTTTTTACCCATACCATCAAAGGTTAATGTGTTAATTTGGACATCATCTTTCAGCCCACCAATCCTGTTGGCGGATTTAAGGTCCAATCAGAATGGAGGGCAGGATATGTAAACTATTGTTTTACTCTTGAAAGAACAAAAGTGAAAGACTGGAAGCATAGGTAATACACTCGTAAAGGGGTTAACCCTAGAAAAACTACAAAAGTAGTAGAAGGCAAAAAGGGAGAAATTGAGAGCCCTAGAGCAATTAATATATCAATCTGGCAACAGTATCAAGCTATTAGTAACAGGTGTCAACATAGGGAGACTGTATCAACTTCCTATATTGACACCTGTTACTAATAGCTTGACACTGTTGCCAGATTTATAGGTATCTGTTGTGACACAGCACTTTTACCTAATAGGTAGATCCACATATTAGGCCTTTTTTTCTTTGTGTATATAGTGTTCACATTTATTTCATAGCCTTGTATATACAATTTTTTGAATATAATTTATTCGTGGGTACCTATTTACTGTTTTTAACTATACTATTAAAGGTTATATATTAATTGCTCTAGGGCACTCATTTTCTCCCTTTTTTATTGTTTTACTCTTACCCGGTTCCATTGGAAGAGCTGGTAGTTGGTGAAACGCGCATCAGGTATTTAGAACAGTGGGTGGCAGAGGCTAATAGGGACGATGCTGCAGCTTTACTCTTGCCTAGATTAGCCACCTTACTATTATTATTTTTATCCACCGTACCTAGAATGGATATGTAACTAGTAGTCAATCAGCTTTGGTTAAACTGCTAGCATTAGGGAAACGGTGTTAACGCTTGTGATGTGAGTTGGACACTTACTTATTTAACTTTTTAAAGTTTGGTTACTTGGACCTCAGACCATCTTATCATGATTACCTCCATGCCGTAGTTACTATAACTACTTCAGTTAGTATCCTATAGCATTGATCCCTTCTCCCCTTCTACTGAATATGTTAACACAGCACCGTTTAGCTAAGTTTTATTAAAAGTTATGTTTTAAATAGATATCAGTCTACAGGGGTTGCTTTCTATCAAAGATTAGGTCAGCAATTCTCCTAACTTATAAATCTATGACCTAACCTTTTCTTGTTCTCTTTTGTATAAATGTTTCATAAAGGGGTTACCCCCCACCAGTTTATGGCAACCTGACACACTCACCCTACCTTTATCTCTATTCAAGAAGGTGTGAGGTACCATTGGTATATTCGTTTGCAGAGTACCTCTATCTGATGATAGAACTCAGTTACCCCTTTGAGCGCATTTATTTACTGTATCCACTCCTCCAGTGAGAAGTGAACACGACAGGTGCTCTTCCATTTTCTTTGCAATGAGAATTCTCTAGGAGGCAGAGTGTTTTCAATGGATTTATAAATTAAAGAAAGTGTTTTCAGTTTCATCGGGTGACTCCAACATCTATCAATTATCTGTGAAAAGTGGAGCAGTAAGGCCCAGAATGGGTTTGCTAAACTGACAGTGTGAGTGCATCAAGCTTTTAAGTTTCCTTTTTTTCAAATATATGAAAATAAAGCTTGGAGGGAGGTGTTGGGTGGCGTGTTTTGGGGTCTACTTAGATAGTAGAGTTTACTATATTATGAGGCAAAATCATCGGCGATGCCTTGGGGGTCCGTTATTTTGCCACGGTTTGCAGAGTGAATGTAAGCTATTTTAGAATTGAATTGAATTTAGAATTGAATTGGTGTTTTTTTTTCAATTTGGATGCTTGTGTTGCTCCTGCCCTATTACAATGTGCGAAATATTTATAGTCCTTATATAAGTCGTTTAAGCAGGTAAGCAGTCTTAGACATTTCAAGCCATTAATGGTGTACAGATCACGTTCTTTCCACACAACAGGCCATCCTGATATTAAAGTTGTCATGTAAATTGTATACATTTTTTTATAAGCCAATTATAGACCACATGCAAAAGGGGGAAAATAAAATGGTATAACAAAAGAGTAAATAACTATATACAACTGTTCATTCTGGCCACATTTCTTTGGCCAGTGTACATTACATTATGAAGCTGATAGTGGGGGGAGAGGAAGAACTTAATGGGATCTCCTACTATGTGAGCCAATAACTCCAAGGCTGCTACCCAGGCATTGGTTAGTGACTATATATAGAGAATAAAATCCTCTGTAGTTGATAAACATATATAACAACATTTTTCTTCTTGGTTTTTTTTTGTCTTTTTTTTTTGAGGTTTCAGGAAGCAACTATTGAATGACCTGTTTGATGTAGTTAGGTAGGTTTGATTAGCCAATTAGTATCCCCCTAATCCTGTATCAGATATTACTGTAGGCGAAAGTTTAGGATCCAGTGATCATCAGTCAGTGTGGTTTAATATAAGAACAGTGACTGAGTCACACCACACAAAAACAAAAGTTTAGAAAAACAGACTTTTCTAAAATTAGAATATGGGTAGAGGCGTCATTATCAGACTGGAGCAATTTAAATGGAGTCCAAGAGAAATGGGATTATTTAAAAGTTGCACTATTGAAGGCAACAGAAAATTGCATTAGGCTTGTCAGTAAAAGCAAAACATTCAAGAAACCACTGTGGTACTCCACAGATGTGGCAAAAATAGTAAAAAACAAAAAGTTAGCATTTAGGAATTATAAAAAAACCAGAGTGAGGAAGACAAAATGATCTATACGATTAGGCAGAAAGAGGCTAAGCAAGTTATACGAGCTTCCAAATCACACACAGAAGAGAAAATAGCACAGTCAGTAAAAAAGGGGGATAAAACCATTTTTTAATACATAAATGAGAAAAGAAAAGTAAAACAAGGATTAGTTAGATTAAAAACAAAAGAAGGAAGGTATGTAGAAGAGGATAAAGGTCTAGCTGACTGCCTCAATGAATATTTTTGTTTTGTATTTACAGATGAAAATGAAGGAAAGGGACCTCAGTTGAGAAAAAGGATAAATGAGTCATTTATTATTTACAGAGGAAGAGGTTCTATTTCAACTGTTAAAAGTAAAGACAAATAAGTCAATGGGACCTGATGGAATACACCCAAAGCTATTAAAAGTGCTTAGTGGTGTACTAGCAAAACCATTAACAGATTTATTTAACCAATCATTGTTAACAGGAGTAGTCCCAGAAGATTGGAAGTTAGCGAATGTTGTGCCCATTTACAAGAAAGGTAATAGGGAAGAGTCGGGCAACTATAGGCCAGTAAGTCTTACTTCAGTAGTGGGGAAAGTGATGTAAACCATGTTAAAGGATAGGATTGATGAACATCTAAAAACACATGGATTTCAAGATCAGAGACAACATGTGTATACTTCAGGGAGATCATGCCAAACTAATATTATTGATTTTTTAGATTGGGTAACTAAAATTATAGATCAGGGTGGTGCAGTAGACATTGCTTACCTAGATTTCAGTAAGGCTTTTGACACTGTTGCACATAGAATGCTCATCAATAAACTGCAATCTTTAAGTTTGGATTCCAATATTGTTGAATGGGTAAGGCAGTGGCTGAGTGACAGGCAACAGAGGGTTGTAGTTATTGGAATATATTTGAAGCTTGGACTTGTCACCAGTGGGGTACCTCAGGGATCTGTACTTTGACCCATTCTCTTTAATATTTTTATTAGTGATATTGCAGAAGGTCTTGATGGTAAGGTATGTCTTTTTGCTGATGATACTAAGATATGTAACAGGGTTGATGTTCCAGGAGGGATAAGCCAAATGACAAATGATTTAGGTAAACTAGAAAAATGGTCAGAATTGTGGCAACTGACATTTAATGTGGATATGTGCAAGATAATGCATCTTGGACGTAAAAACCCAAGGGCAGAGTACAGAATATTTGATAGAGTCCTAACCTCAACATATGAGGAAAGGGATTTAGGGGTGATTATTTCTGATGACTTAAAGGTAGGCAGACAATGTAATAGAGCAGCAGGAAATGCTAGCAGAATGCTTGGTTGTATAGGGAGAGGTATTAGCAGTAGAAAGAGGGAAGTGCTCATGCCATTGTACAGAACACTGGTGAGACCTCACTTGGAGTATTGTACACAGTACTGGAGACCGTATCTTCAGAAGGATATTGATACCTTAGAGAGGGTTCAGAGAAGGGCTACTAAACTGGTTCATGGATTGCGGGATAAAACTTACCAGGAAAGGTTAAAGGATCTTAACATGTATAGCTTGGAGGTATAAAGGTATATGCATCTGCAAGCGTGTTGTTGGCTTCTACGAGTTCCTCTGCCGTATCTTCAAGGTGTGAGGTACATTCGCTGATTGCTTGAATGTCGGCTCTGATATTTTTGGCAATTTGCTCAAACGTTGCTGTAATTGTTGCCTGCAGCTCTCCCGTCATGGAGAGAGAGGTAATGTGGTATAGTCGCTGGCCTCTGAACACGTGGTCAGGGAAGGAGGGCTATCAGCGCCATTTTGGACCTTTTGCAGTACGGACGATATGGAGGAGACTCGGAGATTTGTATTTTTCGGTCTCGGTTTCAGATGCCATATCAAGTGGAGTATCTCTGCCTGTGTGGCTTAATTATCATGGCTTAATTATTTAGTGAGGATTTGCTGTGAAACACGCTGATGACACTTGATTAGCCTAGGACAGGCATAGGCAACATTCGGCACTGCAGATGTTTTGGACTACACCTCCCATGATGCTTTGCCAGCATTATGGGTGTAAGAGCATCATGGGGGATGTAGTCCACAACATCTGGAGTGCCGAAGGTTGCCTACCACTGGCTTAGGAGCTACAGCTTAGCACATCTGCTCACATCTAGGCACAGGCTATGCCCCCTTAGGTGCTTCTTTTTCATCAGCCTCAGTAGCAATGTGTGCATAGGTTAGCCCAAATACAATCATAGGCATTTACTCTCTTTAACAACACATTGGTTATTACTTTGGGTGTCAGGATAAGCACAAACATTTAGCTTTGTGCAAACCAATAATGCAGATGATTTCAGAGGAAAGTCATGTGACAACTGATACAAGCAGAAGCTAAATGTAGAGGTGCCAACTTTTAATGTTAATTTATAAACTACTAGTCCCTATTGCCAGAGGTGTATCTAGGTAACTTAGAAGCTAGGGCCACTAAGAACCTAGATGGCACCCCCAAGTGTATTATTTATGTTGCTTTGCATCCCTGTGTATGTGTATATCTTGATCCTCCTTGTGTATCTCTCCAAGTCCTATTGTATTTCCTTATGTGTCCCTTAACCACCTTTTGTGTATCTCAACCTACCGTTACCTGTGTCTCTTTTTCCTCTTTAATGTTTTTTACTACTTCATTTGTGTGTTATCTTCCTTCTTTTGATTACCCCACATTTTGTGTCTTTCACTCTTTTTCCCCTCCTGTGTGTCTTACTCCAACTCCTTGTGTCTCAAACCACTTTTTATCTTCTTTTCCCCCTTTTTGAGTCTCATTCCCCTTTAGTCTCTCCTATGTTCTTATCCCCTTATTGCCCCTTCTCTTTCTTGCACCCTTTTTGCCTCTCTTATGTATTTCACCATCCTTTTTGTATCTTATATCTCCTTATGTCTCTTCCCCACCCGCTTATGTTTCTTACCTACCCCTTTATTTATGTCTCTTACTCCCTCACACATCAAGTTTGTGTTTCTTATCTTCCTTTGTAGCTTGATCTCACAGACCTTGGTAGAGGATCCCTATTATTTTATACCCAGTCTGACAGGAGCTGTTCACAGTGTGCTATGAGCATACTATCCCTGTCACCACGCACAGCATTATGTGAGCAGTTTCTCTCAAACGACATGGAGTACAAAGAAGAGAAGATCCTCTACCACGGTCTGCTAGACAACACTAACCAGGGTGACGAGTAGAAGGGAGGAGTTCTGTGCACTGCCTTTCAACCTGTCCCCTGGAGCAGATTGTCCACCACCCTCTGGTTATTATGCCCCTGTCGGCAGCAATTATTTTGACATACACTATCTGAGATTGACAGCAACATAAACTATTCAGTGAATAGTGAATGAGGACTCACAGAAAAGTCCACATTTAGCAGTTCCTTATCTAGGCAGTTAAAAACACAACATTTGATGTACAGTCCCTGAAATTACAATTCAAAGAAGGGAAACAGCTACTTCTACGTGATGTAAACCTGAGAACAAGTGAAACACCATGTAAGTATTTAAGTACCTAAATATATTGGCCAAAGCATGTAAATTCAGCTGCTTACTTCCAAACATCCCATACACAGTATGAACCAATTTTGTAACCCACATTCTGGATTATTACCTTTTCCCCAAGTTTATTTCAGTTTAAAGAAAATAATTATTTCAAGGTTAAGAACCAGTGTATGTATAATTATTTATATCATTTCTGTGGTATTCCACAGAAACATAGCTATGTATGTATTCATATAAAATATGATTAAGAACACATCCAATTGGGGGAGTGGTTTGGAGTAAGGCTGAGTCCCTAACTCTGACCATAGAGCAAGTAAATTTACCTTTTTTACTTTCTTTTGTGCATTAATTTGTTACATATTTTGCCTACCCACCCTCTGGTTAAATGTAGTCCTCACAAAAGGGCATTGATGTGGGAAGGGATATTTTCAAAAAAGCAGCATATACCGACAATGTCCTCCTAACACTAACAAATCCCATGTCTTTCCTTCCCCCACTGTTTGAGCTACGCAAAGATTTGTGGTCAGTATCTAGCTGTAATATTAATGTAGACAAATCCCATGCAATACCCATGAGCCTGTAAACTGCTGACATGGATGTAGTTAGATCAACATACATGTTGCAGATTAAATCCTTCTTTTGGTACTTAGGTATCCAGGTCATAGATTTTTCTAAAGCGCTATTTGCAGCTGCAAACTATTCAGTTTCACAATGTCAAGAATGGAGAGAGACCATTCTTGTGGATAGGTAGAACAAACAATATAACAATAAATGTTCTCCCGAGGTTGTTTTTTCTATTTCAGGCCTAGAGGACACACAACAAGCTATAGACTTGTTAATTTGATGTAATAAACAACATATAGATGAATATGGAATTCATATATGCTATATATATATGCTGTATAGATGGGAAATGGAAGGGGGATTAAGACTGCCAAACCTTGTGATGTATTATTTCAACTAGTTAGCATGGACAGTGATGTGGCATCCTCTGTCTGAAGAAAGAAGTTGGGGTGAACTTGAATCTTATCAAATGTGGTTTGATCTCCCTATATGTGGCTGAATAAACCACAGAGGGTCCTAGCCCATACAACGCGTCCTGTAATTCTCATGTCCCTCTCCATATCGGACAAAATAAAATATAAATTCTCCCTTGGCTCCAGGACAGAGTGTTCACTCAAGGAATGTGTATATTGAGAAAAGGTAGTGTACCAAAGAGGGAGCTGGGATGGATAACAAATGCAAAGGAAAAATTATAAATTCAGATAAAGGAAAATATCATATATGAAAAATAAAAAAAATGTATTGATTAAAAATTTAATAAAATTGCCCAACGGCAAATACCATGGTGTTCATGTGCTGTGAACATACCAAATGTGAGAAAAAGATGAAAAAAGAAATAAAAAGAGAAATTCCAAATTAATAGGTCAAAAATAGGAGTATGAAAGGTCTAAATTAATAATCACCACCTAATAAGATAACTAGAAATGTGGTATTTATAAATCCTATCGTACTACCTATCCAGGATCAAGTTAAAGCGTATTACCAACGTAGCAGGTATAAATCTATGCACACGTCTGTGCCAAGATTTTATCTCAGTGAGTGATGTACTAGCAAATAGCCAGTAATACCAAGATCGGCATCAAATCAATATTATAGCATGTAGCAGGATAATATACAGCGATCAGACGTGTAAAAGAAAGCTCCCTGCCTACAGCTATTACACACGTATAGGTAATACAATAGATACTGGGTGGTCACAGGAGCATGGGGTAAAACACAGATGTGGCTAGCCACTGACATGGAATACAACTCCCATGATTAGCAAGCATAAGTATAAAGATGAGACTTGCTGCCTATTTTTAAGAGGAGAAAGGGATATGGAGATATCTAATTGCAGATAATACAAAATGTAGTCTGCCTAAACAAAGGAAGGAAGGAGGAGAAGGAGAGTTAGGCTAAATATTAACCGTCTTACAGGCTACTCCCCCCGCACCTGTGGCTGTAATGGTGCTGAGTACAGAGGGAGGGTAATAGAGCTGTGGGTGATAAATCTCTTAGCAAGGTGGTCTATTGGCTATGGGTGAAATGCTTTCGTGCCAGAATTAGGACTAAATAATTGGTCTGCGGAATTAAAAGTTTGCATTAATAGGCTGCTTCGCCATAACATTGAAAAATATCTATGTAGAGGTAACCTTGCGCTAAAATAGTAGCCATACTAGCATCTCCCCCCTTGCATTCAAGGGCACCTCAAGCTATTCTCATTATTGCTATTAACACATGATCCCTAGTAAAGCTAAGTAGCTAGAATGGGCTCGATAGCCAAACGGCTAATAACAAAAATAAACAATAAATATAGTAGTAAGTCCTTGTGCTGTCAACTGGTAATAAGAGAATGTGTCCATGGGATTTTAAGAATCTAGAGAAAGCAGGCATACAACACTATTTACAATTTTGGAGCCAGTCCTCAGTCATTACATTTGCAGCCTTAAAAGAAAGTACTCCTTTAAATAAAAAAAGGCGCTCATGAGTTACTTACAGATCCAGGATTTTGACCTCTAGACTGGAGTACAAAGAGCAACTGGGCAACCTCCTACTCCTTTTGAAAATCTGTACTTCCAGGTCACATATCAGAAGGGTTTATTGTCCAAGATATATATTACATATGCTCCCATTACACAGTCTGGGTAGGAACCAATGTGTTATATTTCTCAATGAGAACAGGATTTAGAGGAGAATATTGAGGGTGATGTTTGGGGAGACATTTGGAAAGCAGCAGTCAGGGTTTCCATATGTGTCACAGCATAGGAACAAATGTATAAAATTATATTTCGATGGTACACAACTCCTCTCCAATTATGTTGTATGGGAAAAATTCCCACTGATTGTTGGAGATTATGTGGACATCGTTGCCCATATGTGGTGGACATTCCCAGTAATTTTTGTAATTAATTATGTTCTAGATTTACAATGGATAATTAACTATACTTTTATGTGTGATAACCATATGAAAATATAGAAGCAGTATAGGTCCTGAGAAGATAGAAGGATAATCCAATCTAGAAATCAGGTAAATGAAACTAAAAATCCTTTATTTCAAGGAAAAGGAATCCAGATGTATAATAAAGAAATCTCAGTTTTCTAACAAAATAAAATAATAAGAATTCGGACTTATTATTCAACCCAGCTAACTTTATAAAGTTCCTAACGACTGCCAATGAGGAAAAAAAAAATTAGGTAATTAGGAGAAAGAATGTCCAGTTTCTGGTCCAGATCAGTAACCTACTAATAAAAATTAGATACGAGGGGATTAAGCAAAAAGAGTTATCCATGTTCTATTATAAATCTTCTGTTGCTGATACTATACTTGACATGTATGCTGTATCTTACATTCACAATAAAATAGGTTTTAAAATAAAATAAAATAAAAAAGAGCTTTCCAAAGTATCCAAGTTGAGTAAGAAATCCAGGAAGTCAGTTTTTTATTGCTCTTACTGTAAAAAACAACAACTTTTCTTTGCCTTAAACAGTGGTAATAAATTATATGCAATTATTATAAAATTATTAAAAAAAGCAGTATTACATGTGATCTTTTGTATAAAGTGATAATATAAAAATTACAGTTATCCTTTAACCCCTTAAGGACACAGCTTCAAAAGCGTGTCTTACCCTTAAGGACACAAGCCATGTTTGCATTTTTTGCTGTTTGTGTTCAAACGCAATTTGCATCTCTGTCATTTATTGCACCAACACATATTATATACTGGTTTTTAGAGGGCAAAAGGGCTTTAAGTTGATGTCACATATACATAGATACATTCTCATTAATTATAAAACAAATGCCAAAAATTGGAAAAAAAACCTGAAGAAAAAAATCATTTTTGGAAATACTAGCGTGTGCATAACATGTCCAGCTTTCTAAAAGTATATCAAAATAAATTAATTTTTGTGTCTTGATTTATAGACTATATAATATGTGTAGGATTTCAGCTTATTTTAAAAGTTACAGGACACAAAATACAAGGACTAAAATAAATATTCAATGTGAAACAATTTTAGAAGCTGGTATGTTTGTCTTGTATGTTTAGTAGCCATCTCAGAAAACAAAATTGCCTCAGAAAAGTATATATTTATATAGAGTAGACATCACAGGCTATTTACCCCAAGGGTATTTTGACACTTTTTACGTAGCCATTTTATCGCCAATCTCTGCTAAGTATTGGAGTCAAATTTTATTTTTTCTCTATTTGGCATATACACATATAACAAGGATTTTGTAATGTGTATTTCGTAAAGCTGGTGTGTGCTATTCCTGCACAGAACCCCATATTGGGTTCAGCTACATCTGCGTAGGATAATTTTCCCACTAGCTTGCACTGGTAATAAGCATAATAAGTGTAGTGGTAAAAAGCATAATAAGTAAGTTTGCACAGTATATTTTGCAAACCTTATGTGTGCTACGGCTATATAATACTTCACATGTTGCTCAGCTATGTCGTCTGAGTACAGAAATACCCCTGTATATACCTTTGCCAGGTATATGTGGACATTGAAGGGGCACATTTGAGACAGAGGCATTCTTTTTTTTTTTTTAAACTTTGAATTTTAACACTGTGTCCATGTCCCATTTTAGAGTATTTTAGCAGGCTATAGATTCCACCTACCCAATAAAGGCATACCATTTCTTAAAGGACCACTATAGTGCCAGGAAAATATACTCTTTTTCCTGGCACTATAGTGCCCTGAGGGTGCCCCCACCCTCAGGGACCCCATCCAACCGGGCTCTGGGGAGAGGAAGGGGTTAAAATCTTACCTTTCTCCAGCGCCGGGCGGGGAGCTCTCCTCCTCCTCTCCGCCTCCTCTCCTCCTCTTCGGCTGAATGCGCATGTGCCTGCTTGTATATATATATATATATATATATATATATATATATATATTAATTTTTTTACATTTTTAAAACCTTTTTAAAAACGTTTTTGACACTTTTTTTTTACCGTTACCCCCTAACTAGCAGTAAAAAGCACTAACAATAAATTACCCAATTTCCCATAACTCCTACATACCCCAGCTAGCAAAATATATCATTTTAAAATATTTAAATTAATTTATGAAATAATTTGAACCCCTGAGGGTTTAAAAAATAAATCAGATCACAGTATAATACTGTGATATGTATTTTTTTTTTTTTTTTGTGTTTAATATTTTTTATTGTTTTGCCATCCAGAAACATAAATGCAGTGGGGATACAGAAGAGAAGAGGGGAATAGGGAAGTCTTGCTACAGATTTTTCCAAGTTCACACATCACAATTATATATCAGCAGTTACATATTATAGTTTCTTACATCTATAATTCGTCTTGTTAACATGGTCTAATAGGTGCGCCATAGATGCCTCTTTGAGGCCGGTGGCTATTGTTTTTAGATAGATATCCTCCATGTATGTGTGTGGTAAATTCGCTTTAGCGTAGGGGGGTGGTACGAACAAAAGGGGGGATAAACCTGGTAGGAGAGGGTAGGGGGAGAAGGGGGAGAAGGGGGAGAGGGACGAGTTCGGTTTAGTCCATAGGGATACCGTTCTACTTAAGGACATAAGTATGTCACGATCGTGTGTCGCGATAGTATGTCACAATAGTATGTCACAATAGTATGTCACAATAGTAGGGGGGATTTTGTTTTACCCATTTTGCACCCTATTCAATTATAGGGGTTATGGGGGATCAGTTTTGTTGGTTCCATATTTCCCATTTGCTCCACGCTAACGTCCAGAATCCTCTAGATGTGTGTGTACCTCTTGCTGCCTTCTCAAATGTTTTTGTTACTTCTACCATTTCCATGCATTGTCGCACACTAGGAGGTGTGGGTTTTAGCCAGCTTCTACTGATGGCGGTCAAGGCTGCAATAATGATGTGGTATGCAATGTATGCGTCTGGTTTTCGCAGTGTTACGGGCCAGATTAATAGCAGAAAGGAGAGTGGAGTGTGCGGCAGTTTTACTCCCGTGATGTTTTTTAATATCTCCGATATTTCGGACCAAAAGGGGGTTAGTTTCGGGCATGCCCACCATATATGTACCATATTGCCTGGCGCCTCACCGCATCTCCAGCAGGTGTCTCTCTTTGTGTGATCTATTTTGTGGAGTTTGGTTGGCACCATGTACCAACGATATAGTATTTTCCTACTGATTTCAATATGTGCTGTGTTTAGTGTCAGCGTTTTGTGAGCCCTCAATGCGCTAGACCAATCTTCTGGTGTCAGTGTTTGTCCAAGTTCCCTTTCCCATGCCTTAATACATTTTAATTGTTCTATACGGTCATTTGGTCCGATCAAACTGTACAAGGTGGATAGTAGCCTTTGCGGAGGCTTTGTTGCTAAGCATAAACGTTCTATCTCTGTGAGTAAGTGTCCCTGGGCTTGTGTAGTATCATAGTGTTTGTGTACCCACGATTTCAATCGTAGGTATGGGAAGAAGGTGGTAGGTGGGAGATTATACTTGTTGTGTAGTGTGTCATAGTCTATCAAATGTCCGTTGTCTAGAACCTGCGACAAGCAGAATACCCCATGAGAGTGCCATATTTTATATTCGAATCCTGGAATCAGGATAGTTAATGCCTGAAGTTGGAAGGCCGTGGAGATCCGCGTTCGAGATTGTTGTTTCTTAACTAATTTATCCCACACTTTCAGTGTCGTTGCCGTAGTTGGGCATATTGTTTTGTGGTGTGGCCTTTTGTCAGCTGGCATCCAGGCTAGTGTGTGTAGTGGTAGCCCCTCTGTGTGCACCATTTCTATTTGATTCCATGCCAATGATTTTTTGTGGTGGTGCATTTGTACTAGTGTGCTTACTATGGCCGCACGATAGTATCGCGAGACATCCGGCACCCCCATTCCTCCCTTTTGGAAGGGTTTGTATAGGATGTCTGCTGCGGTTCTGGCTCTTCTCCCCCCCCCATATAAACGTATTCATAGCTTGTTGGGTCTTAGTAAGGAATTGCCTTGGGAGATCAATTTGTAGTGTCCTGAAGAGGTATTGTAAGCGGGGCAGCACCATCATTTTTGCCGCCGCTATTCTACCCATCCACGACACATATTTCCCCCTCCAGTTTTGCAGTTGAGTATTTATTTCCCGAAGGAGTTTCATGTAATTAGCTTGGTACAATTTGTGTGTATGTTGTGTTAAAGCTATTCCTAAGAAGGTAAGGTGGTCCTGTCTCCAGTCATATGTAAAGGCAGCTCTCAGGTTTGAGAGTCTTGGATTTCTAATGTTGAAGCTCATGGCCTGGGTTTTGGCAACGTTGAGTTTATAGTATGAGCAGTTGCCGAATCTTTGGATTACAGCTTGTAGTGCCGGTAAGGATGTTTCGGGTTTGGTTAGGGTAAGCATCACGTCGTCGGCAAATAATGTGATTTTATGCGTCTTGTTGCCCACAGTAACCCCCGATATGTTGCGGTTTTCCCTGATAGTTTGTGCTAGTGGTTCTAGTGCTAGGATATATAAAAGGGGCGATAGTGGGCAGCCTTGCCTAGAGCCGTTTGAGATTCGAAATTGTTTGGAGGCAAAGCCTCCATTGATCACTTTCACCGTTGGTTTGTCATACAGGGCGGAAACTAGCTTCAAAAAGCGTTTTGGGAAGTTGTATTTTTGAAGGACCGCCTCCAGGTACCCTCAGTGCAGCCTGTCAAATGCCTTTTCTGCATCCAGTGACAAGGCCACACTGGGTTCCTTTGTCTGTTGAATATTATGGATCAGGTTTATTAATTTCCTGGTCCCATCAGAACCTTGTCTTCTATTAACAAAGCCCACCTGGTCGTCCTTTATTAAGGATGGTAAAATGTTCCCCAATCTAGTGGCATAGATTTTGGCTAGTATTTTTAAGTCTGTATTTAATAGTGAAATTGGGCGTAAGTTCTGGCATTTGTGGGGTGGCTTGCCGGGTTTGGGTAAAGTTGATATATGGGCTATCAGCATTTCTTGGGGTATGGTTCCCGTGTTTAAAATATGGTTGTATAGTTTCTCTAAGTGGGGTGCTAGCGTATGTGAGAAGGTCTTATAATATAGGTTTGTAAACCCATCTGGTCCTGGAGATTTCCCTTTAGGAAGTGACTTTATTGTTTGTTGTACTTCGCTAAGTGTGACGGGTGTTTCTAAAGTGAGAATGTTGTCTGGGGTCAGCCTAGGCAGTCTCATTCCCGATAGAAATTCATCTATGTTAGATGGGAGAGGTTGGTGGGTGTCACCATCTGTGTTTAAATTATATAATGCATCATAATAGTCGGCCATCATATTGTTTATGTCTTGCGGGTTAAATATTTTGTTTCCTTTCTCGTTAAAGAGGAAGGGGATTTTGGCGTTCAGATGCTTTTGCCTGAGTATCGATGCCAACGCTTTCCCTGCCTTATTTGCTTGTGTGTAAGTAGTGAATTTTAGTTTATTTGCGATATGAACTGTTTTCAACATGTGTATGTTGTTGATCTGTTTTTGTGTTTGCTGTATCCGCTGTTGTCGTTCAGTGGAGGGTTGTGAAATTTGGGCTGATGTTTCGTCCCTAAGGGATCTAAGTAGGGTTAGATATTCTCTATTTGAGTTGTGCTTAAGGTGGGATGCTCTGCTTATAAGGTGCCCCCGGATTACTGCTTTATGTGCGAGCCACAAGGTTGCCGGCGTTATTTCTGGTGCCGTGTTGTGGGTGAAATATGACATTAGTTCTGTGTCCAGTGTTTGGTTAAATTCCGGGTTGTTTAAAAGTGTGTCATTTAGGCGCCAGGGAGTTGCCCCCCGGAATGCAAAATTATCCTTGAGTGTTAACCATACCCCTGCATGGTCTGACCATGTTATCTCGCCTATGGTGCTATTGGTAGCATATGGTAGTAGGTCTCCTGACACTAGAATGTAGTCAATTCTAGAGTAAGTGTTATGGACAGAGGAGTAAAAAGTAAATTCTCGGCTATCCGGGTGCTGTGTTCGCCATACGTCATAGAGTCCATATTCTGAGATTAGAAGTGTCAGTGGAGTTGCTTGTTTACTTAAGATCTTGTGTCTGGAAGATGTGGCTGGTAAGGTAGAGTCTAATGTGGGCTGTAGTATGTGGTTAATATCTCCACAGATTATTGTGGGAACGTGGATCGTGGTTGGCAGTCAATATCCTATGCAAGAAATTTCTTTGATTGTCATTTGGGCCGTAGACACTGACTAGGAGGTATTGTACGTCATTTATTTTACAGTGTAGTATGACAAACCTGCCTTGTGTATCTTTTTTCAGTTGTAAGAGTTCAAATGTTATAGATTTGTGTATAAGTACCGAGACCCCTCTAGATTTGGATGAGTATGTTGAGTGGTATTGCACTGGGAAGTCTCTAGTTGCTAATGTCGGTACTCTGTTATGCACAAAATGGGTCTCTTGTATACATAATATATCGGTTTTGTGTCTTTGGGCCTCTTCCAATAATAATCTTCGTTTATGTGGAGTGTTTAGCCCGCGTGAATTGATTGATTATACTTTCACCATTTGTGTGCAGTTGTAAATAGCTTGCTAGATGCGTATGTGCACCAAGTTAGTATAGTGACAAGTGCGATCCCGGTTGACCCCTTATAGGCGGTAGCTAAGACAACATAATTATACGGTGTTGAGGTGCTACATTTTATACTTGTGTGATTAGGGTTTCTGTCAACCTGTGTTGTCCCTATCTGTTTTACCGAACTGGAGAGAGGGTACTGGAGGGAGTAAGAACTGGGGGTGGGGATGTTAACTATGTACATGATATCTCGATGTGAGAAAAGGTGCAAGTTTTCCACACCTTGGGGGATGGAGTTTCTTGGTGCCTCCATTTACGTGGTCTTTGGGCTTTGCTTATGGTTTGCTGCAAGTTACTCATGAGGTTTGGCTTCAACAGCTGGGTCCAGTTCATATGTCATGGGGAATGGCCTTTCCCCCTCTTGTGTGATGTAGCTAAAATTTCATGGCCAGGGCAGGCAACGACTGCTATAAGTCCCTGGTGGGCGATAGGGTGCGTCCACTGGGACAGCTAATGCCTTCCTGGTGTGTTGTCATGCAGGTGTCTGCGTTATATGGTCACCCGGGTCTCTCTGCCCATGAGTTCCCGCTGGGCGAGCTGACCTGTTTGTGTGCAGCACCTAACGGGATAAAGCGGCCCCCACCCTGGGCGCATGAGATCCTGTTACCCTGGGAGCCTTCCGTTGTGGTAGCCCACCTTATCATTGCCTCCCGCCCCCTGAGAGCCCCAGTCCCCCCATTCCGTTCAATACTGGGCTGCTAAAATTACCCTATAACAGTGTCTAGTGGGAGGGCTGAGTCTCTGAGTCCTGGGAAGCCAAAAATGTTCTACATAGGCTGCGCACCCGGGTATGGGTGATGATTGGCATGTAGGTAGTCTTACCGGGGGCGGTATCAGTCCCAATCCGCGGTTCCAGACCCGGGTCCCCCGCGTAGTTCCACTGCTCTGCCGTGCTTCGTCACAGGGATGGCGGGAGCCCCGGATCCGGTTGCTTACTTGGCGGTGGGGCCCTCTGTATCGCGGCTAAAGGTCTTTGCGTTGTGGGCGTTCAAAAGTCGGGCTGTTCCGATGGGGTCTGTTCACCATTGAAGCCAGCTGCTTTGGATTCTTGCTTGAGTCTTGCCGTTAAACCAGTTGTCGTCTGGTGTTTAATGTTTCTTCTGGATCTTTGTCCATTCGGGCCTAAGCGGTTCGCTGATCGTTGGTTTATCCTGGAGGTCAGGTGTTAGTGGTACATTCCAGGTTCTCAGCCTCTTCATGCCGTCCTCCGGGGTTAGGATTACTGTTGTCGTTCCGTCTTTTGTAATAAGGAGTTTTGTGGGGAAACCCCATTTGTAGCGAATATTGTGCGTTCTCAAGGCGCCTGTGACTTGGGAGAATTCTTTTCTTCTCCAGAGCGTGGCTGCCGAGAGGTCTGCATAAATTCGAACTGTGGCATACTCGTCTGGTGGTTTGGCGCGTGTCTTGCTGTTTCTAAGAATGTACTCCTTTATATGGAAGTAGTGAGCCCTCATTAGTATATCTCTTGGGGTCGCCGGAGGCAGGTGTCGCGGCTTGGGGATGCGGTGCACTCTATCCACCAGCAGCATTTCCGTTGGGATCTCTGGTGCATGCGCCTTTAACAGCCCCCGAACATATGCCGGTAAGTCTGCATTGCTGATTTCTTCCGGAACCCCCCTCAAGCGGAGGTTGTTCCTGCGTGAACGGTCTTCCATGTCCGTTAGTTTTTCTTCCATAGTGGCTAGCTGAGCAGATAACTGTTCCACAGTAGTGGCGAGGTCATTGTGTGCCGTAGCGATTTCATCACATTTGTCCTCCATATTGGATGTTCGTTTCCCCAACTCTTGTATGTCTTTTCTTAATGAGTCGGCTGTATGTTGCCAAGTTGTTATTAATTTGTTCGATAGTGTCTCTAAGGCTGCTGAGAGATCAGCTTTAGTGAGCTGTTGGTTGTTTAGTGGTACCTCAGTTTGTGAGCTTTGCATGCTATAATCCAGCTTGGGGTCCTCGTTGTCGTTTGAGACCTGGTCCGCCGGAGTTGCAGGAGCCGATTTCTGGCTGAAAAAGTTTAGTTTTTCAGCCTTCACTGAGCCCTTCTTGTTCCTGTGTTGTGACATCGCGGTGGTAGGTTGCTGGATGCAGCTTTGGATGATGAGATTACATCAGATTAGATGCCCAGATGCCGGAGCAGATTTCTATGCGACCATCTTGCTCCGTGTTGGCCACGCCCCCCCGTGATATGTATTTTGATCACTGTAGGCAGTGATCAACTGACAGGGAAGGGGTTCATTTTATTAGGGCCGGGTAAAGGGGGTTGGTATTTTTTAAAAAAAAATTTAAACATTATTTCAATATTTTTTAAAAACTTTTTTAACTTTTTAAAGCTATTTTTTAAAACTTTTTTAATGTTAACCCCTAGATAGCCTTACACCAAATCCCCACTAACTTCCACCCACCCCAGCTAGCTAAATATATAATTTTGAAATATTGAAATTAATTAATAAAATAAATTTAACCCCTGAGGGTTAAAAAAAAAAGTTAACCATCAGGGGTTAAAAAAAAAAATCAGATCACAGTAAAATATAGTCATTGCCAATTAATCACTGTAGTCAGTGATCAACTGGCAGCAAAGGGGTGGGATTTCACTTTAACTTTATTTATTATTTTTTTACTGGGAGAAGATCACTGCTGATCCGTCTCTCTGCACTTCACACTGACCGAGGAAGAGCAGGGAGGTGAACCAGGAGTCCCTGCAGCACATGTGCTGATCACAGCTGCAGGGACAGAGCGATCGGGTACTCCCAGTCTGCCTGGGATACCGAGGCAGACCGGAGGAACGTCAAGTCAGCGATGGCCGGAGGAACATTAGGTCCACGATGGATTTACTTTAGTAAATAACAGAAATTTTTCGTCATGTGTCCTTAACGGTAGGACAAGCATGACAGAAAATTCTCGTGTAGCGTCGTGAAGGGGTTAAATATATATATATATATATATAGTTAATACAATGCTAAACAAAAATCTGCACACCAGTCAAGCCATAAGACTTGCTTTTCCCACAGAAATCCCAAATCAGCAGTGATGTTACAACCGCAAAGGATTCTGGGTGGGCATATGCAACTATCCACATACTTCAGGTGGAAGGGGTTTTCAATCACAATTTTTCCCCACCATAACCTATTTATATATATATATATATATCTATATATATATAGATATATATATATATATAATAAAACAGCCTTATAAACATAAGGTTAAAGAAGTAACACACTAATTCTTCTAAAATAAATAATATTTTTGGCACAGAGATTATTCAGGTTATGAAAATGACACAAGCAACCATAATACTATATAACCTCATATCATTTTGTCATCACTGCAGATATAAAGTGTATTGTTTTGTATATTGGTGTATAGGTTTTTTGAGTCAACTATTTCCAACTCCTCCACTTTCTGAACTCATATACAATATAAATCAGACTTTTGCACGGTGGAATCACTTCTGACAAAATATTTTTTTTTCTGGAAGGCTGAATTTTGGTCATGTGGCAGTTCAACTTGACTGATTTTTGTTATGGAAGAAAGATTCAGGAAAATGAATCATGCGAGCCAAAAGGTGCAGAAATGGGCCAATCAGTGTGTTGTTACATGCATACATAAAAAATGTTTTACAATTTTCATGGTTCACAGATCAAGTAAGATAAAATAAACTGAATATATAATATATAAATACAGTTGTTGTTTTTTTTGTTTTTTTTACTGCTCTTCCTTTTCTGTCTCTAATGGTCACTTCTCACTTGATTTCTGAATAAAATCATCAAGTGACTATCCACTAGTCACCAATCTTTTTTTTACCACAAAAATAATCTATTTTTTTTTTTTTTGGTGCTACGGGGGAATTTAGCATCATGAAACTAAACAAGCATGTTATGCGTTTTGTTTATTTCATTACACAGTTACATTTCAGCTCGGGATTCAGGAATTCAAACAATCATCAAATCGGCACAAATTCAAATTCATATCTAATTATGAATCGAAACAAACATGTTCAACATTTTGTTTGTTTCAAACTCGGTTACATTTCAGTTCTGGATTCAGGAATTCAAAGGATGATCTGATCAGCACAAATTCAAATAAATTGCATTTTATAACTAAACAAATCTCCTAATCTAATAAATCTCATCTATCAACTACAACGCGCCACTCTCTATCTTTACAAAAATACAGCAGATATACCAGTTCTTTAGAGGGGTCATATGTGCAGGCTGTTTTAACGGGACACTAGAGGCACCCAGACCACTTCATATCATTGAAGTTGTCTGGGTACAGTGTCCCTTCTCCCCTAACCCTGCAATATATACCATTGCAGTTTTAAAACTCCGCAATGTTTAGATTGTGGTGTTGAGACTGCCTCTAATGGCTGTCTACCAGACAGTCACTAGAAGCACTCCCTGCAGTTTCACAGTTTGATTCTGTGAAACAATGATGGGCATCCTCACACTTTGCATGAGGACATGCAGTGTGTTTAAAAACACACATTTAGACTCTGTTAACTTACCTACTCAGAGATATTCCATTAATCCAATGATGGTGCCTCTTTTTATCTCTGTCATATTTTAAATTCTTTCCTGTTAGGCTCTGGCCTAGATCCTGAGGGCAAGGGTCATACCTCAAACGGTCAGATTTTAGAATAACTTGCCGGTCTTTAGAGTCTTTAGAATAATAAAACTGTATTTTCGCGTAAGCATAGAATCATACATACTGAGACAGAGACAATTTTACAGATGTGGTGGGTTTTGTCTCACACCGTCTTGAACACTGACAGATTTATGTGTGGACTCCATTTGTGTGCCTCTAAAAATTTTGATCTACTTTTGGTGATTCTGAAACTGTGCTGCAAAGTATATATATATATATTTGTTGTCACAAGGCTTTGAGTGGAGAGACAATGGATTGACACTGTCACATTATTTAAAGTGTTGCTGAGGAAGGTTAGGTTTGTACTTGATATGCATGAGTTGTCAGCTGGGCTCTGTGGCTCACTTACAGCCCCCAACAGGATATGGCAACCATGGAAACTACTGTGTATGTGTGCATATCTGTGCTTGTGTGTATATTTGTGATTGCATGTATGTGATTGTGTGTATAGATCTGTGATTTTATTTGTACATTTGTGGGTATGTGATGGTATTTGTGTATGTCTGTGATTATGTATGATTATGTGTCTATACCTGTAATTGTGTGAATGTATGTGATTGTGTGTATAGGTCTGTGACTGTATGTATGTTTATGATTGTATATATATATATATATGTGTGTGTATTTGTATCTGTGATTGTGTTTGTGTATGTCTGTGATTATGTGCAACTCTGTATGTCAGTGATTGCGTGCTTGTCTGTGTGTGTGTTTGTCTGTGTGTGTCTGTGATAGTTTGTGTGTATATATCTGTGATTATATTTGTGTGTGTATATCTGTGATTGTGTGTGTATGTGTATATCTGTGCATTTGTGTGTATGTATATTGATGTGTATGTTTTAAGTAGCTCCCTAATTTAGCATCCTTAAATATGGCAATCCAACATAAGGATAACAAATATTGGAGTTATCTACTAAACAAATGAAATAACAAAAATTAAGAAATGTGCTTTTGAAGTTTTATTAGATACATTAACCCCTTAAGGACACATGACATGAAATTTTATTACAGAAGTTTGGTCCTTAAGGGGTTAAAACATGGACTTTGTGTCTGCAGCACTAAGCCAAGCAATATTAACTAGGGAGATAAATAAGACCGGTACCTTTAATTAATTAATTATATATTTTATGTGCAGAGAATTTCTCTTTGCGCAATGTGGCCTGGGGTAGCAAATTAGATCATTACCTCTCTTCTTTCTGTTATTGTTCTTTTTATTTATTATTTCCCTTTTACAATATGTGCCAATATTATGGTGATTGGTAAAGTAAGAATAAAACATTTTGGATTTGGTATCATTCCATGTGCAAATGTTTATAGATTTGTTAAATGCTCTGTATTTTAGTTTTGTTTCCTGTATTAGTTTTGTTTTCACTCACTGTACAGCAAGGCTCGACAAATTCCAGGTGCCAGGCGCCTGGGTTTTGCCAGCTCTCTAGTTAGTGTGGCCGCTGAGGGAGCTTTGACAGCGGCCGTCATGTTTAACATTAAAGGCAGCCAGCCTAGGCAGCATTGTGGGCTGCGCATGAGGGAGCTTTCTGCTCCCTCGCGCTGTCTAATGATGTTGGGAGCCGGAATATGATGTCATTCCAGCCCCGGCATCATTACAGAGCGCGAGGGAGCAGAGAGGATCTACAGGCAGAGTACTGCTCCCTCAAACACAGGAGGAGAGCAGCCCCACTGGACCCCTGGAAAGACTCACTCAGCTCTCCCAAAGGGAGGGAGGCTGAGTGGCTTTCAATTAAAACAAAAATGTAAGTGTGTGTGAGTCTGTCAGAGTGAGTGTGTGTGTGTGTGTGAGAGAGAGAGCCTGTCTGTGTGTGTGTGTGTGTGCCTGAGCCTGTCAAGAGAGTGTGTGTGTGTGTCACATCATGCCATGTTCTGCGGAGATGTTTGGCTTTGGCTTCTGGTATCCAGTACTCTTTTTACAATTCTTGTTTAGTTTTTCTTGTTTTTTTGGTTTTCTATTCTATGTCTGGTTTTCTTTATGATGGGTTTTTCTGGGTTCATTCCTGTAATCCGTCCCTGGAATTCCCAGTCTCTTGGATTCATTTGAATGTTTGTTTTATGTTGCCACACCCGTGTTTTCCATCATTCCTTTTGTTTCAGTGTTCCTGCAGGCAGCTGCTCAAGTCTTCTGCCCTTTCTTGCAGATAAGGACTATGTGTGTTTTCTTTGGTTGGTTTAGTTTGCATTAGGCAGAGTAGGACCTGTCGAATATGGGGTACATTGGCGTTGTGGCAGGCTTATGCAATGTATGATCATATAATGTAACTAAATCCCCATACTTTTCATACATAGTGCTTAGTTATGTCTCCTCTTGTTTTGCCTATCATATCTTGTCTTGTTTTATTTTGTATTCCCAGTCCGTGTACAGTCCTGTCCAGCCCTGCCCCTGTTTAGTTAATGTTCCCTTATGTATTGTGTACATGTTCTGGGTTTAGCTTCCTATCTGTCTTGTTTTCTAGTACTGGATACATCTCAGCATTCATCTGCTCTGGCTTCCACTAAGCTGCTACAGGGTCTTGGTTTGTGGCCGCTCAAACGCTGGTGCTCAACACCAGGGGGCGTGCGGTTACCCTGCACTGGGCCCTGTAATCCACGCTTAAGACTCCCAACTTCTCATCAGGCACTCAGGGGTCCCGGTTTCCGTACCGCCACCCATGACAGTGTGTGAGCCTGTCAAGAGTGTGTGTGAGTCTTTCAGAGTGTGTGCATGCGAGCCTGTTGTCAGCCTAAGAGTGTGTGTGAGCCTGTCAAGAGTGTGCGTGTGTGTCTCTGTCAGAGTGTGTGTGTGTGTGTGTGTGTGAGCAAGTCTGTAAGATAGAGAGAGTGTGTGTGTGTGTGTGTGAGCCTGTCAAGAATGTGTGTGTGTCTCTGTCAGAGTATGTGTGTGTGTGAGCCTGTCAGAGAGTGAGTGTGTGTGTGTGAGAGAGCCTGTCAGAGAGAGTGTGTGTGTGTGTGAGAGCCTGTCAAGAGTGTGTGTGTGTGTGTGAGAGAGCCTATAAAGAGTGTGTGTGTATGTAAGAGAGCCTATCAAGAGTGTGTGTGAGAGCCTGTCAAGAGTGTGTGTGTGCGTGTGTATGCTTTTAGGTATCTGCCCCCTCTGATTGCATGAGGAAGGTGTTTTTACTCACCCTTTTCCCCCATTTTCTCACGCCGTGCCAGTTTCGCCATGGCCGGTACCATCAATCTTTATGATCTCAGCTAAGCCAATGCTTTCCCTTAGGAAAGCATTGGGAGGATTTTGTGCATGTGCAGCAAATGTACCAATCTGCATCTCCTCATAGAGATGTGTTAAATTAATGAATCTCTATGAGGAACATTCAGCGCCTCCATGCAGAGCTTGGAGACACTGAATCTGGGTGCTGCACGTGGTGCAGCAGTGACTCAGGACTCTCTAGTGGCCGTCCGAGTGACTGTCACTAGAGGTGTTACTAATCAGCAATGTAAACAATGCCTTTTCGCCAAAAGCAGGCAAGCGGGGTACAAAATTTGGATGGCGGGACAGGACCAAAAAACAGGACCGACCTGCTAATATTGCAATAACTAAAATACAACAAATATAAAAAGAATAGTGTTAAACAATATATTTAGCACTGTGCTGAGAGGCAGAAGCCCACACTGGGGGTGGTTTGGTCCTATGGCGGCGCTACATTGATGATGTTCTCATCATTTGGGATGGTACTATAGAGGATTTAAACCTTTTTTTAGGCCAGATTAATGATAATGATTATAATCTAAAATTTACCTCCACAGTTAGTAACTCCTCGATCAATTTCTTGGATTTAACCTTATACATTGAACATGATCAGTTAAAAACTAAAACTTATTTCAAACCTACAGATTGTAATACAGCCATTGAATATTCAAGTACCCATTACCCCTCTTGGCTAACGAATATTCCTAAAAGTCAGTTTACCCGACTTAGGAGAAACTGCACAGACAATAAAGTTTTCTTAGAACAATCCACAATTATAAAACAAAGATATGTAGAGAAGGGCTATAATGTTAAAAATATGGAATTAGCCGAATTGGAAATATTAAATACAGATAGATCTCTTTTTTTGTCTAATAAAAATAAAAGCAAAAATGACCAAACAATAGAACCCATTTCTAATCACATTGCTCCTAAACATAATTTGAACAATAGATTTACGAGTAAAAATAAAAATAAAAATATAAGTAACAATAAATTTGAATTTGCCTTCATTACCCAATACAATTCGCAAGCTAAAAAAGTTGAAAAAATACTCAAAAAACATTGGTATATTTTAATGAAGGATGATATTTTGAAACATGTATTACCAAAATTTCCAACAGTAATATATAAAAAATCTACCAATCTCAAAAATAAACTAGCACCGAGTTTATTACCTGTAACACCTGTATGTAACAATGTTCTTCAGATTCCGATTATCGGCTTTTATAGTTGCGGCCATTGTTCCACGTGTAAATATCAAAAAAAGAAAGTCACAGATTTTATAGGAACATATACAAAAAAATCATATAACATAAAAAAACATATTCATTGCTCCTCCACGTTTGTCATATATTTATTACAATGTGGTTGTGGAGCTCAATATGTTGGTCGCACGTCCAGAAAACTACATACTAGAATTCTAGAACATTTTAATAATATAAAGAGAAATAAATCAGATCACAGTGTCCCTAGGCACTGTAACTCTTGTCCTTCTTTTAGCTGGAATTCTTTCCAAGCTTTTGGCATTGACTCAGTTCAGATGGGTTGGAGAGGAGGAGACAAAAATCAAGAATTAATTAGAAAAGAAGCTCTGTGGATCTTTAATCTTAGTACTTTACACCAAGGACTCAATCAAGAGATAGACCTTCAGGGTCTTATTTAATGGTATATTTGTCTATGTATATATATGCATGTATATGTATATGTTCATATACATTCCACATATGTGCAATTTATATGCTTGTCCTTCCTCTCATTTCTTTATAGACTTTGGGTTAATGTGGTCTGCATCTATGCTCTATTATATGGATGTGTCATTTGATTTGTATTCAATGGGTTGCATTGTAGGATGTATATTTATATGCACATATAGATTTTTTATTTCTTCAATATATTTTTTTTTAAATATTATATTCTTTAATTTAACTATATCATTATATAGTTACATTTTCTTTTTTATTTTTATTTTTATTTATATATTTTTTTTTATTCCTATTTTTATTTAATTCATTTTATTTTATATTTATATTTATATTTATATTTATTTTTATTTTTATTTATATTTTTATTTATTTTATTTATATATTCATTTTTTCTATTTAGATATATATGTGTATTTTATGCCCACACCCTCCAATGCAGCCCCCTATGCTTTGTTCTTGTGTTCAGATGTCTCAGGCTGTTTTTTGGTCTTTCGTTTTATATTTTGTCTAGGTTTCGATCTTTTGCCATGTGCGCATGCGCGCTTCTCGCACGCATGCGCAATAGAAATACGGAACTGTCTCTTCAATTTTTCGTCATATCCTTGCGTCTTTGTGCGTTCCACGGATGGAACGCACGCCGATCAACAGAAGAACGCAATCAAGAGGAGATTTCTACCGGTATAAAAACCGGAGAAATGGAAGTATAGAAGTATCCCTGATGAAGTCCTACACCCTACAGGACGAAACGCGTTGGATTTCTATATTGGACTTATTTTATATTGTTTTAATTGTTTTATTTGTATTTTTGGCTACTCATTTATAACTACTCCTGTTCATCCCTATTCCTGGATTGATGACAACATTGCATGGAGTTCCAAGTTATTGAGAGATACGCTCTTTGTGATTTACACACATGTAAGTGTGACCAATAAATGTGATTTTGTACTTTTTATAACAAACTTCACTATTCTGTTTTTTCCTTTATTTTTATATATCCTATGAGGTAATTCTCTAATTCATCCATCGGATTACATACTGCCCCTGGGTGGGCGAGAAGCTCTATTTCACGCGCGTTTGTGAGTGCATCTATAATCATTTTTATTCATAAAGTTGAATTACTTAACTGTATCACGCTATGTCAAATTTCTGATTTTTATACAGAATTCATACGGATTTCACTTTCCATCAGGTTGTTGTATATTTTATATAGTAACCTACACGTATTCTGGGTGTTTTCCACTTTTTCATTATTTCACATTGTTTCTTGGGTGTCTGTGAGGTACACCTAGGAATTCTTCCAGTTATACGTTTTATTTTGTAGTGTATATACTATTTTCTGTTTATATTATTTGTCACTTCACTATTGTATATCACTACTTTATTTGTTTCTGATGGCTTCATATAATGTTTACGATGAGATCAAAAATGAGAGGAAACAACGAGTTGATGTTTTGTTTAAGGGGGGCCCTAGATCCACAGATAGTTCTCTGAATCACAAATTTATTCAATTAGAGAGACTATTTGAAAAAGAAACCCGAAAATGGTGGGAAATTACATCACTTGAACAATATTTAGCATATGATATTATTCCTCGTGGCTTAAGAGTTTTAAAAACTCCTGCTTTTGGTTTAGAAGATAAAACTCTAATGCAAGATTGGCATGATGCCAACCATGAATGTTCTAGGAAATATATGACCAGTTTAATCAATTATCAAAAAAGATCACTGAAAGTGTTAGAAGAGGAAATTGGAAAAATGGAAATAGATATATCTACACATACGGAGTTAAAAGCAGTAGAAAATAATTATAAGATCCTTAAAGAAAAAATAAAAGAGGTAGATGATAAAGTTTCCAATACAAAATCTATAAAATTTAGAAGAGATCAAGACGATTACCAAAAGGGAAATCAACGCAATTGGTCTAGATCTAAAAATGATTACAGACATTCAGAGAATTATCCCATTCAAAACTACAGATCTCCCAGATCTATGAGTTTTCGTTCCAAAAATTTTTTTAATAGACGTCCTTCCAATTCCAATTCTAATTTCCAATCAAATGTCTATAAAGACCAAACTCCAAAGGATAGTCTAAAAAAGTCATATGCTTTAAAATCTTATTCCCATAATTCTAATTACCATCTTTCAAAGAAATCCCCCAATCATCCTAGATATTCTAAAGGAAATCAGGAAGTTTTTTTAGACAAGGAGCGAGACCAAAAACTAAATCACACGCAATATTCAATTCACACTCAAAACAGGTTCCAAATGCTCAAATCTCCTATAAAAAAGAGACCACATTTAGAAATGGAAGAGGAAGATCCTCCATTCATCTGGCATACAGACAAAATTAAATGATACAAACGATTCTGAAGGCATTTTCAATTTATCTGATACAGTTCTATCTACACAAGAACTATCGTTACTAAAGAAGGGTTTAAAATTTGCCCCTGCTTCTAATTGCAATTCTTTTAATTTATATTTAGACAATCAAAAATTTTTGAGAAAACTTACTTTAAAAAGATTTTTTAAAGGAAAAGACCTTATTTCAAATAGTGTGGAACAAAATGACACCAATCCAGGTAATGAAGTTGTTCCATCAGTGGAACCAAAAATTATTCATACTTCTTTAAAACCAAAATCTACTTTTTTTCCATGGGCAGCTAAAAGCAAATTTTTAGAAGTATTTAATGAGTTGGTACAAGAGGATCTAAACAAAATTGTAGAAAACAAATTTAAACCCAATCTTACTCAAAAAGAAAAATTAGCATTAAAAGCTTTAACTGACAATAAAAGTATAATTATAAAGGAAGCCGATAAAGGGGGTGGGGTTGTTATTATAAATAGATCGTACTATCTAAAAGAAGCTTATAATATCCTTCATGATCAAAATACCTATCAAATTTTGGAAAAAAACCCCACCTCCGAGTTCTTGATGGATCTTAAGTCATTGTTATTAAAAGGTATAGATAATCAAATAATCAATCAAGATGAATTCCAATACATTTTTAATTCTAATTGCCGGGTGGCAGTTTTTTATTTCTTACCCAAGATTCATAAGAATGCAAAACAACCACCCGGTCGCCCTATTATAAGTGGAATAAACTCTTTGTCTTGTAATCTTTCAGAATATGTGGATGTATTCCTTCAACCATATGTCCCTTTACATCATACCTTTATAAAAGATACTAAACATATTCTGCAGGATTTACAATCGGTTTGTTGGAAATCTTCATATATTATGGCTACTGCCGATATTACAGCCCTATACTCTAACATCCCTCATAATAAAGGTATTACATGTATTAAAGAAACACTATTGGCATATAAAGATATGCAAGATATCCAGATTGAATTTTTGATGGATTGTATTCATTTTGTTTTATCTAAGAACTTTTTTTGGTTCAATGGGCAATTTTTTCTCCAGCGATGTGGCGTCGCCATGGGAACCAAATTCGCCCCTAGTTTCGCCAATCTGTACGTGTCCCATTGGGAACAACAACATGTCAGGTTGGGGGATTTAACTGGGGGTGGTTTGGTCCTATGGCGGCGCTACATTGATGATGTTCTCATCATTTGGGATGGTACTATAGAGGATTTAAACCTTTTTTTAGGCCAGATTAATGATAATGATTATAATCTAAAATTTACCTCCACAGTTAGTAACTCCTCGATCAATTTCTTGGATTTAACCTTATACATTGAACATGATCAGTTAAAAACTAAAACTTATTTCAAACCTACAGATTGTAATACAGCCATTGAATATTCAAGTACCCATTACCCCTCTTGGCTAACGAATATTCCTAAAAGTCAGTTTACCCGACTTAGGAGAAACTGCACAGACAATAAAGTTTTCTTAGAACAATCCACAATTATAAAACAAAGATATGTAGAGAAGGGCTATAATGTTAAAAATATGGAATTAGCCGAATTGGAAATATTAAATACAGATAGATCTCTTTTTTTGTCTAATAAAAATAAAAGCAAAAATGACCAAACAATAGAACCCATTTCTAATCACATTGCTCCTAAACATAATTTGAACAATAGATTTACGAGTAAAAATAAAAATAAAAATATAAGTAACAATAAATTTGAATTTGCCTTCATTACCCAATACAATTCGCAAGCTAAAAAAGTTGAAAAAATACTCAAAAAACATTGGTATATTTTAATGAAGGACGATATTTTGAAACATGTATTACCAAAATTTCCAACAGTAATATATAAAAAATCTACCAATCTCAAAAATAAACTAGCACCGAGTTTATTACCTGTAACACCTGTATGTAACAATGTTCTTCAGATTCCGATTATCGACTTTTATAGTTGCGGCCATTGTTCCACGTGTAAATATCAAAAAAAGAAAGTCACAGATTTTATAGGAACATATACAAAAAAATCATATAACATAAAAAAAATATTCATTGCTCCTCCACGTTTGTCATATATTTATTACAATGTGGTTGTGGAGCTCAATATGTTGGTCGCACGTCCAGAAAACTACATACTAGAATTCTAGAACATTTTAATAATATAAAGAGAAATAAATCAGATCACAGTGTCCCTAGGCACTGTAACTCTTGTCCTTCTTTTAGCTGGAATTCTTTCCAAGCTTTTGGCATTGACTCAGTTCAGATGGGTTGGAGAGGAGGAGACAAAAATCAAGAATTAATTAGAAAAGAAGCTCTGTGGATCTTTAATCTTAGTACTTTACACCAAGGACTCAATCAAGAGATAGACCTTCAGGGTCTTATTTAATGGTATATTTGTCTATGTATATAAATGCATGTATATGTATATGTTCATATACATTCCACATATGTGCAATTTATATGCTTGTCCTTCCTCTCATTTCTTTATAGACTTTGGGTTAATGTGGTCTGCATCTATGCTCTATTATATGGATGTGTCATTTGATTTGTATTCAATGGGTTGCATTGTAGGATGTATATTTATATGCATTATATTCTTTAATTTAACTATATCATTATATAGTTATATTTTCTTTTTTATTTTTATTTTTATTTTTATTTATATATATTTTTTTATTCCTATTTTTATTTAATTCATTTTATTTTATATTTATATTTATATTTATTTTTATTTATATTTTTATTTATTTTATTTATATATTCATTTTTTCTATTTAGATATATATGTGTATTTTATGCCCACACCCTCCAATGCAGCCCCCTATGCTTTGTTCTTGTGTTCAGATGTCTCAGGCTGTTTTTTGGTCTTTCGTTTTATATTTTGTCTAGGTTTCGATCTTTTGCCATGTGCGCATGCGCGCTTCTCGCACGCATGCGCAATAGAAATACGGAACTGTCTCTTCAATTTTTCGTCATATCCTTGCGTCTTTGTGCGTTCCACGGATGGAACGCATGCCGATCAACAGAAGAACGCAATCAAGAGGAGATTTCTACCGGTATAAAAACCGGAGAAATGGAAGTATAGAAGTATCCCTGATGAAGTCCAACACCCTACAGGACGAAACGCGTTGGATTTCTATATTGGACTTATTTTATATTGTTTTAATTGTTTTATTTGTATTTTTGGCTACTCATTTATAACTACTCCTGTTCATCCCTATTCCTGGATTGATGACAACATTGCATGGAGTTCCAAGTTATTGAGAGATACGCTCTTTGTGATTTACACACATGTAAGTGTGACCAATAAATGTGATTTTGTACTTTTTATAACAAACTTCACTATTCTGTTTTTTCCTTTATTTTTATATATCCTATGAGGTAATTCTCTAATTCATCCATCGGATTACATACTGCCCCTGGGTGGGCGAGAAGCTCTATTTCACGCGCGTTTGTGAGTGCATCTATAATCATTTTTATTCATAAAGTTGAATTACTTAACTGTATCACGCTATGTCAAATTTCTGATTTTTATACAGAATTCATACGGATTTCACTTTCCATCAGGTTGTTGTATATTTTATATAGTAACCTACACGTATTCTGGGTGTTTTCCACTTTTTCATTATTTCACAGAAGCCCACACACCTCACTATGTTAGTGGCCACCATGCTCCCCTGTTCCTCTTGCCAGCCCTCCCTTACTTCTGTATCCCACCCACAAGAGGAGTCCAGAACTAACTAATATGCTGGAAAGTCCACCTCTGTACTACAGAAATAACAACTCAAGCTAATTGTTTTGTTCTTCTGTGAGCCTCGTCATCTTGCCTGAATCAAACATTCTGAATCAAAAATCACAGATCAAGTTGTGCAAATCTTACAAATTGTGTTTATCACTCTATTTGTAGTATCTTTATTTATTACCCAAGGAGATGTAGGCTTGTTGGGTGGGAGCACATATCTAGCATATAAACATGAACTATTGCAGCATACTTAACATCTACACACATCTACACACAGGGCCTCCATCAGGGCATGACAACCATGACGACTGCTCAGGGAGTCCCAGGCCCAACATTACTTACGTGCATATATATATATATATATATATATATATATAGCAATTACTGCTATATATATGTGCATCGTTGGGCCCCCCAGCTACCTGTTACTGCAAGGGGCCCAGCACACTCCATCTTCCCTTCCCAGCTGCTTTGTGTAGGTCTCGTGAGCACCGTGGAGCATTGCCATGGTAACCTGGGACCAAGCTCTAACGACCGTAGCATTCACAAAGCTTAGAGCAAAGTCTTGTGAGTGCCACGGTCGTCAGAGTGTTGCCAGGGGTTACCATGGCAATGCTCTGCGTGACTCACGAGACTTAGAGCAGCTGGAAAGTGAAGATGGAGTGTGCTGGGCCCCCCCGCAGTAACAGGTAGCCGGGGGGCCCGCACCAAGCCACCGTACCACCAGGAATGTGATCTCCCCCCCTCACTGGACAGAGGTAAGACACATGGAGGAGGGGGAGAAAACAAAATGTATAATAATAATAAAAATAAATGGGAAAAAAATAATAATAATGTAGGCTCTCCTCCTACATTATGCATTTTACACACTATACTATAACATTTACACACACTATACACTATACTACAACATTTACACACACTACATGCTTACACAAACACACACTCTGCAATCACTACACACACTGCAACCACTACACAAACAGTCTCTTCATGCACTACATATACTACATCCTTACACAATCACACACTCTGCAGTCATTACACACACACTACATCCTTACACAAACACACACTCTGCAGTTACTACACACACTACAATCACTACACAAACACACTCTTCATTCACTACATACATTGCATCCTTACACAAACACACACTCTGCAGTCACTACACACACTACACTCTTACACAAACATATACTGCATCCTTACACAAACTCTGCATTCATTACACGCACTACATCCTTACACAAACACACTCTCTTCATTCACTACATACACTACGTCTTTACACAAACACACACTCTGCAGTCACTATACACACACTATATCCTTACACAAACATACACTCTGCAGTCACTATACACACACTACATCCTTACACAAACATACACTCTGCATACACTATACACACAATACATCCTTACACAAACACACACTCTGCAGTCACTATACACACACTACATCCTTACACAAACACACACTCTGCAGTCACTAGACACACACTACATCCATTACACAAACACACACTCTGCAGTCACTATACACACACTACATCCATTTCACAAACACACACTCTGCAGTCACTATACACACACTACATCCATTATACAAACACACACTCTGCATCTAAAACACACAAACCTATATACATTATATAAACATATAATCTGCATCCACTGTACACGCTGTATCCATGACACACATACCTCATCCACTTTACACATTCTACATCCACTATGCACACACCACATTCACTACAAACACACACTTTATCCTTGTGGGTAGACTTGGTGGGAGGCCCTTTGAGCAGACTCGGGTGTGGCTCTATGGGTGAACTCGGGTGTAGCTCTATGGGTGAACTCGGGTGTGGCTCTATGGGTGAACTCAGGGGCAGGCCTCAGGGGCCCAGAACTTAAGCTTTGTCAGGGGCCCAAAAATATTTGATGGCAGCCCTGCCTACAAAGTGACTAGGGCACTATAGCATTACAAATACACCAGCACATTATATTAACACAGCTAGAAAGCTGCCAATCAGGAAGAGCAGGTCAGATACAATGCTCGGAAATGTTATCTAGTCAACACAAGTGACAATTATTGTCTGGTAGTTTCAATGTGTTATTATAAATATGTAATATGCAATGCTGACTCATTAAAACAACTTGTTTTAACAAACTAACATGCTCATGCAAACATAAAAACATTTTTTCATGGAAATTCTGGTTCAACGAGTGTCTGTTATAACAGATTCATGTGTATTTTGCTTATCATTTTCTCTCATTTAATCAGTCAGTTAAGACTTAAGTATTTAAACTGTGATGCTGATAAGTTGCATAATTGTAGATGTTCCAAAATGATAAATTAACAAGAAATAAATGATAACATATGACCCCCAGGACTTGAATATAGGTTTACATTTTTTAAGAAGAGAAAACAACCATTTCACAAAATATAGAATCTTTGACCTAAATCATGACATTGAGGATGCTTACTATGCTGTGCACTTGCAGTATGCATGTGTACTTTGTGTATATAAATATTAATATATATAATGCATTGTACATTTTTACATTATAACTGCCTCCCTTTTCATTCATATTGAGCGTCTTGCAGTAATCTCAAAAGACTGATATTTGGGCAGAAACCCGCCTATGTTCACATACTTGGGTCTTATTTGGGAAATTACTTCTGAAAGTTGCACGTTTCATGTTTTGTGACTTTTTAGAGTATTGTATAATAAAGTGCTTATGCAATATATGCAATTTTTTTTATTAACAGCATTAAAGTGCAGAACCATGAATGTGGTTAATAAAATGCTTCTATGTGTTATATGTGCAAACAATTTTGCAAGTGCAAGACCATAAAGTGCATTCAATATATTTATAAAACTCAGTGATCAATAGTAATACTATATATTTGTGAACAAAATGTTCACAGTATGTTTCCTTGAAATATTGATGGGACCTCGACATTTGACTTGCTTTCTAGAATATCCTCCACATGTGTCAGCTAATATATTTTTAGATTCTGTACACAGACTGTCATGAGGTTTGTTTTTGTGCTTGCCCATTGTTTGTCTTGCTGTAGATTATATGTGATCATTATATGCTTCTAGTTGTTGCCGATGAAAAAACCTTTTAAATCTTGTCAATTTTAGGCCTTACATTTTGGTTGCAAGATAAATGCAAAGGAAATAGTGTATAATTTTCTGTATTATATGAGAATATTAAGACTTTATTTTGCTAAATAAAACCAAAATAATACTATTCACAATGTTGTTAAAACAATACAAATAAGTTGATATTTCCTAATTGCACTGTGATATTATTTACTTCCGCAATATGTAAGCAGCGATACCCTATACAAGATGCCCATATGGAAACTGGATCTTACATAGAATTACCAGATTTTACTAATTTCATGACGTAAAGTCATGATTTTATAAAGGACACGGAGGCGAGTATTATGCTTTTCTCTTTCTTTTATTCCTCAGCAGCAAAAGAAAATATTGTGTGTGTGTGTATATATATATATATATATATATATATATATATATTCAATGAAAAAAAAAAAGGAAAAAACAATTCAATAACACTACATCATTACTCTTAAAGGGTTAACCAAGTACCACATATGAACAAATCAGAGTGTCCCTATTAAAATAAAGTCCCATGTGACCCTAAGCCACTCCTCTTTCTTTTGGTGTTGCCGATGGACACTCCAATAGCTCGCAATGATATAACCAGTAGCTGTATAAAGAACAATGAGTCCAGTAGAAGATGACATCGGAAAAAAAAACCAGAAGAAAAAAAACTCCATACGAACACATCCGGCCATGCATGGACCATTATGGCACTCCAATTAGGAAGCTGTAAAACAGAGAAACGAGATGGAAAAATATGTTCTTGGATAATATTTTTCCACGTTCATATTCCAACACTATCTAAACACTAGATCATTCTCCTGTTATTTAATCAAATGGAAGTAAAATAACACATTATCACATGGCTCAAGTCCCATAACATACCTTACATTCCCAGAGGAGGGCAACTTACCGCTATTGGGTGAGATAATACTCGCCTCCGTGTCCTTTATAAAATCATGACTTTACATCATGAAATTAGTAAAATCTGGTAATTTTATTAAAGGACACGGAGGCTCTTATTATGCTAGTTCAAAGCTGTGTGATCACTGACGTGGAAAAATGGGAAACCGGGCGGAAATAAAATTCCCGGAATGTAGATTCTCTCGACCAATCGGCCGCTCGGAGGAGATCTTCCACTTTACAGCCTAAGGAAAAAGCTTTTGATGCCATCGCACCCCTCACTGAATGTGCTCCATATGTGGAAGTATTAATGCCTGCCGACGTCATGATCCATTTGACCCAGCGGGATATGGTGACTGTAGAAACCCGGACAATGTGGTTGTCGAATAGCCAGGAACAGGTCCGCATATTGAGGGTCTCAGACCACCGCCATCTTTGTTTCATACTCCTTGAGACAGGCTTCTGGGCATAAATTACTGTTATGTGGAAAAGCTGGGTAAAAACCCTTGTGATAGACGTTTTCGTACATCTCGATATATCAAAGGCCACCCCTTCCACTGTATATGAGCGTGCCTGAATGTCCAATGCTCGTACATCTGAGACCCGTTTACATGAGATGAGACAAAACAGCATAACCAATTCTGCGGTGAGTTGCTTGATCGACAGGTCTTCGTTCCTTGGCCAATTTTCAAAAAGTCGGAGAACGAGGCTCACATCCCATAACTCGGAATACCTAGGCCGTGGTGGTCGTGCAAATTTGATGCCACGTAGGAGTCGACATACCATCGGATGTTTCCCTGTTTGAATTCCATTCCAACCTATGTGGCCTGCTGAGATAGCTGATCTATATAGATTAATTGTACGATACGCCAGGCCGTGGTCGAAAAGTGAAGTGAGGAAACCCAAGACTTGACTCACAGTTGCAGATATGGGATCCACGTGTTTTTCCACGCACCAACTATGCCATGCGTTCCAGGCATACAAATATGATTTCTTTGTACCTGGGGCTCCTGCCAGTAGGTCCAGAGTTGTTTGTGGAACATTTGGGATGTCAAAGAGTCCCCTGAGAGGAGCCATGCCAAAAGCTTGAGATGTCCCTGCAGTATGAGGGGATGTGGATTGCCATAGGGATCCAGGAGAATGTTGGCGTGTACCGGTAGTAACCTCAGGAGATCTATGGAGAGTTCCAGGAGTGTAGGGAACCAGGGTTGAGACGTCCAGAAGGGAGATACAAGGATTAGGGAGTTCCGGTGTCATCTGAGGTGCAGCAAGGTCCGTGCGATGAGAGAAAAAGGGGGGAAGGCGTAATGTTTGGCGTTCGGCCACTGTTGTCGGAAAGCGTCCATCGCTAGAGCCTCCGGATCCGGCCTCCAACTGAAAAACCTCAGTAATTGTTTGTTTAATCGTGAGGTGAACAGGTCAATATCCAATGGCCCCCACAGTGATTGCAAATGGCTGAAGGTGGCCGGGTTCAGCCGCCAGTCGCTGGCATCTCGTATATGTCTGGAGTTCCAGTCTGCTACTACATTGCTCATCCCCGGGATGTATTCCGCTTGCACTGATATGTTGCGATCCAGGCAGAACTGCCAGAAGTCCTTCGCTAATTCCGCATGTATTGCCGACCTCGTGCCCCCGAGGTGGTTGATATAACGGACCGCTGAAACGTTGTCCATACGTAACAGGATGGAACAGTTGGTCGACACGTTTAAAAGACTCCGTAGAGCAAACAAACCTGCCAACAGTTCGAGGCAATTGATATGAAGTCCCTGTTCCTCTATGGACCATCTTCCTCCGGTGGAGAAACGTCCGCAGCGCGCACCCCAACCGAGCAAACTTGCATCGGATTCCACTATGAGGCCTGGGGCTGTTCCAAAGTTCGCATGGCCATTCCAGGCTTCCATGTGCTGTAGCCACCACTTGATTTCGTCTTTGGCGGCACAGTCGAGAAGAACAGAATCTGAGTACAAGTGCCCCAAACAAAGGTATTTTGCCTTTAGTCATTGAAGTGCCCTGTAGTGTAGGGGTCAGGGCAAGATGGCCTGAATTGACGCCGAGAGGAGGCCGACAATCCTGGCCAGTTGTCTCAAAGTAAGGACAGGACGTGCTAGCGTCCGCCTGAGCTCCTTTTTGATGGCCTTGACTTTGGCCGTTGGGAGTAGGAGTGTTCCGGTCACCGCGTCTATGGTGAATCCCAGGAATTCTATTGCTTGCGAGGGTTCGATGACCGACTTCTCCCAATTGATCAGAAAACCCAGGTTTTCTAACAGATTTCTCATCCAAGAAAAATGTTCGTGCAACAGATGCGGGTCCTGCGCCATGATGAGGATATCGTCCAGGTATATTATGAGCCGCACTCCCCTGCTGCATAGGAGGGCGACCACTGGTTTCATGAGCTTTGTGAAGCACCAGGGGGCCGATGAGAGACCGAACGGTAGGCATTTGAATCGCCACATTACCATCGGAATTGCAGGAACTGTTGGCAGTCATCGGCCATTAGGACCGTGAGATATGCGTCCTTTAAGTCGAGTTTGAACATCCAATCCCCTGTGAGGAGGAGGTCCCGGAGAGAGTGTATACCTTCCATCTTGAAGTTATGGTATGTGACAAACATGTTTAAAGGTCTCAAGTTGATGACTGGGCGAACGCCTCCGCCTTTTTTGGGTACCAAGAATAGGTTGCTTAGGAAACCCGGGGTGAGAGGGTGGATTGTATAAATTGCCCCCTTGGAGGCTAGGGCCTGGACCTCTTGGGTTATCAACTCTTGATCCCGAGCGGGGAACACCATGCGGTTGGGGGATTTCAGTTGAACAGGGCATTGCACAAAATCTATAGAGTAGCCCTGGACCGTGTGGAGCACCCAGGCATCCACAGTGAGCCTGCGCCATGCCTTGACAAAATGGCCCAGTCTGCCCCCACCATTGTGAATGACAACATATGAGGAGGTAGTGCACTTACCATAAGGTCGTCGGGCATATGAAGAACCTCTGGATCCTCGGGGTTGCCACTGTCTGCCTCGAACGGGGAAGAACGGTGAGGCTTGTTTGGGTTCCGGAGGTGTGAATCTGGATTGTACGGAGCCACGAGAGCCCCGGTATGAGCTCCGGAGCGAGCGGCCCGGCAGACGTCCCCGATATCTGCCGGCCCTGCCAAAAACTCTCTGATGGAACACTGGCTTCATGTTGGCTTGAGCCTTATCAAGTGCCGTAAAGGTGCCCACATACGTGCCTAGTTCTTTCACAAAGTTATCCCCAAATAGGAGGGCTTTTGCCTGGGGACCCGGCTCTGAGATAGCTAGGCTTTACTAGCTTAGGCTCTATTTTAATTAGGATCGCTTTGTGTCTTTCTGTGGCCAACGCCGTATTAGCGTTGCCCAGAAGACATACAGCACGCTGGATCCACCCTCTGAGGGCTTCCAGATCCAGCGGTGCACCTCCTGCCAACGCGATTTCGACCATGTCGAACATCTTCGCGATTGGTCCGAGGATGTCCAATACCTTATCCTGGCAATTCCGCCAGGCAAAATCCAGGCCCTTCTTGGCCTTCCAGCCCGATTTACCCAAAAATTGGGCGATTTTTGGGTCCACCTCCGGGGTGGCACACGCCATATCCGGGATCGTGGGGCGTGGACATTCTGCCCGCAGTTTGTTCCGTGCCACCTTATCCAGTGGTTTTCTGATGCGGGCAGCGATATACTTCGCTACGTGGTCCAGTGGGTACCACTCGGAGGATCTCGGGTGTTGTAGGGTGTCCGGGTTGAACAATGGTTCGCCCTGAGGGTCAACTAGGGCGGAGTCGTCGGCTCCGTCTTTGGGGTCCATATCCGTTAATGTGATGGAGTCAAATTCCAGCATATGATTATTAGAATCATCAGAGTCCTCCTCCTTGGACTCACTCTGTGCCTCCTCTTGCTCCGATTCAGAGTCGGAGGATTCGATTAGGGCCCATTTCCTCACCGATTTTGCCCGGTGTGGGGCTCTAAGTTGTGGTCCAACCACAGGTTCTGTGACAGGACGTGCCCTGTCCATCTGTAGGTTTTTGGAGGCATACTCGTCTAAATGGCGAGACTTTTTAGCAGCTTTACGCCCACTAGGGGCCACCGGTTTGTTTTCTGGGGGGTTAGCCATGGGGTTTGGCGCCAATTGCGTGGCTCTCATCGCATTGGTTATGGAATGAGATAAATTATCCGACATGGCACCCATGGCGGTGAATATGGCCTGGGTCACAGACTTCGCCATAGCCGCGTCTAAGAGAGAATGTAACTCCTCTGAGTCCATATGCTCTTGCGCTGTTTCCAGCGCTGTGGATATTTTGGGCCCTTGCAAGGGTGAGGTGGTTATGGTGGCCCTAGGCTTTGTGGCACTATTTGCTACGTTCTCAGCCTGCATGTCTGGGGTGGGAAGGACAGTAAGTACAGGCAGAATAGTAAAGTATACCCACTAACAGGCTATTAATATGGATGAATCCCAAATAGAATAATACCAAAAGACTAGCAGGCACCAGGCACCAATTTAACCAAATTGCTAATTAGGCACAGACAACAATCAAATTGCAGCAAGCTCACAAGTGTTCCCTCAGGAATAAGCTCCTGGGGAACACCGGAAGACTTGCCGAGCAACAAGGACCAACTCCCGCCCCCAAACGAGCAGTATTGGCCGCGCTAACAAAAGCGCGGCAAAACTGCCAACCCCAAGATGGCTGCCGCGATGCGCACCTGCGGTGTGCGCATGCGCAGGCGGCCGCAGCTGCAGTGACAACCGTGGATCACGGGGACCGCAACCGGCAGCGGTACCCGTGCGAAGGGAAGCCCAGGTAGTGGAGGGAATGGGGGGGAAAACGGTCGGGAAATAAACAAACCGACCGGAGGGGGAAGGGAGGGGAGGAGAGAGGGGAAGAAGTGCAGGGAGGACAAGCCCAATAGGGAGGACAAAACAGGAAAAAGGTATTAACACATCAAAACCTGATATAAGTAAAGGAGGGAACAAGTAATCTGACTGAAACAGCAAAAACACATTTTAACTGTCAGAAACATCGGAGGATAAAAATCTTGTACTTATCTGAGGCTGCAGCAGCAAAAGAAAGAGGAGTGGCTTAGGGTCACATGGGACTTTATTGTAATAGGGACACTCTAATTGGTTCATATGTGGTACTTGGTTAACCCTTTAAGAGTAATGATGTAGTGTTATTGAATAGTTTTTTCCTTTTTTTTTTCATTGAATATATATACAATATTTTCTTTTGCTGCTGAGGAATAAAAGAAAGAGAAAAGCATAATAAGAGCCGTTTAATAAAATCCAGTGCCAGGTAAGGCTTTTCCACGCTCTGTCCCGCTCTCAAGCCATATCACTTACTTCCTCTCAGTGGTCCAATCAAATGCTTCTCATGGAGAAACATTTAATAGGACCATTTGAGTGGCTTAGACCGCATGTGTACACTCTGAGTCAGTAAGAGAAGGGAGGGAGAGAGTGAGGGAAGACACAGGATGGAAAAAGAGGGTGTAAAAATGGCAGATAAAGTAAGTTTAATTAACTTACTGGACATTGCAAGCCTAAAAACATCTAAAAAAAAAAAAAAAACATCCATGTGCATATTTCTGCTTGTAATGTATGGTGTTTGAAACTGAGTATAGTGAGTGGATGTGCCTGTGTAAATGCATGCAGGGTAAGATAATGTTAGAGATGTTAAATGGGATAAGGTTAAATGGGGGTTAAGGTTTGAGAGAGATTAACATCAGAGTTAGATTACATAGGGTGTTTACTGTTCAAAAGATTAAAAGCTGGAGAGTGATTCAAGTTATAATATAAAGGCTATTTGGGATCATTGAGTTTATGGCTAGAGTTAGGTTATATTAAGTATTGGGGTACATGAGATGTTTAAATGTTAAGATGAGTTAAACATACAATAAAGATAAATAGTATATTTTTAAGTTTGGAATTTGAGTGTTGGGATTTGAACGTATTTGCAAATTACCCACCCTTGAAGAAGCCAACTATCTGTAGCTGATGACAGATGTGATTTTTGCACATAATTAATATAAGACGGCTCAGACCAAAGTTCCATAAGTCACGAGTGTCGGGGTGCAACTAGAACCCAACACAATATTGCAAATATTTCAATTTTAGCAGCATTTCAAACAGAAGCTCTACACTCACAGATTCTTACCACCATAACCACTCCTAAAAGCAGATGCGGCCATGATGGCTGGAGAACCCTATAACAAGTTTATGTAATAAGAAACATATGTACCTTGCATAGCAGAAAATCACAGTTTCACAATTTGTATACACTGCAACTATCTCCTGCTAAGGCCAATTACAAGTATGCATGCTCAATGTGAGCTTTTTTAATGGCAAGGAATGGTTGCTAAAATGACATCATGCATAGTATGTGTTTCTGTGATTTGCCAGGGTGTGATTGAAAACAAGTGTTTTTGGTATCTTTGAAAACACGTGTTATTGGTTGTCAGAGGGTTAAAAAGGGACAAGGTTGGAAATCAGCAGGTAATTAGTAACCACTGCTAACTATTCACTGTTGTTAATAGCGACAGCTTACTGCAAACACGTTTTCCTGACACTATATCATCCTTAGTCCCCCCACCCCCCTCACCCTCAGGGCTCAAAGGGGATAAAACCCCTTCAACCACTTACCTTAATTCAGCACCGGGCTCCCTGGTGACCTCACCTCCCCCTCCGACATCAGCTCCCGACTGGAGCCGAATGCGCATGCGCAGCAAGAACCGTGTGCACATTAAAAATGCCCATAGGAAAGCATTTCTCAATGCTTTCCTATGGACGTTCTGCATGCTCAATGCATTGTTTTGGGGGGGGGGGTGGGGGTTTGCATTGAGCGTCACGGAAGCGCTTCTAGTGGCTGTCAGGAAGACAGCCACTTGAGGCTGGATTAACCCTGCAATGTAAACACAGCAGTTTCTCTGAAACTGCCATGTTTACAGCTGCATGGTTAAAACCTGGGGGACCTGGCACCCAGACCACTTCAATGAGCTGAAGTGGTCTGGGTGACTATAGTGGTCCTTTAAATGTTGGAAATGTATCAGATCATGATTTGCCTTGGAGCTAATTTGCTTTATAACCCTGTGCATTAAAGAACTTAAAGGGGAATTGTAATTTGTCATAATGTATTTTATGATAGTGGAGCACTTAAATGTGTTTTTGTACAAAGTGTAAATCACTATAACAATCATAAAATATTTATAACACTTATTAATAAAGTACTTATGCAATATGTGCAATTTTTGATTAACAGAAATTAAAGTGAAGAACCATGAATGTGGGTGATAAAGTTCTTCTATGTATAATATGTGCAATCAATTTTGCAAGTGCAAGACCAAAAAGTGCATTTAATAATTTTGTGGTAGGAACTTAATAGTAAACGTGACAGTAGAAGAAGTGGTAAGTTGGTAGTGTTGTGCCGATACCAACGCGGGTAGGCCTATATAAAGAGAACCTACCAAGGAAAAGAGGTGTAATAGTCTAATTAAATTAAGGGAGCGATGGCTGGGGCCACTCGAACGAAAAAATGGTGCAGGTTAGCAGGGGAGACTGCGTTTTATAGGACAAACTCCTCCCACAAATTCAGGCCTATGGCATTCTACTTGTGGTCCAAACCTCATAGAAAATGTTACAGTAGAAGGAGTGGTAAGTTGGTAGTGTTGTGCTGATACCATAGTACGGGTAGGCCTGTATAAAGAGGGCCATAAAGGTATTGGGGAAAAACACACTTTTAGCATGCTTACAAAGAAGCATAATCTAAGCAATGAATACAGGGAATGCCATCTATTCAATTTAATGAAGTGGATTGGATAAGTTGGATGGAAGCTGTTGCGTGTGGGAATGCATGTTTCTAGTATTAACAGAGGTCTTAATAGACATCTGTCGGGAATAGTATTATTGTGGTTGAATGGTTGGCCTGGTTAGTTTGGAAATCTTTAAGGGTAAGAGTGTAGGGGGCGATGTGTTTGACAAGGTCAGAGTGTATGTCATAATGGTATAGCACTGTGATTTCGTGAGAAACCATGGAAGGCAATGTAAATTGCTACTTAAATAACTGTGTTATCTTTACCATTAAATGGTTTGGTATCCAATACATTGGAAAGGCTCCTGAATATATGTGCTGTTATGAGTAGTCTAATGGACGAAAGAGAATGATCTGTTTGTGCTGCCTTCGGAGATTGTTGTAATGAGTTATGAGGAAAGAAAGGGTGAATGATTGGGAAAAGTAGTGAAGTGTTTTGTGCTAATTTTGTAACTGGGAGAAAGGCCCAAAAGTCATCATAGATAATGTATAAAATAAAAGAAACAGGTAACACAGTATATATATTTATATGAAATACACTTGTGGGTTGTTACACACTAAACCAGAGAGACTAAAGGTAAACACAGGTAATAAGTACTGAGACATGATACAATGAGAAAAATGACTGGGACATAGCAATACCAGGGTACTCTTTATATAGGAAAGATAGGGAAGGCAAGAAAGGGGTAGGGGTGGCCTTGTATGTGAAGGATAGCATAAAATCTAGCCTAATAAAAGTTAGTGAGGCAAACATAGAGTCCGTTTGGGCTACGTTAGAATTTGGTAATCACACAGTAACTTGTGCAGGTGTGATTTATAGGCCCCCAGGACAAATTGAAGAGTTAGATAATCTACTAGTTGAGGAAATAGCTAAAATGACAATAAAGGGGGAAGTTATCATCATGGGTGACTTTAATCTTCCTGATGTAAATTGGAAAACAAAATTAGCTACTTGTGCCAGGAGCACACATATTCTAAACTCCCTACTGGGATTGTCTCTAAAACAAGTTGTTGAGGAGCCAACTTGTAAAGAGGCCATACTAGATTTAGTGTTAACAAATGGAGATTTGGTATCAGATGTTACTGTAGGTGAAAGTTTAGGATCCAGTGATCACCAGTCAGTGTGGTTTAATATAAGAACAGTGACTGAGTCACACCACACAAAAACAAAAGTTTTAGACTTTAGAAAAACAGACTTTTCTAAAATTAGAATATGGGTAGAGGAGTCATTATCGGACTGGAGCAATTTAAATGGAGTCCAAGAAAAATGGGATTATTTAAAAGTTGCACTATTGAAGGCAACAGAAAATTGCATTAGGCTTGTCAGTAAAAGCAAAAAATTCAAGAAACCATTGTGGTACTCCGCAGATGTGGCCAAAATAGTTAAAAACAAAAAGTTAGCATTTAGGAATTATAAAAAAACCCAGAGTGAGGGAGACAAAATGATCTATAAGATTAGGCAGAAAGAGGCTAAGCAAGTTATAAGAGCTTCAAAATCACACACAGAAGAGAAAATAGCACAGTCAGTAAAAAAGGGGGATAAAACATTTTTTAGATACATAAATGAGAAAAGAAAAGTAAAACAAGGATTAGTTAGATTAAAAACAAAAGAAGGAAGGTATGTAGAAGAGGATAAAGGTCAGGCTGACTGCCTCAATGAATATTTTGTTCTGTATTTACAGAAGAAAATGAAGGAAAGGGACCTCAGTTGAGAAAAAGGATAAATGAGTCATTTATTACACGTGAGTTTACAGAGGAAGAGGTTCTATTTCAACTGTCAAAAGTAAAGACAAATAAGTCAATGGGACCTGATGGAATACACCCAAAGCTATTAAAAAGAGCTTAGTGGTGTACTAGCAAAACCATTAACAGATTTATTTAACCAATCATTGTTAACAGGAGTAGTCCCAGAAGATTGGAAGTTAGCGAATGTTGTGCCCATTTACAAGAAAGGTAATAGGGAGGAGTCGGGCAACTATAGGCCAGTAAGCCTTACTTCAGTAGTGGGGAAAGTGATGGAAACCATGTTAAAGGATAGGATTGATGAACATCTAAAAACACAAGGATTTAAAGATCAGAGACAACATGGGTTTACTTCAGGGAGATCATGCCAAACTAATCTTATTGATTTTTTTAATTGGGTAACTAAAATTAAAGATCAGGGTGGTGCAGTAGACATTGTTTACCTAGATTTCAGTAAGGCTTTTGACACTGTTGCACAATGAAGGCTTATCAATAAACTGCAATCTTTAATCTTTAAGTTTGGATTCAAATATTGTTGAATGGGTAAGGCAGTGGCTGAGTGACAGGCAACAAAGGGTTGTAGTTAATGGAATATATTCGAAGCTTGGACTTGTCACCAGTGGGGTACCTCAGGGATCTGTACTTTGACCCATTCTCTTTAATATTTTTATTAGTGATATTGCAGAAGGTCTTGATGGTAAGGTATGTCTTTTTGCTGATGATACTAAGATATGTAACAGGGTTGATGTTCCAGGAGGGATAAGCCAAATGACAAATGATTTAGGTAAACTAGAAAAATGGTCAGAATTGTGGCAACTGACATTTAATGTGGATAAGTGCAAGATAATGCATCTTGGATGTAAAAACCCAAGGGCAGAGTACAGAATATTTGATAGAGTCCTAACCTCAACATATGAGGAAAGGGATTTAGGGGTGATTATTTCTGATGACTTAAAGGTAGGCAGACAATGTAATAGAGCAGCAGGAAATGCTAGCAGAATGCTTGGTTGTATAGGGAGAGGTATTAGCAGTAGAAAGAGGGAAGTGCTCATGCCATTGTACAGAACACTGGTGAGACCTCACTTGGAGTATTGTACACAGTACTGGAGACCGTATCTTCAGAAGGATATTGATACCTTAGAGAGGGTTAAGAGAAGGGCTACTAAACTGGTTCATGGATTGCGGGATAAAACTTACCAGGAAAGGTTAAAGGATCTTAACATGTATAGCTTGGAGGAAAGACGAGACAGGGGGGATATGATAGAAACATTTAAATATATAAAGGGAATCAACACAGTAAAGGAGGAGACTATATTTAAAAGAAGAAAAACTACCACAACAAGAGGACATAGTCTTAAATTAGAGGGACAAAGGTTTAAAAATAATATCAGGAAGTATTACTTTACTGAGAGGGTAGTGGATGCATGGAATAGCCTTCCAGCTGAAGTGGTAGAGGTTAACACAGTAAAGGAGTTTAAGCATGCGTGGGATAGGCATAAGGCTATCCTAACTATAAGATAAGACTAGGGACTAATGAAAGTATTTAGAAAATTGGGCAGACTAGATGGGCCGAATGGTTCTTATCTGCCGTCACATTCTATGTTTCTATATTTCTAAGTAAAAAAACAAATATAGTGTGAGCGCTCCTATAGGGGAATGAATGAATGAGTAAAACAATCTTATATATGATAAATATAACATTTAAAGGACCACTCTAGGCACCCAGACCACTTCAGCTTAATGAAGTGGTCTGGGTGCCAGGTCCTTCTAGGGTTAACCCATTTTTTTATAAACATAGCAGTTTCAGAGAAACTGCTATGTTTATGAATGGGTTAAGCCTTCCCCTATTTCCTCTAGTAGCTGTCTCATTGACAGCCACTAGAGGCGCTTGCGTGCTTCTCACTGTGATTTTCACAGTGAGAGCACGCCAGCGTCCATAGGAAAGCATTGTAAATGCGTGCGCATTCAGCCGGCGGGGCGTAACGGAGGCGGAGAGGAGGAGGAGAGCTCTCCACCCAGCGCTGGAAAAAGGTAAGTTATTACCCCTTTCCCCCTTCCAGAGCCGGGCGGGAGGGGGTCCCTGAGGGTGGGGGCACCCTCAGGGCACTATAGTGCCAGGAAAACGAGTATGTTTTCCTGGCACTATAGTGGTCCTTTAATAGTACCACCATATAAAAGACACATCAACTCAAAGCAATAAAAATGGTCCAGAAGGGAGATAACTTGACAGCAGATGCACTATTCTGATTTCAGTGTCAACAATCATCAACAAACATACAACCAAAATCCTGGCACTTACAGAGCTGGTTATGGATTTGTTACTCGCATAGTCACAGTCACACCATCACACTTGTTCCATGAAAACCAAAACACTCTCGTCAGGGTATTAATAATCGCCACATTATAACAAGGAGCTGGGGCCTGCTTAAATTATCGTGCAACATGTGCATAGAAAGCACAATCCCTCACAGCTGGCAAGTCTTTGAAAAGCCTGCACATTTAAATGGTCAGACCAGGCACCTGCCACACAGCACCTCCATTGGCAAGGCTGCCATTGCCTAATGGTAATATGCTAAATCCGACCCGGGTTATTGCATTGTGATACTCTCTCCTCCCTCCGAGAGTTTTTACCGCATATCCATGCGTTACCTCGAATCCAGATGTTAATAGGCTTAGTTTGAAAAGTCTCCCCGCGGGGAATTACTACAGCGGAACCATGATGACTTTTGGTAATAAGTAAAAAACAAATACTATAGGGGAATGAATGAATGAGTAAAACAATCTTATATATGATAAAGACAACATTTAATAGTACCACAAGATAAAAGACACCACCTCAAAGCAGTAAGAATTGTCAGTCATACATAGATACAAGTCTTCAAGTTGCAATGCCGTAAGGACAACTACAACATTAAAGCCTGTGTAATGAGATGTATCAAATGTAGGTGTAATATTGTAATACTTCTCGGGAAAAATTTATTTGGAACTCAACTGCAGGTGAACAAATAAATGTGAAGCTGTCACTTTAAGAAAATATAATTTATTTAAATAAAGAAATTTAACTTTGACAGACTTCTGTAGCAATAAGGTTTTGAAATAATAAAGCATGAATGTTTGTAATCTTGTTTCAAAATTGGATCACAAGAATAAAGCATATAAAAAAATAAGGAAATTCTTAATTACCAATACAGTCCATAGACTTCAATATAACATTTGACAGAGCGAGTTGATTACTGTTGTATGAAAAATACAGCCCTTTTGGAAAAAGACAACAAAATCTGGTACTTAGGTAGATCCTGGCCTCACAGTGGTTATAGTCCTTTGAGACTCCAATTAATATTGAATAAGGAAATTAAAGAGTGAGTAATTGGCTTATGAGACTTTCAATTAGAATATGCAAAAAGAAGAAGATCCCAGAAGAAGATTTAGTAATTCCTTATCCTTCCCAAATAACTTCAGAAAATAATCTATTGTTAATCCCAATAAGAGGAGAACTTTGAGTGATGAGCATGAGAGTCCTTACAGGGTAGAGTGGATTATGGTTCCTTGAGGTATGTGGAGAAAGGCAGGAATCAGAAGTAAAGTCTTGTTCCAAGTCAGAGAGTAGAGCGTAGTCGGGATCAGCCAAGAGGTTCGGTACACAGGAAATCAATTAGAAGCTCCTTTGGTAAATAGGCAACAAGGTAGCAAGTATGCAAGAGTATCAAACACAGGAAATATTGTTTAAGCAATTTGGATGCGGTCGCGGCTTCCTTTTGAAGGGAAGCGCATGACATCAGACACATGGGCGGAGAGAGATTGGCGAAACCCGGACGTCATACGGGTAGTGCCGATCTGGCAGAAATCAAACATGGAGGAATTCTGAGAGAATAGGGAGGAATCCTGACAAATAAAAATCAGATAATACACCATATAAACAAAAAAGACACTGTAATATATATATAAAAAAGAGGGAATGTTCACTAAACAGATATACATATAAACATGATAAAACTGAAAAAATGATAGAAAAATCAATACAAAATACCACAGAAAAACAATACCATCCTAAAACTAGCATGTATCAGATAAAGTTCTGTGTCCGTGGGGGCCCCCTTCACCGATCCAAGGAATGCTGATAAATCAGTTAATAATACAAAAGGAGGTTGTCAAAGTTAGAGATCTCAGCGAGCTCTATCAAGTATATGGTATATATCACTGATGAAAAAATATAAAAAAACACTGTATCATGCAGAAGGTGTATGTCTGGGAAGCACAAACAGCCGAGATCTCATGATGTGATCTTAAAAAAAGGCTGTGGCTGCCTTAAAGGAGCGGTGTCAAACGATCTGGTATCAAATAGCCAGTCTACGCATTTTGTCCTCTTCAGGGACTTTATCAAGACTAAATTGTACAATGCATTCAATCCAGCATTTATACCCTCAGGGAGGGAAAAAAATGCAGGGGGGAGGAAAAGGTAGGGGAGAAAAGGGAAACCAGACATGGAATAATGTAAATGTAATTAAATTTATCAAGCTACATAGAACATTAAAATGGTCTGTATCAGAACATCTCTACCACAATTAAACAACAAGTGGTATATATCAAAGAACAGTACATAACACCAAAAAAACACTTTATAATCAATAAATGATATAATTAATATATATACCAAATATTCTGTATAAGCGGTCAATTAGCACAAATAGTACTAATAATAGTCAATACGACGGTCAAAGAAATGACCTACTAGCTACCAACTTTTCCACTTGTGGTTAACTTCATAGGTTACTGTAAAATACACTCAAGCTGCAATTGCTAACCACATCAAAGACAAGAATACGATATAGAAACCCTCATGCTTTAATCCAATTCTTCATTTAGGCCATGTGGATACAAAGTATCTAGTTTAAAAATCCATTTTGTTTCTGTAGCAAGAAGTATTCTTTTTCTCCTGGCTATATCATTTATTTTGGGGATTAGCTCTATCCAAATAACTGAAATGTACAGGGGGTCACTATCATGAACACTTTGAAGTGGCGTGCCACTGGTGATTTTTTATCTTTGTTCCCTGAATCTGTTTTATAAAGCTTTTATAGTCTGTCCCACATAGTGGAGGCCACAAGTGCAAGTTAAAGATAAACTAGAAAAGAGGTGCTGCAGTCTATCCTATGATTTATCATATATCCATCTTCACCTGAGGTAGAGTTAAATTGAGTGAGTTTGTGGCCGAGGAACTTAAAGGACCACTCTAGGCACCCAGACCACTTCAGCTTAATGAAGTGGTCTGGATGCCAGGTCCTTCTAGGGTTAACCCCATTGTTTTATAAACATAGCAGTTTCAGAGAAACTGCTATGTTTATCAATGGGTTAAGCCTTCCCCCAAAGCCTCTAGCGGCTGTCTCATTGACAGCCGCTAGAGGCGCTTGCGTGCTTCTCACTGTGAAAATCACAGTGAGAACGCATAGCGTCCATAGGAAAGCATTATGAATGCTTTCCTATGCGACCGTCTGAATGCGCACGCAGCTCTTGCCGCGCGTGCGCATTCAGCCGACAGGGAGGAACGGAGGAGGAGAGCTCCCCGCCCAGCGCTGGAAAAAGGTAAGTTTTAACCCTTTTCCCCTTTCCAGAGCCGGGCGGGGGCACCCTCAGGGCACTATAGTGCCAGGAAAATGAGTATTTTTCCTGGCACTATAGTGGTCCTTTAAATCTAAAATTCCCAACACTGGTATTTCGAGTCTGGTTAGAGGTATCTGAGGAGGTAAATTTAGAGGGAGCCAAGATGTTGTTTAGATTTTTACTTCTTCTAAAAGTGACTTTGGGATTGTTGGAAATGCTGAATTTTAACCAAGGATCCGTCTTAAGTATATGCCAATGTTATAATGGCATCATAGAAGATATTAAAGACAGTAGAAAATATCTGACCTGTGTTCCTGGTCACATTTTTGTTGCTAATGGAAAATGTGTGGGGCTGTATAGTATCATTGTGGTCCCAGTTAGTAAGCATCGATATGATAGCTCTGTGTGTCTCAGAGTCAGGATGCTGTACAGTAGTGACATAATTGGCTATGGGTTTAAAAGCTGTATTAAAAAAGGGATTCTATCCACATTCCTTGCATTGTTGTAGGCAAGTAGGATTGATTTAGAAGGATATTCTTTATCAAGGAATCATTGGCAAAGGTTTAAAGCTTCCTCCTCGAAGTGTTCTAACATGGAGCAATTGTGCCGGAGTCTAATGAATTGGCCTAGTGGTATATTCGCAATCCACGTAGGATGATGGCCACTGGTAGCAGTTAGGAAGCCATTTACATCTACCTTTTTCTGAAATGTCCTAATTAGAACCTGATCTTTTTCTCCCCAAAGTATAAGATCAAGGAATTCTATCCTCGATCTCTGCTTGTTAAAAGTAAATGAGAGTCCCCAGTCATTAGAATTCAGCTCAGTCACAAACTCGTCAATATTATCCGAGTCCCCCTTCCACACGATTAAGATATCATCAATAAAATGATGGTAAAATATGAACTTTCCAATAGGGGTTCTCTAAAACATGTGTCCATTCCCATAAGCCCATACATAAGTTGCCATAAGAGGGGGCAAAGCTCGCCCCCATGACATTCCCTTTTGTTTGGAGATAAAACCTATTATCACATTATTATATTATAGTGCGTCTGCTGTGATGTTATCCCCCTTCTGGACGAGCGCTTGAACCTAAAGGTTAGTTCTCTGTCCCAGTACGGGGCTTGATACTTGTCAAATTTGCCTGTAATGATAAACATACATATCTTGGTAAACAAGATGGTCTTTAGGAGAGGGCCTGGAAAGTACACACCAACAGAAATGGGACAACCAGGTTACCATGAAGCATGAATAGATAATAGGGAAAATGGAATGAAGGATGTAACTCCACTTACCCTCAGTAATAGATGGTGTGCAAATTTTGATTGTGAGTGAAGAGCCTGACTGACCTATGAGTAATATATTATATGTAAAATGTGATATCTATAAACGGTGGGAAAACGTACAAGAATACAGTATACCTGTGAAGATTAGGGAGAACTGGTTAGGTACTTCTACATAACGTAACATACAATGTGAGAGAAGTCAATTCCCCTTAGACAAAAAACATAAACAAACAGCGTGAATGAGCATGAATTCTAAGTTGATGAAAATAGTTGAATGTATATGTGGGGTGGACCATGCATGGGTCAAGTATAAAGAGCCAAGCCTTGTGATGTCCCATGAATAAGGGTGAATAAGCGAGTAAACCTGTGCGTTTTGAATAGGAGTGATAAGGCTGAGTGATACCTGATCGATTGAAACTAACCTGCCAAGATAAACATAGATGCAATGAAGGACCACTTACCTCTAACATGAATAGTTTTTAACAGCAAGACTTGGTGACAGCGAATTGATGGGAGACCACTAATGGTCCAATTTAAAGTACCTTATAAAACGCAGGAGGAATACATTGTACATTGAAAAGCTGGAGTCTGCCGAACACGTGAGCCATGTGAAGCCTAAGGTAAAATCATTGTAAACATATGAGTGACAAACCAACAAATACCTTGCAAATAATTTAGGGGTTTAATACAGTAGTCGACTAAGGTAACACTGTTGAAAAAAGGAAGATTAGTATAAGCGACTAGAATTAACCAGGTGTCATGCATATTCTTAACATCATATATAATGTGAAATTAAAACTTTACAGCAATATGTCATACATAAATTCTAATCATCATGAAACTCTAGAATGCATGAGAATTGTGAACCTGTAATGTGGCCATACTTCTTGGCAGGTAATTGCCCGATACGTAGGCCCGAGTTGGTCTGATATAAATTTGGGCTAGCCCAGAGACAGATAAGTGATGTACGTATCAAGTGATGAACCTAGCAAGGGCAACTTATATATGAACTTTTTAACAGAAAGTGAAATGGGTTGAGAACCAGGAGAGTAGTGACATTGAAGAAAAAGGAAATTGTGTAGGTAATAAAACGATGTCAACAAGAACATATGATGAAAGTGATTACATGGAACTTGAAACATGGACAGATAAGTTCAGCAGTATTGTAAACATGCTTAATAATGTTTTGGAAGAAAAGCAATATCAACAACCCTTAAGTAAAATAACTTAATCCAAAGTAAAACCTGATTAAGCAGAAAAGTCCTATGTGGGGCTTACTTTGAATGTGTACGGTGAATATTTATACCAGTTAAGATTCATGTAATTTTAGGCCCAAGTTTGAGCCTAACATAAAATTTGTACAGTCGGTTGCGACACCAATCCATTTAAGGGACTAAATAGAATTGTGTATGGTAAAAGTCGATATGATCTATAGAGGACTTAATAAGGAATTAAGTAGAAAATGGCATTGCTGAGAAGCTATGAATGACTGAAATAGGAAGAATTTGTGCTAGTAGTGAAATTTGCCCTGAATCAATCAACTAAGAGTTTTTTGCATGACAAACATTTAAATTAACTGCGACTGGTCGGATATCGCAGCTTCCTTGAGGTATTATAGGATTACTTGCATGAGCCACTTTAGGGCATGACCAGCTTATTCCAGCCGTGGCCAGGAAGATGGCACCTCCTTGACTTTAGTTCAACTGCTAAATTTAAGAAAAGTGCAGACCTCAGGGCTTTGGGAGTGGCGGGACAAGGGGTTCTGCTGGGGGACCTGGGCTGACAGGGTTGGAGTGTCATTTTGAGATAGAACGTCACCTGGAACTATTTCTTGCAAAATCCTGTAAGGAAATTAATAATGAGTTAACCATGCAAATATTTAATATCCCTTAAGTAGAACTGGCTTGTTAACTAGAGCTGATAGGCAAAGAAATTAATTAAACAAATTACAAGTAAATAGGGCGCGAACTATGAAATTCACACTACCTTTTTAAATAAATAGCAGCACCTTATAAGTGTTTTCAGCTCTAAAAACACTAAATAGAAGATATCAAACAAAGAAATAAAGTGTTTGAAGAAATTTACAGGTGAGGCCCTGCTAGTTGCCAAGTGGCTGTGAGAGCCTCTACCTATGATTTGGGCCGTGTGGGTTCATGGCCACGAAGTGTTGTGGCAAGGTATTGGCCTCTCAGTGATGGTAAAAGAGTCAATACGTGTGGCCATGACATGTGAGGCCCGGACTTTGACATTGCAGAAGGGTATGCGAGGCACTAACTATGAGTTGGGCCGTTGGGCGAAACCTCCGTGATGAGATGGGGAGTTGGCGTCGTGGGACCGATATTTAAAATTTTTTGACTAAGGCCAGCTCCTATCCCTAAAAGCCAGTTCTCTTTCCCTTGACGGGGCTTGTTTCTTTTGTGAATGAGCATGAATGTAAACGTACGTGCGTACACAAACTGAGTAGGATCAGAGAGAGAAGGACTGGAAAATGGCACCTGATGAAACCACTGATTTTGATGTGAACCGAAAAATAAAAGGTAAATACACTGACTAACCGAAGGAAAAAATTTGCTTTTTATGAGCAGAACATGAAGAGGAGAGTCAGATTGTGGCTTAAACGTAATTATGATATGCGTCGGTATGATAAATGTTATTATCATTTACCTGTTAAGGCTGGGATGCAAATTGTTTGTATCCTAACATACCTATTGATGTAAAACTTCTAGACAGAAAAACAGATAGCATGATAGAAAAGTCAATATCCCGTTGGATATCTTGAAACGTAAAGGAACGTAGTAAAACGTATTTAATATCGAATTTTCTAATGTATGATCGAATGCGTATGAAGGACCTTGCGAGGGTCTGGCATGCAGAGACAAGCCCCTTGTTAATGTTAAGGGTTTCGAATTGTATTTGGTAGTCCTAACAAAGGCAGAGTGAGTCCTTGATATTTGAAATGAACAAATATATGAATACCTGAAAAAACTCTAAACCTCAAAGAGAAGCTCTTGTTTACCGTATGTTTTAGTAGACCTGCTAATGGCTTTTACCTGAATTGTATTTGTAGTGATTGACATAGACGTGTTTGATTGGTAGCCAATGTGTCTGAACATACCTAATATTAGTTTAACACCACATGACGTTTGAAACACAGTATTACTGTAACAGGAGGATGATCAGTACTACAATCTGAATTGGGTAAGGAAAGGGTTCATCTGAACAGATTGTACCTGAAAGATTAAATTTTTAACCCCTTAGTGACTGTTTTTCAATTTTCTTACCATTAAGGACCAGGGCTCTTTTTACATTTCTGGGGTGTTTGTGTTTAGCTGTAATTTTCCTCTTACTCATTTACTGTACCCACACATATTATATACCATTTTTCTCACCAATAAATTATCTTTCTAAAGATACCATTATTTGCATAATATCATAATTTACTATAACAAAATTATAAAATATGATGAAAAAAAACAAAAAAAACTTTTTCTAACTTTGACCCCCAAAATTTGTTAGGCATCTACAACTGCCAAAAAACACCCATGCTAAATAGTTTCTAAATTTTGTCCTGGGCTTAGAAATACTCAATGTTAATATGTTCTTAGCTTTTTTGGAAAGTTATAGGGCAATAAGTACAAGTAGCACTTTGCTATTTACAAACGATTTTGTTTTTCAAAATTAAGGCAAGTTACATTGTAACACTGATATCTGTCAGGAATCCCTGAATAACCCTTCACATGTATATATTTTTTAAAAGAAGTCAACCTAAGGTATTAAACTTGGGGTATTTTGACTCTTTTCATGCAACCATTTTACCAATCTGTGCCAATTTAAAAAAAACAAATAATAATTGGTGATTTTTTTTTGACTCACATAGCAATGTAAACATACATGTACGGAGAACTTTAAGGGTTACTGCCAAAAAACACCCCAATATGTGTTCAGCAAAATCTTCTGGATTTTTTTTTTTTTGTTATTCTGTTTCTCACTGTTAAAATACACCTACCATTAAAATTATAGACTGATCATTTCTTTATCAGTGAACAAGCGTTCAAAATCAGCAGGGGAAATACTTTTTTCCCTCATTGCATCACACTCACATGTATTAGAGCATTTTCTTATAGGCTCAATTTCTCATGCAAGTGGAGTTGACTAATTGTTATAAAATGGCGTTAATGTGAAAAGAAGCATATAAATAACGTGTACAATAGAATATATATAAAGGTTATAAATTGGTTCTAAAAACTCATTAAGTCCTTTTGGATTCAATATGCCTAAATTATAACTCTATTTCCTTTCCCTTTGACCCTTTTTCTTTGAAAGTCCTCCTCTCTCCAATTTCTAGTGACCTTATCAATAATTAGAATATGAAGGTTGCTCTTTTTGAATATTATTTTACTATACCACACCATATGTTTTTTTCCCCCTCTTATTTACATATACTGCCATTGAACATAGAGAAGAATGTTTGTGTAGGGTAAGGAGGGAGTCTCCTCATAACGTCCGTTTTAATATTCAGTAAGCAGAGAAAAATCTTGCTCTGATATGAAAATATAGCCCATAGTATAGATTACTTCTCTAGTGGCACATTAGACTCCTTAATTCTGCTTTTACTTTTACCTGCAATCTATAAATTTAGAGCTAGAAATTGTTGATCAGTATGCAGTGTAAACACTCTGCTTAGAAAACCCATCACTAAATCGTTAAGATGTCATCACAGCCAAACCGCTAAACAAGTTATAGTCCTGAAGAATTTATGAATACTCTTGTTGCATTGCAAACAACTCTTTTTGAACTCTAATGCTTTGATCAAATTATTTACAGACCTTGTTATTCCTTATTATATAAATTCATATCTTGTTACTCCTTGAAGAAAAGCACCAAACAGATAATGTTATACAGTGTTTCAATAACCGATTAGAAGAACATTTAAAGTGCACATGCTGCTCTAAATAACAAGTGTCTTAAACACCTAAAAAATACAAATTAACCAACCTATTAAGTGGACACAGTGCTACAAACACACACCAAACATAGTGATATACAGTTTAGGGGGAAAAGAAAATGACTTCCCCCTTTAAATCGTCTTGTGCAAATATAAAGCATACAAAGATTCCACAATCTTCTGATACACAGGTTAATGAGCATATAAAATTCTACATAAATATCAGGGCAAAATGAAAAAGAAAAAAAATATGTAGCATAAAACTGTAATGTAGATGAATGCACAATTTAGTAGATAGAACCATTCACATATAATAGAGCTGTGACCAGGTTTTATATAACATGTTCCATGGTGCTCCTTCCATGGGCTTTGAATAAAAGAGGAGTCTCCAAAACACCAGCCAATGAATCAGTAAAAAACTTTTTTTATTGTTTAAAATCAATATTAAAAACAATATTAAATGGGCAAGGAAAGCCAAAAATTAATAACAAATGGTAAAATAAAGTGAATACTCAGCACCAAAAATAAGCTTAATGCCATTCCAATAATTATATTTATAGGGTTCATTGGATGAGTCCGTTTGGAGATGAGAAAACTGGTTGGTATTTTTAATTTTAACTAATAAAATATTTACTAAACATCAATTTGACGTATTAAATAAAGGTTAGTTATGCGTTTACAATCTTTCTAGAATACATAAGATTATTAGAAAATTGTGTATAGCATTTTTTTATAATAAAATGTATTTGATTTCCTAAAAAAATTTGCATTCATTATGGACAGTAACAGCTCAAGTTGGGAGCACTTAAGACCACTGAGAAGCGGATTACAGTAGTCATGGAGAGAAAGGACAGTGGAATGGACCAGCACCTTAGTCGCATCTGGCGTCAAGTAGGGTCGGATGCGCGCAATATTTTTGAGATGGAAGCGGCAGGATTTGGCAATAGACTAAACATGAGACGTGAAGGAGAGGTCGGAGTCAAAGAAAACACCTAGGCAGCGAGCCTGTGTGGTTGAGCTGATGGTAGGACCATTGATTCAGAGGGAGGGAGACACAGGAGTAGCAACACTTGAGGGAGGAAAGACCAGAATTTCAGTTTTGGTCAAGTTGAGTTTAAGGAAGTGGGCAGCCAACCACTTAGAAATAGCAGAGAGGCAGTCAGAGACACTAGTCAACAGGGCCGGGGAGAGATCAGGAGAGGACAGATAGATTTGTGTGTCATCCACATAGAAATGATATTGAAAAGCCAAAGGAGCTAATGAGTTTACCAAGGTAGGCAGTATAGATGGAGAACAGTAGGGGACCAAGGACTGAACCTTGGGGGACACCAACAGAGAGGAGTTGGGGAGAAGAAGCAGAGCCAGAGAAAGAAACACTGGAAGAGCGCTGGGAGAGGTAGGAGGAGCACCAGGAGAGAGCAATATCTTGTAGACCGATATTGAGGAGGATGAGAAGAAGCTGTTGATGATCAACAGTGTCAAAAGCTGCAGAAAGGTCAAGGAGAATTAGGATAGAGTAGTGACCACGAGATTTTGCAGCGAGTAGATCTTTGGATACTTTGGTCAGTGCCATTTCTGATACTTTAGAGAGAGTTCAGAGAAGGGCTACTAAACTGGTTCATGGATAAAACTTACAAGGAAAGGTTAAAGAAACTTAACATGTATAGCTTGGAGGAAAGACGAGACGGGGGGGATATGATAGAAACATTTAAATACATAAAGGGAATCAACACAGTAAAGGAGGAGACTATATTTAAAAGAAGAAAAACTACCACAACAAGAGGACATAGTCTTAAATTAGAGGGACAAAGGTTTAAAAATAATATCAGGAAGTATTACTTTACTGAGAGGGTAGTGGATGCATGGAATAGCCTTCCATCTGAAGTGGTAGAGGTTAACACAGTAAAGGAGTTTAAGCATGCGTGGGATAGGCATAAGGCTATCCTAACTATAAGATAAGGCAAGGGACTAATGAAAGTATTTAGAAAATTGGACAGACTAGATGGGCCAAATGGTTCTTATTTGCCATCACATTCTATGTTTCTATGTTTCTTTGTTTCCACAGAGTGTGTGGCGCGGAAACCAGACTAAAACGGGTTTAGCAGAGAGTTGGACCCAAGGAAGTCTGTCAATCTCGCATACACAACTCTTTCAAGGATCTTGGACGCAAAAGGCAGTAGCGAGATAGGACGGTCATTTGGATGGGGAGTTAGAGTCAAGGTTGAACTTCTTTAGAATTGGGGTGATAGTTGCATGTTTGAAGGGCGATGGAAATATGCCAGAGGAGAGAGAGAGATTGAGAATTTTAGTGAGAGGTAGAGAAAGAGAAGACCGAGTATGGATGAGATGCGAGGGAATTGGATCTAGGGAGCAGGTGGTGGGGCGGGAGGACTGGAGCAGAGCAGAAACCTCTTCCAATGTAGCGGGTGCGAATGAACATAGAACAGCAGAGGGATTGAGGTTAGGGGAAGTATTCTAAGGGGAAGAAGAAAGATGAGAGATCTCTTCCCTGATTGTAGAGATCATGTCAGTGAAGTGAGTTGCAAAGTCTGAGGCAGTCAAGTTAGTAGGGAAGGAGGAACAATAGGGTGAAGAACAGAGTTAAATGTGTGAAATTGTCGTTTGGGTAAAAGTAATTTACATTTGCAGAGGAAAGAGCCAAGCTGTATGAGCGCAGTATAAATTTATAGTGGAGAAAGTCAGATGCACAGTGAGACTTTCTCCAACAGCGTTCAGCAGTTCTGGAGAATTTTTGAAGGTATCGAGTCAGCTTGGTGTGTTGTTGTTGGGGGCGCTTGCTGCTTTTAAATGTAGGAGGTGCCATGATGTCTAGTTGAGAGGAGAGGGTGGCATTGTAGAAGGAGGTTGCAGAGCTAGGACAGGTCAGGTTTGAGATAGGTAAAAGGAGAGTTTGGAGATTAGTGGAGAAATGCTCTAGGTCAAGACATTGGAGGTTTCTGTGAGATTGATGTTCAGACGGCAGTGTCAATTGGGTCTTAGGTATGCCGATGTCAAAAGTCAGCAGATGGTGGTCAGATAAAGGAAAAGGAATATTGGAGAGATCAGAGGCAGTACAGAGATTGTATGTGTGGGTTGTTAAACTGGACCATTGCGTAAGGCCAAAGGAGGAGGTTACAGAGAGCAGACGGGAGGCATCAGTGCAGTTGGGGTTGTTGATTGGGATATTGAAATCCCCAAGTATAAGGGAAGGAGTGCTAGATCAGAGAAAGTGGGGAAGCCAGGAAGAAAAGTGCTCAATGAATAGCCTAGGATGACCGGAGGGGCGGTAGATGATAGCAATTCTTAAAGGAGTGGGTTTAAATAGGCGGACAGTGTAAACTTCAAAAGAAGAAAAGGATAGGGCAGGGGGAGTTATGATTGGTTGAAAGGTACATTGAGGGGAGAGAAGGATGCCTATACCACCTCCTTTACAGTTGAGTTTGGGAGTGTGAGAGAATTGTAGCCCACCAAAATATTAAGAGGCAGGAGTAGCGCTATCAGAGGGGGACAGCCTGTGTTTCAAAGCTGTTGTATACAGCAAACACAGACTGAAAGGAATCCATGTTTAAAATGGAATGAGGCAAAAATGTGATTCTTTGTTAAACAAATTTGCATATGATTTCTGTGGGAAAAGCAAGTCTTATGGCTTGACTGGTGTGCAGATTTGTGTTTAACATTGTATTAACTATTCACAGACTTCAGTCAGGTGGAAGGATTTTCAATTACAATTGTTCCCCACCATAACCTATATATATATATATATATATATATATATATATATCAATCTTGTGTATTAATTATTGTTGTTTTTTTTTTTGGTTTTTTAATATTATTGTTACTTTCATGTTGGGGAATCTTGCAAATCACCTAAGCAGTCTGAGCCACAAGTCATGCAGCAGTCTCTTATGCTTTTTGATGACTCTGCTGGTGGGGTTTCCATGGGCCATCCACCTAGCCCTGCCCCAGAAGTGGAAGGATTGAGTGCACTGATGTGGAGTGGAAGGGATGTGGACATGCAAGGACCACCGCAGCACGTCTCTGATGATGACAAAACACAGGTGTCAACTGCTGTGGCTTTCGGCAGTGTGCAGACCGGCAAGGAGGGCAGGGTTGAGGAGTGGGTGGAAGATGATGTGGAGGATGATGAGGTCCTATACCCCACATGGAATCAAGGTCATGCGAGTGACGTGTCCAGTTTGGAGGAAGAGGCGGTGGTCGCACAGAGGCACCAGCACAGCATAAGAGGGAGCAGGGAGCAAAAGCAGAGCAGCTGTCCCCTAGACGGAACGCCTGTTACTGCCCACCGCACCCAGGGACCAAGCACACCAAAGCAAGCTCCAAGGAGTTCCCTGGAGTGGCTGTTCTTCAGACAATGTGCTGACAACAAGACACGAGTGGTTTGCATGCTGTGCAATCACAAAGCGAGGCATAAACGTGCTAAACCTGAGCACAACTTGCATGACCAGGCATCTACATGCAAAGCATGAGCTGCAGTGGAGTAAGCATATCAAAAACCAAGAAAGGTCTCGGGCTCTTCCTGCTTCCTCCTCTTCTGCTGCTGTCTCGGCCTCTTCCTCCACCTCTGGAGTGACAGTGGCAACTGCCACCCTGCAAAAAGAGGATGTGGCAGCAACGCCACCACGTCTGCCACTGTCCCCAAGCATCTCCACACTGTCTCATGGAAGCGTTCAGCTGTCCATCTCCCAAACACTGGAGAGAAAGAGGAAGTAAGCCCCCAGCCACCCGCGATCCCTGGCCCTGAATGCCACCATTTCAAAATTTGTGGCCTTTGAAATGCTGTCATTGCGTCTGGTGGAGATGGACAGTTTTAACCTGATGGCGGTGGTTGTCCCACAGTACATGGCCGCCACTACTTCTCCAGGTGAGCCATCCCTTCCCTGCACAACCAATTGGCGGACAAAATCAGGTGTGCACTGCGCAATTCCATCAGTGGCAAGGTCCACATAACCACAGATACGTGGACCAGTAAGCACGGGCAGGGACGCTATATCTCTCTAACTGCACATTGGGTAAATGTAGTGGCGGCTGGGCCTGATGCGGATAGCAGTTTGGCGCATGTCCTTCTGCCACCGAAGATTGCAGGGCATTTCTCTTTGCCTCCTGTCGCCTCCTCCTCCTACTCTGCTTCCTCCTCCTCTACCACCACCTCATCCGGGCAGCATAACACCTTCACCACCAACTTCCACACAGCCAGGGGGAAACGACAGCAGGCGGTTTTAAAAATGATATGTTTGGGGGAAAAACCCCACACCGCGCAGGAGCTGTGGACGGGCATGGAGCAGACCGATGAGTGGTTGTTGCCACTGAGCCGCAAGCCCGGCCTGGTGGTGTGCGATAATGGGCGAAATCTCGTAGCAGCTCTAGGCCTAGCCAGTTTGCCGCACATCCCTTGCCTGGCGCATGTGCTGAATTTGGTGATGCAGAAATTCCTGAAAAGCTACCCAAATATATCAGAGCTGCTGCAGAAAATGCGGGCCGTCTGTGTGCGCTTTCGGCGTTCTCACCCTGCTGCTGCTTGCCTGTCTGTGCTGCAGCGTAACTTCGGCCTTTCCGCTCACCGCCTCATTTGTGATGTGCCCACAAGGTGGAACTCCACCTTGCACATGCTGGAGAGACTGTGTGAGCAGCAGAAGGTGACAGTGGAGTTTCAGATGCAGCACGCACGGGTCAGTCGCTCTGCGGAACAGCACAAATTCTCCACCAATGAGTGGGCCTCCATGCGAGACCTGTGTGCCATTTTGCACTGTTTCGAGTACTCCACCAACATGGCCAGTGCCGATGACGCCATTCTCAGCCTTACTATCCCGCTTCTATGTCTCCTTGAAAAAACGCTGCGGGGGATAATGGAAGAGGATGTGGCACAGGAGGAAGAGGAGGAGGAGGAGGGGTCATTTCCACGGTTATCAGGCCAGTCATTCACAAGTGGCTTGGAGGGTGGGTTCCTGCACCAGCATAGGTCAGGTACACAATTGTCCAGCCAGGGCACAGTTCTGGAGGATGAGGAGGAGGATGAGGAGGAGGATGAGGAGGATGAGGAGGAGAAGGAGGAGGAGGAGGAGGAACCGTGTTCACAGCAAGGTGGCACCAAATGCAGCTCGTGAGCATCACTGGAGCGTGGCTGGGGGGATACGGAGGACACAGACACAGCTTGTCCTTGCCTCTGGGCAAGTACAATGTTCTGGTATTCCCAAAAGTGAGTACAGCAGAGGGAGTAGAGGGAATAAGAATAGAGAGTGTTTGAGCTCAGAAACTGGAAAATAAGGATTTCACCTGATCCTATAGGTATAGAGAAAAATAATACACTAGTAGAGTGTGAGTTTCCAGGAGCTAGAACAGAGAGAGTAGGTATTGGAATAAAACTGGAAATGGATATGACCTTAAATAATACAATATTAAAATTAAAAATATAAAATTGCACTGTCTGCTATGATAAGTATAAAGCAGAAATGAATATGACCATAAATGGTAAGATAGATAGATACACACAAATGGATGCTGTCTGATGTTATGGGTGCTCAGACATATATTAAAAAGTCCAATAAATCGATCCAAAATAGTGGAGATACTTTTAACGGGGATCCAGCAGGGTGGCCACCCAGTAATCAGAACAAGTTAGAATGTGGGCAACTCGGCAGTCGTTGCGCAGGCACTGCAGCATGTAGTCGCTCATGTGTGCCAGGCTGCCCAGAGGCAACATATATTAGAAAAGTCCAGAAAATCAGTCCAAAAATTCCACTTTAAATCAGAATAGTCTCAAATCTTCAAACATAGAAACAGAATTTATAGCATAAGTGATCTAGACCCTGCTTGTAAAAACAACGTAGGGTTAATAGTACTTATGGCTTAATCTACTTTTGTGAACAAAAGATAGAGTAGCAGTCCAGAGAAATAAACCAGAGCAAGCTAGTATAAGGAACTAATTGCTCAATATATGATAAGTGATGATATCACAATCCTTTAAAAATAAGTCACTTGAAGAAAGAGTTATTTAGTAAAACAATAAATTTCTTGAAATCTTAAAAATTAATAAACATATGAAATAAATAAAAAAAATATTTGTGAAAATCTGAGGTAGGTAAACAGTCTGTTAAGTATCAAGTGGAATAAGCAATAAAACCTGCTGTCCAAACCAGGATGGATGTGGATTGTGTTTGGAGTTTGTTGTCTCTGTATCCAGATAGCCGGTGAGGACGGCTTGTGAGTTCTTGTATGCTCCGCCTCCGACCTCACATCAGGGGTGCGCTGTAGTCTTACGGAAAGGTACAGATGCTGGGTCCAAGATCTTTCAGTCTGCAGGGATGATCGCAAGAATGTATCCACTTGTTACTCCTCTTCTCAGTTTCAGCTGCCTTACGCGTTTTGTAGGAGAACCCTACTTCATCAGAGGCTTGAGGTTTCCATTGTATCCAGCAGTTTATATACACTAATGCTGGGAATGTTAATTATGAGCTTAATTGGCCATCTTTACAATGTGTATTTGAACAGGCTTGTTGTTAACTCTTTTATTACAAGTGACATAGAAATGATAATCATCAAAACAATATAAGAAATTGTAATGTACATTCAGAATAATAGGTGAATATGAGAAATAATAAGGCTTAAAATTAACTAACCTGCCACTTATTAAATTAGTCTTTATATTATCGAGTAAAATGAGAAGGTATGAACCCAACAAACTAATTCTCATAATGTGTCCGGAGTACTGTATATGCTATTCTGTGTATTATAATATATTGCATAATGTACAAAATAAGAAAAAGTATCTTTAAAAAAATTAAAAAAAAATTTAAAAAAAAAATTGCACAATATTGCTTATAATGTTCATGTATGTCATTTTCTGCCTCTAAGTAAGATACAATTTTAAAAGCCCCATGTTTCATGCGGTTTTAAGAACAAGCGTGTATCAAATAATCCTCATTATACACTGTAAGAATATTAAATGCCATCGAAAAAATCAAGACACAGTTATGGTAAAAGAACTAGTGTTTATTCACATATGAATCAACACTTATGTATCTATACACAAACTTATTCCTCCACAAGGCTCACCCACCATTTAAAGAAAATGCTGATCACAACATTTCAAACTATCTCATGTTTTATCTCTGAATCCTCATACTGGATTATCAAAATGCTGAACTATATATTGCAATGTAATTAAAACACATGTTCCTATAATAGAGAACACAATGTTTATTCACATATACATTCACTTATTCAGAATATTCACCTATTATTCAGAATTTACATTACAATTTCATATATTGTTTTGATGATTATCATTTCTATGTCACTTGTAATAAAAGAGTTAACAACAAGCTTGTTCAAATACACATTGTAAAGCTAGCTAATTAAGCTCATAATTAACATTCCCAGCATTAGTGTATATAAACTGCTGGATACAATGGAAACCACAAGCCTCTGATGAAGTAGGGTTCTCCTACGAAACGCGTAAGGCAGCTGAAACTGAGAGGAGGAGTAACAAGTGGATACATTCTTGCGATCATCCCTGCAGACTGAAAGATCTCGGACCCAGCATCTGTGAGACTACAGCTCACCCCTGATGTGAGGTCGGAGGCGGCCATACAAGAACTCACAAGCCGTCCTCACCGCCTATCTGGATACAGAGACAACAAACTCCAAGCACAATCAATATCCATCCTGGTCTGGACAGCAGGTTTTATTGCTTATTCCACTTGATACTTAACAGACTGTTTACCTACCTCAGATTTTCACCAATATTTTTTATATATTTCATATGTTTATTAATTTTTAAGATTTCAATAAATTCATTGTTTTACTAAGTAGCTCTTTCTTCAAGTGACTTATTTTTAAAGGATTGTGATATCATCACTTATCATATATTGAGCAATTAGTTCCTTATACTAGCTTGCTCTGGTTTATTTCTCTGGACTGCTACTCTATCTTTTGTTCACAAAAGTAGATTAAGCCATAAGTACTATTAACCCTACGTTGTCTTTACAAGCAGGGTCTAGATTACTTATGCTATAAGTTCTGTTTCTATGTTTGAAGATTTGAGACTATTCTGATTTAAAGTGGAATTTCTGGACTGATTTTCTGGACTTTTCTAATATATGTTGCCTCTGCTCAGCCTGGTACAAATGACCGACTACATGCTGCAGTGCCTGCGCAACGACTGCCGAGTTGCCCACATTCTAACTTGTTCTGATAACTGGGTGGCCACCCTGCTGGATCCCCGTTACAAGGACAACGTGCCGTCCTTAATTCCCTCACTGGAGCGTGATCGGAAGATGCGCGACTACTAACGCACGCTAATAGACGCGCTGCTGAGGGCATTCCCAACTGACACAGGGGGGCTCAATGGAAGCACAAGGCAAAGGCAGAGGAGGAGGAAGAGGTCTCCAACGCAGCTGGAGCACTGCCAGCACCACCAGCACCTCAGAAGCCAGGGTTAGCATGGCCGAAATGTGGAAAAGCTTTGTCAGCTCACCACAACAACCAGCACCATCATCTGATATGGAATGTCTTGGCAGGAGGAAGCATTTCAGCAACATGGTGGAACAGTACGTGTGCACACGCCTACACGTACTGACTGATGGGTCTGCCCCATTCAACTTCTGCATCTCCAAATTGGGCACATGGCCTGAGCTTGCCCTCTATGCCTTGGAGGTGCTGGCCTGCCCTGCAGCCAGTGTATTGTCTGAACGTGTGTTTAGCACGGCAGGGGGCGTTATCACAGACGCTTATTAAAATGCAGAATAGATATTTATACCGTCCTCATCCAGCCATTGTTATACTCAAGTGCACTTATCCTTTGTTTTCTTTTTTTATATGTCCCAACCTTTTGGGGACTACCACAATTTAAAAAAAAAAAAACATAAAAAACAGTGTTGGCTACCTCATCCTCCTCCTCCACTGCTGCTTCCACCTACACCGGCACGGTCAACGCCTCCTCAACCTATGGGTCACTTAGTATAAACTAGGTACACATTAGCAGAGGCTTGTGGAGGCCTTTTCTCCATGCATCAGGAGTTGAACATTTCTCCATGCATCATGACTGCAAGAAATGCACCGCAGGCCGCAAATTGTTTCTTTTTTTATATGTCCCAATATTTTGGGGGCTACCCCAATTAAAAAAAATAAAAGAAATAATAAAAAATAAAAACCAGTGTTGGCTACCACCTCCTCCTCCTCCTCCACCGCTGCTTCCACCTACACCGCCACGGTCACAGCCTCCTCAACCCATGGGTCACTTAGTATAAACTAGGTACACATTAGCCGAGGCTTGAGAAGGCCTTTTCTCTATGCATCAGGAGTTGAGCATTTCTCCATGCATCAGGACTGCAAGAAATGCACCGCATTCCGAAATGTTTCTTTATTTGTATGTCCCAATATTTTGTGGGCTACCACAATAAAAAAACAAAAAACAAAAACCACAAAATACAGTGTTGGCTACCTCATCCTTCTCCTCCACCGCCATGGTCACCGCCTCCTCAACCTATGGGTCACTTAGTATAAACTAGGTACACATTAGCAGAGGCTTGTGAAGGCCTTTTCTCCATGCATCAGGAGTTGAGCTGAGTTTGAACAATGAAAGAGAATACCCTGCACTCCAACCCTCTCTCAAATGGATAATTCTGTTGATCCTCCTGACAGCCATGCTTTAGATTTTGATTTATGTTCTTCCAAAGCTAAAATCAAAGATTCCATCTATTGCTATTTTATGGCTCAGCTTTATTTTTATGTTATTTTAAGTTATTTCCCTATCCACATTTGTTTGCAGGGCACTTGTCCTACACTTACCCCCATTTTACTTGCTTTTGCAGCTCTCTAGCTCTTTCCAGGAGTTTTTTTGAGGCATTTTTGTTGACTTCAATGGGGTTCGAGTTCGGGGTCAAGTTCGGCCGAACCCGCCGGACCCGAACATCCAGGTGTCCGCTCAACTCTATTTGTATAGTGAAGTAACATCTCTGTTTTTATTTGACACAATGAAAGTGGAATAGTACATATGAGAAATACTCTATGTACATTATCACTACAGTTACTGCAAGTCGTTTTCTTGTTGGAATGAATTTAGCTTGATGTGATACTAGCAGGATAGTTTATTTTCCTTATGAAGTACAATGGTAAAAAAAAAAGGGGATGATGAGCCAATAGAACACAAGGATTATTCCTATTTAATCCCAGTCTGGGCCACGAAATTTCTTACAAGGCCTAGAACAAGATGAGACGTGATATTTACTCGGACAGTTTGTATGTGTATCTTCATGGTTTGGTACACAGTGACCTTGTATGGCACAATATGTTTTTTTCTGACTTCAATTTATTTTTCTGTGCCTTCATCCCATCTGCATATGAGGTCTCTGTATGAAGGAGTATCTAATTGTTTGTTACCATAATGAACAGTCACAGTAACAAGTTGTATCAAATTATTTCCGTGCCTCAGTAGAGAAAGCACTCATTTGTCAAAATAATATATACTTAGAAATTATATTTACTGTCTGTAATTGTAGGTTTCCTCTGTAACTGAAAAAAGGGAAATATGTAAAGATTTTGCTGCTGTGTTAATGAGAACGTATGTAATCTTTGAAGCAACAAAATGTTATGTAGAAATGCCCGCAATGTCCATTTAAAATATTATGAAGTATTAGGTTTGTAGGATTGGCGCCACATTAATGAAGATGGAAATCTTGTATGTGACACGTAATGATGATCTGTCAGAATTTCACAGGGTAGGGAGACAGTAACACTTATTTATGGAAATAAAGAATTGTGCGTGGAGAAATGAAAACATATTTGAAATGAAAATCAGGAACATGACAATGAAAGAAGAGTTAGTGAGGGTCATGATGATTAAATAGACAAATGATGTTTTGTGAACAGGTAGAATAATGAGATATAACTTAGTTGATAAGAGGGAGTTATTTCTTGAAGACAATGGAGACACCATTTTCCACTACATGCTGGTATGCCTCAGATGATGTTGATATGAAATATTATTTTAGTATTTACTTGTTTCCAAGTACATCATTTTTTGACAAATGCCCCTGTAAAGGTGTTTTGCTATACATTCATATTGGTATATTTTAATTTCTTTTTTGTATTACCCTTGAATGAATTTGTAACTCTGATTCATTTAATTACATTTAGAAGAGCTGATATCAGAATGAACACACTACAGCTTCAATGATAAATAGGCACGGTAATGGAAAAGCAACAAGAAAACAAGGCTTGGCTGGGTGATCTCAGATGGTACTTGATTTCAGACAGCCATTGGAGAATAGTCAGATAACTAGGAAAACTTTCAAAACAGTGATATGAATAGGTATGTATTGTAATTATCTTCAGCATATTGCACCGCTGCCTTTATTTCTTAATAGCACAGCCTGTTTCCTTTTGTTTAGCTTCCTGAGTTCTGGTGGTAAGTGTATCTCGGCCTAATGAGTATTTTGACGCATAACAGGATGATAAGTCTTTCTTTTAGTTTTTGCTAGAATTTGATGTCTTTTTAAAGAGATATATTTCTAGAACATTATGTGTGTACTGCATAAAACCAGGTGGTAAATTCAGACTCATATGTAAAAAAGAGTAAAACTGTGGAAAGGTCTTATCTTATTTAATTTTAGGGGGAAAAAAAATCATTTGGCAGTAACAAGATACCTAGTATAAGATATCAAGAAGATATCCCCTCTTCAAGATATACTGAATGAAACCATTTTCTCTGAAAATGAATGTGGCTATAACACTGATAAACTGAAAAAATAGGTCGGGATGAATTTCTCTTCAGCACGAAAATGCTTAATAATTGGAAGACCATAAAACTTTGATTAACATGTACTTGATAAAGTTATGGAAATACATTATCAGAGAACAGAGCTTCTTCCAGACTTACATTTAAAGTTAGAAAAGATAAATATTATAATTTTACTGGCACATTTTTGAAGGCTTGTTCTTAAAAGTCAGCAGCAGTATCAGCTGCAAATACAGGAAGTAGATAAGATTATGAAATGATCACGTCAGAACTTTTATCTTTGGGCAAACAGACGACTGGCAATACTAATGAAAATTTAAACAAATTCTATTGGTAATTTTTGCACTTTACATTGGCAATGGTTTGAATTTATTGAGTAAAAGCAGCTTGAGGTTTCCTTAGAGAAAAAAAAAAGTAAAAATTTGTAAAATGGAATAGTAGGATTTAATATGAAATGTACTTAAAGGGACATGCTAAGCACAACAACTACATTTTAATGTAGAGTCTTTGGTGCATAAACACTGTCCTTTTTTGTCTGGCATTGTAAAACTAAACACTAATTGTGTGTGTGACTGTCTTCCTGTGTGGGACTGTCTACCTGTGCCAGACTGTTTACCTGTGTGTGACTGTGTGTAATTGTCTGTCTGTGTGTGTGTGTGTGTGTGTGTGTGTGAATGTCTGCCTTCCTGTGTGTTACTGTCTGCCTTTGTGTGTGTGACTGTAACTGTGTGTGTGTGTGTGTGACTGTCTGCCTTTGTGTGACTGCCTGCCCGTGTCTGTTACTGTGTGTGTGACTGCCTGTGTGAAACTGTACCTGTGTGTGACTGCCTGCCTGTGTGTGTCTGTGACTGTCTGCATGTGTGTGTGTGTCTGTAACTGTGTGGGACTGTCTGCCTGTGTGGAACTGTCTGCCAGTGTGTTATTGTCTGCCTGTGTGTGTCTGTAATTGTGTGTGTTTGACTGCCTGCCTGTGTGTGTATGTAACTTTGTGTGACTGTCTGCCTGTGTGTGTCTGTAACTCTGTGTGTGATTGTCTGCCTGTGTGTGCAACTGTAACTGTGTGTGTGTTTTTGCGCACAGGGCGCCTAAAGGCCTAAGGCCAGCCCTGGACATGTTGATTCAACAATAACTAGTTTAGTGTTACCTACGAGGAAGGTCAGCTCCCATAGGTCAGCTCCCATAGGCTCCTAGATAAAGGTCTATCATAACCCTGGATGCCCTGTTACTAAGACACAAACAGTTTTAGTAGCATTTTGTACCCCTAACAAAAAAACCACAAAAAAAGATATATGAAAATCTAATACCATAATGTACATCTCACTAAACATCCTACTAAAAAGATATTCTACTTCTAGTAGGAATGCTCATTCACACCTGTGACCTATTGATTGCCCTTATCAATATCATTTAACTTCCAGGCATAAAGGTAAATGGGTTTTCATTTCCATTAGTAATCACAGATAATTCTCTCTATATCGACAACTATCAGACCAGGAGGGCAGATTATTTTTCTTTATTGTTCTATCAATAATGTAAACAATACCATTGTAAATGTACAGTCATGGGAAAAAGAAGGTACATCCTCTTTGAATTCTTTGTTTTTACATATCAGGACATAATACCAATTTATTTAATTATAAAATATTTTACCAGGAATACATAAGACATAATAACAATCATCTGTTCCTATTACACCATGTCATAATTTTTTTAACAAAAAATAAAGCCAAAATGGAGAAGCCATGTGTGAAAAACTAAGTACAGTAAGTGTTCCAGAAGTGTTGTGGTTTGTTCAGATGCAACTTTGCAAACCTAAGCCCTGCTGCCATGTTGGTTTTAGAGCAGGGCCGGACTGGGAAAAAAATTAGGCCCGGGCATTTTTCAATCAGAGCGGCCCCCTAAGAAGGGGGTGGGGCCAGAGAGGGTGTGTTTTGTCATCACTAATGACAAGCATGCCCCCTCTCAAAGTGAGCATGCTGGTTCAATGCCCAGGGCCCCGCTGAAGAGCTCTAGCATGAGAAAAGGGCCCTGTATTTGTTCTGCGCAGGACAAGCAAATTTAATAAAGTTTGCTTTTATATTGTCTCTGGTGTCTCCACAAGTGGAGCATAATGTGTGTAGTGGTGCAGTGTGAGGGGTGCTGTAGTGTGTGTGTGTGTGTGTGTGTGTGTGTATATATATATATATATAAAAATATATATATTTGGACGTATTGTATGTGTGAGGGGCGCAGTGTGTGTGTGTGTGTAAGGGTGTTTTTATCTGCCGTCTAATTTTCTTTCTCTGTTAACTCACTAAGGGTTATTTTATATATTATATACATATGTATGTGTGTATATATGTGTATGTGTATATATGTATATGTATGTATATATATGTATGTATATGTGTGTGAGGGTGCTGTGTGTGTGTGTGTGTGTGTGAGGGGGCTGTCAGTGTGAGGGTGCTGTGTGTGTGTGTGTGTGTCTGGGTGTTCTGTTTGTGTGGTGGGTGCTATGTGTGTGTCTGGGGTGCTGTGTGTGTGTCTGGGTGTTCTGTGTGTGTGTCTGGGTGTTCTGTGTGTGTCTGAGGGGGTTGTGTGTGTGTCTGAGTGGGCTATGTGTGTGTCTGAGGGTGCTGTGTGTGTCTGAGGGGCTGTTAGTGTGAGGGTGCTGTGTGTGTCTGGGGGTGCTGTGTGTGTGTCTGGGGGTTCTGTGTGTGTGTCTGGGGGTGCTGTGTGTGTCTGAGGAGGCTGTTAGTGTGAGGAGGCTGTTAGTGTGAGGGTGCTGTTAGTGTGAGGGTGCTTTGTGTGTGTCTGGTGGTGCTGTGTGTGTGTCTGGGGGTGCTGTGTGTGTGAGGGGGCTGTTAATGTGAGGGGGAATGTATTTTTTATTTAAATATATTTTTTTATTAATATTTAAAAAAAAAAGTTATATCCCCCCCTCCCTTCTTACCTTTAGCCTGGGAGCGGGGGAGCCATTCTACCATGCAGGAGGGAGCCATGCTGCCATCCCTGGTGGTCCTAGTGGTGAGAGCTCAGAAACCCGCGGCAATGCTCAGAAACCCGCGAGAGGACCCAGCGGAGCTGCTGGCTAGAGCTCCACCAGGTCATCTCCTGCCTCCCTCACTCCCCAGCCGGCGGCCGCATCTCAGTGCCTCTGGGCCGATAAGGGAGATCTTCTCCCCACCGGCCGATGAAGGCATACAGCAGGGCCGGCGCTCGGGTAGTGCTGGCCCTGCAGGGGCCGGCCGGGGAGATCCTGTGATCTCCCCTGCCGGCCTCGGCCCATGGCCATCGCGGCCCACTGGGCATTTGCTCGGTATGCCCGATGGCCAGTCCGGGTCTGTTTTAGAGAGAAAATACTTTCTCCTGGCAATTCTTACAAACAAATCATACTTGTTCAGTCTTTTTCTAATTGTACTGTCACTAACTTTAACATTTGACATGCTAACTGAGGACTGTGGAGTCTGAAATTTTACTCTTTTTTTTTTTTTTGCAATTTCTGTGAGCATTGCATGGTCCGACCATGGGGTGAATTTGCATCTGTCTTGAATGTTTTCTACTTTCACTTTTAAATTGTTTTGAAATGATTTATATCCCTTTCCAGTTTGATGGGCAGCAACAATTGCTTCTCTAAGAACATTGCTAATGTATTTCCTCCTTGGCATTGTGTTAACACACCCCTGAATGCTCCAGACCAGCAAACTGCTAAAACTTCGGATTAAAAAAATAATAATTCTTTACTTGTCATGCAGAAGAGAAATGTCACTTTACATATCACAGCAGGGCATAACAAAGTGGATACAAGCAGGACACCGTTCATTACCAGTAGTCTAGACAAGCCTTGCTCTCTATACCACAAAAACATATTCAAAGACATTACACTCTCTCTGTGAATGCTTGCAAATTTATGTTTTATTGAATCAGGTAAACATGAGAACAGAGTGTACCATATAATAAGGGGGAAAATTGGGAATGGGATATGGTAGGGATAGAAATATTACCACACTAAAGTATCTCTCTGCACAGTTCCCCTGGTACATGCACTACATTTCCAACCATAATCCAATAAATATATTTTATCAAGGTGCATTGAGGAATGCATAAACACACATTTTAGAGCTTTCTTACAGTACAATGCATCCAGAATTGTCGGGAGTGCATTGCAATGTAACCCAGTGAGATAAGCTTACATGACAGTAGGCTGGCAGATGCCAGCACTCTATGATCTTAACATGCAGCACAGTTGCAAGAACAAAAACTAAAATATGCAAGAACCTCATAGGGGAGGGCAAAGGAGCACCCACTACAGCCAGAGTCCCCCACTATGCCCTCCGCAAAAAGACGTCACAGTGTCTTTGTGTTCATACCACCGACTCCAAACCTTAGAGAACGCGGAGAGTGAGCTATGTAGTGTCACACTTAACTGGTCAATCAAATGGTTTTATTTTAATTTTGTCATAACCTCACAGAGTAGCTCTACCATTGTCTTTAACCAACTTGCTGCCAATAACAGCCTAGCTGCTAGGGTGACATTATTACATAACTAATGTTTTTCTTTTCTCTTCTAGCGAGTCCCTCCAAGGACTAGATAAGAGGAATAACAATGGGTCAAGATCAAATGATCGATGGAAAATCTTCCCCAGTAGTGTATCCTCTCCCAAAACCTCCCCAATGTCAAGCAGGACCACACATACAGGTAGGTTTCCCTGTGCCCAGAGAGTCTCCAGCAATTGTCTAAAATAATATTGCCCATTTTGTACAACTGTACTTAGGTAGTGTGTCACCTAAATAGAATTTTGTAAATTTGTTCTTGGGAGACCATACATACTGATATGTTGTCTGCTGCTTCCCATATTTCCTCCCCCTTGTCACCTCCCTCCCAGTTCCTGCTCCCACTGGTCTTAGCGGGCCCCACTCCAAAGGTTGTGAGCAAATATCTCAGATATTAGACCCTTTTTTGTATTTTCCCTGGCAGCACAATTCTTCAAAAAAAGGTTAAGGGTGTCCCTTAACTCCCATAATATCTCCTCTATGTGCAAAGTCCCTGATTTGCAAATAACAAAAGAAGTCCAGAATGTTTTTTGGATACCTCTCCTTGAGGAAGTCAGAACTGACAATTTTATTGTGCACCCAAAGGTAGGGATACCTTTGTAATCCTTCCTCATCAATGCTGCAATATCCCTGCAGGGTCAACCCTGGCAAGAAGTCTTTATTTCTCAACATACGAGGGGTCATGGGGATGGCCTCAAACTATCTGCGCCTAACATCGTCAGTATACCTGAATACAGTGTGGGAAGAAGAGCTGCTGCTTAGCTAGCCACATTTAAAGTCCATTATTAGTACTTCTAGTTCTACTCACCTCTTCTCTCCCTCCAGTGCATGCCCATCTGGGCTAGTTGTGCTGCAAATTAATACATCAGAGGATAATAAAGTCATAAAGTATAAAGTCTATAGTAACATCTTGGAACCTACAGAGTAGACACACATGTTCCAAATGCACACAGGATTTTCCTCTTGTGTTTCTTATTTAGATCTGATATAGAAAATAACCTACAGATGATACTTAGTACCTTCACAGCTAACCCATATTTTTCCAAACTGCTCTACTACTTGTTGAAGATGCAAATATACCACTCTATCTACCAAACTTGGTAATCATGCCTTTTTATTAAACTGTTCTTGCTCATGGTGTTACAGGTCATATAATTTTTATTGGATATGACTTTTGAGCCAAGATCATTGGACTGACTCCTGTTTATGTTGCCAATGGAGCTTTCACGCAAATGAATGTTTACATGTTAGTCAGGATGTGGCAAGACACAGAAACCCCAACCCAGCTATTTGAACAGATCTCTCTTAACTGGCTATTTGATACCATGACACATATGCAGTTACACCCGAATCCCCTAGCATGCAGGGCCCGGGACCTGTTGAAAGCGTTTCTATCTAAAAGAAGTCAGACAGAGAAATAATCCCTCCTTGAGAGACCCGACGTATGGGATAGCAAACCCGTTCAATAGGTATGCTCTCCAAAACAGTTTAAAAGATGTCTGTAACACAAATGAAAAGTGACAGGAACTTGCATTAGAGAAATCTCAGGCGCCAACTGAGATTTCACTAATGCATGTTCCTGTCCCTTTTCTTTATATTTTGTAGTTCCTTGTGATAATGTGACACATGAGATACCATGTAAACAATTCTGCAAACTGAAATGTTACATTTAACACTGCATTGAGTATGTTATAAAAAATATATATATATATACATATATATATATATATATATATATGTATCTTCAATGTTAGATTGTTCCTTTAGGAATATGATAGGATATGAAAAGAGGGCAGGGGGAACACACAATTGCAGTAGTGTACATTTATAAAACTTTAAGGTTGTATTAAGGGACACTCCATACACTATATAATATTTTATGCATTAAATAGTTTTAGATCTTTTTGCTGTTTTTTTTTTCTTTTGCATGCCCAGTTTTGCTTAGTTTTTGCAAAGGTTTTCCAGCAATCTGCATCTTAACGATGCCTCCTTTTTAGATGTTCATATAACATGCTACAAATATGTTGGAACAACTGTATCCTTCTTTTGTGTCTGGATGTTCATGATACAGCAAATATCTACTAACTCCAGCTCACTGTTCCTTTATTGCAAATGTTTTGCAGCACTTTGCATCTTAACTCTGCTTCCTCTTTTTTGGCTCTTTCTTTATGAAATTATTCCAACTCTATAAGTAGGACATTAAAAAATATAAGTCAAAGACACCCCTTTTCTAAGCAATACTGAGATTGTGTAAAACGTGCTTTGAAATCTGTTAGTCAGCTTCTCCCTTTTTTATAGTTGTGCTCTACCTCATGTCTAGGCTAGTGACTAAGAAAGGACAATCCAGATGTTAACCTTTGCAGTGGTGGGTTAAACATTATCTAGCATTTAGGAGTTATGCAGCCCTAGTCACACCCATTTACATGTGATTTGCACAGCCTTCCTAAACACTTCCTGTAAAGAGTCATCTAATGTTTACACTTCCTTTTATTAAAATTCTGTTTCATTTAGAATGTATTTGTCTCCTCCTCTGTTAATAGCTTGCTACACCCTGCAGGAGCTTCCTCTATGTAATTAAAGTTCAATTTAGGAGATAAAATAATTTAAAGTATGTTGCATCTCATTGAAAATGAAACCATTTTGTTTTCATGCAGGCTGTGTCAGTCACAGCCTGGGGAGATGTGGGTAGGGCTGCATATACAAAAACAAAAGTGATTTAATTCCTAAAGGTAGATAATTTAGCACGGGCATGAACTATGCACCAAAACTGCTTAATTAAGCTAAAGTTGTTTAGGTGTCAAACAAGCTTCATATTGCATTTTGAAAACCTAAGCCTGTGAAGGACTTGCTCTGAAAAAAGGAAGATTATATAACCGAGTATTAATTATTATAATTTATGCATTTGTTTTTGCAAATTGTAAGGCATTATCTATGCACTGCATTCTAAAGAATGAGTAATTTTCAGCCTTAAGTACCACTTTAACCCTTTAAGGACCGAGGACGTACTAGGTAAGTCCAACAAAATACGGTCCTTAAGGACCGCGGCCGTACTTAGTGCGTCTTTGCAGTCCTTCTTACTTACCCAATCGACAGGCAGTCTCCCTGCATCTGTAAAATAAAATTTAAAAAAAATACATGTTAGTCTGTGTATGTATATATATATATATATATATATATATATATAAATATAAAAATACACTTAGTTTGAATAAATATATACGTACATTATTTAACCCCTTAAGGACACAACTAATGGAATAAAAGAGAATCATGACGCAATATTTCCATCAAGTGTCCTTAAGGGGATAAAAATACACTTAGAATTAAATAACACACATATAAATAAATATATATATTCTAAAATATAAGTAGCAGGTAAAAATAAATAAAAAGTTTAAAAATATTTAAAAATATTATTTTTTTATATATATATGTAATTTTATATATGTGTAATTTTATTCTAATGGTATTTTGAATGAAATTATATATATTATTTATTTATAAAATATTTTACCAGGAAGGATACATTGAGATTCCTCTAGTTTTCAAGTATGTCCTGGATCCACAAAACATTGCATACAATAGGGTACAATAAAATACAAAAACAATATTAATACACAATATATACAGAATTTAACATAGAACAGATAGGAAATATATAATCAACCATGACATGTGCATTCTGTTTTGAGTTATGTAGAAATGGATGTCTTAAAGGACTTTAGGCTTGGGGAAGATTTGAAAGTGTTCGGGATGTCGTTCCGTAATTGCAGTGCTCTGTAGGAAAAGGAGGATCGGGCTGCTTTCTTTTTGTATTGAGGTAGACTAAATAAAGTGCAAGTAATTTTATTGATTGCAATTTGAAGGACCTGCCTCACAACCCAGGCCGAAAGTCCAAAGAATTTAATTTGCTAGAAGTGTATTTAACCCTGTAACTTTCCATGACACCCTAAAACCTGTACAGGGGGAGTACTGTTTTACTCAGGAGACTTCGCTGAACACAACTTTTAGTGTTTCAAAACAGTAAAACATATCACAGCGATGATATTGTCAGTGAAAATGAAGTTTTTTGCATTTTTCACACACTCCCACCGCGCGGGAGGAAAGAGAGACAGGGCCGAGGAGGGGAAAACCCCATCGACTCCCATCAGATCCAGCCACCCTCCTGCAAAGAAAAGGTAAGAAACAGGAGGGTGTACAAAAAAGAGCAGTGTGTATGTATGTCAGCATGTGTATATATGTATGTATCTACCTGTATGTATATGTGTGTGTATGTAGATGTCTGTCTGTGTATGTCAGTATGTATGTATATGTGTGTCTGTATGTATGTCTGTGTGTCTGTATATGTCTGTGTATCTGTTTCAGTATGTGTGTGTCAGTATGTATGCCTGTATGTGTGTAAGTCTGTTTCATACAAATTCCTGTGGGTGGGATTTGGAGGCGGGCGGGCGGGCTTGGAGGCAGGCCCCCGGGAGCTCAGACCTTGAGCAGTGTTAGGGACCCATAAATATTTCTGATGGCAGCCCTGAATAACAGTGTTACAATGTCACTATTGATACATTTTAAAAATATATATATATTTTGAAACAGCAATGTCCTACTTGTACTTATAGCCTTATAACTTGCAAAAAAAGCTAAGAACATGTTAACATTGGGTATTGCTAAACTCAGGACAAAATTTACAAACTATTTAGCACAGGTGTTTTTTGGCGATCGTAGAAGCGTAACAGATTTTGGGGGTCAAAATTAGAAAAAGGTTTTTTTTTTTAATTTCATCATATATTTTTTTTTAAAGTAAATTATACGATATAATGAAAATAATGGTATCTTTAGAAAAAACATTTAATGGCAAGAAAAACAGTATATAATATGTGTGGGTACAGTAAATGAGTAAGAGGAAAATTACAGCTAAACACAAACACCGTAGAAATGTAAAAACAGCCCATATCATTGGAGCTTGTGGATGCAATATTGATGTGGATATAACATTTATAGAGAGCTTGATTTTTATGTTAACCCTAAGGCCTGAGCTAACCCTAAAGTCTTCCTGAAGCTTGTCGATGGGAGTGAAATGGAAGTTGTTATAAATCTCAAGAATTTTTTTTTCCTTTTTTTATCCTTTTTAGAGATTCATATAACTTGTTCTAAATATGTTGGAACATCTGTATCCATGTTTTGTGTCTAGATGTTAATGATATCTATCTATATCCACTACCTTTAGTTCACTTGGGGATATACTTTATATTCCATTTCTTTTAAATAAATATTTGGAATTATTGTATTTATTGTTCACATTTTCCACTTTTTTGACCTGTTTTTTTCTGTTTCAAATCTGTGGCTTCTATTATGTATACTTTCCGGCTTTGCAGATATCGTTTTACACAAAACTGATTCCTATTTTAACATGATTTTAGTGGCTCATTCTTGTATTCACAGTTTTTATAAATAATTCTAATAAATTAAACTGCCCACATTTTACAACAGAATACCTGGAATGTAGAACACAAGGAAATACATATATGGATGTAAACTGAGCGGAAGGAAAATAACTATTTACTGAAAACACAGTTGTATAAATTTGGTAAATCTGTTGCCTAAAACAAAATAATTGTTACATTTCCATTCTAGTGGAAATTCTTAAAATTCATCTTTCAAAACATTTCTCATGCAAATCCAAGGAACCGTGGAAATTGCCTGATTTCTAATGTGAATTAAAATGCTCATCGTCCAACTGGACTTTGTGGGTGAAAAATTCCTTTTTCAACTTTTTCCACTAGGTAAGTCATTTTCAGTATCTAAAACTTCAATGGAAATTCCCTAAAAATGTTCTGCATGAATTATGAAGAAAAATAGAACATTTGCAGTACAGATGGGAAAATTCACGCAAAGCAGGAAGTAGAATGACAGCAGCCATATTTTCTACTGTGTAAGATATTTTGCAGCCAGTAACTAAACTAGCAGAGATGCACCACCTTAAGAACCAGGGATTAAGCAAATACATTTATATCATACTATTCCTGCCATATCCTTGGTGTTTAAGTTGGTTCATTAACTGTACAATTAAAGTTATGTAACATTAAGTAGTCCTAAAATAAAACTGGATCAATACTAAATATTATATAACATTTGGTTGCCTTGCACGTAAAATTGGAGTAAGGTACTGATTACTGCAGTACACAGCACAGTGGAATTAACTGAAACAGTATTATAGAAATGAAAAGAAACATAGAAAACATCTGGAAACCATGAAGGCTTTTCTCTAAGATTACCTTTTTGCATTTTGACATGCAAATGATTTAATCATGTATTACATTGTAGACAAATATATATTTTCCATTATTTATGCTGTATATGCGTATAACAACTGTAAAAACCACAGGTCATAATTGCAAACAACTGGTTACTACATGTTCCCCTTCTGGTTAAATTGAATCTGGTTAACCGTAGTTGTTTTATGTAAATTGTTTGCCCATTCACTCTCTGTCTATTTGACTATACTTTTTATATTTGTAAGATATTAGGCTTTACTTACAGTTTCAAAGCAAGTTTTTTTTGTTTTGTTTTTTTAACTATGTCAGGTATTGTTAATTGAATTGCAATAAATAGTAAGTTTTATGAAATTTCTGTGTTTGGATTTCATATTTGCTGGGGTCATTGATTCTGTAATAATCTGAAGTGGTAGATGGGATTTACCCACTACACGTACACATAAACATTGTTTTTTTCCTGTGAACTGCCCGAGGTGCACTGACTCAGCAGATCTTCACAGGAATGTAATGTTTTCTTATTTATTGATGCATGATTGTTTATTTCCCACTTATCTACCTAGGAAAGATGAAAGGCTTTGCTAAAATGATTTAGCCTGATATCAACCCTGTGACTTTAAGACACTCCAGCTGGAGACCTATACACTGAGAGATCTCACAGCTCTAAATGAAGGCAATCAAGGCAAACAGACAATGCCTGTTAATAAATCAACACTGGGACTCCCAATGAATTATTTTTCGAATATTCACCATCTATACAAGGGGTTAGGTTCAGAAGGTGAGGTTATAACTCTAGTAATATAGGGGCCTGTTAAAACATTATAAATGTAATTAATATGTGGAGGGTTTGGCATTTGCTATCACAGGTGGATGGATGCTACTAGTTATTTTCTTTTGACATTGGTAAGTTGGATATTAGTCAATAAGCAGGGCCAGTGCAAGGATTTTTGCAGCCCTAGGCAAACAAAAATTTGCCACCACCTCCCCCATATGCGATATCACAATGCCCCACCCATATGATCTGTCATATGAACAAACGCCAGTGCTGCACACAGTGTCTTTTCTATGAAAAGGCAGTGTGTTTACATTAAAAAGCCTCAGGGACAGGCTATAGACACCAGAGCCACTACATTATGCTGTAGTGGTTCTGGTGACTATAGGGTCCGTTTAACCCCTTAAGGACACATTACATGTGTGACATGTCATGATTCCCTTTTATTCCAGAAGTTTGGTCCTTTGGGGGTTAATGGGAGGTAAATTAGAGATTAGTGCCACTAATAATATACTGGATTGCCTATGTACCACCAGATGAGAACAAGAGGATGATGATGGGTTCCAATGGTTTGGTGTTAAAACAGGCTCTGTGGAGGCAGTGCTCACAAAAATAAACAAAAAGGAAGCAGCTCCTTGGGCCTGACCGTGAGTATGCCTACAAGGCCCGCCCATAAGCCTTACGCCTACAAGACCCACCCATGAGTTCGTTCACAGCGAGTGGAGTGTATGTGTGTAGGGGATGTGTTATGTGTTATCGTAGAGGATGTAATGTGTGTGTGTGTGTGTTCTTATGGAATGTAGTGTATAGGGATACCAGTTTGTGTAAGGGATTTAGTGTGTGTGTGTATAGGGGATGCAGTGTGTTTTTGTGAAAGGTATGCATTGTGTGTTTTTGTGTGTGTGTGTGTAAGGGATGCATTGTGTGAATCTGTTTGTGTAAGGGATGCAAGTTGTGTTTCTGTGTATGTATGTAATGTAATGCAGTGTGCGCGTAAGGGATTATTGTGTGTTTTTGTATGAAGGGGATGCATTGTATGCTTCTGTGTATGTGTGCAAGGTCTGCATTGTGTGTGTGTGAGGTCTGCATTGTGTGTGTGTGAGGGATGCATTGTGTGTTTTGGTGTGTCTGTGTGTGAGACCCTTAATGGTCTCTTCCACTCCCCACATCCCTTAGTGGTCTCATCTCCTCTTCTCGCCCTGTCCCTCAGAGGTCTCCCCTCCTGTCCCTTAGTGTTCTCTCATCCCCTCCTATCCCTTAGTGCTCTCCCATTCCTTAGTGATCTCCCCTCCCCACCTGTCCCTTAGTACTCTCCCCTACCCCTATGTCCCTTAGTGATCTCTCCTGCCCACCCTGCTACTTACTTCTCTTCCTCCCCCTTGTCCCATAGTGCTCTACCTCCCCCCATCTTTCCCTTAGTGGTCTCTCCTCTCCCCCCCCCCAGTGTCCCTTAGTGCCATCTCCCCTCCCTTCCCTAGTGTGCCTCCTACCTCTTTGTAGTGTGGCTCGGTGGCACAGACCACAGTACAGGAGCTTCTGTTTCCTTTACCCGGATGGACTGACAGGAAGTGCTCTCTCAGTGAGCACTTCATGTCAATCCGGCTGGGTACAGGAAACAGATGCTCCTGTACCGCGGTGCGCGCTGCCTGGCCATGCTGCACTCAGTGACTGGCAGGAGGGAGCGCTATGCTCTTCCCTACTGCCGGGTCATTTAAATCTTGCGTCTCCGGGCCGGTGCACCCAAGGTGACTGCCTAAGTCGCCTATAGGATGCGGGGGCCCTGTCAGAGCCCCACTGCTGTAGTGCCCTAAGCTGGTGTATCTAACACTATATTTTTAAATTACCTATAAAAGTTCACCACCCCTTCCCCATTCCTGTGAGGTTTGAAAGTGAGATTTACTCATTTTTCAGCTCTTGCCATGTTGGTCTTCACAAAGCTGTTTTGCTTGTTTGGCTGAGATCACCAGTGTAGATGGTCTCATTCTATTACATTTTTCCCCATTAGGAAAAAATTGACAAAGTAGTTCGCATGCATAGCAAAACACTATGCAACACCAATCAGATGGTCTCTATAAGACGAACTGATTAAATAGCTGAGTTTAACTTGGCATTTGGGGTGGAAGTACCTCAAGTGCCTGTCAGGGAGATAGCCACTAGAGTCATGTTAACCCTGCAATGTAAACATTGTTGTACGCTTTTACTTGCTATTTTAAAACTACAAGGAGATGGTACCCAGACCACTTCATTTAGATTAGGTAGTCTACATGATTCCCAATGTTGCCGTGGCTGTAATTGGGACCAGGCATGGGCCTTCCAAGGCCCTGTATGTCATCGGTGATGCCCCTAAATGGGTGGAACTGCCCTGAAAGTAGGCATGTCAACCACAGCAAAGCTTACAAACAATCTCCTGACTAGTTATCTGTATTGAGGACTATGTAGAGTCCCCACTGCTAATTTCTAATGCTACAATGTACCTCTCATTAGCTCTAAATAGGTCACCCACCTGAAGAAAAATAAATTAAGTTTTAATTACCTTGTTCCTTGATAACCTCTCCTTCCCAGCTAATGTCACATAGGAGGTTTCTCTAAAACTGCAATGTTTTAAATAGCAGGGTTAAAGGGACAGGGACATTGCACTCAAAGCACTTCAACTGAGATGAAATGGTCTGGGTGCCTATAGTGTTTCTTTAAACTGTGTATCAGCATTTTGAAAAAGTAAAAATAATTTTTTTAAAAAGAATTAAAAAATTGACTTTTCATTAGCATATATGATAATTTGAAATTGCAGCAAACATGCCTATTTCACATAACATCAGGAATATTAGTACATGCAGAGAGCAAGAAAAATTAAAGGATCACTATAGTGTCAGGGAAACAAAGCGTTTTTCTTGACACTATAGTGCCCTGAGGTTGCTCCCACCTTCAGGGTCCCCCTCCCGTGGCACTGAATAGGTTAAAACCTCTTCAGTTAGTTACTTACCTTAATCCAGCGCCAGGCACCCTTGTGTCCTCTCCTCCCCCGCCGACATCAGCGGAGCCGAATGTGCATGCGCGGAAAGTGCAGCGTGCATTCAATGCTTTCCTATGGACGTTCTGCGCAATGGAGGCGAAATTCGCCTCCAGCGTCGCATATGCGCCTCTAGAGGCTGTCCGGAAGACAGCCACTAGAGGCTGGATTAAGACCCCTCTGAAACTGCTATGTTTGCATCTGAAGGGTTAAAACCTGAGGGACCTGGCACCCAGACCACTTCATTGAGCTGAAGTGGTCTGAGTGACTATAGTGTCCCTTTAAACAGAGTGAATGCATACGCATCAAATTTCATCTAGCCCCACAAATTCAGAGATTTGTAACAAGTGGTTTTGTAAACAGCATTACTCAATGCAGAGAGACAATGGGAACACTGTGACTTAACTAAAATCAGAACTGCATACTTCAGCAAAAAAATGTATTAAATCTTGTCAACAGTAGTGATGTCGCGAACCCGAAATTTTCGGTTCGCGAACGGCGAACGCGAACTTCCGCAAATGTTCGCGAACCGGCGAACCGCCCGAAACGCCATTGACTTCAATGGGGAGGCGAATTTTAAAACACACAGGGACTCTTTCTGGCCACAATAGGGATGGAAAAGTTGTTTCAAGGGGACTAACACCTGGACTGTGGCATGCCGGAGGGGGATCCATGGCAAAACTCCCATGGAAAATTACACAGTTGATACAGAGTCTGGTTTTAATCCATAAAGGGCAGAAATCACCTAACATTCCTAAATCACAATCAATATGGATTGACACCTGACATATGACATATTGACACCTTGACATATGGATTGACACCTGTCCTCAGAGCCCCTGATGCACACGGACACAGAGCAGAATAGAGACTGGTCCCCCTACATAGGGTCACTTGGCAGATATGGATTGACACCTGTCCTAAGGATCCCTGATACACACTGACACAGAGCAAATAGGGACTGTTCCCCCTACATCGGGTCACTTGGCAGATATGGATTGACACCTGTCCTAAGGTTCCCTGATACACACTGACACAGAGCAGAATAGGGACTGGTCCCCCTACATCGGGTCACTTGGCAGATATGGATTGACACCTTGTTACAAACTGCTATTTGTAACGGGCCCTTTAAATGGCAAATTGCCCTGCTTCCCTGGGTTGTGGAGAAGCCTACTTGCCAGCCTCCTCCCGCATGACTATGGCCCCTGGGAGATTGTGAAAATGTATGCACTTTTATTTGGTGTGTATGGCCCTTTAAGACTGTCGGTGGGCATATTGGGGCTTATGGACTCTTTATGTGACTGGTGCTGGCCCTTTAAACACCTTTTTGGGACATCAGGAAGATTGGGACACTGCCCCTTTAAGGCCGTGTCCCCAGACTTGTTGGGGACACGGCCCCTTTAAGACGGTGTCCCCTGTGTCCCCAGACCTGGTGCAAACCCTTTGTGCCTGCCTTGCTATTTCCCACTTGGTTCAGTAAATGGGAAATTATTTCAGCTGCAGAGACTAAGTCCCATTCGGCGATGGGACTTAGTCTTTTTTTCAGCCGTTTTTTTCAGCCTTATTTCAGCTGCAGGGACTAAGTCCCATTCGGCGATGGGACTTAGTCGTTTTTTCAGCCTGAAATAGACCGACCTCACAGCCCAAATCTATGGAACTGTTTTGGGCAGGAAAATGTGCTAGCAGTCGGTCATAAAGGGACCTCCAGCTAACTTTTTAACCCCTGGATGGATTTGGCTGATTTTTGGTTATGTTTATGTTTTAAGTGTGCTGATTCCA
>OW240913.1:164997525-165008013 GCA_933207985.1 Pelobates cultripes | reverse complement strand
AGCCTTACTGAAATCTAGGTAAGCAATGTCTACTGCACCACCCAGATCTATAATTTTAGTTATCCAATCATGATGACTGCAAGAGCACAGCGCAGACTGCTCAATGAGGTGAAGAAGAATCCTAGAGTGTCAGCTAAAGACTTACAAAAGTCACTGGCAAATGCTAACATCCCTGTTAGCGAATCTACAATACGTAAAACACTAAACAAGAATGGATTTCATGGGAGGATACCACAGAGGAAGCCACTGCTGTCCAAACAAAACATTGCTGCACGTTTACAGTTTGCACAAGAGCACCTGGATGTTACACAGCAGTACTGGCAAAATATTCTGTGGACAGATGAAACCAAAGTTGAGTTGTTTGGAAGAAACACACAACACTATGTGTGGCGAAAAAAAGGCACAGCACACCAATATCAAAACCTCATCCCAACTGTGAAGTATGGTGGTGGGGGCATCATGGTTTGGGGCTGCTTTGCTGCGTCAGGGCCTGGACGGATTGCTATCATCAAAGGAAAAATGAATTCCCAAGTTTATCAAGACATTTTGCAGGAGAACTTAAGGCCATCTGTCTACCAGCTGAAGCTCAACAGAAGATGGGTGTTGCAACAGGACAATGACCCAAAGCATAGAAGTAAATCAACAACAGAATGGCTTAAACAGAAGAAAATACGCCTTCTGAAGTGGCCCAGTCAGAGTCCTGACCTCAACCCGATTGAGATGTTTTGGCATGACCTCAAGAAAGAGATTCACACCAGACATCCCAAGAATATTGCTGAACTGAAACAGTTCTGTAAAGAGGAATTGTCAAGAATTACTCCTGACCATTGTGCACGTCTGATCTGCAACTAGAGGAAACGTTTGGTTGAAGTTATTGCTGCCAAAGGAGGTTCAATCAGTTATTAAATCCAAGGGTTCACATACTTTTCCCACCTGCACTGTGAATGTTTACATGGTGTGTTCAATAAAAACATGGCAACATTTCATTCTTTGTGTGATATTAGTTTAAGCAGACTGTGATTGTCTATTGTTGTGACTTAGATGATGATCAGATCACATTTATGACCAATTTGTGCAGAAATCCATATCATTCCAAAGGGTTCACATACTTTTTCTTGCAACTGTGTATGTATGTGTGTGTGTGTGTGTGTGTGTGTATATATATATATATATTAGTGTTCAAGTAGAGATTGTAGCCGTATTAGGCCAGTGATGTAGATGTAAAAAACAGATACAATGTGTAGCTTGTAATACCTTTTTTATTGGACTAACAGAATTTTTTAATGACAAGCTTTCGGGAGAACCTCCCTTTCTCATGTCTGAAGCATTTCTTAGCAAGACGACACATAGAATTCAAAGTTGAGTTGTGATACAGGGGTTAAAGCAACATGAGTGTAGATAAGACACAGGTTTGTTAGAAAATAGACACCATCTTAGCAGAGGGTCATAAATATATTTTTGAAGAGCAGAGTGAGGGGGAAGAGAGGGAAAAGAAAAGCAAACAAGCAGACCGTGTACCATTCTCTGCACTGTCTGCTTGTTTGTTTTTTATCTGATAGATATATAGATATAGATATAGATATATATATATATATATATATATATATATATATATATATATATATATATATATATAGATATATATTCTCTAAGTTTATAAATTAGTAACTGGAGCAGGATAGTGGAGTGCAGGGAAATGTTGGTGTGTGAATGCAGATAAGAAGGGGTTAAATTGCCAGCCAGGTGTGAAACGTTATGAGCCACCTCAAATGCTTGTGTACAGTATTTTATTTTTTATTTTATTTTTTATTCGGGTACAAACACACACAACTTCAGTTTGTATGTATGCCGGAGCATATTTGTATGTAGTTTGTGTAGATACAGGTGCACATATATGGAGCAGTTCAATGTTTTTGAATGTAGGACATGTCTGGATGTTTGATGTGCTTAAAGGTGCGTAGGTGTGTAGTAGGTCAAGGTGTTTTTGTGAATGCAGGGGTGTTTGTGTATGGTTTGCACTGTATGGGTGAATAAAGTGGTGAATTTGTATCCCTCATTGTCTGTAGTCCATTCCCATCTCCAATAGCTAGTAGCCCATTACTGCCCCATAGCTTGTAGTCCATTTTTCTCCCCTATTTCTCATAGGTAGAAGCCCAGTCTCTGCTCTCTGTAGTTAGTTGCCCATCCCCCCGTAGTTAATAGCCTATGTTCCTCCTCTCCCCCGTAGATAATACCCAAACCACTTCCTCTCTCCCATAGATAGTACTACATTCTCCTCTTGGCCTTGATTTTTCTCCTTAACCCATTCTCCCCCATAGATAACACTCAAGTCCCATTCCCTCATAGAGAGTACCCCAATTCCCCCCATAGATAGTACCCCAATCCCTCTCCCTATATATACACACAGTACCCCAATCCCTCTTCCCATATACATATACAGTACCCCAATCCCTCTCCCCAACCCTCCTATCATAGTTGGTACCCCAATCCCCCTATAATAGATAGAACCCTAATCCCTCTCCCCATAGATGGTACCCCAATCTCCTCTAAACCCATTCCTTTAGAGAGGTACAGATTCTCCTGATTTCCCCCACTCTAGCCCTGTCACAGTCATTGATAATGAGGACCTTACCTGTACCTGATGTAGAGCTTCATGAACTCAGCGTGCTGCCTGTACTGCTTATCATTGCAGCTCCGCACAGCTTGTGCTGCCCTTTCACTCATGACGTCACTTCCCCCAGAATGAGCCGCACGAAGCTGCTCTGATCAGTACATCAGGCAGAACGAGTGCAAGTCCGCATGGCTGCATTCCAACCCCCGATAGAGGCTCTGCTCATAGCGCCGCTGTCAGCTTTATTAGAGGCAAGACCAATTTTTCAATGTGTATCTGCGAGCTGTGTCGGCCGCTCTCGGTGCATTGTGCGGCCGCACGGCTCGCCTCACACAATCCTAAGGCTGGCCGTGACTGCATGTCGGCCTCAGGTGCCACTGCCCACCGGGAAATTTCCCGGTATCCCGGTGGGCCATTCCTGCCCTGTTCCACACTAAAGTGCGATTATCGACGCTATAGACTGGATGTATGGGAAAGCTTTAAGTGGTTAGTCAACTGCCCAGTGCCCAGTCACTTTTTCCTTAGAAAAATAAGTGACTTTTCTTCAGTGTGAAAGAAACCATTCCCTATCATCTTCTCCCAGCTGTGTCTGTGGAGGTAACAAGCACCACAAGATTCATTAAGGCAGGGCAAAACCCCAGTGAAAGGCATTTGAAATACAGGGGGAAGGAGAAGCAGGAGGAAGATTGCAATATTGTTGCAATTTAGTCATTTATTTATATTTCGTATTATTGCTTCAATTTACTGGTTGATTTATTTGTCAGTGGTGCAATGTATTAAGTCTGCCAGTTTTTTTCACCTGTTGCTTATTTTGTGCCTAAACTGAACTTTGGAAAATACACCATTAATGAATATACAAAAATCTTATGTGACACATTTATCAGTTTTTTCCACAGACTGAAAAGTATTCTGGATCACTTTAATAAATATGATGACAGAAATAACCATTTCTTTTCACAACACTTTGATAAGTATCCCCCTACGTGTCTATCATTGACAATTAAGCAATACAAATAGATCTCAGCTTCCCATAACATAATTGTGGAAGCACTAGTTACATGTTCTTCATGGCTTCCAGATTGGCCAGATTTTAATTAAGAAGAATGTAACCCTCATCCAGTGGCATGCACACAATCCATGGGATCTGTGGACCCCCCCACTCCCCTCTACCCTCCCACCCCCTCTACCATGACCCTCTCCCCCCCCCGACCCTTTCTCCCCTGACCGTGGGCCCCCCTGACACATACATACAGACACAAACACATACACACAGACAGGCACACACACCCCTGACAGACACATACAGACACATGCAGACACATACATAAAGAGACACAGACACACATACAGACACACACATACATACACACACACATACACATATCCCCGCCCCTGTCTCCCATACTCTCACCCATGCGGCATGGCTTCAATGTGAAGGCAAGATGTAGGAGTAACAAGCCAGCTCCCCAAGCAACACACTGAGGTAGGACCGCAGGAAAAAATAAATAAATAAAAGAATAAATGTAAATTCCTTTTGTTGTTGTTTTTGCTGGAGGGAGAAAGTAAGTGGTTTGGATAAGACTGGCAAAGAAAAGGTGGAAATGGGAAGAGATGAAGAGATCCCCTACCCCCCTCCCCTCATCCACTCCACCCCTCCCCATCCACCCTGACCCTTTCCCCCACTCTACCCTGACCCTCTCCCCCCGACCGTGGTCCCCCGACACATACATACAGACAGTAACACACACCCCCGACAGACACATACATACATACATACACACACACATGCAGACACACACATACAGATACACACACACACACATAGAGACACAGACACACACACACAAAATGTTTCCTACCTTTTGTGACTTTCCCTGGGGTCCAGTGGTGGCTCAGCCTGATGGGAGTCAAAGTTTCCTCTCTGACTCCCTCCTCTTTCCTGCTTCCTCCTGCGCAGCTCTCTGTATGCTGGGAGGAGTGACCGGGGAGTCACTTCCTCCCAGCAGTGATGTCCTCACAGGGGGCCCAGTCGCGCTGTTAAAGCACCTAGTGCTGATTGGGCCCCCTGACAATCCATATCCTTTGGGTGGTCCTGACAGCATGGGCCACCCGATGGACCCCTTAACATGCGGCCCCGGCGGTTTGCCGCGCGGGGCCACAAAACATGGCAGCTGGTACCCAGTAGTAGGGGTCCGGAGGCGGCCGGGCCCCCTGGAGTGACGGGCCGGTCGCAGCTGCGACCCCTGCAACCTTGATATGTACGCCGCTGCCCCCATCATGCTCTTACAGCCACAATGCTGGCAAAGCATCAAGGGAGATGTAGTCCACAACATCTGGGGTGCCAAAGGTTGCCTACCCCCCAGTCCATTTATACCTGAGTGCAGAATATCCACCTCTCTAAACCCCGGTGTTCAGTGTGCTGGATTTACCGGAGACTTCATTTATACCACATTTAGGGAGAAAAGGAATCTACACTGTCAAGTCTGCTGACAAATCATTCACGAACACAAAGGAAAAACTAAACTAGATGAGAAGACTCACTTATACAGCAGGGGCCAGCATTTCTATAATCAGAAAGCCATTTATATAATGATCACTCACAACAGTGAATATTAAGACCGTGGTTATAAATGCCTTCACAGCTGTAGTGAGTAGGTCTTAAAGAGTCTGTCAGTTTTTCCATTTATTAAACAAACCCAAGTACATAAATGTTGCTGTTTTTCCTTTTAAATTTACAAAAAGATGATTAAATAGAATGATTCAACATGGTAGACGTATCGTGTACAGATGATTCACTACAAACTTATGCTTTGAGTTGTTTCATTTTCAGTGTTACCACCCCTCCCACCCCCCTCCCCTGAGTATGCAGTACAGTAGGCTATTAAAAAAACTTGTTTTATATATTATTTTCTGTCTTGATTCAGCTTAACAGAAAATGTAGAATCTGTTTTTCTTTGTGTAATGTTCTGCGATTTCCTGCCCAATAACATTTTAATTAAAGGGATACTATAGTGCCAGGAATACAAAGTTGTATTCCTGGCACTATAGCTCCCTCTGACATACCCAACCCCCTCCCCATGCATTGGTGAATTGGTGAATACAGGGTGAAAAGCCCTTTAATTATTCACCTGATCCCAGCACCGATGTCTCTCCAACGTTACTCGACAAATTGGCGCTAATACACATGCGTGTCGAGGGCTGCACGCGCATTAGGCCCTCCCTATAAAAAAAACATTGAATCAATGCTTTCATATGGAGAAATAGTTTATGCTTGATGTCCTCATGCACAGCGTGAAGACGTCCAGCATCAGTTACTGAACCAAAAGTCTGGTAACATTCTGGAAGCGCCTCAAGTAGCTGTTTGGCAGATAGCCACTATACAGTGGTAGATAGCCACTAGAGGATGTTTTAGTGTTGCAATGTAAACATTGCAGCACTAAGTGGAATAGTGACACTGTACCCAGACCACATCAATGAGCTGAAGTGGTCTGGGTGCCTATAGTGTCCCTTTAAGGGTTTTAACTGATTTAGATGGTTATCTGAAGTTTAGTTTTGTTCAAAAAGCAGGTCTCATTGCTGAGTATCTGGGAATGGACATGAATGGACATGAACGTAAAGGAACACTCCAAGCACCATAACAACTGCAGTGTGCTATTTTTCTTGTGCCAAGAGTACCTAGTACCCTCCATAGTCCAACCATTTTATAAATGGTTTCACAACTTACCTGGGTTCCGCTAGGCACCAGTCACCTTTTCGAAGTGGTGCAGAGCTTAGCTCATGTGCTAAGAGAGCTCCGCTGATGCTCTCAGATTATGAACCGGCCCTGCACTTAGGTTAGTGGATATGCAGGAGACTGTTACCAGTATACAGCAGGCCCCACGTAAGTTGTCAAACAGATTTAAAGGACCACTATAGGCACCCAGATCACTTCAGCTTAATGAAGTGGCCTTGGTGCCAGGTCCAGCTAGGGTTAACCCTTTTTTCTATAAACATAGCAGTTTCAGAGAAACTGCTATGTTTAAATTAGGGTTAATCCAGCCTCTAGTGGCTGTCTCACTGTAATTTTTCAGTGAGAAGACGCCAGTGTCCATAGGAAAGCATTGTGAATGCTTTCCTATGGACTGGCTAATTGCGCGTGTGGCTCCTGCCGCGCATTCACATTCAGCGGAGGAGGAGGCGGAGAGGAGGAGGAGAGCTCCCCGCCCGTCGCTGGAGAAAGAGGTAAGTTTAACCCCTTCCTCACCCTGGAGCCCGGCGGGAGGGGGACCCTGAGGGTGGGGGCACCCTCAGGGCACTACAGTGCCAGGAAAACTAGTATGTTTTACTGGCACTATAGTGGCCCTTTAAATGCTTTGACTACTTACCATGGAAAGGCACTTGGGAACTCCTGTCACCATATTTACTACAGTGTGCTGTAGTGGTTAAAGTGGTTGGAGTGTTTGCCCTGGTCTTAAGCCATATAGTTAGGATGAAGATACCCAGATGTAGAATGGACCCCTAAAGAACACAAAAGTTGTAGCTACTGTATAAATTAGCTGAAATGAGCAGAGCAGGGTTAACCCTGCTGTCCCAACGTTGCCTCCACGCATTATTATTTTACTAACCTAATAAGCTTTGAAGCTATTCACATAAACAGACATGGTTCCTCTCCTGTGTAGATGGATTAACCCCTGCCACCCCATCACCGTCAGCCCCTGTAAAAAGCTCATTTTCTAGCACTATGCACACTCTAAAAACAGTCATTCATATGTCATAGTGCATTATTCCCTCCCTAATTTATGTTCTAAATTAAATTTTTGTTACATAAAATTTCATTTTACATTTTAGTTACATAAAAAAGAAAGTTACAGAGAAACATAAAATGTGATGGCAGATAAGAACCATTTGACCAATTTAGTCTGCCCAACTTTTTTATATTTTAATTTGTCCTTGGCTTTGTCTTATATCTAGGATAGCCGTATGCCTACTCTACGCATGCTTAAACTTCCTCACTGTGTTAACCTCTACCACATCAGTTGGAAAGCTATGCCATACATCCACTACCCTTTCAGTGAAGTAATACTTCCTGTTATTATGTTTAAACCCTTACCCCTCTAATTTAAGACTGTCCTCTTGTCAGGGCCGCCATCAGGGGGTGTGGATCCCATCGGGTGGCCGACACACTTAGGGCCAGCTGATAGGTCCTATATCTTCAGGGGCCCGGTCAGCGCTGTGGCCGTGGTATATTGCGACCGGGCCCCTTTTAAAAAAATAAATAAATAAGCAGCCGCAAGTGCTGCTGGGAGAAAGTGGTCACTTCCTCCCAGCTCACTCCGCGCAGGAGGAGTGCGCGCGCGCCAGTGAAGAGGGAGACCCAGGCAGTGAAGAGGGAGCCGCTCCGACTCCCATCATCCCCAGCCACCCTCTTGCAAAGAAAAGGTAAGAGACAGGAGGGTGGCTGGAAAATGAGCTGTGTCTGTCTGTATGCATGTATGTCTGTGTATGTCTGTATGCATGCATGTCTGTCTATGTATGTCTGTATGCATGTATGTGTGCCATTATGAATGTATGTGTGTATGGATGTCAGTGTCTGTATCAGGGGCATTTTAGCCGCGAGACAAACAAGGCATTTGCCTTGGGCGGCATTTTTCAGGGGGCGGCAAAAAACTGGCCTTGCGGCTAACTGGCCGGGCGTGCGGGCTGCTGTGCGGGCGGCTGTCGAGGGAGCTCTTCCTCTGAGCTGTCCGCTCAGCTCCCTCGCACACCGCAGAGTGAGGCTGGGAGCCGGAATATGACGTCATCTTCCGGCTCCCAGCCTCACTGCGGCGCGCGAGGGAGCTGAGCAGACAGCTCAGAGGAAGAGCTCCCTCGACAGTCGCCCGCCCAGCCCAGCCCGCAGCCACTGGACCACCAGGGAGATAGAGAACCCCCCCCTCAGCACTCCCAAAGGTAAGGGGGGGGTATATAAAAAAAAAGTGAGTGTGTGTGTTTGTTAGTGTGTCTGTTAATGTGTGTGTGTTTGTTAGTGTGTGTGTGTGTGACTGTGTGTGTGTCCGCTAGTGAGTGTCTGACTGTGTGTCTGTTAGTGTGTGTGTATCTGACAGTTTGTGTCTGTTAGTGTGTGTGTGTGTCTGTTAGTGAGTGTGTGTGTCTGTTAGCGTGTGTATGCGTATCTGTCAGTGAATGTGTGTGTGTGTTTTAGAAGGCAGGGCAGGGGGAAGGGTTGGGTGGGGCTGGTGCGGGGGGGGAGGGGGCACCTGAGTTTTGTCCTGCCTAGGGCAGCACAAAACCAGGATACACCACTGGTCTGTATGTCTGTATGTATGAATGTATGTGTGTATGTAGGTGTCTGTATGTATGTCTTTATGTCCTCATGCATGTGTGTCTGTATGTATGTTAGTATGTGTCTGTCTGTCACTATATATGCCTGTGTGTATGTCTCAGTATGTGTGTGTCAGTATATATTTCTGTATGCGTGTCTGTTTCAGTATGTGTGTCTGTTAGTATGTATCTGTGTCCTTTTGTATCCGTGTGCATGTGTTTGTGTCTGTGTGTGTGTATTCCTGTGGGCGGTAATTGGAGGCGGACCCAGTGGGCGGTATTTGGAGGCGGACCCCATGGGGCCCAGACCCTGAGCTGAGTTAGGGACCCCAAAATTTCTGGTGGCGGCCCTGCCTCTTGTAGTAGTTTTTCTTCTTCAAAATATAGCCTCCTTGTTTACTGTGTTGATTCCCTTTATGTATTTAAATGTTTCTATCATATCCACACGTCTCGTCTTTTCTCCAAGCCATACAAGGTAAGATCCTTTAACCTTTCCTTGTAAGTTTTATCCTGCAATCCACGAACCAGTTTAGTAGCTCTTCTCTCTCTCTCTCTCTAGTAGCCCCACCCTTTACAAAGTATCACTATCCTTCTGGAGATACGGTCTCCAGTACTACATACAATACTCCAAGTGAGGTCTCACGAGTGCTATGTACAATGGCATGAGCACTTCTCCCTATACAACCAAACATTCTGCTAGCATTTCCTGCTGCTCTATTACATTGTCTGTCTACCTCTTTGTGCATTTGAAATGTTGGGAGGTATGCTGTGACCTACAGTCATTTATTCAGCATAGATTAAAAATACGAGCTAGTGTTTTAGCTTCATGCAGCTCTCCTACAACCAGGGACGGTGCAAGGATTTTTGGGTACACAGGCGAAGATAATTTTGGTACCCCCATTTCACCCCCTCCCCCCCCAAAAAAAAATCTTCACCTGTGTGCCTCTTAACCCCCATTTGTTTTTGTGAAGGAATGCCCCATCACTTGGTTCGGTCGTAATCATTTTCCCCTGTTCGTATGTTCATACGAAACTCCCCGAGTTCAGTTCCTGAACGAAGACCACCCAACATCTAATCAGAATGTGGAATACAAAATATCCAGTGTGAAATTGCAATGGAAACTATTACTAAAACGCTCCTGGGCCATTTTGTGCACCGAACACAGGCAGCGGTACCTAGTCGTCGAGTGCCTGGAACTTATTTTGGCTAGGCATTCACGCGAACACTGGTGAATATGGAACTGCTGCCCGTTCAAGTTCCCGACCACCTACACCAGGCTTCCCCACACTCCGGCCCTCCAGATGTTGCTGAACTACAACTCCCATGATTCTTTGAATGAAATAGATAGGCTGAGAATTATGGGAGTTGTAGTTCAGCAACATCTGGAGGGCTGGAGTTTGGGGAAGCCTGACCTACACGAACAGCGTTCGGGAAATATAAACTACCAAATGGGGGCAGCATTCGACACCTAAAAGTGTTTCCATAGTATGTATGGTGTTAGTATTAAAACCCTTTAACTGAGACCAGCCATTGCCACGATTTCCCTGAACCTGTTTTGGGCTTTTACCTCGTGGACA
>OW240913.1:164973495-164997124 GCA_933207985.1 Pelobates cultripes | reverse complement strand
TTTGCCTGCATTAAACAGATCTACTCCAAGCATTCAGTCTTGACTAATGTGTGGAAGTAAAGGCGATACCAGCGATATTTACTTTGATGAGTGTTGGAGCTTTGTTATTTGGGGAAAGGGATCCCGTGGTGGCGATATACTGGTGGTCCGCCACATGTTTCTTATCTCCTTTTTAAAATGTCTTATCCCGTTTAGTGTATTTATCCCCTATTTTTCTCCATTGTGCGTCTTACACCTCCCTTGTGTATCTCTTCCAACCCCCTTTGTGTGCCTTCTCTCCAAACCCCACAATGTTTTATTTCAGTCTACAAGAGTCTAATGATGGTTGATGTAGATTAGCTTTAAAGGGACACTATAGTCACCAAAACAACTTTAGCTTAATGAAGCAGTTTTGGTGTATAGAGCATGCCCCTGCAATCTCACTGCTCAATTCTCTGCCATTTAGGAGTTAAATCACTTTGTTTATGAACCCAAGTCACACCTCCCTGTATGTGACTTGCACAGTCTCCCTAATAACTTCCTCTAAAGAGTCATCTACTATTTATCCTTCCTTTATTGCAAGTTCTGTTTAATTTAGATTTTCTTATCCCCTGCTATGTTAATAGCTTGCTAGACCCTGCAAGAGCCTCCTGTATGTGATTAAAGTGCAATATACAGAGAAAGAGATACAATGGTTTAAGGTAAATTACATCTGATTGAAAGTGAAACAAGGTTTTTTTCCATGCAGGATGTGTCAATCCGACCCAGGGGAGGTGTGCCAAGGGTTGCAGAAACAAAGTGATTTAACTCCTAAATGGCAGCGAATTGAGCAGTGAAACCTAGGAAGCATGATCTACACACAAAAACCTGCTTCATTAAGCTAGAGTTCTTTAAGTGACTATAGTGTTCCTTTAACAGTGTAAGCAAACACAAAAAGTCAAATAGCAAAAACAACACAAAAAGACTCCATTAACCCCTTAAGACCGCAGCCAAATGTACAAGTTGTGCTCAAAACAAAACGAAAACAAAACCTGGCATTTGCGCTATATGTCTGTCCAACCGTAATTCACCTCTTTCATTAAATGCACCCACACTTATTATATATCATTTTATTCAGGGGAAACAGGGCTTTCATTTAACATCAAATATTTAGGTATGGAACATAATTTAATATGAATAAAATATAAAACAAATGGGAGAAAATAAGATTTTTTTTTAATTTTCTTAGTTCTACGTGACATTTTAACTATGAATGTCAAAATACTGTTTGCTTTTACTGCAATAAAATACACATATTTGTATTCAGCGATATCCCACGTGTAAAAGAAAGTACCCCCTATGTACAGGTTTTATGGTGTTGTGGGAAGTTATAGGGTCAAATATAGCATGTTACATTTTTTTTTTTTTCACATTGAAATTAGCCAGATTGGTTACTTTGCCTTTGAGACCATATGGTAGCCCAGGAATAAGAATTACCCCCATGATGGCATACCATTTGCAAAATTAGACAACCCCATATTGCAAATGGGCTATGTTCAGTCTTTTTTAGTAGCCACTTGGTCACAAATACTGGCCAAAGTTAGTGTTAATATTTGAAAATGCAAAAAACTCATTTGAATGCCAATTTTGGCCAGTGTTTGTGACTAAGTGGCTACTAAAAAGACTGAACATACCCCATTTGGAATACCCTGTGTTGTCTACTATTGCAAATGGTATGCCATCATAGGGGTAATTTTCAATCCTAGGCTACCGTACGGTCTCAAAGGCAACATAACCAACCTAGCGAATTTTAATGTGAAAAAAACGGAAACACAAGCCTTATATTTGACTCTAACGTTTGAAAACACCATAAAACCTGTACATGAGGGGTACCGTTATACTCGGGAGACTTCGCTGAACACAAATTTTTGTGTTTCAAAACAGTAAAACGTATCACAACAATTATAAGTGCCATTTATGTGTGAAAAATGCAAAAAAGTTCACTGTCACTGACGATATCGTTGTTGTAATACATTTTACTATTTCGAAACCCTAATATTTGTATTCAGCGAAGTCTTCCGAGTAAAACAGTACCCCCCATGTACAGGTTTTATGGTGTCTTGGAAAGTTACAGGGTTAAATATAGTGCTAGCAAATTAAATTCCCTGAATTTTCGGCCTGGGTTGTCAGGCAGGTCCTGCAAATTGTAATTAATAAAATTACCTAATTATGCAAAATGATTACATAAATATATACGTAGAATTATTATATATATATTACTGAATGCATTACTGAATGCTTTCCTATGGACGTCCAGCGTCGTCTCACTGTGATTTTCACAGTGAGAATCGCGGAAGCGCCTCTAGCGGCTGTCAGTGAGACAGCCACTAGAGGCTGGATTAACCCTCAGTGAAACATAGCAGTTTCTCTGAAACTATGTTTTCCGCTGCAGGGTTAAAACTAGAGGGACCTGACACCCATACCACTTAATTGAGCTGATGTGGTCTGGGTGTCGATAGTGGTCCTTTAACTAGGAGGGATGTAAACTTACTTACTTCAACTTGCCAGTTGTCCTATCAAGTAATATAAAACATGAAAAGTATATGAAAGCATAATGTTTTTTTTTTTTTACAAAATTAATGTATTTCTCTCTCTCTCTCTCTCTTTTTTATTTTTTATTTCTCTCTCTCTTTTCTCTTTTTCTCTCTCTCTCTCTCAAATATATTCCTGTTCATCTGAGAGCATCATGCAAACACTATCATTGTGTGGTGATGACATATACTTGACTTCTGAGTCTTTGAATGAGTTTAAGTGAATTGTGAGGGTGGGGTAATAATTAGCATAACCACAAACAAGACGTATCATTCTGAAAGCTACTAAATTATCATTGTCAAAATCTGTGGGAGTACTAAAAACATGTTTTTATATATAAAAATAATCCTTTACTGAAAAGAAATCAGACATAATGTCAATCAAGCAGCCTAGGTACATTCAGAGTTGGAATGTCACAGTCTTTAGTAGTTTTTTACTGCTTTGCTAATATGGTCATAATACTGAAGAGAGTTTATTTAAATCTCTAAAAAAAGAATAGGACACAAATTAACATGTTAGGAAAAAATGGTCTTGAGTTTTTTCAGAAAATAAAAAATTCAAGTCTTTAAAGATTTTCCATTACACAAACTCATTGAATTCATGAAATTCATGGGAACGCATGACAATTTCCATTTTGAGTTTCAGTTAATTATCAAGCAGAAGTCAATGAATGCACAGGAAGGAAGGGCATTATGGTCAATTAGAATATGAATGCTTTTTTTATATTAACCGTATCCAGAAAAGATGTGAAACGAGCAAAACCAATATAACACTAACATGTCATGCTGTAGGAAAAAGCTAAAAATATCCTCTCTTTCCAGTGTTAACTGCCATTGACTCAGACTGAAATTAGCACATGCTGCGGGTACAGCAGTTGCAGTGACAGCCCAGCTAGAGAGGTAAAGAGAAAATATACAGAAAATAATGTCTCATTTGTGTATTTCTATGCATACAGCACACTACCCATTTGAACAAATTATTCATTTATTTTTTTAATTTAACACGCAATTTGAATTAAATTTACCTGAACACATAAAATGCAAGATGGATTTTTACAGTTATTTTAAAAGGAATCCAGGAGTGAAGACTATATTTTTTTTTCCCTATTAATGAAGACGATATACAAGAAACTGGCACCTATATTTATAGTACTGTAGTTAATAAGATTTATTGGATAACATAGGCAGTAACAGGTAACTGACAAACAGGTGATCTGTTATACAGAGAAGAAGAACGGGGAGATGGAACAAAGAGAAGAGAAAGAAAAAAAGGATGAGGGGGAAATATAGGTGGAAAAAGAGAGGAGACTTTAGAAAAAATAGCTCAGAGAATAGTCATATTTGTACCATTGGGTACATTGGTCATATGATGTTTTAGCAAACATCTTTACAAAATGTAGGCAAATATCCATTTTGCTACCTCCTTGTGAGTACATATCAGTGAATTGCAATAGCCAGGCTAAAATTGCCCAGGCGTGACCATGTACAAACTATAGCCGTAAACACAGTGCTATATATATATATATATCCCCATCCAAGCTCACACAGCCTTTAGATTTTAACACACCCTCACACAGCCTTACACATACACCAATATACATACGCTTACACAACCTTACATATACACTCATATATACACACTCACAGACACATACACCCATATACAAACACTCACACAGCCTTATGCATAAATGTATACACATACTTACATAGACACAATGGTAGCAGGTAGACATGTGAAATTTGTTTCGTTCCGAATATACATTCAGATGAATTTCATGCAATTCGGACATTTGGATGCTTACGAATTAACGAATTACATTTGTCCGAATTGCTGAAGTGCTTCGGATTTCTGAAAAGTGGCAAAACAAGAGAGAGGGATATAAAATTACACGAATGATGACAGGAATCTTGACCAATAAGCTAATTCTTGGCACTTGGAGCCCTATAGATGTGTAAGTGGTTGTGGTGGCAGTCCACTTACACATCTGTAGGGCTCCCAGTGCCAGGATTGCCACCACAACCACTTACACATCTATAGGGCTCCCAGTGGCAGGATTGCCACCACAATCACATACTAGACATGTGCAATTAGTTTCATGCAATTCGGACATTAGGATGCTTACGAATGTCCGAAGTGCCGAATTACCAAAGTTCAGTAGTTCAGAAGTGCTGAACCGAATGTCTTTGGTCCAAATTGCCGAAGCAGACAAATTTTATCACCAGAATTTCTGAACCGAACTAAATTTTTTTTTGCCCATGCACATCCCTAGTAGTAGGTATATGTAGGTGGGAACACCTAAAGGTTTCTTTCAAAAGACAGTCTTTAAAGGTAGTACAAAAGTAAAGACAATGTTTCGGCTCCTACTTGAGTCTTTATCAAGTCTGACATGTGTCACATGTTTCTTGAAGTAATGAAAAATCACAAAAGTGATGTAGTCACAAAATCTCTCTCCCATTGTCTTGTGCCTTCTTTAACACACATCTTCAACTGCTCTCTCTCTTTGGCTTTGTCCCTGCTGACCTTAAACATGCTACTGTAATACCTTTCCTGAAAAAAACATCCCTTGACCCGTCCACCCCCTCTATCTATCGTCCCATATCCCTGCTCCCTTTTTCCTCAAAGCTTCTGGAAAGACTTGTCTTTACCCATATGTCTCACTTCTTCAATTCCAACTTTCTCCTTGACCCTCTTCAATCTGGCTTCTGCCCCCTCCACTCTACTGAGACTGCTCTTATTAAAGTTGCTAATGACCTAATCGCAGCTAAATCCACAGTCCACTTCTCCATATTAATTCTTATTGACCGCTCTACTGCATTTGACACTGTTGATCATGCTCTCCTTCTTCAAACTCTTCAAGTCCCTTGGTCTCTGTGAGTCTGTCCTCTTGTGGTTTTTTCTTATCTCTCCCAATGCTCATTCAATGTCTCCTTTTCTAATGATACCTCATCCCTTTGTCCTGTCTCGGTTGGAGTCAAACAAGGCTCCGTCCTTGGTCCCTTTCTATTTTCTCTTTATACTGCCTCTCTTGGCAAACTTATTGCCTCATTTGGATTCCACTCCCACCTGTACACTGGTGACACTCAGTTATATCTCTCCTCCACGGACCTCTGTCCTGCCGTCCTGCAACGTGTCACTGCTTGCCTTTCCTCCATCTCTGACTGTATGTCCTCCTGCTTTCTAAAACTAAATTTCTCTAAAACTGAACTCCTTGTCATTCCTCCTCCTAATACCGATCCTCCTCTTTCACTCTCCCATGAAGTCAATGGTATCCACATCAAACCATTTTTGCAAGCACGCTGTCTTGGTGTCATATTTGACTCTAGCCTCACCTTTGAGCCTCACATCCAGCATGTTATTAAATCCTGTAGATTCCATCTTAAAAACATAGTCCACATCAGCTACTAAAAAGCTTGTCCATGCTCTAGTAATTTCCCGCATGGATTATTGTAACCCTCTCCCAATTCGTCTTCCCAAAAACCGTATTTCCCCGCTACAGTCTGTAATGAATGCTGCCGCCAGATGGATTTCTCTCTCTAGTCGGTCCTCTCATACCTCACCCCTCTGTCAGTCCTTACATTGGCTTCCTGTATTCTATAGGAGTCAATTCAAAGTGCTAACCCATACCTATAAAGCTTTGACCATTTCTAGCCCCTCTTATCTCTTCACAGATCCATAGGTATGCCTCTTCTCGGTCTCTCCGCTCTGCCCGTGACCTTCTCCTGTCCGCTGCTCGCACCTGTACAGCTAATTCACCCTTGCAGGACTTCTCACAGTTGGCTCCTTTCCTATGAAATAGCCTACCTACTGCCATCAGACTCTTCCCTAGTCTTCAATCATTTAAGAAGTGCCTTAAAACCCAGCTCTTTAGGAAAGCTTGTGGTCTCCCAGAATAACCTCTAGCTCACATACCTGTCTCTTGCTCTCTCCTAAAGGAAATTGGAGGGGGGGGAGGAAATTGAGGGGGGAGCGAAATTGGAGGGGGGGAGAAGGAAACTTGGGAGAAGGGGAGGGAGAAGAAAATTGGAGAGGGGGAGAAGAAGGAAATTGAGAGGGAGAAGAAGGAAACTGGAGGGGGGAGAGAAGGTTGAGAGGGGGGAGGAAAGGAAATTGAGGGGGGGAGGAGAGGGGGGTAGGAGAAGGAAATTGACATCCATCACACACACACACAGTCACACACAATGCACCCCTTGCACACAGAAAAACACACAATGCATTACACACACAGACACACATACACAAGCAATGCATCCCTTACACACACAGAAACATACAATGCATTAATTACACACACTCAATGCACCCCTTACACATACAAACACAGATTCACAAAATGCATTCCTTACACACATCAGGACATCCCCTACAAACTCCATCCCCTGTGAGCAAACTCATTGGTGGAACATGAAGGTGGACCCTGGGACCCAGACCTTGAGCTGTGTAAAGGGCCCCCAAAAAATGGAACTGCTTCCTGTTCTCCCAGAACATTGATTTTTGTTACCACAGTTACAAACCGCCTCCAGAGACCTGTTCTACACCAGACCAGTGGAGCCATACTGCAGCTAGAGCCCATCATCATCCTCATCTGGTTGTAAGTAGGCAATCTAGTATATTACTCGTGGCACTAATCTCTAATTTACCTCACATTAAAGAAACACTATAGTCCCCAGAACCACTACAGCTTAATGTAGTGGTTCTGGTGTCTATAGTCTGTCCCTGCAGGCCTTTTAATGTAAACACGGCAGCACTGCAGCACTGGCGTTAGTTAACATGGCAGATCATATGGGTGGGGCATTGTGATGTCACATGGGGGGGGCGGCAAATTTAACTTTTGCCTAGGGCGGCAAAAATCATTGCACCGGCCATGGAGGCAGTACTCTACTCTCTACTCCAGCTCTGCTTCACTCCAACCTATTTTGATTGCTATTTCCTGTCCTAATGTGTTTTACAACCCACCTCCTATACATTGTAAGCTCGTTTGAGCAGGGCCTTCTTCAACCTATCGTTCCTGTAAGTTTTCTTGTAATTGTCCTATTTATAGCTAAATCCCCCCTCTTATAATATTGTAAAGCGCTATGGAATCTGTTGGCGCTATATAAATGGCAATAATAATAATAATATTAGTAAGTGTTGATGATAACCTTGTGACTACTAATCGCCTGTATCATGGGCGTCTGACATCATCCACATATGTGTGATGATGTCACGTTCCGCAACATTGGAATGTCAAGACCAAATAATCTAAATAGGCAGAGCAATCGGAAAAGGCCTGATGCTTGTTACAAAGTTATTCCCCTTCATTGGTTGCTCAGTGTACATTTGCCAATTGCTGTGATTTTAGAAAAAAGTGTATAATTACTTCATAAAGAGATATCGGAAATCTTAAAGTTCCAGTGCAATCAAGTGGGGAAGTCAAATTCATGCACTGAAAGTGAAAGCCAAATTCTATATATAATAACTGCAACAATAAATGACAGAGGTAAAAAAAAAAAAAAAAAGGAAAGATCAGTGTCTGCCAGTACCTAGAGTGCATGTGACGTGAAATAAAATGCATGTATAAGCTCCCATTGTGTATGTACAGTTGGTCCAAATCTAAAAGACAATAAACATAGTAGATATAAAAGCAATCAAATCAGATGAACAATGAAAGATCACATTCCTGATTAAGGCCTTTTTGAAACCGGGCATGTAGTTCCCTTTGATTGAATTTCTAATTGTTATTGGGGATGGTATTTATGAGTTTTTGACACTTGTTAAAACAGACGTAAGAAAGGCTCATGTAGGAACATTGTCTTTGCTTTTGTACTGCTAATAAAGAGTGCCTTTTGAAAGAAACCATCAGTTATGCTCAGATATCTAAACCTACTAGCATTGGATTACTTTGAAAACCTGGCCCTCCTTCTTTGGAGAACCATGGTGGTGTTTTTATAAAGTATTCCCTTTCTAATGTGAGTGCATTACCCTCTTTGCTTGGAAAGTTATACATAGATACATACACACACATTCACACATCTTGTACCTACAGCTTTATGCATACATCCATACACACATGCACACAGCCTTATACATATACCCATGTACATACACATACAGCTTTATAATTACATACATGTATACTCACATATACTGATGTGTACATTAACATGTCTATCTAGATACACATGTTTTATTTTTTGCATTTTCATTGTACTTAGAACCAGTATTCCATGGTAATGACAGTAATGGTGATTGCAATATTTATTTACAACCAGCATTATAAAATAATCCACAGACAAAATGATGTGCCTTCATGAAAAAAGGAAAAGAAAATTAGAAATTTCAAGAAGTCTCCTTAGTTTTAATATTCTACATTTTTTTTAAATGAAGGTTTAACTCAGTAACAGCATTAAAAAAAAAACAAAAAAAAAAAAAAACAGTACAGACGTTTCATATGACACATCCTACTGCTGTAGCTGATGGAACAAACTGTGGTTTTGCTGAATCTGTTTGTTCCTCTAAGTAGGAGCTTTGCTCTGTTCATTGTACCTGTAAGGGATCTGTGAACAGAGCTTTGGTGGCTGACTGTGCCAGTGATAATGGAATAATGACTCATACAGGTCAGCATCACTGACTTTCCAGCATTAAATACATCAATATGGCAGGTTATTACTTAATGGCAAGAAAATGAGTACTAAGGAGCTGATGTCTAACAGTGTTTACATCAACTGTCTGACATGTCCAAAAAAATACCAATGTTTCAAAAGGAAAATCTACATTAAACAAAATATTAATAATCACCTATAACTTATGTTAACCTTTTTCATGTTAACCATTTTCTTTTAACTTTATATTAACATAGTAAATGACATCACCACCCAGTTCCTTTCTGGTACAGCCAGTGCACACATTGAGGGAGATTTACTACAGCATTCTGCTTTAAAAAGTGATTAAAAGTACTAGTATTATTGATACCTGGGGTTAGTGGAGTGAGCAGGGATTTAACCACTCACACTGTGTTCTTTTAATAGGTATTTCAATGATTACTGGAAGAGAAGCTTGTAGCGCTAATTTCAAGCTCTGTAAACAGCTTATCTAAAACTCGAAAACAAGAAAATGGCCCAAGCAAACAGCGGGGAGCCCCAGGTTTCCTTTTATAACTGGGGCTCCTGTTATTTAACCCTGCACACAACAACGAATATACAGGGCGTTCTAATGCCACCCTGCAGGCTTTAAAGCCCACTTTTTGTAGGACGGCACAGAATACCCTAATGTAAGCTCAGGGCCTGGACTGGCACACCGGGATACTGGGAATTTTCCCATTGGGTCGCGGCATCTTCAGCCGGCAGGAAGCCGTAATTTTTTATTTTAAATAATTTTTCCCTCAGATTGACAGAAGCTGGAGAATTCAGGAGGTGGGTGCTGGTGTGGCCGAATCAAGGCTGCTGACGGCTGGAGGAAGATCTGTCAGTCTCTCTTCCTGATACCCAGCACCTTCCTTAGCATGTATGCTCCAGCCAGGCATGTAAGCACTGCCCCCGGAAGCTGCCTCCACATGTAAGCTCCGCCTCCTGCACTCAAGCAGCAGACCTTGCTGCAGGAAGAGGTATGAAAATGGCCTCCCAGAGAAAACTTGATCTTCCACAGCCTCCAGTGTCAGGTAGGGTTTAAATACTGTGTCCATAGTGAGTGTGTGTAGTGAGCATGTGTGTGGTGAGCTTGTGAGTGTATGTGTCACTGAGCTTGTTTGTAGTGAGCATGTGATTGTGTGTGTCAGTGGACTTGTCTGTAGTATGTGTGTGTGTGTCAGGGAGTTTGACTGTACTGAGAGTGTGTGTCTGTGCGCTTGTCTTTAGTAAGCATGTGTGTGTCAATGAGCATGTGTTTGTCAGTGAGCTTGTGTATAGTGAGCATGTGTGTATGTATTATTGCACTTGTCTATAGTGAGCATGTCTGTGTCAGTGTTAGACTTGTAAAGGAAGGAGAGAACTGGAGCTAGTGCAAACCTCCTAGATGGGGGTTAACCTTTGTGGATTACAAATAACAAAAAAGAAAAGAAAAGAATGGAGGATGCAACTCTTGGTATACTGAACAAATTGAATACTATAAGGTTAAAGTTACCATAAATATTAATAATATTAAGACTTAACTTTTAATAGATCATGATAAAAAGTACAACCAGGACTGAACACAAGGACTAACAACAAAAAACAAAATAGTACTATTGGAAAAAAAGAAAAAAACATACCTTAAAAATTTACGCTATAATATAATGCTATGCTAGCCTGTTAATGAAAGGTTGTTAATTGCCACCTTATTGAAATGTTTATTAAGGCACACAAATGTGTGAGCATTATAGTTTCATAAGGGCAAACAACTTGACAACGGTGGTGCTCATATATAGCAGATAAGCACACTTGTACTAGCAAGGTGATTGTGGTAGATACTCAATTGATCACTGCTCGACAGGCACAGTCTGTGTGCATGTTAGAACTTAGTATCTTTATCCAAAAAGCTACACTTTTGAATGTAATAAGTGTTACACATATTGTTTTACACAATGTTACAGGAAAGTAGCAGGACACCATGATCAGTTAATTGCTATGTGAGTAGATAAGATACAAAGATATCATAAACTAAACGGTTCACAGCGTGATTATAGGTTCAGGATACAGGATATAATTACCAAAAACGCTGCAGTTGTGCATAAAATAATATATGATATGTACTGATTTGACACACAATGGTGTAAAATAGTATCAGAACACCATAATCGATCTGTTGCTGTTCAAAAAATAAACTGCAGAGATATAACAAACCAAGCGACTTACAGTGAAGGTTTAATAGTTCGGGATGGAGAAATACAGGAGACAAGGGAATTGGAAGCGAGTCTAAGTTGAATAACTTGCCCTATTGTGCCTTCATGGGCACCCCTTGACCCAAAACAGACATTCCTGTCCTGCCTTATGAAGTAATATACCCTTCACACAACACTGAAATAATATCGGCTCGGTAAACCCTAACACTGTAACTTTGTACTTAGAATGATACACAATTTGTTAAATAGTACCAGGACACCGTGGTAGATCTATTCCTGTAAGGAAAATAAAATGCAGAGATATAGTTGACCAAACGGCTTGCAGTGAAATGTAATGATTTAGGATGAAGGAAAATGGGGAAACTGGAGATAGGAGGGGTGTCTAGGTGGATGACTTGCCCTATTGTGCCTTTGTGGGCACCCCTTAACCCCAAAAAAAGGGTAGAGATATCCCTGTCCTGCCATGTCCTCCACCCAACACTAAAATAAGATCGGTTTAGTTACACCTCAACTCTGTAAATAATAAGTATGATGACAATAAGCAGCTAAGATTGGTTCCTGATATCAAATCTAAATTCCTGGTAGCACTTAAATAGTAAGATGCTAGTGAGAGCAGCACGAGCCCCCTGACATGCGTTTTGCTAGTTCAGCTAATCAGAGGGGAACCAGACCTATGAAATTGCCGGTTTAAAAAGGGGGAACGCTTCAATCTGATTGATTCAGCCATATTTTAATGCACCAGTGAGGAGTGAGTGCACCGAAGGTTGTCATTTCAATGCTTAGTTAGGAAAAATAACTCATTAAGACACGTAGAAGAGGAGAATGAGCCCGGGAATGAAGTGAACCTAATAGATCTCAGTGTGGATAATGTGGCTTACCCCACCCAAAACATAAACGTTGGGGTATACAGGAAATCTATCCTCCGCCACCTCCTAAACGATGCCAAGGGGCTGATTCCACTATACTGGAAACAGGTTACGATCCCCACAGAGGATCAATGGTTGGAAAGAGTAGACAAGGGGAACACTGAACACAATGTAACTCCAAGTCCACTTAGGAAGCAACACTGAGTGACAATCAATTTCACATGCTGTTGTGCAAATGGGATAGGCAACAGGTGGAAATTATAGGCAATTAGCAAGACACCCCCAATAAAGGAGTGGTTCTGCAGGTGGTGACCACAGACCACTTCTCAGTTCCTATGCTTCCTGGCTGATGTTTTGGTCACTTTTGAATGCTGACGGTACTTTCACTCTAGTGGTAGCATGAGACGGAGTCTACAACCCACACAAGTGGCTCAGGTAGTGCAGCTCATCCAGGATGGCACATCAATGCAAGCTGTGGCAAGAAGGTTTGCTGTGTCGGTCAGCGTAGTGTCCAGAGCATGGAGGCGCTACCAGGAGACAGGCCAGTACATTAGGAAACATGGAGGAGGCCGTAGGAGGGCAACAAGCCAGCAGCAGGACCGCTACCTCCACCTTTGTGCAAGGAGGAACAGGAGGAGCACCGCCAGAGCTCTGCAAAATTACCTCCAGCAGGCCACAAATGTGCATGTGTCTGCTCAAATGGTCAGAAACAGACTCCATGAGAGTGGTATGAGGGCCCAACGTCCACAGGTGGGGGTTGTGCTTACAGCCCAACACCGTGCAGGACGTTTGGCATTTGCCAGAGAGCACCAAGATTAACAAATTCAGCACTGGCGCCCTGTGCTCATCACATATGAAAGCAGGTTCACACTGAGCACATGTGACAGACATGACAGAGTCTGGAGACGCCTTGGAGAACGTTCTGCTGCCTGCAACATCCTCCAGCATGACCGGTTTGGCAGTGGGTCAGTCATGGTGTGGGGTGGCATTTCTTCGGGGGGCCACACAGCCCTTCATGTGCTTGCCATAGGTAGCCTGTCTGCCATTAGGTACCGAGATGAGATCCTCAGACCCTTTGCGAGACCATATGCTGGTGTGGTTGGCCCTGGGTTCCTCCTAATGCAAGACAATGCTAGACCTCATGTGGCTGGAGTGTGTCAGCAGCTCCTGCAAGATAAAGGCATCGATGCTATGGACTGGCCCGCCCGTTCTCCAGACCTGAATCCAATTGAGCACATCTGGGACATCATGTCTCGCTCCATCCACCAACGTCATGTTGCACCACAGACTGTCCTGGACTTGGCAGATGCTTTAGTCCAGGTCTGGGAGGAGATCCCTCAGGAGACCATCCGCCACCTCATCAGGAGCACACACAGGCATTGCAGGGAGGTCATACAGGCACGTGGAGGCCACATACACTACTGAGCCTCATTTTGACTTGTTTTAAGAACATTACATCAAAGTTGGACCAGCCTGTAGTGTGTATTTCCACTTTAATTTTGAGTGTGACTCCAAATCCAGACCTCCATGGGTTGAAAAATTTGATTTCCATTTTTTAATTTTTGTGTGATTTTGTTGTCAGCACACTCAACTATGTAAAGAACAAAGTATTTCAGAAGAATATTTATTTCATTCAGATCTAGGATGTGTTATTTTTGTGTTCCCTTTATTTTTTTGAGCAGTGTATGTCTGCATTAGCAGTATATGTTTGGATTGCACCTGAGGAAAACCTATATTGGTTGCAACGTGTTGTGCTGCTTTATTTTAATTGTTTTATCTAACTTTAATAAGAATAAATGTAACAGTCACCTGGGGAAGTGTGTAACAGTTTACCAGGAGTTGGAGCCCAGTTGCAGGAGATGGCACAGGAATGAGGCAAAAACCAAAAGCACAGTACAGATTAAGGGGAAATCCAAAGGCATTGTCAGACGAGAAGCAGAAGTCAGGGCTGGCAGCGGAGTAACGTAGTCGGTAAAGCAGGCAGAAGTCAGAGTCCAGGAAATCAGTCAGTAGCGAAGCAGAGATCCGGCAGATGCTAGATTTCAGGTAGGGCTGGCTTTTACAGCCTGCAAATTAGATGCAGCTGACCCTAATTGGAAAAGGGCTACAGGTGGATCAACACTGCTTAATCCAGGCAAGGGGTCAGGAAGCAGAATAAGGCAGACAGATGAATGAAGCCCCCTGGTGGATATCATAGCAGAGAACCAGACTGGGATGCTGGCACTGTGAGTTCAAACCCTGCCAGGTCTCCTAAAGGGGTGGCTGGGCTCGGGCTGTGCCGTGACAATAAAGTACATTCTATTTTCTTTGGTTCCTTATTTTCCAGGATAACCTTCAGCTCCAGTGGGACTTCATCGGTTACCAACTTTCCCTATTGTGGATGAACTGCGTTTATAGTTCAAATCAAATTTTAGAGGGCTCTGAAAATTCCATTTTAACCTTGCAATTTTATTATTGTGTATTACATATTACACTATGATACTCTTTATGCTTATGCTATACATGGTCTAATAACGCAATTTATTGAAAAAGGACCTGTTTGCGCGTTCACCTTTTGTACTTGGTTTTGTCTATTTATTGAATTTATTTAGTGGCAAGACGTTCTGGTATTCTTTCTGCATTGGGTTATATTTTATTAGCGCAAATTACTCCTTAAAATGTTGTTGTTGTATATCTATGACTCATGTTTAGATTTCATATAGCTAGTTTTATATAATTCTAACATTAAAAAAATCAATGGGAGGCATTCATACACCAATGATCATATCTGACCTTTTGTAATGCTCTCTAATATCAACACTACTCAACTGTCTGTTATCAGGGGTAAAGATAATGCAGGCCAACAGTACTAAATAGGATTACTTATCGGGAAGCTTCTTGATTAGTTTGCGCTGGCCTGTAACAAAATATAAAGTATAATCAACATAATAAAAGACCTGTACAGCAATGCTACTAACCTGGACCTGGACTGCAATGCTACTAAAAAATAGTATGAAAGCAGATCACACATCTGCCAGATGTACTGAGAATTTTTTTTGGCTGACATCTTTTTGTGTTGTTTTATTATGTATGTAAAAACATAGAATGTGACGGCAGATAAGAACCATTCGGCCCATCTAGTCTGCCCAACTACTTTAATTAGTCCCTGGCCTTATCTTAAGTCTAGAATAGCCTTATGCTTAAACTCCCTCACTGTGTTAACTTCTACCACTTCAGCTGGAAGGCTATGCCTTGTGTCCACTACCCTCTTTGTAAAGTAATACTTCCTGAAACTATTTTTTAACCTTTGCCCCTCTAATTTAATGCTATGTCCTCTTGTTGTGGTAGTTTTTCTCTTTTAATTATAAGGAGTCTCCTCCTTTACTGTGTTGATTTATTTTGTAGTTGTGTAGCTCAAAAATGTCCACTTGCCAGTAGCCTGCGTTAAATAACAATTTAGTTCTTACATGTAGAAAGTCACCCTGCAGTAAAAGAATGGTGAATAACGATTATTTAAGGTCCGTCTAGCAGTGTAGGACTTGACATTGTAAGCCCTGGTATAGTAATGCTTCATTTTTAAACAGTATAAAGGAGATTGATGCTATACCTGCGGAGAGCTGGGAAAGTGCATACACGTCCCATAAAGGGACAACCTCTTGTGCTATGCACTTGGAGCTTCAGCGCAAGCTGCTTTACTGCTGGTGCCTGGTACCAGCCAGGATACACAATATACGGCCCCAGACCACGGATAAATGCTGGAGATGTGGGAGTCAGACAGGCACAATGACCCACATATGGTGGACATGCGGGACACTCACGCCCTTCTGGCACGAGGTAGGGGGTAAACTATCAGATGTATTGAAAACAAGAGTCACACTATCCCTAGAGCTATGCATCCTATTCATACCACCTGAGAAACTACCCAAAGCGGAATGGGCTGCTATGTACCAGGTCTTAATTTCAGCTGCCTTAGTAATAGTTAGACTATGGAAAAAAACGGAGACACCCACCCGGGAGCACCTTCTGAAACAGGTGACACTTAACTGGTCATATGAAAACATGTTCGCCTCACAATTTGATAGGAAGAAACACATGGGCACAGCACACGACATGTGGCGGTAACACCTGTTGAGAGCCGGAACCCCATGAGTTAGGGGGAAGCAGTAAGTCTGCATGAAAACACACATCTCACAGGTTTACTATTGCCGACATGCCATGACTAAACGCAAACACCTCCTAACGCAGGACACGGAGGGCCAATGGACGGTCACCAGAGCACCGGTAGAGTGACAAACCGATAAAACATAAACAAATAAAAACAGGACGCTAGACCGACCAGATGAGTGCGCACAGACACACCCTCATACTAATACCAAAACCAGATATCAGATCCACCCCTTCCCCCCACACATACCCACCTATACCCCCACACGACCTGTTCTCACACCACACTTCAGATTCTTTTACTGTAATAAAAGTTCTGTTTCAGTAGATGAGTTCAATGAAACATAGAAACACAGAATGTGACGGCAGATAAAAACCATTCGGCCCATCTAGTCTGCCCAATTTTCTAAAATACTTTCATTAGTCTCTTATATCTAAGATAGCCTTATGTCTATCCCACGCATGCTTAAACTCCTTCCCTGTATTAACTTCTACCACTTCAGCTGGAAGGCTATTCCATGCATCCACTACCCTCTCAGTAAAGTAATACTTCCTGATTTTATTTTTAAACCTTTGCCCCTCTAATTTAAGACTATGTCCTCCTGTTGTGGTAGTTCTCCTTCTTTTAAATATAGTCTCCTCCTTTACTGTGTTGATTCTTTTATGGATTTAAATGTTTCTATCATATCCCCCCGTCTCGTCTTTCCTCCAAGCTATACATGTTAAGATCCTTTAACCTTTCCTTGTAAGTTTTATCCTGCAATCCATGAACCAGTTTAGTAGCCCTTCTCTGAACTCTCTCTAAAGTATCAATATCCTTCTGAAGATACAGTCTCCAGTACTGCGTACAAAACTCCAAGTGAGGTCTCACCAGTGTTCTGTACAATGGCATGAGTACTTCCCTCTTTCTACTGCTAATACCTCTCCCTATACAACCAAGCATTCTGCTAGCATTTCCTGCTGCTCTATTACATTGTCTGCCTACCTTTGAGTCATCAGAAATAATCACCCCTAACTCCCTTTCCTCAATTGTTGAGGTAAGGACTCAACATCTGAGGAAAGGGATTATCTTGCACTTATCCACATTAATTGTCAGTTGCCACAACTCTGACCACTTTTCTAGTTTACCTAAATCATTTGCCATTTGGCTTATCCCTCCTGGGACATCAACCCTGTTACATATCTTAGTATCATCAGCAAAAAGACATACCTTACCATCAAGACCTTCTGCAATATCACTAATGAAAATATTAAAGAGGATGGGTCCAAGTACAGATCCCTGAGGTACCCCACTGGTGACAAGCCCAAGCTTCGAATATACTCAATTGACTACAACCCTCTGTTGCCTGTCACTCAGCCACTGCCTTACCCATTCAACAATATTGGAATCCAAACGTAAAGATTGCAATTTATTGATAAACCTATGTGCAACAGTGTCAAAAGCCTTACTGAAATTTAGGTAAGCAATGTCTACTGCACCACCCTGATCTATTATTTTAGCTACCCAATCAAAAAAATCAATAAGATTAGTTTGGCACGATCTCCCTGAAGTAAACACATGTTGTCTCTGATCTTGAAATCCATGTATTTTTAGATGTTCAACAATCCTATCCTTTAACATGGTTTCCATTACTTTCCCCACTACTGAAGTAAGGCTTACTGGCCTATAGTTGTCCGACTCCTCCCTACTACCTTTCTTGTGAATGGGCACAACATTCGTTAACTTCCAATCTTCTGGGACTACTCCTGTTAACAATGATTGGTTAAATAAATCTGTTAATGGTTTTTCTAGTACACCACTAAGCTCTTTTAATAACTTTGGGTGTATTCCATCAAGTCCCACTGACTTATTTGTCTTTTGACAGTTGAAATAGAACCTCCTCCTCTGTAAACTCACATGTAATAAATTACTTCTTTGTCCTTTCTCCTAACTGAGACCCCTTTCCTTCATTTGCCTCTGTAAATACTGAACAATAATGTTCATTGGGGCAGTCAGCTAGACCTTTATCCTCATCTACATACCTTCCTTATTTTGTTTTTAATCTAACTAATCCTTGTTTTACTTTCCTTTTCTCATTTATGTATCTAAAAAATGTTTTGTCCCCTTTTTTTACTGACTGTGCTATTTTCTCTTCTGTGTGAGATTTGGAAGCTCTTATAACTTGCTTAGCCTCTTTCTGCCTAATCTTATAGAGCATTCTGTCTTCCTCACTCTGGGTTTTTTTTATAATTACTAAATGCTAACTTTTTGTTTTTTACTATTTTGCCACATCTGCGGAGTACCACAGTGGTTTCTTGAATTTTTTGCTTTTACTGACAAGCTTAAATGCAATTTTCTGTTGCCTTCAGCAGTGCAACTTTTAAATAATCCCATATCTCTTGGACTCCATTTAAATTGCTCCAATCTGATAATGACTCCTTTACACATATTCTGATTTTAGAAAAGTCTGTTTTTTTTAAACTTTTGTGTGACTCAGTCACTGTTCTTATATTAAACCACACTGACTGATGATCACTGGATCCTAAACTTTCACCTGCAGTAATATCTGATACCAAATCTCCATTTGTTAACACTAAATCTAGTATGTCCTCTTTACGAGTTGGCTCCTCAATGACTTGTTTTAGAGACAATCCCAGTAGGGAGTTTAGAATATATGTGCTCCTGGCACAAGCAGCTAATTTTGTTTTCCAATTCACATCAGCAAGATTAAAGTAACCCATGATGATAACTCCCCCTTCATTGTCATTTTAGCTATTTCCTCAACTAGTAGATTATCTAACTCTTATATTTGTCCTGGGGGCCTATAAATCACACCTACACGAGTTACTGTGTGATTACCAAATTCTAACGTAACCCAAACGGACTCTATGTTCGCCTCACTAACTTTTATTAGGCTAGATTTTATGCTATCCTTCACATACAGAGCCACCCCTCCCCCTCTCTTGCCTTCCCTGTCTTTTCTATATAAAGAGTACCCTGGTATTGCTATGTCCCAGTCATTTTTCTCATTATACCATGTCTCAGTAACAGCGACTAAATCTACCTTATCAGTTGCCGTTATTGCCACAAGTTCATGGATCTTATTCCCTAAACTGTGAGCATTGGAAGCCATCAGTTACAATGGTTTTGAATGTTCCAAGGGGAATGTATATGATGTACATGCTGAAACTGTAGTATGCTGGAATTGTTACAAATGGAACAATGTTAAATGCAATATTGATTAATATTGACCGTGTTTATATTGATGTTAACTGAACAATAAAAATTGTCAAATTTAAAAAAAATAAATAAAGGAGATTGATGGAAGATGGCATATCATGGATTTTAATTTTTTTTTTATGAAATGCTTACTTTATAGTATAAGATTTATAGTTACATAACGCTTTGTAATTTAGGCAAAATATACTACTTCCATCAGAGCCTGGGCCCCATACAATATTGAATCAGCTACACCCAGGACTCCCAGCACACAACCCTGCAGGACTTGCCATAAGCAGAGCCTGGGCCCCATACAATATTGAATCAGCTACACCCAGGACTCCCAGCACACAACCCTGCAGGACTTGCCATAAGCAGAGGTAGCATTTCTGGATGATCGCTTCCCACCCACCCTACCCCACACCCCACCCTCCCCATGGTTATCACTACATTTATAGATAGTTCCAATTACCTACCATTCCTCTGAACCAATTATGTTAGCCTCTGTCCACCAAGCCCTCCACACCCGAAAAAAGCTATACTCACTCAATACCTCTTTAACCCTTAACCCTCATAACCACAGCTCTTAAAAATACAGCACCTACTCTCCTACTAATGTTCTCACTTCTATTTTTCACTTTCTCTCTCACTTCCCTCATCATTAAAATCTCTCTATCATTTTACTTACCTGTTCCTGCTAACACCATCTTCATTGCTCCCTCTCTGCTCCCCTCATCTCAGTATTCATCACACGCACTTTATTCGTATTTATCCAGCCTTTCTCCACAAACCCCTCCTAAATACCCTAAATACAAGCTCTCATCCCCAACATTTAAATCTTACTCCCACCTTCTCTTCCTTTCCATCCTACTACTCCTAGCAGCAGGTGATGTCTCTCCAAACCCTGGTCCCTCCTCTTCTCAGCCACCTGGTACAAACACCAGAAACCACAACAACCTAATACCCATTCCATGTAATTCTCACTATAATTCCTCTTTTAAAGCTGCCCTCTGGAATGCACGCTCTGTGTGCAGCACCTTTAAACCTTCCATCCATGACCTATTTATCTCACACTCCCTAAATATACTTGCACTAACAGAAACATGGCTCTCTCCCTCTGATACTGCTACACCTGCCTCACTGTCTTTTGGTGGTCTTCACTTTACCCACAACCCAAGACAAGCGGAGATTAAAGGTGGCGGTGTAGGTTTTCTTCTCTCACCCCATTGCACCTTTAAAACCCTGTCTACCCCCCCTTCCCTCTCTTTCCCATCATTTGAAATTCATTCAATTCGCCTTTTCAAACCCTTCTCTGCTAACATTGCCGTAATCTATCGTCCCCCTGGTTCCCCTCTCCTCTTCCTTGACCACTTTGCTGCCTGGCTACCCTACTTCCTCTCTTCCAACATCCCATCCCTAATTCTTGGAGACTTCAATATTCCCATTAACCCACCTTTGACCCCAGCAGCCTCTAAACTACTTTCAATCACTTCCTCCCTTGGACTTTTGCAGTGGGCTAATTCTCCCACTCATGTAGCTGGCAATACCCTCGACCTTATTTTCTCTTCTTCATGTACAATATCTAATATCTGCAACACCCCATTTCCTCTCTCTGATCACCACCTCTTATCATTTGCTCTCAATTACCCCCTCACCCAACAATCTCAGCCTAACCCCCCTCAGCTCAGGAGGAACCTTAACTCTATTGACCTCAAGCAGCTGTCAGCTGACATTGATTCACAACTGCTATCCATCCCTTCCCTCTCCTGTCCCTCACTGGCCATCTTCACATATAACACTACCCTCACATCTGCCTTGAACGCTGCAGCCCCGCTCAAAACATGCACCTCGAGGAGAACACGACCCCAACCTTGGCATAATAAATCAACACGCTATCTGCAGAGTTGCTCCCGTTGTGCTGAACGCTCCTGGAGGAAGTCCCGCACCCAGGCAGACTTTCTCCATTATAGATTCATGTTGCTTTCATACAGCGCAGCCCTCGCCCTCGCCAAACAGTCATACTTTTCCTCTCTCATTAGTTCATGCTCCCGCAATCCCAGACGTCTCTTTGACACCTTTAATTCCCTTCTCCGCCCTGCTGTGGCCACCCCCCAAACTAACCTTACAGCTGATAGCTTTGCATGCTACTTTACCGACAAGATTGAACAGCTAAGGAAACAATTCTCCCCTCCTTGCCGTTCTCTTTCTCAACCACATGTAAATCTTGCTTTCCCTACCCTCCAGACTTTCTACCCAGCTACTGAACAAGAGGTGGCTGCACTTCTCCATTCCTCTCGCCCCACCACTTGCCCGCTCGATCCTGTCCCATCTCACCTCATCAGATCTCTCTCCCCTTGTCTTGTGCCTACCCTAACACACATCTTTAACTGCTCTCTCTCTCTCTGGCACTGTTCCTGCTGACCTTAAACATGCCACTGTAATACCTATCCTGAAAAAACCATCTCTTGACCCATCCTCCCCTTCTAACTATCGTCCCATATCCCTGCTCCCTTTCTCATCAAAGCTTTTGGAAAGGCTTGTCTTTACCCGTGTGTCCCGCTTCCTTAATTCCAACTCTCTCCTTGACCCTCTTCAGTCTGGCTTCCGCCCTCTCCACTCTACTGAGACTGCTCTTATCAAAGTCACTAATGACCTAATCTCCGCTAAATCCAAAGGTCATTACTCCATATTAATTCTCCTTGACCTCTCTGCTGCCTTTGACACCGTTGATCATGCTCTCCTCCTTCAAACTCTTCAATCGCTCGGTCTCTGTGACTCGGTCCTCTCTTGGTTTTCCTCCTATCTCTCCCAACGCTCATTCAGTGTCTCCTTTTCCAAGGATACCTCCTCCACTCGTCCTGTCTCGGTTGGAGTTCCCCAAGGGTCTGTCCTTGGTCCCCTTCTATTTTCTCTTTATACCGCCTCTCTTGGTAAACTGATTGCCTCTTTTGGATTCCACTACCACCTGTACGCTGATGACACTCAGATATACCTCTCCTCCCCGGACCTCTCCCCTGCTGTCCTGCAACGTGTCACTGCTTGCCTTTCTTCCATCTCTGACTGGATGTCTTCACGCTTTCTGAAACTTAACCTCTCTAAAGCTGAACTCCTTGTCTTTCCTCCTCCTAATACTGATCCTCCTCTCTCGCTCTCCCTTCAAGTCAGTGATATCCACATAAGTCCATCCCTGCAAGCGCGCTGTCTTGGCGTCATACTTGACTCTGGTCTCACCTTTGAGTCTCACATCCAGTTTGTTGCCAAGTCCTGTAGGTTCCAACTCAAAAACATAGCCCGCATTCGCCCCTTTCTTACGCAAGATGCTACCAAGGAGCTTGTCCATGCTCTAGTAATTTCCCGCATGGATTACTGTAACCCTCTCCTGATTGGTCTCCCCAAAAGCCGTATTGCCCGCTACAGTCTGTAATGAATGCTGCAGCTAGACTGATTTTCCTCTCTAGTCGGTCCTCTCACACCTCACCCCTCTGCCGGTCCTTACATTGGCTCCCTGTATGCTATAGGAGTCAATTCAAAGTGCTAACCCATACATTTAAAGCACTGAACAGTTCTAGCCCCGCTTATATCTCTTCACTGATCCATAAATATGCCCCTCCACGTACCCTCCGCTCTGCCCGTGACCACCTCCTGACCGCTGCTCGCACCCGTACGGCCAACTCGCGCTTGCAGGACCTCTCGCGGGCGGCTCCTCTCCTATGGAATAGCTTGCCTACTGCCATCAGACTCTCCCCTAGTCTTCAATCATTTAAGAAGGGCCTTAAAACCCATCTCTTCAGGAAAGCTTATGGCCTCCCAGAGTAATCTCTACCTTACATACCTGCCTCCTGCTCTCTCCTATGGGACAGTGCTTTGCTCTCTCCTCCAGCTCTGCTCCACTCCTACTTGATATTTATTGTCCTAATGTTTCAAACACCCCACCTCCTATAGTCTGTAAGCTCGTTTGAGCAGGGTCCTCTTCAACCTATTGTTCCTGTAAGTTTTCTTGTAATTGTCCTATTTATTGTTACATCCCCCCCTCAAAATATTGTAAAGCGCTACGGAATCTGTTGGCGCTATATAAAT
>OW240913.1:164949351-164973395 GCA_933207985.1 Pelobates cultripes | reverse complement strand
AACATTGGAATGTCAAGACCAAATAATCTAAATAGGCAGAGCAATCGGAAAAGGCCTGATGCTTGTTACAAAGTTATTCCCCTTCATTGGTTGCTCAGTGTACATTTGCCAATTGCTGTGATTTTAGAAAAAAGTGTATAATTACTTCATAAAGAGATATCGGAAATCTTAAAGTTCCAGTGCAATCAAGTGGGGAAGTCAAATTCATGCACTGAAAGTGAAAGCCAAATTCTATATATAATAACTGCAACAATAAATGACAGAGGTAAAAAAAAAAAAAAAAAGGAAAGATCAGTGTCTGCCAGTACCTAGAGTGCATGTGACGTGAAATAAAATGCATGTATAAGCTCCCATTGTGTATGTACAGTTGGTCCAAATCTAAAAGACAATAAACATAGTAGATATAAAAGCAATCAAATCAGATGAACAATGAAAAATCACATTCCTGATTAAGGCATTTTGAAACCGGGCATGTAGTTCCCTTTGATTGAATTTCTAATTGTTATTGGGGATGGTATTTATGAGTTTTTGACACTTGTTAAAACAGACGTAAGAAAGGCTCATGTAGGAACATTGTCTTTGCTTTTGTACTGCTAATAAAGAGTGCCTTTTGAAAGAAACCATCAGTTATGCTCAGATATCAAAACCTACTAGCATTGGATTACTTTGAAAACCTGGCCCTCCTTATTTGGAGAACCATGGTGGTGTTTTTATAAAGTATTCCCTTTCTAATGTGAGTGCATTACCCTCTTTGCTTGGAAAGTTATACATAGATACATACACACACATTCACACATCTTGTACCTACAGCTTTATGCATACATCCATACACACATGCACACAGCCTTATACATATACCCATGTACATACACATACAGCTTTATAATTACATACATGTATACTCACATATACTGATGTGTACATTAACATGTCTATCTAGATACACATGTTTTATTTTTTGCATTTTCATTGTACTTAGAACCAGTATTCCATGGTAATGACAGTAATGGTGATTGCAATATTTATTTACAACCAGCATTATAAAATAATCCACAGACAAAATGATGTGCCTTCATGAAAAAAGGAAAAGAAAATTAGAAATTTCAAGAAGTCTCCTTAGTTTTAATATTCTACATTTTTTTTAAATGAAGGTTTAACTCAGTAACAGCATTAAAAAAAAAACAAAAAAAAAAAAAAACAGTACAGACGTTTCATATGACACATCCTACTGCTGTAGCTGATGGAACAAACTGTGGTTTTGCTGAATCTGTTTGTTCCTCTAAGTAGGAGCTTTGCTCTGTTCATTGTACCTGTAAGGGATCTGTGAACAGAGCTTTGGTGGCTGACTGTGCCAGTGATAATGGAATAATGACTCATACAGGTCAGCATCACTGATTTTCCAGCATTAAATACATCAATATGGCAGGTTATTACTTAATGGCAAGAAAATGAGTACTAAGGTGCTGATGTCTAACAGTGTTTACATCAACTGTCTGACATGTCCAAAAAAATACCAATGTTTCAAAAGGAAAATCTACATTAAACAAAATATTAATAATCACCTATAACTTATGTTAACCTTTTTCATGTTAACCATTTTCTTTTAAATTTATATTAACATAGTAAATGACATCACCACCCAGTTCCTTTCTGGTACAGCCAGTGCACACATTGAGGGAGATTTACTACAGCATTCTGCTTTAAAAAGTGATTAAAAGTACTAGTATTATTGATACCTGGGGTTAGTGGAGTGAGCAGGGATTTAACCAGACTCACACTGTGTTCTTTTAATAGGTATTTCAATGATTACTGGAAGAGAAGCTTGTAGCGCTAATTTCAAGCTCTGTAAACAGCTTATCTAAAACTCGAAAACAAGAAAATGGCCCAAGCAAAAAGCGGGGAGCCCCAGGTTTCCTTTTATAACTGGGGCTCCTGTTATTTAACCCTGCACACAACAACGAATATACAGGGCGTTCTAATGCCGCCCTGCAGGCTTTAAAGCCCACTTTTTGTAGGACGGCACAGAATACCCTAATGTAAGCTCAGGGCCTGGACTGGCACACCGGGATACTGGGAATTTTCCCATTGGGTCGCGGCATCTTCAGCCGGCAGGAAGCCGTAATTTTTTATTTCAAATAATTTTTCCCTCAGACTGACAGAAGCTGGAGAATTCAGGAGGTGGGTGCTGGTGTGGCCGAATCAAGGCTGCTAACGGCTGGAGGAAGATCTGTCAGTCTCTCTTCCTGATACCCAGCACCTTCCTTAGCATGTATGCTCCAGCCAGGCATGTAAGCACTGGCCCCGGAAGCCCCGCCTCCACATGTAAGCTCCGCCTCCTGCACTCAAGCAGCAGACCTTGCTGCAGGAAGAGGTATGAAAATGGCCTCCCAGAGAAAACTTGATCTTCCACAGCCTCCAGTGTCAGGTAGGGTTTAAATACTGTGTCCATAGTGAGTGTGTGTAGTGAGCATGTGTGTGGTGAGCTTGTGAGTGTATGTGTCACTGAGCTTGTTTGTAGTGAGCATGTGATTGTGTGTGTCAGTGGACTTGTCTGTAGTATGTGTGTGTGTGTCAGGGAGTTTGACTGTACTGAGAGTGTGTGTCTGTGCGCTTGTCTTTAGTAAGCATGTGTGTGTCAATGAGCATGTGTTTGTCAGTGAGCTTGTGTATAGTGAGCATGTGTGTATGTATTATTGCACTTGTCTATAGTGAGCATGTCTGTGTCAGTGTTAGACTTGTAAAGGAAGGAGAGAACTGGAGCTAGTGCAAACCTCCTAGATGGGGGTTAACCTTTGTGGATTACAAATAACAAAAAAGAAAAGAAAAGAATGGAGGATGCAACTCTTGGTATACTGAACAAATTGAATACTATAAGGTTAAAGTTACCATAAATATTAATAATATTAAGACTTAACTTTTAATAGATCATGATAAAAAGTACAACCAGGACTGAACACAAGGACTAACAACAAAAAACAAAATAGTACTATTGGAAAAAAAGAAAAAACATACCTTAAAAATTTACGCTATAATATAATGCTATGCTAGCCTGTTAATGAAAGGTTGTTAATTGCCACCTTATTGAAATGTTTATTAAGGCACACAAATGTGTGAGCATTATAGTTTCATAAGGGCAAACAACTTGACAACGGTGGTGCTCATATATAGCAGATAAGCACACTTGTACTAGCAAGGTGATTGTGGTAGATACTCAATTGATCACTGCTCGACAGGCACAGTCTGCGTGCATGTTAGAACTTAGTATCTTTATCCAAAAAGCTACACTTTTGAATGTAATAAGTGTTACACATATTGTTTTACACAATGTTACAGGAAAGTAGCAGGACACCATGATCAGTTAATTGCTATGTGAGTAGATAAGATACAAAGATATCATAAACTAAACGGTTCACAGCGTGATTATAGGTTCAGGATACAGGATATAATTACCAAAAACGCTGCAGTTGTGCATAAAATAATATATGATATGTACTGATTTGACACACAATGGTGTAAAATAGTATCAGAACACCATAATCGATCTGTTGCTGTTCAAAAAATAAACTGCAGAGATATAACAAACCAAGCGACTTACAGTGAAGGTTTAATAGTTCGGGATGGAGAAATACAGGAGACAAGGGAATTGGAAGCGAGTCTAAGTTGAATAACTTGCCCTATTGTGCCTTCATGGGAACCCCTTGACCCAAAACAGACATTCCTGTCCTGCCTTATGAAGTAATATACCCTTCACACAACACTGAAATAATATCGGCTCGGTAAACCCTAACACTGTAACTTTGTACTTAGAATGATACACAATTTGTTAAATAGTACCAGGACACCGTGGTAGATCTATTCCTGTAAGGAAAATAAAATGCAGAGATATAGTTGACCAAACGGCTTGCAGTGAAATGTAATGATTTAGGATGAAGGAAAATGGGGAAACTGGAGATAGGAGGGGTGTCTAGGTGGATGACTTGCCCTATTGTGCCTTTGTGGGCACCCCTTAACCCCCAAAAAAGGGTAGAGATATCCCTGTCCTGCCTTGTCCTCCACCCAACACTAAAATAAGATCGGTTTAGTTACACCTCAACTCTGTAAATAATAAGTATGATGACAATAAGCAGCTAAGATTGGTTCCTGATATCAAATCTAAATTCCTGGTAGCACTTAAATAGTAAGATGCTAGTGAGAGCAGCACGAGCCCCTTGACATGCGTTTTGCTAGTTCAGCTAATCAGAGGGGAACCAGACCTATGAAATTGCCGGTTTAAAAGGGGGAACGCTTCAATCTGATTGATTCAGCCATATTTTAATGCACCAGTGAGGAGTGAGTGCACCGAAGGTTGTCATTTCAATGCTTAGTTAGGAAAAATAACTCATTAAGACACGTAGAAGAGGAGAATGAGCCCGGGAATGAAGTGAACCTAATAGATCTCAGTGTGGATAATGTGGCTTACCCCACCCAAAACATAAACGTTGGGGTATACAGGAAATCTATCCTCCGCCACCTCCTAAACGATGCCAAGGGGCTGATTCCACTATACTGGAAACAGGTTACGATCCCCACAGAGGATCAATGGTTGGAAAGAGTAGACAAGGGGAACACTGAACACAATGTAACTCCAAGTCCACTTAGGAAGCAACACTGAGTGACAATCAATTTCACATGCTGTTGTGCAAATGGGATAGGCAACAGGTGGAAATTATAGGCAATTAGCAAGACACCCCCAATAAAGGAGTGGTTCTGCAGGTGGTGACCACAGACCACTTCTCAGTTCCTATGCTTCCTGGCTGATGTTTTGGTCACTTTTGAATGCTGACGGTACTTTCACTCTAGTGGTAGCATGAGACGGAGTCTACAACCCACACAAGTGGCTCAGGTAGTGCAGCTCATCCAGGATGGCACATCAATGCAAGCTGTGGCAAGAAGGTTTGCTGTGTCGGTCAGCGTAGTGTCCAGAGCATGGAGGCGCTACCAGGAGACAGGCCAGTACATTAGGAAACATGGAGGAGGCCGTAGGAGGGCAACAAGCCAGCAGCAGGACCGCTACCTCCACCTTTGTGCAAGGAGGAACAGGAGGAGCACCGCCAGAGCCCTGCAAAATTACCTCCAGCAGGCCACAAATGTGCATGTGTCTGCTCAAATGGTCAGAAACAGACTCCATGAGAGTGGTATGAGGGCCCAACGTCCACAGGTGGGGGTTGTGCTTACAGCCCAACACCGTGCAGGACGTTTGGCATTTGCCAGAGAGCACCAAGATTAGCAAATTCAGCACTGGCGCCCTGTGCTCATCACATATGAAAGCAGGTTCACACTGAGCACATGTGACAGACATGACAGAGTCTGGAGACGCCTTGGAGAACGTTCTGCTGCCTGCAACATCCTCCAGCATGACCGGTTTGGCAGTGGGTCAGTCATGGTGTGGGGTGGCATTTCTTCGGGGGGCCACACAGCCCTTCATGTGCTTGCCATAGGTAGCCTGTCTGCCATTAGGTACCGAGATGAGATCCTCAGACCCTTTGCGAGACCATATGCTGGTGTGGTTGGCCCTGGGTTCCTCCTAATGCAAGACAATGCTAGACCTCATGTGGCTGGAGTGTGTCAGCAGCTCCTGCAAGATAAAGGCATCGATGCTATGGACTGGCCCGCCCGTTCTCCAGACCTGAATCCAATTGAGCACATCTGGGACATCATGTCTCGCTCCATCCACCAACGTCATGTTGCACCACAGACTGTCCTGGACTTGGCAGATGCTTTAGTCCAGGTCTGGGAGGAGATCCCTCAGGAGACCATCCGCCACCTCATCAGGAGAACACACAGGCATTGCAGGGAGGTCATACAGGCACGTGGAGGCCACATACACTACTGAGCCTCATTTTGACTTGTTTTAAGAACATTACATCAAAGTTGGACCAGCCTGTAGTGTGTATTTCCACTTTAATTTTGAGTGTGACTCCAAATCCAGACCTCCATGGGTTGAAAAATTTGATTTCCATTTTTTTATTTATGTGTGATTTTGTTGTCAGCACACTCAACTATGTAAAGAACAAAGTATTTCAGAAGAATATTTATTTCATTCAGATCTAGGATGTGTTATTTTTGTGTTCCCTTTATTTTTTTGAGCAGTGTATGTCTGCATTAGCAGTATATGTTTGGATTGCACCTGAGGAAAACCTATATTGGTTGCAACGTGTTGTGATGCTTTATTTTAATTGTTTTATCTAACTGTTATAAGAATAAATGTAACAGTCACCTGGGGACTTGTGTAACAGTTTACCAGGAGTTGGAGCCCAGTTGCAGGAGATGGCACAGGAATGAGGCAAAAACCAAAACCACAGTACAGATTAAGGGGAAATCCAAAGGCATTGTCAGACGAGAAGCAGAAGTCAGGGCTGGCAGCGGAGTAACGTAGTCGGGAAATCAGTCAGTAGCGAAGCAGAGATCCGGCAGGGAACACTAAACAGGCAAAATGACCAGATGCTAGATTTCAGGCAGGGCTGGCTTTTACAGCCTGCAAATTAGATGCAGCTGACCCTAATTGGAAAAGGGCTACAGGTGGATCAACACTGCTTAATCCAGGCAAGGGGTCAGGAAGCAGAATAAGGCAGACAGATGAATGAAGCCCCCTGGTGGATATCATAGCAGAGAACCAGACTGGGATGCTGGCACTGTTAGTTCAAACCCTGCCAGGTCTCCTAAAGGGGTGGCTGGGCTCGGGCTGTGCCGTGACAATAAAGTACATTCTATTTTCTTTGGTTCCTTATTTTCCAGGATAACCTTCAGCTCCAGTGGGACTTCATTGGTTACCAACTTTCCCTATTGTGGATGAACTGCGTTTATAGTTCAAATCAAATTTTAGAGGGCTCTGAAAATTCCATTTTAACCTTGCAATTTTATTATTGTGTATTACATACTACACTATGATACTCTTTATGCTTATGCTATACATGGTCTAATAACGCAATTTATTGAAAAAGGACCTGTTTGTTATATACCAAAGGTAAAATATATTCACTGTGTGCGCGTTCACCTTTTGTACTTGGTTTTGTCTATTTATTGAATTTATTTAGTGGCAAGACGTTCTGGTATTCTTTCTGCATTGGGTTATATTTTATTAGCGCAAATTACTCCTTAAAATGTTGTTGTTGTATATCTATGACTCATGTTTAGATTTCATATAGCTAGTTTTATATAATTCTAACATTAAAAAAATCAATGGGAGGCATTCATACACCAATGATCATATCTGACCTTTTGTAATGCTCTCTAATATCAACACTACTCAACTGTCTGTTATCAGGGGTAAAGATAATGCAGGCCAACAGTACTAAATAGGATTACTTATCGGGAAGCTTCTTGATTAGTTTGCGCTGGCCTGTAACAAAATATAAAGTATAATCAACATAATAAAAGACCTGTACAGCAATGCTACTAACCTGGACCTGGACTGCAATGCTACTAAAAAATAGTATGAAAGCAGATCACACATCTGCCAGATGTACTGAGAATTTTTTTTGGCTGACATCTTTTTGTGTTGTTTTATTATGTATGTAAAAACATAGAATGTGACGGCAGATAAGAACCATTCGGCCCATCTAGTCTGCCCAGTTTTCCAACTACTTTAATTAGTCCCTGGCCTTATCTTAAGTCTAGAATAGCCTTATCCTTAAACTCCCTCATTGTGTTAACTTCTACCACTTCAGCTGGAAGGCTATGCCTTGTGTCCACTACCCTCTTTGTAAAGTAATACTTCCTGAAACTATTTTTTAACCTTTGCCCCTCTAATTTAAGACTATGTCCTCTTGTTGTGGTAGTTTTTCTCTTTTAATTATAAGGAGTCTCCTCCTTTACTGTGTTGATTTATTTTGTAGTAGTGTAGCTCAAAAATGTCCACTTGCCAGTAGCCTGCGTTAAATAACAATTTAGTTCTTACGTGTAGAAAGTCACCCTGCAGTAAAAGAATGGTGAATAACGATTATTTAAGGTCCGTCTAGCAGTGTAGGACTTGACATTGTAAGCCCTGGTATAGTAATGCTTCATTTTTAAACAGTATAAAGGAGATTGATGCTATACTTGCGGAGAGCTGGGAAAGTGCATACACGTCCCATAAAGGGGCAACCTCTTGTGCTATGCACTTGGAGCTTCAGCGCAAGCTGCTTTACTGCTGGTGCCTGGTACCAGCCAGGATACACAATATACGGCCCCAGACCACGGATAAATGCTGGAGATGTGGGAGTCAGACAGGCACAATGACCCACATATGGTGGACATGCGGGACACTCACGCCCTTCTGGCACGAGGTAGGGGGTAAACTATCAGATGTATTGAAAACAAGAGTCACACTAACCCTAGAGCTATGCATCCTATTCATACCACCTGAGAAACTACCCAAAGCGGAATGGGCTGCTATGTACCAGGTCTTAATTTCAGCTGCCTTAGTAATAGTTAGACTATGGAAAAAAACGGAGACACCCACCCGGGAGCACCTTCTGAAACAGGTGACACTTAACTGGTCATATGAAAACATGTTCGCCTCACAATTTGATAGGAAGAAACACATGGGCACAGCACACGACATGTGGCGGGAACACCTGTTGAGAGCCGGAACCCCATGAGTTAGGGGGAAGCAGTAAGTCTGCATGAAAACACACATCTCACAGGTTTACTATTGCCGACATGCCATGACTAAACGCAAACACCTCCTAACGCAGGACACGGAGGGCCAATGGACGGTCACCAGAGCACCGGTAGAGCGACAAACCGATAAACCATAAACAAATAAAAACAGGACACTAGACCGACCAGATGAGTGCGCACAGACACACCCTCATACTAATACCAAAACCAGATATCAGATCCACCCCTTCCCCCCACACATACCCACCTATACCCCCACACGACCTGTTCTCACACCACACTTCAGATTCTTTTACTGTAATAAAAGTTCTGTTTCAGTAGATGAGTTCAATGTAACATAGAAACACAGAATGTGACGGCAGATAAAAACCATTCGGCCCATCTAGTCTGCCCAATTTTCTAAAATACTTTCATTAGTCTCTTATATCTAAGATAGCCTTATGTCTATCCCACGCATGCTTAAACTCCTTCACTGTATTAACCTCTACCACTTCAGCTGGAAGGCTATTCCATGCATCCACTACCCTCTCAGTAAAGTAATACTTCCTGATTTTATTTTTAAACCTTTGCCCCTCTAATTTAAGACTATGTCCTCTTGTTGTGGTAGTTTTTCTTCTTTTAAATATAGTCTCCTCCTTTACTGTGTTGATTCCCTTTATGTATTTAAATGTTTCTATCATATCCCCCCTGTCTCGTCTTTCCTCCAAGCTATACATGTTAAGATCCTTTTAACCTTTCCTGGTAAGTTTTATCCCGCAATCCATGAACCAGTTTAGTAGCCCTTCTCTGAACTCTCTCTCTAAAGTATCAATATCCTTCTGAAGATACGGTCTCCAGTACTGTGTACAATATTCCAAGTGAGGTCTCACCAGTGTTCTGTACAATGGCATGAGCACTTCCCTCTTTCTACTGCTAATACCTCTCCCTATACAACTAAGCATTCTACTAGCATTTCCTGCTGCTCTATTACATTGTCTGCCTACCTTTAAGTCATCAGAAATAATCACCCCTAACTCCCTTTCCTCAATTGTTGAGGTTAGGACTCAACATCTGAGGAAAGGGATTATCTTGCACTTATCCACATTAATTGTCAGTTGCCACAACTCTGACCACTTTTCTAGTTTACCTAAATCATTTGCCATTTGGCTTATCCCTCCTGGGACATCAACCCTGTTACATATCTTAGTATCATCAGCAAAAAGACATACCTTACCATCAAGACCTTCTGCAATATCACTAATGAAAATATTAAAGAGGATGGGTCCAAGTACAGATCCCTGAGGTACCCCACTGGTGACAAGCCCAAGCTTCGAATATACTCAATTGACTACAACCCTCTGTTGCCTGTCACTCAGCCACTGCCTTACCCATTCAACAATATTGGAATCCAAACGTAAAGATTGCAATTTATTGATAAACCTATGTGCAACAGTGTCAAAAGCCTTACTGAAATTTAGGTAAGCAATGTCTACTGCACCACCCTGATCTATTATTTTAGCTACCCAATCAAAAAAATCAATAAGATTAGTTTGGCACGATCTCCCTGAAGTAAACACATGTTGTCTCTGATCTTGAAATCCATGTATTTTTAGATGTTCAACAATCCTATCCTTTAACATGGTTTCCATTACTTTCCCCACTACTGAAGTAAGGCTTACTGGCCTATAGTTGTCCGACTCCTCCCTACTACCTTTCTTGTGAATGGGCACAACATTCGTTAACTTCCAATCTTCTGGGACTACTCCTGTTAACAATGATTGGTTAAATAAATCTGTTAATGGTTTTTCTAGTACACCACTAAGCTCTTTTAATAACTTTGGGTGTATTCCATCAAGTCCCACTGACTTATTTGTCTTTTGACAGTTGAAATAGAACCTCCTCCTCTGTAAACTCACATGTAGTAAATTCTTCTTTGTCCTTTTTCCTAACTGAGATCCCTTACCTTCATTTGCCTCTGTAAATACTGAACAATAATGATCATTGGGGCAGTCAGCTAGACCTTTATCCTCATCTACATACCTTCCTTATTTTGTTTTTAATCTAACTAATCCTTGTTTTACTTTCCTTTTCTCATTTATGTATCTAAAAAATGTTTTGTCCCTTTTTTTACTGACTGTGCTATTTTCTCTTCTGTGTGAGATTTGGAAGCTCTTATAACTTGCTTAGCCTCTTTCTGCCTAATCTTATAGAGCATTCTGTCTTCCTCACTCTGGTTTTTTTTTATAATTACTAAATGCTAACTTTTTGGTTTTTACTATTTTGCCACATCTGCGGAGTACCACAGTGGTTTCTTGAATTTTTTGCTTTTACTGACAAGCTTAAATGCAATTTTCTGTTGCCTTCAGCAATGCAACTTTTAAATAATCCCATATCTCTTGGACTCCATTTAAATTGCTCCAATCTGATAATGACTCCTTTACACATATTCTGATTTTAGAAAAGTCTGTTTTTTTTAAACTTTTGTGTGACTCAGTCACTGTTCTTATATTAAACCACACTGACTGATGATCACTGGATCCTAAACTTTCACCTGCAGTAATATCTGATACCAAATCTCCATTTGTTAACACTAAATCTAGTATGTCCTCTTTACGAGTTGGCTCCTCAATGACTTGTTTTAGAGACAATCCCAGTAGGGAGTTTAGAATATATGTGCTCCTGGCACAAGCAGCTAATTTTGTTTTCCAATTCACATCAGCAAGATTAAAGTAACCCATGATGATAACTCCCCCTTCATTGTCATTTTAGCTATTTCCTTAACTAGTAGATTATCTAACTCTTCTATTTGTCCTGGGGGCCTATAAATCACACCTACACGAGTTACTGTGTGATTACCAAATTCTAACGTAACCCAAACGGACTCTATGTTCGCCTCACTAACTTTTATTAGGCTAGATTTTATGCTATCCTTCACATACAGAGCCACCCCTCCCCCTTTCTTGCCTTCCCTGTCTTTTCTATATAAAGAGTACCCTGGTATTGCTATGTCCCAGTCATTTTTCTCATTATACCATGTCTCAGTAACAGTGACTAAATCTACCTTATCAGTTGCCGTTATTGCCACAAGTTCATGGATCTTATTCCCTAAACTGCGAGCATTGGAAGCCATCAGTTACAAGGGTTTTGAATGTTCCAAGGGGAATGTATATGATGTACATGCTGAAACTGTAGTATGCTGGAATTGTTACAAATGGAACAATGTTAAATGCAATATTGATTAACCCGCATGTAGACCGTGTTTATATTGATGTTAACTGAACAATAAAAATTGTCAAATTTCAAAAAAAAAATAAAGGAGATTGATGGAAGATGGCATATCATGGATTTTCATTTTTTTTTATGAAATGCTTACTTTATAGTATAAGATTTATAGTTACATAACGCTTTGTAATTTAGGCAAAATATACTACTTCCATCATATATGGATTCCCTCTCCCCCTCGAATTTGATTTTTTTTATTGGTTTTCATATGAATCAACAATCTACTGCATTCAAGTAAATCGCTAAGGTGTTGCATTATGGAAAAAATTGCAGATCGACAAACAGTGTCTATTAAAACAAAATGCTTAAATCGTCTGTGTAATGGACATGTTATACAATGAAAGATAGGATAAGTATAAAGTAGTACCATCAAATCATCTGATATTGTCCTGATCCAGTGCAAGTCTGAATGAGCAACATTATGATAATCTTACAATCAAAACTACGAATGAACAAAAATTAGAAGAAGATAGGCTTAGGGAGGGCTTCAGGGTGGATATTTCCTCTCTACTGCAAATCCGTCTATTTATAGGCAGTCTCTGATATGTCATATATACTGGAGAACTGGCGTAGGTCTCTCATTGGAGGTCCAGTGGGGCAGGGGCGGATCCAGAGCCTTATCTCGGGAGGGGCACTCATAGATCATTTAAAGAAACAATCCAGGCACAATAACCACTACAGCTCTCTGTAGTCGTTATGGTGCCAGGAGTGCTGTGGTGCCCTCCCAGAGCAAATAGTCAAACCGCTTAAGAACAGTTTGACAATTAACCTGGGGTCTGCCAGGATAGGGGATATGGCATCTAGGGCCTCTAGTAATGTGTGTGTGTGTGTGTGTGAGGGATGCAGGGTGGGTATGCAGTGGGGGCAGTGTGTGTATATGAGGGTGCAGTAGGGGCAGTGTGTGTATAGGGGAGAAGTGTTTGTATGGGAGTACAGTAGGGGCAGTGTATGTTGGGGTACAGTAGGGGCAGTGTGTGTATGGGGGAGAAGTGTGTGTATGGAGGTACAGTGAGGGCAGTGTGTATTTGGGGGTGCAGTGGGGGTTGAGTGTTTATGAGGTGCAGTGGGGCAGTGTGTGTAGTTGGGGGCTGATTAAAACAAATAAATGTGTTTTTTTTATTAAAAAAATATGCTTTATATCCCCCCTCCCTTCTTACCTTTGCCCAGGGAGGGGGGATATCGATTGTGAAGCACTGGTGGTCCGGTGGAGAATCCCTGGTGGTTCTAGTGGGGAGTGAATTCTAGCCTGCAGCTACTGTCTCTCTAACCCCTACACTCACATCCAAACCCCTAACACTGTCACGCTCATTCCCTAACTGTGGTATTCCCACCCACCCCCACATCTACTCCCCAAGCAAATGCATTAAGTGTAAGCTTGCTTGTCACATCAAGGCAAAACCTCTTAGGTGCACCTGCACTGTCAAGGCAAAACCTCAAGGTCAGTCCCTCTATAGGTAGGGAAGTCATCAGTGTTGCCAGCGGGACAGAACAGTGACTACACATGGAAGGCCTGATCTTATTTCAGATTGCAATCATTAGTCTAGTTGACTGTGACATATGTGGGTAGTTTGGCCTCATTTGTCTGGGTAGATATAGGAGAAATTCTGCTCCCTTTATATGTCGTCAAAGGGGACTCAACATAAAGCCACTCAGGGGGGCCTCTAGTGACTCTGAGGAGATGACATGGTTCATCAAAAATTCTCCATAGTAAGCTATGAGATCCAGGAAACCCAAGCCCCCCTTACCTACAGATCTTTGCAGCACCAATTTGGCTAACCATATATTTTTGTTATTCCAAACAAATCTGATAAACATAATTGCAAATTGTGTAAGTATTCCTTCGGCAAAGGAATTTGCAAGGGATACTGAAGTTTTGGAAGTAAAGCTATTTCTATGGCTGCAATGCGCCCTTTCCATAATATGTATTTGCCCTTCTATAACTGCAGAATACCTTTACATTCTTTGATTAGCTTAACGTAGTTGTGTTGAAACAGATCCCTAAGGTTTGTTGTACTTGTGACAAACTCCTTTAAAAGCGAGTTTGCCACGAGTTTCTGGAGGAGCCTGCTTGCCAGCCTCCTGTCCACAGACTACAGACCCTGTAAAATGTGATGTAAAAGTCTTCGATCGTGTATTTGGACTATATAGCTTGGGAACCGAACAGCCGCACAAACCGGAAACCACCCTGGAGCTTGTTAAGCCTAATTGCTACTTTGTACACATTGCCCCCATACTGCCCCCATACACACACATTGCCCCCCATACTGCCCCCATACACACATTTGCCCTTACTGCCCCATACACACACACTGCCCCCCATACCGCACACTGCCCCCCATACTACCCCCCATACACACATTTATACCTTTATACACACACATTGCCCCATACACACACACTGCCCCATACACAGGCCTTATACACTTTATACACACACACACCTTTAATACACACCTGCCCCCATACCAGCCCCATACACACACACTGCCCCCATACACACACACTGCCCCCATACCTTTGCTTAATACACACACTGCCCCATACACACACATTGCCCCACATACACACTGCCTTACATGCTGCACCCCATATTACACACACACACACTGCCCCCCATACACACACTGCCCCCCATACACACACTGCTCCCCACACACACACACTGCTGCCCCATACACACACTGCTCCCCCATACACACATACTGCTCCCCCATACACACACACTGCTCCCCATACACACACACTGCCCCTCCATACACACACTGCCCCCATACACACACACTGCCCACCGTACACACATACTGCTCCCCCATGCACACATACTGCTCCCCCATACACACACACTCTACACACATACACTATCCCCATACACACACACTGCTCCCCATACACTGCTGCCCCATACACACACATTGCCCACACTCACACACACTGCAACTGTTACACACACATACTGTCCCACACATACACTGCATCCCTGACATACACTGCTGCCCTCACTCACACACTACAACCTTCAAACACACACACTGCTCACACACTGTCCCCCTCACACACACACACACACACACTGCACCCCTTACACATTGTACCACTCACACACACCACTGCTCCTATGCCCTACTACAGCCCCATTTTCCAGCAGACCTCAGATAAGTTGTCAAACTGTTCTTAAACAATTTGACTACTTACTCTGGGAGGGTGTCCCGACACTATTGACACCATAACCACTACACTGAGCTGTAGTGGTTATTGTGTCTGGATTGTTTCTTTAAATAATCTACAAGTGCCCCTCCTGAGATCAGGCTCTGGAAACCGCCACTGCTCAGCAGTCCCTGTGTGTGTGTATGGACTCAGCAGTCTGTGAGTGTGTATGGACTTGGCAGTCTGTGTGTGCATGTACTCAGCAGTCTGTGTGTGTGTATATGTGTGTATGGACATATCAGTCTGTGTGTGTGTATGGACACAGCAGTCTGTGTATGTGTATTTACTCAGCAGTCTGTGTGTGTGTGTATGGACTCAGCAGTCTCTGTGTGTGTGTGTATATGGACTCAGCAGTCGCTGTGTGTGTGTGTATGGACTCAGCAGTCTCTGTGTGTGTGTATGGACTCAGCAGTGTGTGTGTGTGTGTGTATGGACTCAGCAGTGTGTGTGTCTGTGTGTATTTACTCAGCAGTCTGTGAGTGTGTATGGACTCGGCAGTCTGTGTGTGCATGGACTCAGCAGTCTGTGTGTGTGTGTGTGTGTATGTGTGTATGGACATAGCAGTGTGTGTGTGTGTGTGTGGACTCAGCAGTCTGTGTGTGTATGAACTCAGCAGTCTGTGTGTATGTGTGTGTGTGTGTATTTACTTAGCAGTCTGTGTGTGTGTGTGTATGGACTCAGCAGTCTGTGTGTGTGTGTGTGTATTGACTCAGCAGTCTCTGTGTGTGTGTGTGTGAGGTCTGTGTGTGTGTGTATGTATGGACCTGCAGTCTGTGTGTGTATGGACTCAGCAATTGTGTGTATGTGTGTGTGTGTGTGTGTGTGTGTGTGTGTATTTACTAGCAGTCTGTGTGTGTGTGTGTGTGTGTGTATGGACTCAGCAGTCTGTGTGTGTGTATGCATGGACTGGCAGTCTGTGTGTATGGACTCAGCAGTCTGTGTGTGCATGGACCCAGCAGTCTGTGTGTGTGTGTGTATGTAGACCTAGCAGCGTGTGTAAGGGACTCAGCAGTATGTGTGTGTGTGTGTATGGACCTCAGCAGTCTGTATGTGTGTGTGGACCTCAGCAGTCTGTGTGTGTGTGTGTGTGTGTGTGTATGGACCCAGCAGTCTGTGTGTGTGTGTGTGTGTGTGTGTGGACCAGCAGTGTGTGTATGTAAAAGTCCCTTGTACCAGCAGTCTGTGTGTGTGTGTGTGTGTATGGACTCAGCAGTCTGTGTGTGTGTGTGTGTGTGGACTCCACAGTCTATCAATAATTAAAATTCCTGTGAGTTGTTGTGTAGGAAGGGCCCAAGTGCATTGCTCTGCCCAGGGGCCCTTAACTCTGTTAAAATGGTACTGCTTGTGTGTATCAGTGAGCTTCTATTTAGTGAGCATGTGTGTTTCAGTGAGCTTCTATTTAGTGAGCATGTGTGTGTCAGTGAGCTTGTCTTTAGTGAGCTTGTGTGTGTCAGTGAGCTTCTTTGTAGCGAGCCTTCTGTTTATACAAGTGAGTTTGTCTGTAGTAAGCTTGTGTGTGAGTCAGAGAGTTTTGTCTGTCAGTAAGCCTATTTGCGCATGTCAGTGAGCTTGTGTGCTTACTGTAATATATTATATATATATATATATATATATATATATATATTGACTTGTAGGAACGGCATACATTTTTTTTCCAGAGCTGCTTTGGATTCCCAGGGATTCCCAGTTTGTCTCTGCCAGCGAGTGCACTTTACCGCTGAATCATCTGTGCTGAATCGTCTGGGAGCTGCTGTTGACAGGTACTAGTAGTCTAGAGATTGGGACATGGGGTGTATGCTCAGCTATCTGTATAATACAGATCTGTATGTATATAATATCCCAGGATAGTCAGTGCTTCCTGTATAGTGCTGCTCTCTGTATAATACAGGCCTGTGCCTGTATAATATCCTGGGACAGTCAGTGCTCCCTGTATAGTGCTGCTCTCTGTATTGGGATATTATACACAAACAGACCTGTATTATACAGAGAACAGCACTATACAGGGAGCACTGAGTGTCCCAATTTATTATACACACAACCCTGTATTATACAGAGAGCACCGACTGTCCAGGGATATTATACCCAGACAGTAATTGATAGCTGTGCTGCAAAATGTCCTTGGAATTTTTTTTTCAAATGTTGGCAACTATGGCACTGTATCAAGGGTAATGTGTTTGTTTTTTTAATAATCCCTGGTGGAAAATAATGAATCCTTCACCAGGTATTATTAAAAAAACAAAACACATTGTGTCGGGGGCGGGGTCAAACTGCAGCGAGGGCGGGGTTAAATGTGCCCCCCTACTTTTGTCCCTGGCCCTCCATGTGCCCCCCTGAAAAATGAATCCTAAAGACGCCACTGCAGCCAACTGGAGTCCAATCAATGAGATTAGATTGGAGGTGTTGGTTACAGCTGCCCTGCCCTATAAAAAACACACACCAGTTCTGGGTTTGCTTTTCACAAGAAGCATTGCCTGATGTGAATGATGCCTCGCACAAAAGATCTCTCAGAAGACCTACTATTAAGAATTGTTGACTTGCATAAAGCTGGAAAGGGTTATAAAGGTATCTCCAAAAGCCTTGCTGTTCATCAGTCCACGGTAAGACAAATTGTCTATAAATGGAGAAAGTTCAGCACTGCTGCTACTCTCCCTAGGAGTGGCCGTCCTGTAAAGATGACTGCAAGAGCACAGTGCAGACTGCTCAATGAGGTGAAGAAGAATCCTGAAGTGTCAGCTAAAGACTTACAAAAGTCACTGGCAAATGCTTACATCCCTGTTAGCGAATCTACAATACGTAAAACACTAAACAACACAAAAAAAAAAAAAAAAAATTAAGATTAGTTTGAGTTAAATTATTTTCCTCATTGGAATGGCAGGCTTAGTTCAGTGTAATAGTTGCTATGCATTTGTTTCACGTTCTACTTTTTGGAGATTTGGTTGTTGTCTAATCTGTAGACAGTTCTCTATCTTGCGGCAGGAGATTGTATTTTTGATGTCTGAGATTTGTAAATTATCTGATGAACAAACTCAGACTGGAACTGCTGCAAAGCCACTGCCGCAGAGACATACTAGGAATGGCAGATGGATTACTGTAGGATCTGGTAGACTTAGAATTGTGGATAAAAGGCATTTTGCACAGTCTGTTGCTCTACATAATTAATTTTCTGCACTTTCAGAGTGTAATGGTGTTGTGGAGAGAGGCACTGAGGCTAGTGGTGTTGTGGAGAGAGAAACTGAGGCTAGTGGTTTTGTGGAGAGAGGCACTGAGGCTAGTGGTTTTGTGGAGAGAGGCACGGAGGCTAGTGGTGTTGTAGAGAGAGGCACTGAGGTTAGTGGTGTTGTGGAGACCGGCTTGGAGACTATGGTGAGGCCTAATAGAAATCAGTTGTTGTTGGGGGATTCCATCATAAGAGGTGTGGAGATGGACAATGGTGGTCTTGTGAGGTGTCTTCCCGGAGCTACTGCTCACAGAGACAGGAGACGTATCTGTAATATTGTAAAGCAAGCAAAGCAGGAAGGGGAATTGGATGTACTTGTCCATCTAGGGACAAATGACTTGGCTTGAAATGAGGTTTCAGAGGTTAAGGAAGTTTTTAGTGTTTTTGCCAATGATATACGGCAGGTTGTTTCCACACTGTCATTCTCTGAAGTTCTGCCTGTGCATAACACTCAGAATGACAGGCGGATGCGTATTAGGGACTTTAATTTGTGGCTTGGTGAATGGTGTCGGGAGCAAGGATTTGGCTTTATTTCTCATGGTAGCTCTGTTTGGAATGGAAATAAGCTGTACAAAAAAAGATGGTTTGCATCTTTCTCAAAAGGGAACAAATGTTCTCAGTGAGCAGTTCAGAGATTTTGCTAGGATGTATTTAAACTAGGAGGGGGGGCAAAAGGGTGATAAAACATCAATCCAATTGTCCCCCAAAACAAGGACAGAAGGTGCCTGTAGCAAGTGTGTTAAAAAATGATGAGCTTAGAGTCATGTCTACAAATGCTCGCAGTTTAGGGAAAAAGATCCATGAACTTGTGGCAATAATGGCAACTGAGAGTGTAGATTTAGTCGCTATTACTGAGACATGGTATAATGAGAAAAATGACTGGGACATAGCAATTCCAGGGTACTCTTTATATAGAAAAGATAGGGAAGGCAAGAAAGGGGGAGGGGTGGCCCTGTATGTGAAGGATAGCATAAAATCTAGCCTAATAAAAGTTAGTGAGACAAACAGAGTCCGTTTGGATTACGTTACAATTTGGTAATCACACAGTAACTCGTGTAGGTGTGATTTATAGGCCCCCAGGACAAATTGAAGAGTTAGATAATCTACTAGTTAAGGAAATATCTAAAATGACAATGAAGGGGGAAGTTATCATCATGGGTGACTTTAATCTTCCTGATGTAAATTGGAAAACAAAATTACCTATTTGTGCCAGGAGCACACATATTCTAAACTCACTACTGGGATTGTCTCTAAAACAAGTTGTTGAAGAGCCAACTCATAAAGAGGCAGGGCCGGTGCTAGGATTTTTGACTACACAGGCGAAGATGCATTTTGACGCCCCCCCCCCCCAAAAAAATAAACAATGCATCTTCACCTCTGTGTCTCGTAGCCCCCTTTTGAATTTCTTACCCCCATTAGTGTTGCATATCCACTCTCTTGAATGTCTTATCCCTTTGGCCCCTTTGTGCCTTACACCCCCCTTTAGTGTGTCTCCTACAACACCTCTTATGTATTTCTTACTTCCCCGCCAGCCCCTATCTATCTCTCTTTTTCTTCCACATAGACATAGATAAAGGCAAAAATACATACATGCACAAATACACAAACATACAGACACACAACCATACAAGCACACAGACATAATTTTTCAGGCACACAGTCACAAAGATATACAGACACACAGTCATAAAAGGCACACAAACAAACACAGACATACAATCTACACATACAGGTACATTGTCATACAAACACAGACATACATTCATACAGACACAGGCCCTCACAGAAATACAGACAGACATAAAGAAACATAGAGATAGGCATACAGAGACATACATACACAGACAAACAAAGAACCCTGCACACTGATACTGTGTAAATGCTCCGGCCATCAACAGTGGTGGATGCTCCGTGTCAAGCGGACATCGCTGGATCACCAGTAAAGTCTTCAAAAGGAATAAACGCAGGCAACACTCCAATAGTAAGGATGGTATATTTATTGGTAGGTGAACCACCCCATAGAAAGTGTGATGTTTCAGCTCTTGCAATAAGGCTCTGCTGAGCCGAAACGACGCACTTTCTTTGGGGTGGTTCACCTATCAATAAATATACCATCCTTACTATTGGAGTGTTGCCTGCGTTTATTCCTTTTGAATACATTCACACAGTCATACAGAGACATACATACTGTATGTCTCTGTATGACAGGTCTGTGTATGTACACAGGATGGCTAAAAGATAGATCCCCATCTGTCGTGCAACTTCAACAATGCTTTGAAAGCTGGGGCTCTACCGATTCCCTGTGCTTGCAGTATTGTATTTAGCATGGAGCAGTATTTGTGTGTTTGACTGTAAGCATGTGTTTGTATGGAGTATGTTTGTATGATTGTAGCGGTGTGTTTGTATGTAGTGTTTGCATTTGAATGCAAGCATGCATTTATGTGTAGTGTTGGTTTTTGAACGTAGGTGTGTGTTTATATATAATTTTGGTGTCTGATACAGAGGTGTGTTTGTATGTAATGTTGACATTTGAATGCAGGTGTGTGTTTGTATGTAGTGTTGTTGTTTGCATGCAGGTGTTTATTTGTGTGTAGTGTTTGAATGCTGAGATATATGCACATATACACATACACTGCCACACACGCACACACTGTGATACACATACACAACGATACACACACTGACGCACATGCAGATATACATATACACAAACTGATACACATTCAGATAGACAGACACACATATACAGATACACACAAACACTGACAGACATACAGATAAACATACACTGACATACAGACACGCTGACAGACATACAGATACACACATACACAATGATAGACATACACAAACACACAAAGACACACAAACAGACACACACACACTGACAGACATTTAGATACACACACACACACTGACAGACATTTAGATACACACAGACACACGGACAGAGACATTTACATACACACACACACTGACAGACATAGATACACACACACTGACAGACATATACAAACACACTGACAAACATACAGATACACACATACACAATGATAGACATACACAAAGACACACTAACAGACAGACATACACACACACTGACAGACATTTAGATACACACAAACACACTGACAGAGACATATACATACACACACACTGACAGACATAGATACACACACACTGACAGACATATACAAACACACTGACAAACATACAGATACACACATACACAATGATAGACATACACAAAGACACACTAACAGACAGACATACACACACACTGACAAACATTTAGATATACACAAACACACGGACAGAGACATATACATACACACACACTGACAGACATAGATACACACACACTGACAGATATATACAAACACACTGACAAACATACAGATACACACATACACAATGATAGACATACACAAAGACACACTAACAGACATACACACACACTGACAGACATTTAGATACACACAAACACACGGACAGAGACATATACATACACAAACACTGACAGACATGGATACACACACACACTGACAGACATGGATACACACACACACTGACAGACATGGATACACACACACACACTGACAGACATGGATACACACACACACACACACACAGACATAGATACACACACACACTGACAGACATGGATACACACAGACACACTGACCAACAGGTTCAGGAGGGGGGCTTACCTGGGATCCAAAGTGCTGCCTGAGGTAGTTGGGAGTTGGAGGAGCTGGTCCTGCCCAGCCCCCCTCCTCTCTGCCTTCTGCTGCTCTAGTCTTCTTGGGAGGACTTCCTCCCATGCTGATTAGAAGGGGGCCGGTGGTAGCTCCGCCCCTGCTGGGCGCCAGCCGCGCTGTGTGCTACAGTGGGAGCAGGAATATGACGTTCATATCCCCACCCCCTCCACACAGTCCGCGGCACTGCAGGGTGGCGCTCGGCCACACTACAAGAAGTGACCGGCAGGAGAGGGGAGCTGTGCGCTTCCCTCCTGCCGGTCACCCGGATATTTGCGCCCCCGGGCCGGTGCGCCCTAAGGCGGCCGCCTGTGCCGCCTTATGGACGCGCCGGCCCTGTAAAGAGGCCATACTAGATTTAGTGTTAACAAATGGAGATTTGGTATCAGATATTACTGCAGGTGAAAGTTTAGGATCCAGTGATCATCAGTCAGTGTGGTTTAATATAAGAACAGTGACTGAGTCACACCATACAAAAACAAAAGTTTTAGACTTTAGAAAAACAGACTTTTCTAAAATTAGAATATGTGTAGAGGAGTCATTATCAGACTGGAACAATTTAAATGGAGTCCAAGAGAAATGGGATTATTTAAAAGTTGCACTATTGAAGGCAACAGAAAATTGCACTAGGCTTGTCAGTAAAAGCAAAAAATTCAAGAAACCACTGTGGTACTCCGCAGATGTGGCCAAAATATTTAAAAACAAAAAGTAAGCATTTAGGAATTATATAAAAACCCAGAGTGAGGAAGACAGAATGCTCTATAAGATTAGGCAGAAAGAGTCTAAGCAAGTTATAAGAGCTTCCAAATCACACACAGAAGAGAAAATAGCACAGTCAGTAAAAAAGGGGGACAAAACATTTTTTAGATACATAAATGAGAAAAGAAGAGTAAAACAAGGATTAGTTAGATTAAAAACAAAAGAAGGAAGGTATGTTGAAGAGGATAAAGGTCTAGCTGACTGCCTCAATGAATATTTTTGTTCTGTATTTACAGATGAAAATGAAGGAAAGGGACCTCAGTTGAGAAAAAGGATAAATGAGTCATTTATTACACGTGAGTTTACAGAGGAAGAGGTTCTATTTCAACTGTCAAAGTAAAGACAAATAAGTCAATGGGACCTGATGGAATATACCCAAAGCTATTAAAAGAGCTTAGTGGTGTACTAGCAAAACCATTAACAGATTTATTTAACCAATCATTGTTAACAGGAGTAGTCCCAGAAGATTGGAAGTTAGCGAATGTTGTGCCCATTTAGAAGAAAGGTAATAGGGAGGAGTCGGGCAACTATAGGCCAGGAAGCCTTACTTCAGTAGTGGGGAAAGTGATGTAAACCATGTTAAAGGATAGGATTGTTGAACATCTAAAAACACATGGATTTCAAGATCAGAGACAACATGGATTTACTTCAGGGAGATCATGCCAAACTAATCTTATTGATTTTTTTGATTGGGTAACTAAAATTATAGATCAGGGTGGTGCAGTAGACATTGCTTACCTAGATTTACAGTACAGTAAGGCTTTTGACACTATTGCACATAGAAGGCTTATCAATAAACTGCAATCTTTACGTTTGGATTCCAATATTGTTGAATGGGTAAGGCAGTGGCTGAGTGACAGGCAACAGAGGGTTGTAGTTAATGGAATATTTTCGAAGCTTGGACTTGTCACCAGTGGGGTACCTCAGGGATCTGTACTTGGACCCATTCTCTGTAATATTTTTATTAGTGATATTGCAGAAGGTCTTGATGGTAAGGTATTTCTTTTTGCTGATGATACTAAGATATGTAACAGGGTTGATGTTCCAGGAGGGATAAGCCAAATGGCAAATGATTTAGGTAAACTAGAAAAATGGTCAGAATTGTGGCAACTGACATTTAATGTGGATAAGTGTAAGATAATGCATCTTGGACGTAAAAACCCAAACCCAAGGGCAGAGTACAGAATATTTGATAGAGTCCTAAC
>OW240913.1:164929196-164940197 GCA_933207985.1 Pelobates cultripes | reverse complement strand
CCTCGCCAGCCCCCCGCCCAGCGCCGCCCGCCCGCTCGGCATGTCTGTTAGCCGCAAGGCTAACAAGGCATTTGCCCTGGGCATTTGGGGGGCGGCGTTTTTTGCCGCCCCCTGAAAAATGTCGCCCAAGGCAAATGCCTTGTTTGCCTCGTGGCTAAAACGCCCCTGTATATAATGTGTCTTTTTGGAGCTTAACTGGCATGATGGAAAAAGAATGGGGAAAGAAAGGACCTAAAAAATAATAGTGACAATTGACTAGTAAAAAAGGACCCCTATAGGCACCCAGACCACTTCAGCTCAATGAAGTGGTCTGGGTGCCAGGTCCAGCTAGGGTTAACCCATTTTTTCATAAACATAGCAGTTTTAGAGAAACTGCTATGTTTATGAATGGGTTAAGCCTTCCCCTATTTCCTCTAGCGGCTGTCTCATTGACAGCCGCTAGAGGCGCTTCCGTGCTTCTCACTGTGATTTTCACACCCTGTGCGCCGCCCCGCACCATCCTCTTGGCCATGTAGTCCATCCAGGGAAACCAGGTTGTAGCACACTTTTCCTCTCGTCCCTGCAGGGAGGCCGTCATCATTTCCATGCTATAGATATTTACCACCCTGTCTACCCATTGTTGGAAGGTAGGCACCGTGCGGCTTTTCCAGTGTGTCAGTATAAGTGTTTTCGCTGCTGTGAGCAAGTGTATGGTCAGTCCCTTTTTGTATTTCTGCAACGGTGTTTGCGTGTGATTGAGCAACATCGTCAGGGGCTGTAGCGGTAGATCTGCATCAGCGATTTCTCTAATTGTTTGATGGACCTGCTGCCAGAATAGTTCGATAAGTGAACACGACCACCAGATGTGCAGCCTCGTGCCCGGCTCTGTTCCACATCTCCAGCATTCACCGGGTATAGACTCGTGTACATGGCGGAGGATGTCTGGGGTCCTGTACCAGCAGGTCAGAATTTTATAATTACATTCCTGGTATTTGGAACATATGCTCCCCCTGTGTGTCAGCTGGAAAATCTTATCCCATTCGGAGTCCGTGAGTGTCGTTCCTGTCTCTTGCTCCCAGCGTTCCGTGAAGCCCAAGGGGCTCCCGCCTTCCCGCTGCTGCAGTATGGCGTACAGTGTTGATACGCCGTGCATGAGGTGCCACCTGTCCGTACATAAGTGTTCCAGGGGTAGCATCGGTCGGTGTATATGATCCTTTCCCGTTAGGGAGGTGTAATACGTTCGTAGTTGATGATAGTGGAATTCATCCAGTCTCGTCGGTCTACTGTCTGGGATCAAGTCCGTCAAAGGTTTGAGTGTTGAGTCAGTGCACCATTGCCGCAGGTATGTCCAATCCGACGCCGGGAAGTTCTTCAGAGCTGCGGGTTTTAGTCCTCCCGCCAGTCTTGGGTTGTTGGTTATGGGGGTAAGCGGGATCGGTGACGTAGTGAGTTGTTTGGAGTATCTTATCTTACACCAGACCCGCAGTGTGGAGTCGATCATCGGGTTTCCTGTGCGCATATCTCCCAATACTGTGCCGCCCAGCCACAGCAGGGAGGGGATCCATCCCTGCGTCTGCTGCGTCTCCATTTCTACCCATTGTTTGGTGGTCGGGTTTGCGTGCCAGTCCACCAATCGGCATAGGTGCGTCGCCTGATAGTAGGAGATTACCGACGGTAGTCCCGTTCCTCCTGCGTTTTTCGGCCGCTCCAAGATCGTCTTACGAATTCGTGCCTGTCGCTGGTTCCAGACAGATTGCCGTATAGTGGTTGCTAGTGTTTGGAAGAACGACCGCGGGATGGTCGTAGGCAGCATCTGGAACAAATATAGAATTCGTGGCATAACGTTCATCTTTATAGCATTAATCCGACCAAACCATGATATGTACTGAGATGTCCATTTTTTCAGGTTCCTTTGTAGGGTCGTGAGGAGGGGTGTAAAGTTCAGTGGATATATGTGCATGTGCTCCTTTGGCAACCAGATTCCCAGGTACCTGAGTTTCGTTGGGCAGACTCTGAATGGAAAGTGCGTTTGTAGATGTTGCGGCATGGTGGCATCTCAGGTCAACGGCATCACTTCTGATTTTTCCAAGTTGAGTGCGAGGTTGGATACGGCGGAGTACTCCTTGAGCGCCTCTAGTAAATTCGGGATTGAAACCCGGGGTTGGTCTAAGAAAAAGAGCATATCATCCGCATAAGCCGCTACTCGGTGTTCTCCTCAGCCCACTCCCATCCCATCTGACCGCCTCCAGGAATGGTTCTAGAGTGAGGGTAAACAGGAGGGGGGACAGGGGCCCTGTCTCGTGCCATTGCGGATGTTAAACGGCTCCGTCAGTGCGCCATTGACTCTTATCCGTGCCGTTGGTGTGGTGTAGAGGGCCGTCACCCAGGTGCGCATATACTGTCCAAATCCCATGTGCCGTAGTGATGCCATGAGAAACGTCCAGTCCACGCGGTCGAATGCTTTTTCGGCATCCGTGGAAAGAAGCACCAGCTCTCGCCTATTCGCTGTCGCTGCGTGGATCACATTGAGGGCTCGAATTGTATTGTCCCGGGCTTCCCTCCCGGGAATAAAGCCAACCTGGTTGGGGTGTATGAGATCGAGCATCCGGGTAAGTGGCCTCAGGGCTCTTTGGGCATCCAGCGTAACCGTGGAAAGGTCCTGGTACAGGGAGACCTGGGCGTCCATGAACGTAATCCTCTGTTGCGCTCTGGCCTCTTGCATAATGGCTTCTTTGAGCGGGAAGGAGGCCAAGGCACAGATCACATGCCGGGGTAGGCCATCTCTCCTAGGGGCTCGCAGTGCCCTATGAGCTCGTTTGATACCGAAATCACTCGGTGCGTTGTCCCCTAGTATGTGGGTGAACAGGCCTGTGAGCATCTCCTGCGGCGATTCTCCCTCCGCCTCTGGCAGACCCCGGACCCTGATATTATTTCGCCAGCCCCGGTTATCCAAATCCTCAATCTGCCGGCGTAGATCCAGGAGAATGTTGCCCTGCCTCGTGGTCGCAAGGTCCGCGGCTTGTTGTCTCTGCTCACTGTGCAAGCGATCAGCCTCCATTACATCCATCCTCTGTTCCAGGGTATTCAGGTCAGTCTGTAGCGCTGCCACCTCCTCCTTTTTTTATGGTGCGCAGCTCGGTAGCATTCAATTTTGTTTTAAATTTGCTGTCCAAGTGCTCGTTATATATACTACATGGCCATTGGAGCTTCCCATTTCCTAATACTGATCCTCCTCTTTCGCTCTACCTTCAAGTTAGTGTTATCCACATAAGTTCATCCTTGCAAGCGTACTGTCTTGACGTCATACTTGACTCTGGCCTCACCTTTGAGCCTCACATCCAGTATGTTACCAAATCCTATAGATTACCTCTTAAAAACATAGCCCGCATCCGCCCCTTTCTTACACAAGGAACTACCAAGGAGCTTGTCAATGCTCTAGTAATTTCCCGTATGGATTATTGTAACCTTCTCCTAATTGGTCTTCCCAAAAGCCGTCTTGCCCCTCTACAGTCTGTAATGAATGCTGCCGCCAGATTGATTTTCCTCTCTAGTTGGTCCTCTTACACCTCAGTCTCTCTGCTCTGCCCGTGACCTTCTCCTTTCTTTTGCACGCACCCATATGGCTAACTCACGCTTGCAGGACTTCTCGCGGGTGGCTCCCTTCCTATGGAATAGCCTGCCTACCACCATCAGACTCTCTCCTAGTCTTCAATCATTAAAAAGTGCCTTAAAAACCCACCTCTTTAGGAAAGCTTATGGCCTCCCAGAGTAACCTCTACCTTACATACCTGTCTCTTGCTATATCCTAAAGGGCAGCACTCTACTCTCTCCTCTATTTGTCTATTTCCTGTCCTAATGTGTTTTATACCCCACCTCCTATAGACTATAAGCTTGTCTGAGCGGGGTCCTTTTCAACCTATCGTTCCTGTAAGTTTTCTTGTAATTGTCCTATTTGTAGTTAAATCCACCCTCTCATAATATTGTAAGGCGTACGGAATCTCTTGGCGCTATATAAATGGCGATAATAATTTCAGAAACATACATATTAGTATGGATTTGGCTGCCATTTTGCTACTATAACTGCTGCTAGGAAGACATTCCATTTGTTAATTTTCCTGGGAGGTCTGCATATCATCAAGCTCCTAGCTCTTGGAATCCACAGAATTGTCCAGATGCAACACAGTCAACGTTTCACCCGACCACTACAACAACCTTGGCCGTAAAGAGTTCCATGGGGTCGGGGTCAATCCTCATTAATTTACCAGGCGCAATATCTCTGTGGCGAATAAGAGCTACCTGGTGGTTTCAGGGAGCAATTGCTCAGTTCTGGGGATAGACGCTTCCCTACAAGAAGCACTCTTCTAGGTTGCTGGGAGAATGGTAAAAGTGAAGTTAAATCTTGCAACAAGTGGCCAGGGTCAGAGTTCCAGAGCAGTTGCAGTTTGGTCCCGCTGATAGTGTCTGGATACTCCGGCTCTCAAGAAGGGGAGCAAAGGGTAGGAAACTAGACAGGGAGGTAGGAGCTTAGTGGATCATAGTCTTTTATGAGTGAGTTCATCACAATAGTTGTAATAGACATTTGTAATAGAAAATAATAGGGCTTAAAGGGACACTATAAGTCACCAGAACAGCCACAGCTTAATGCAGTTGTCCTGGTGAATATAATCATTGCCTTCAGGCATTTTCATGCAAACACTGCGTCTTCAGAGAATCTGCTAGGGACATCTCCAATCTGCCCTAGGGACACCTCCAATCGGCCACTCTTCAGATGGCCACTGGAGGTGCTACCTGGGGCAGTGCTGCACAGTAGACAGCACTGCCGTTCAGCGTCTCCACACTCTGCATGGAGACGTTGAAATTTCCTCATAGAGATGCAGGTGCTGATTGGCCAAAACAGCATGTGGCCCTGCCCCCATCCCATATCCTTGCCGTTTTCAGCTTTCCTATGGGAAAGCATTGGATTGGTTAAAAAACTGAAATTCTAATAATGTCACCAAGGAGGCGGATTGGGGGCATGGGAAGTGTAGGCAGACCTGAGTGGTGCTGGATATAAGGTGAGTTTCAACAATTTTCTAAGGGGGTTAAGGGGAGGCAAGCCACCTAAATGGTGGATAAAACACTATAGGATCAGGAATACATGTTTGTGTTCCTGACCCTATACAGTTCCTTTAAAGTTGACTGTGGCAGTTCTAGCAAGTTGAAACTACAGCATTAATTAGCCATATTTTAAGACACTAAACCCTGCCAATACTGAATATTTTTTTTTATCTCTGGAGAATGTATGACTGTTTGTGTGTTTTCTACTGATCTGTCAGGGATGAACTAACAAATGGATCCAAGGCTGCATTTACATGTTGGGTGCCTGTAGGTACAAAATTCTAAGGCACTCCCGGGTGTTAAAGATAATGTTAGAAGTGGTCAGAGAATATATAAAGGGAATCAACACAGTAAAGGAGGAGACTATATTTAAAAGAAGAAAAACTACCACAACAAGAGGACATAGTCTTAAATTAGAGGGACAAAGGTTTAAAAATAATATCAGGAAGTATTACTTTACTGAGAGGGTAGTGGATGCATGGAATAGCCTTCCAGCTGAAGTGGTAGAGGTTAACACAGTAAAAGGAGTTTAAGCATGCGTGGGATAGGCATAAGGCTATCCTAACTATAAGATAAGGCTAGGGACTAATGAAAGTATTTAGAAAATTGGGCAGACTAGATGGGCCGAATGGTTCTTATCTGCCGTCACATTCTATGTTTCTATGTTTCTATGAGTCAAGAGGGTGTCAGTTTAGAGAGGAATTAACATCACTGTTAGTTGACATAGGTTGTTTCGTGTTAAGAGGATTAAAAGTTGAGAGGGTTTCTGGTTGTGGGAAAAGGGATAAAGACACACACTGACAGACATACACAGACTGACATACAGATACACACACACACACACACAGACCCACACACTGAAAGGCATACGTATGTCTGTCACATACACTGACAGAGATACTGATATACACACACTGACAGACATACAGATACACACACACTGACAGGCATACACACACACACTCACTCACAGACATACAGATAGACACACATACACTAACAAACATACAGATATGCACACACTGACAGACGTTATTTTTTACTGCATTTAAAGAGATTAAATATGTTATTTATTTTTTAAGTAATACTCGTCAGTTATCACTACTATTTTTTAGGTTGGCAACTTTTAGTCTTCTTTGTAAGTTCCTGAAATATAAATTATACTGTAGCAATGGAAACCACTGTAGATGCATATTATGACTTATGCATAAGTGTGTTTCAGCTCTTGGTATAATTTTGAGTTTTAGGAATCACCAGTAAATTGCTACAGCAGGGGTATCACAAAAAGACCTACTACCAAACTTGGTACTTAAAAACGCCTCATTATGCAGAGCCTAGGGCCAGGGTAGGCAATCTTCGACACTTTTGTAAAATCAATGACAATAGCTCCAGTTAGATCTTTGTTCCATGCCAGTTTGGATGTCATTGCAAACTTTTAAGAGGGCAGTTGTAGTTGAGTGATTCGGGAGGAAGCCTGATTGATCAGGGGTCAGATAGTTTGATTATTTGGTAATACTCACAAAGTTGCGTATGGACACATTTGTCCAAGATTTTTGACAATACATGGAGCAATGCTATTGGGCAATAGAAAACAAAGTAATGTCACCACTGTTATGTATAAATGCTACTCTTGCAGTCTTACTAAGTTTAGGTGTATATCCAGACACCAAGGATTTGTTAGCAAGTGTCCACGAACTGAGTTTCAACAGCATTGCTGTGATTTTATCTGGTCCAGACTGGTTTTTCATTTTTAGATTTGTACGGTGTTTCCTAATGACACTAATAGGTACAGGTCTAAAATGTAACTCCTCTATTTTGGGTCTTTGTAAATTTAGTGGGTCCTGATCCACATTTGTAGTTTTAGAACGTGTGTAATTTTTTAGCTTAGCAATAATTGTTAAAGGCATTTGCCATCTAAGGGTTTGGTTATCACAAAAGATGCAATAATGTTATTTCCATAGAGAAATTATGACACTTTTTGGACCATTTGTAGAACATTTTAACAAATATGAACACATTATAAACCAAAAATAAAGCATTTTGATAAATCCCCCCAGTGTTTTTAAGTTAATGTTTTTAAGCACCAACAGAAAATTCTCATGGCAATTTCCATTCTTGTATATATGCTATCTAATGGCGTTCACACAAAATGATATGTGAAGCCTCATTTTTTCTTGGTAATACTGACGTTCACAAAAAACGAAATTTTCACTTCCCAGGGTTGTCTGCTAAATAGATCCTGCAGTCTTGATACTTTATAGGCTTTGTAAATTCTTAGACTGTAACCAAAACATGTCTAATTGACAACTATTTTGTTCAGGAATTACCAATAAAAATGCAATATTCAAGTACTTAATTGAATCCAAAGTAATTCAATAAAGTGTTAAGGAATAAAACATGGTTTACTGTGCAGGGTGATTTTCTCACTAAAACAGTAGCCGGAAGGTATAGTAAGTAAAATGTTTTTTTTTTTTTTTACTTCCTTTCTATTTGTTTTCTCCCTCTTTTCCAGCTATCTTAATTCAAGCAATTTTCTTTATTCAATTTTATATTGATGTGAATTTGCCAGCACACAATATATTATATTTTCACAATTTATCATTTGGCTTTTGTTCATTATACAGAATATTAAAGTCCTACAGTTACAAAATAAAAAATAAATAAAAATAAACTACAGATTACTTTGATATCATCTGCTTTTGGTTACAAAGTCTCAGAAAGTCATATTACATTACTAGTGTAGCTACATCAATGGATGCATTTAAGCAATATTCCACACATAAGGATTGCAGACATACATGCACATGTATTCTGATTTAGCAATAAAAAACTACCATATTTAACTGTTTTAGAATGGATTGTTCAGTTTATCATGCCATATGCTACTCTTAATATTCTTTGTGACTTCACCATGGCCATCTTTAATGCAGGGCAAAGGGGGCAGCTGCCCCGGGCCCTGTTACTCTTGGTGGGCCCAAAGCATCTGCCCATTTGCCCTCTATCAACAACAATTTATTTTAGGATCACCAATCCTACAATAAATTGTTGTGGGCAGCAGCATGCACGCTTCAGGGCCCATGGGGTGGCCCCTTGCATTTGCCATCGAGTGCTGTGGCCTGTGTCTGACAGTGTGTGTCAGTATGTCTGTCAGTGTATGTGTGTCTGAGTGTGTGTCCGCATGTTTGTCTGTGTGTGTGTCTGTCAGTATGTCTGTCAGTGTATGTGTCTGTGTGTATGTCAGCATATGTGTCTGTTAGTCTGTGTCAGTATGTGTCTGTGCATCTGTATGTTGTCAGTGTGTGTGTGTGTATGTGTGTGTATGTATCTGTGTATGTAGGTGTTAGTGTGTATATCTGTACATCTGTATATAATCAGTGTGAATATCTGTGTTTCTGCATGTGTGTGTATCTGTGTGTCCGTGTATAGGCATGTGTGTCAGGTTGTGTATCTGTGTGTGTTTCTGCATGTGTGTGTATCTGTGTGTCTGTGTATAAAAACAACTCTACATTCAAAAATGAACACTACACATAAATGCATGCTTGCGTTTAAACACCAACACCACGTACAAGCACACCCCTACATTCACACAAACATACTCCATGCAAAACCATGCTTTCATTCAAACACACAAACACTGCCCATTGCTAAATACAACCTTTCAAGCATGAAGAAATGATAGAGCCCCAGCAGTCAAAGCATTGTTGGAGTTGCATGACATGTGGGGATCTACCTTTTGGCCACCCTTTTGTGATAGCGGTGCCCAAAAAAGGTCTTGCACCCTCTCTATTTTAGTTCTGCCACTGCATTGTAGTGGAGGACATGATTGCATGCCTGTGGGGGACAGGATCCAGGGAGCCCAAGCAAATGCTTGCCCAGGGTCCAACCATTATTAAAAAAAGCCCTGGCCTTCACACATTTATCTCTTGTCAGGAATCCGTTTAACCCAGCATATCAGTACTGAACAGTTCATATATATTCCTATATTCCAGTTTGAATAGAAAAGCAAGTAGATATAAGAGAATGTGTGTGGCAAACCTAGCCACTTCAGACTATATTTCCCACTTAAAACTGTATTTAAGTTCGTGTGATATTGTGGCTTTAAGACTACCTGAACTGTCCATGTTCCCTATTCTATATTTTATGTGAACGAGAGCATTCGTATGCTGGCGGCACGAAAGCCACCAGCATTCATGCAGTAGTTTCACGAACAGTGAATTTCAACACTGTTCGTGAAACAAACAAACTACCGAATGGGAGACCACACACAGGAGGTTGTGTGGCTCCCATCAAGGATCGCAACAATGTATCTTTCAGCAGGTAATGGATATTCAGGATGGCTGCCGTTCGGATACCGACCACGTGGCGGCGGCCATCTTGGATCCTTTGTTAGCTCAGCGGTATTTGGTCGTCGAGTGCCTGGAACTAAAATTGGCTACTCGACGGCACGAATACCACTGGACTTCCAGGCCGTTCGGGAGCCCCAGTCTTTCGGTATTTTATCTCTGCATGTGTATTCATGACTTTGTGAAGAATGTGTGTTCAAGTGTATTTCGTGCGGTGTTTGGCTAATTGTGCTGGGATCTGAGCAGTACTTTCACGAAGTATGCGCTCAGACCCCAGCTATCTGCCGAACGGTCATTCGGTATAATAGCATGAATAATGTTAAAGTTATCGATTTTTAGGTAAAAAGCCAGTTCTGCTGCACAGAGGGATAATCCACTTAAATGGATATTCTAGTGGGAGTATCCCTCTCGTACAGCAGTGCATGGTGGGAGAAATTTTCTAGTTGTTAAGTTCCCCATGTAGTCCCCTACTGTACGACCCCTGTAAAGTCAGTAAGGAAACCCCTTGCATAAATACTGGAACTTGTGAATAAAACCTCAGTTGACTCCCAGCATGTGTCGTCAAGTTCTTTGGAAGGAAGGATCTGTATAACGCTAGCGGGATTATTGTATGCTGTACTTGTTTTACCTGTATTATTATATGCTGCTCCTGTCTACCAGCAGAGATATTGTGGATTATACTATCTCTCTGCTACAATGTGTATTACTCATCCTTAGAGTGGCTTGGTTTAATACAAAGGGTATACATCTCCTTTAATGCTCTTACGTCTTACGGCCATACTACTGTTAAAGCATCAGGGGAGACATGGTCCACAACATATGGGGTGCCGAAGGTTGAACAACAGGGGAGACATGGTCCACAACATATGGGGTGCCGAAGAGGAGAGAAACCTTTGTCAAAAACTAGCCGAGATGAGGGAATCAGACAGACACTAATTGAGAGTCCCGGATTTACCATAATGCCACCAAGGCCATGGGCTCAGGGCGGCAGGCAGTACAAGGGTGGCATTCGTGGGATTGAGTAAATGCTCCCTTCTGTCATTGACAGTTCAGGGTGTAGTTTCTCCTGTGTTTGCAATAAGGTACTATCAGCGGTACATGTAGAAAATAGAATTTGGAGAAATTCCTAAATCTTCTCTCTGAGTTCTGCACCCCTCCCCCCCCATCAATCATTAAAGCTTTTTTCTTGCTTGCTGTATTTAATGTGTTCCCACCGATTGCATAAAAATACACAAGGCTTTGCTAAAAAGCAGTAAGCATTACGCATTTCTCCATGTTACTGCGTTTTCTGCATGTATTGTGAGACTGTGTGCCCAGCATCATGAAGTTCCTTCTATTGTTGACAGGAGACATCTTCTCATGATCATGTACATATTTTGAATTTGAGAGGGAGTGGCAGATGTATGTATATGTGTGTAAGGGTGAGAGTGTATATGTTTATGTGTATATGTGTATAGGGTAGTGCATGTTTGTATATATTGTGTATAGAAAGGCAGTGAAGCTACATGTGTATACAAGGACTGTGTGTGTAAGTGTAATGAAGAATAAATGTATTAGTGTAAGGTAGAATGCATATTTGTAC
>OW240913.1:164918892-164929096 GCA_933207985.1 Pelobates cultripes | reverse complement strand
ATATATGTAAAGGATAGAGTATGTAGCTATGTGTGAATGCAAAACTGTCTGCATTATTCACTAAAGTGATAATTCAAAGCAAATTTCAAATTTAAGTTCAAAATAGCTGAACTGGAAAAATTCTCTAAGTTAGCTATGCTTTCATTTCGGCTAATCATTGAAATTAGTTTGAATTCACTTTGGATTGTCACTTTAGTGACTAACTCTGTTAGTGTGTGTGTGTACTTATGTAAGGGAGAGTGTTTATACATATATATAAAGGACAGAATATTTGGTTATATGTGGGTATAAGTAAGAAAATGTGTGTTATATACTGTAAGCTAAATACATTCTTATTACATTTATAAACGTGTTTAGAAATTAGTGTGTGTAAACAAGATACATTGGTCTTCTTTTAAATTACATTATAGTTGCAAATATTGTTATTAACTTACCTAAAAATTTTCAGAAAAACCTTGTCCCTGGACACACCCCTAATCAGACGCGTAAAATTATAAATATCTCACTCTGTCTTTTTGTAATGTTGAGAGGTATGTATATCATATCAGTGAGCAGGTGGCGCATTAGAAAATGTCCTTAGGGCAGCAGAGAGGGTAAATGTGGCCCTGAGTGCAAACTGGGTCTAGATTACAAAGGCCTGGATATGCTGATAATAATTAAGCGGAGGATGTCCCAATGGGCACCAGAGACCATGAAAGGTCGACCATACTAGGGCCATGTAATGTTTTTAAACTCGTGACCTCATCGCCCTGCATAATTGTGTCAATGGCAGAACATACCTCTATGTTGAAGAAAGAATGACACCTGAGAAAGTAAGGGAAGGACATGTGCCCAGAAGTGTCTTCAAAACATCATTCTCTGTTTAAGACAGAATATTCATCAATTAGCAAGAAAAGAAATCTAATGTGAAACAGAAATGTATTTTAGTCTGTCTGAAAACCTAATAAAGGAGCACCTAATTGGAGAGGTTTGGGTGAATTATTTTTTATTTTTTTCTCTATACTGGGTTTGGTGGAACCTAGTGCACCCTCTTTGTATATTTTTACCACAATTTGTAATTTAAGCATTCCTTTCTTCCCACATCTGTTTCATCTTACATATGCTTTCTTTATCTCTGCTAAACTGTAATGCACAGGGCTTCTTTCACCGTGTATTCCATTTACTGAGCTTGTGTCTTTTATTTAGAGTATTATATTTCTCATTATAAGATCTATTTAAATCATGTAGTAAAAAGTGAGCAATTTCCATTTTGCATGCTTTTAGACTTGCATAAGGCTTTTTCACATACCCTTTTACTGATTTACATCTTGTAGTAAATACTTTGAATAGTTTACTTGCGATTTACATCCAGTAACAAACTCTTTGAAAATTACTATAAACGTTACCAGAATGGACAATCTGTCCCCAATGTTGGCTTGGTTATTGTTCACAATTATCTTGCATTTTAGCAGCCATTTTAGTTAGTCTATCAGAAATTCACTCCTGCATGAAAAAGAAATAGAGGAATCTAGTTAGTTTTCAATAAAGGAAGCAACAGTAAAATAAAGGAAAAATGAAGCAGAGATGGAGGCATTGGTATTTGGAGTTTCTCCGAATTTTGACTGAATGTTTAGAAGGTATGTTGGATGGGTGGGGCTCATGTTGAAATTGCCTGGCATTAATTGATGTGTATGCATGGCGGGGGATAATAGTGTGGCTGGGGATAATGAGTGTGGATGGAAAACTGGCATTATGGGTTTGGATATATGGCTGTGAGAAACTCAAAAGTAACTAAAAGAAAACCCAAGAGGGAAAAAACATGTGAATATCACCAAAAAGTGAATAATGAATAAATACAACCTGTATATAAATGATACAAACAATACATCAATATGTATCTAGGAAGGAAATAAAAATATAGTGCAGTATAATCAGCAGGATAGGTGGGGGTGGTAGAGAATTCACTGAATAGATGAAAAATTAGGCATATCTCCCTCTAAAATATGGTGAGAAAATGAATGGAAGCGATCTTCAGAGTGTAGTCTTCTTGATCTCTCAAAAATGTAAAAATAGAGAAAAGAAATAGTGATAGAATAAAAAAAGCTAATTTATTGAACACTTTTGCACTTACAAGATGTCAAATGACAATCAGCATATCTCCATATACAGTGTGGTATCTGGACTTCAGTACACCGCAAGAAGCTCCAGAGATGAATATGAAGAATAACAAATACAAATGAAAACACATAAACTTTTATTTGTATTTGTTATTATTCATGTTCATCTCTGGAGCTTCTTGCAGTCTGCTGAAGTCCAGATCAGGGCCAGATTAAGAGCCCAGTGGGCCTGGTGCTGACAATTATGATGGGCCTAATTACAAAATCTTATTGACCCAAAACACTAAAACAGTACTACCACCTGAGCGTCATGTATGTGATGGAGATGGTGCTGGAGGGAAACTCATAAGATGCAGCTATGAGAAAACACATACTATGCTAATCTCACACTTTCATCTTTCAAGTAAACCAGTACCCCCTAACAGCAGTATCCAGTAAAGCAGGAAGTCTATGGATGGGGTAAAAGGGTGGGCCACTGACACAAATCACATAACCAGAATTGCCAAAAGGGGCCAACATACACAAAAAGGGGGCATGTCTGTGTCCCCATGTCTCCCAGTCCCTTAGTGTCTGTGTCCCCATGTCACTTGGACACTAGGGGACACTGGGAGATACTGAGATACTAGGGAACACTGGGGGACACTGGGAGACATGGGGACACTGGGTGACTTTGAGACACAAGGGGACACTGGGAGACATGGGGCACTGAGACACTGTGATACATAGGGAACACTGTGATATATAGGGGACACTGGAGACTTGATAAAGACCTGGGTACAGGTCAAAACGTTGCGGTGTCCAATAAACCTGCTTAAATCTATCAGTGAGTGCCTGAGATTTTTTTATTTTATACTAGGGGACACTGAGACACTTGGGGGCACTGGGAGACATGGGGACACTGGGAGACTAGGGGATTCTGAGAGACTAGGGGACACTGAGACACTAAAGACACTGAGACACTATGGAAACAGAGGCACCAGGGACACTGGGAGACATGGGGCACCGAGACACTCTGATACATAGGGGACACTGTGATACATAGGGGACACTGGAGACTTGATTAAGACCTGGGTACAGGTCGAAACGTTGTGGTGTCGAATAAACCTGCTTAACCCTTTAAGGACCAAACTTCTGGAATAAAAGGGTATCATGACATGTCACACATGTCATGTGTCCTTAAGGGGTTAAATCTATCACAGTGAGTGCCTGAGATTTTTTCTTTTATACAAGAGGACACTGAGACACTAGAAGACATGGGGACACTAGAAGACATGGGGACACTGGGAGACATTGGGACACTGGGAGACTAGGGGACTTTGGGAGACTAGGAAACACTGAGACACTAGGGACACTGGCACACTATGGACATTGAGAGACACCAGGGACACTCGGATACATGGGGATACTGAGATACTGGGGACACTGGCTGGGAGACATGGGGACACTGGGAGTGCCCTATGTCTCCCAGGTCTCAACGTCTCCCTGTGTCCCCCAGTGTCTCCATGTCTCTGTGTCCCCTAGTGTCTCAGTGTCCCCTAGTGTTTGTATCCCCATGTCTTCCAGTGTCCCTTGGAGTCTATGTCCCCAGGTCTCCCAGTGTCCCGATGTCACTAGGGGACACTGAGAGACATGGGGACTCTGGGAGACTAGGGACACAGACACTAGGGACACTGAAAGACACCGGAGACATGGGAACACTGAGAAACTAGGGACACTGGCTGGGAGACATGGGGACACTGAGAGACTAGTGGCCACTGTGTCCCTAGTGTCTCATGGTCCCCAAGTCTTTCACCGTCCCCATGTCTCGCAGGCTTGGAGCTGCTGTCTGGACTCTCTGTGCAGATTAGAGAGAGGCAGGGAGGGAAATGCTGTAACTTCTTATCCTGCCTCTCTCCACACAAACAGCGACCCCTGCTGGTATTGCAGAATAATCTCTGTTTATACTGAGACATTTGTATTGCCGGTATTACTGCAATACCGGCACTGGCTAGGCAGCCTCAAATACCTAAGAAATACTTCTGAGAAATACCTGGCAACCCATAAGAAATACATGAGAAATACCTGGCAAACCTAAGAGTAGTGTGTGAAAAAAAAAATTTTTTTTTTTTTTTTTTTAAATCAATGGGCCTATTCCATGGGCCTGGGCCTGGGCCTGGGCCTGGAGCTGCAGCTCCATCAGCCCCTATGTTAATCCGGCCCTGGTCCAGATACATTGAGACATGCCTTAAACAATTTATTACATATACATACAAAATTTCAAAATTTTTATCCGGCTGAGGAAGCCAATTCAATTTGGCGAAACGCGTACCGGTCTTTACAGCCGATATAGGCATTTTGAAATTTTGTATGTATATGTAATAAATTGTTTATTTTATTTTTATACCATTTGGTTCCAGTTTTTACTTCTCTACTAAGAAGGAGTGCAGTCCTTAATCTGCACAGTGCGGGTTACATTGAGTCATATGTGTATGACTCCAGCATTGTGAGTATTAATTTTGGAATCTTATATTCTTAAACTTATATGCAAACGATACTGCACCATTGGTGGTCCCCCTGTTGTGTTTTTTAGGACCAAAAGGAAAAACATCATTTATAGGGGTGGATCGCCTAAACGGATCCAAAGTCGTTTTAACCTGGAGCTGGGCCCATAGCTCCACGTTTGTGAGTTTAAATATTAACAACTTGCCTTCTATTTTTTATTGTATGATCTATACTATGTTAGATTGTCTTTTACAGATATCTAATCGAGACATTCACATTATCTTCATTTAAATCGCTTCAAAAGGTGATTTACTATTTCTTTTTTTAATAAGCGCTACATTCATAAATTTTGTACTGTATTTTCTAATAAGAAGCACAAAGCAGAAATACATACACCTTGTAATTTACCATTTTGTGAGTTAAAATCACAATATTTTTGCACAAACTGTGATTTGTGCAAAATGCCAAAAGGGCTGTTAAATTTCTATTGGTAGCTACTGTTCAGTGGTTACATAGGCTTTACTGAACGTGAAATACATTTTGAACTCCTGCAAAATTAATTTTATTTAATCATTGTTTCCATAATTTATAAAAAAAAAAACACTCTAAGCACCATAACCTCTTCAGCTAACTGTGCAGGTTATGGCGCAAGGGTGTCCTAGTGCTTAGCTAACAAATTCAACCAACAAACACAATCCTGAATGCAGAAGAAGGAAAAGTATTGGCCTCGAAGCAGGGCCTATGGCCATGGTCACCTGGTGGGGCCCAGGTAAACTGTCCATACTAAAATGGTTTGACTACTTGCTGTGGTATGGTGCCATGGCAACCTTGGTTTTATAACCTCTGCAGCAGGCTCTACTGGTAATGCTGCGTGGAGAAAATATGTTTAGGGTCAATAATCTACATACATATTATGTAGTAGGGCATATAACAAAATATAGTTGGACACATGTTTTTTTCCACTCCTTATTGGTATTTCTTGATGTTATGGTGGATTGTCAAACTCTAAAATAATTATATTAGGCAAAGCTAGACATCCTGCCTATGTCATTGCAGTTGGTTGGGTCTTCACACAAGGGCGACAGCTGTTGCAGACAAAATTCAAGCTTGTTGCACTGCTGCTTATCATTAGTTTCCCACTAAATTGGGGAGGAAACATATTGACTCTATTTTCAGCCATCTTAAATAGCACATCAAATGTGTTCAGATTTCCACTAAGATGGGCCAGGCATTATTGTATATAAACAATGCACACTGTGATCACAATGTCATTATTTTTTCTATTAAATTGCTCTAAACATATAACACAGAATGCTGTGTTTTGTGATTTAAGCAACTATAAAATCTTCCTCTTGACTTATTATTATATAGAATGTTTTTAAAGATATTTCCACAAGCTATGTTTTATTACATTCAAATATTTTTAAATGTTATTTACAAAATTCTTGTCACAATGTCACTACAAAACAAAACTATAAAAGAGTACTATGGGTAGAACTGCTCCTTTAAAACCCTGCCCACCCCCAGTTCCCTCTCTTTCCCATCATTTGAAATTCATTCAATTCGCCTTTTCAAACCCTTCTCTGCTAACATTGCCGTTATCTATTGTCCCCCCGGTTCCTCTCTCCTCTTCCTTGACCACTTTGCTGCCTGGCTACCCTACTTCCTCTCTTCTAACATTCCATCCCTAATTCTTGGAGAGTTCAATATTCCCATTAACCCACCTTTAACCCCAGCAGCCTCTAAACTACTTTCAATTACTTCCTCCCTCGGACTATTGCAGTGGGCTAATTCTCCCACTCATGTAGCTGGCAATACCCTCGACCTTATTTTCTCTTATTCATGTACAGTATCTAATATCTGCAACACTCCATTTCCTCTTTCTGATCACCACCTCTTATCGTTTGCTCTCAATTACCCCCTCACCCAACAACCTCAGCCTAACCCCCCTCAGCTCAGGAGGAACCTTAACTCTATTGACCTACAGCAGCTGTCAGCTGACATTGATTCACAACTGCTATCCATCCCTTTCCTCTCCTGTCCCTCACTGTCCATCTCCACATATAACACTACCCTCACATCTGCCTTGAACGCTGCAGCCCTGCTCCAAACATGCACCTCGAGGAGGACATGACCCCAATCTTGGCACACTAAATCGAGTTACTCCCGTTGTGCTGAACGCTCCTGGAGGAAGTCCGCACCCAGGCAGACTTTCTCCATTATAGATTCATGTTGCTTTCATAAAGCGCAGCCCTTGCCCTCGCCACACAGTCATACTTTTCCTCTCTCATTAGTTCATGCTCCCGCAATCCCAGATGTATCTTTGACACCTTTAATTCCCTTCTCTGCCCTGCTGTGGTCACCCCCCAAACTAACCTTACAGCTGATAGCTTTGCATGCTACTTTACCGACCAGACGAACAGCTAAGGAAACAATTCTCCCCTCCTTGCCGTCCTCAACCACACGTAAATTATGCTTTCCCTACCCTCCAGACTTTCTCCCCGGCTACTGAACAAGAGGTGGCTGTGCTTCTCCATTCCTCTCGCCCCACCACTTGCCCGCTCGATCCTGTCCCATCTCACCTCATCAGATCTCTCTCCCCTTGTCTTTTGCCTACCCTAACACACATCTTTAACTGCTCTCTTTCTTCTGACACTGTTCCTGCTGACCTTAAACATGCCACTGTAGAACCTATCCTGAAAAAAACATCTCTTGACCCATCCTCCCCCTCTAACTATCGTCCCATATCCCTGCTCCCTTTCTCATCAAAGCTTTTGGAAAGACTTGTCTTTATCCGTGTGTCTCACTTCCTTAATTCCAACTCTGTCCTTGACCCTCTTCAGTCTTGCTTCTGCCCTCTCCACTCTACTGAGACTGCTCTTATCAAAGTTTCTAATGACCTAATCTCCGCTAAATCCAAAGTTCACTACTCCATATTAATTCTCCTTGACCTCTCTGCTGCCTTTGACACCGTTGATCATGCTCTCCTCCTTCAAACTCTTCAATCGCTCGGTCTCTGTGACTCTGTCCTCTCTTGGTTTTCCTCCTGTCTCTCCCAACGCTCATTCAGTGTCTCCTTTTCCAAGGATACCTCCTCCCATCGTCCTGTCTCGGTTGGAGTTCCCCAAGGCTTTGTCCTTGGTCCCCTTCTATTTTCTCTTTATACTGCCGCTCTTGGTAAACTTATTGCCTCTTTTGGACTCCACTACCACCTGTACGCTGATGACACTCAGATATACCTCTCCTCCCCAGACCTCTGCCCTGCCGTCCTGCAACGTGCCACTGCTTGCCTTTATTCCATCTCTGACTGGATGTCCTCACGCTTTCTGAAACTCAATCTCTCTAAAACTGAACTCCTTGTCTTTCCTCCTCCTAATACTGATCCTCCTCTCTTGCTCTCCCTTCAAGCCAGTGATATCCACATAAGTCCATCCCTGCAAGCGCGCTGTCTTGGCGTCATACTTGACTCTGGTCTCACCTTTGAGTCTCACATCCAGTTTGTTGCCGAGTCCTGTAGGTTCCAACTCAAAAACATAGCCCACATCAGCCCCTTTCTTACACAAGGTGATACCAAGGAGCTTGCCCATACTCTAGTAATTTCCCGCATGGATTACTGTAACCCTCTCCTGATTGGTCTCCCCAAAAGCCGTATTGCCCCGCTACAGTCTGTAATGAATGCTGCAGCTAGACTGATTTTCCTCTTTAGTCGGTCCTCTCACACCTCACCCCTCTGACAGTCCTTACATTGGCTCCCTGTATCCTATAGGAGTCAATTCAAAGTGCTAACCCATACATTTAAAGCACTGAACAATTCTAGCCCCTCTTATATCTCTTCACTGATCCATAGGTATGCCCCTCCTCGTTCCCTCCGCTCTGCCCATGACCACCTCCTGACCGCTGCTCGCACCCGTACAGCCAACTCGCTCTTGCAGGACCTCTCGTGGGCGGCTCCTTTCCTATGGAATAGCCTGCCTACTACCATGAGACTCTCCCCTAGTCTTCAATCATTTAAGAATGGCCTTAAAACCCATCTCTTCAGGAAAGCTTATGGCCTCCCAGAGTAATCTCTACCTTACATACCTGTCTCTTGCTCTCTCCTACAGGACAGTGCTTTACTCTCTCCACCAGCTCTGCTTCACTCCCACCCTATTTGATATTTCCTGTCCTAACGTTTCTAATACCCCACCTCCTATAGTCTGTAAGCTTGTTTAAGCAGGGTCCTCTTCAACCTATTGTTCATGTAAGTTTTCTTGTAATTGTCCTATTTATAGTTACATCCCCCCTCTCATAATATTGTAAAGCGCTACATAAGATGAGGCATATCCATTATATCATTATATAACAAGAGCGCTATCAATTCAAGTATGTTATCATACATAAAACAGTAATAGCATCAATAAAACCATTTGACAGATTCTGCATAGCAGAAGCAATAATTATGAGTCACAGTCAAGTAAATATAGTGGGGGAAAGTGATGGCCACCAAGCTGCAGCATCTTAATTGCTGGATAAATAGACTCGGTATGTCCTTTTTCCCAGTGGTGAGTATGTAGAGCTTCTCAAGGTAATCAGAAGCCCGATTACAAAGGAGAATGTCAAGTCTGTATTCTGGGCAAGTTGAATGTAGACTATGAAGGCTGAGTCCATCCAAAAGTAGGTCAAATGGTTTTTATTCAATGCATTATTTATGTAGTTTGTGCAATATATTTTTTTATACTAGTGTTAAGCATTTATATTTCATTTTTTGTTTGCTTTTACACAGGGGTGGAGGTAGAGGTAAGAACATTTGATACTGGAATTATTACTTTCCATCATGGTAGAAACCAGTGTATATATTGAGCCCCTCTCCGGTGAATGTGAATCTTTACTATTTCTAATGCTCTTCATTTGGTGCATACATCTCTGACAAACTGTTTCTAAGATCCATTCTTTGAAGTTGATGCATGAGCATGACTGTAGCATCATTTGGTAATTATGTTGTCCTGGAAATTGAAGTGTTGTTTAGGTAAGTGAATGTAAGTCAAGAAAAGTGTGAATTCTGCTTTAGGGACTAAGTAATCTAGTCTAAACTTAAATTGTTTAATTTCTCTATTATATGTTTGATGAATATGATTATAATTAAGGTTCTAAATGTAAAATATTGGACAAGTAATGTGATGTTACCTACCGCCAATTTTGTATACTTTGCTCCAGTTCTTGTGTTTTTCCCTTTTTCTGTTTGGGAGAAATATTATATGAATGCCATCCATTTGTCTCCCGAATGAGGACCACCCTTGTACCCTATTAGTACGTTCACACCAGCAACTTAAGTGCAAAACTGCAAGAGAAGTAATTAATGAATGCTTCCTCTGGTTGGCCGCCATTTCGTATAACTGAATGCACGTGGTAGACAAAAGAATGGCATCCATCTTATTTCCTGAACATGGGCAGCGGCACTTGGTCGTCGAGTGCCTGGAACTCTTTTTGGCTAGGCACTCGCATGAACCCCGGTAAAGATTAGACTGCTGCCTGTTCTAATTCCCGACCAACTGTGCAAACAACGTTCGGGAGATATCAACTAGCAAACACGGGGAGCATTTGTACCTTGAAACTAAGAGATTCTCTTGCATGGTGTTCAAACAGGAACC
>OW240913.1:164870955-164918577 GCA_933207985.1 Pelobates cultripes | reverse complement strand
TGACTGATCTTTAGATATGTCGGTGCTATCCAGGGATATGACTTTTGTGGGGTTCCTAGCCATGGCATGGTGGGGGCACTTTTGGGGTGCTGTATACTTTGGATATATTTTCTGTACCTGCGAGAGAATTGAATTATAGGTTTTTCTCACGCAATTATCTCTCAGGCACAGATGATCTTGGGATTGAAACCTCTGTATGATTGTGTTGGAGACCCCATGTAGGGGTCTGTGCATAAAAGCCATGTGTGGCTAGAATAAAATCCGTTGACTCCCAGAACTATGTTTCATCTAGTTACTGGGGGAATGTCTGTGTATTCTAATGGTTCCAGAGTGGCTGAAGGAAGGATTCAGCGGAGGTAACCAGCCGGGTTATTTTACAAATAAAACAACACGACCAATTAGAGTTTACAGTCTTGTTAAACAATCAATTCTATGCTATTCAATTCTCTTACACCATACTGTCCATTGCTCCCCCTTCCCCCCATTCATTTATTAGATTTTAGACTATAAAACAACTACAGTTCTGTCAGAGCAATACAGGAAAAGACTTTTATGAGACAAAATATGAATGAACCTACTGTTGGTGGCAGGGTTCACAAATGGAACTGCTCAGTAAACTAAATAACTAAACTAAATAACCATAAAACAGTTGTGATATGTGTACACATAGGCTGATTCATTGTTTAGTGAACAGGCTATGTTAAACTTTCTGCAGACCTGCAATCTGTGTATATGTGTGCTGCAGCTTGATACTTCCTCCAGGGAGGAGAGCTTGGTCTAAGTTGTATATGCAGTCTATAGCTGATCTAGTTAGTATGAAATTACTGAACTGTTGGCTGACTGACTAACAGAAGGCGGAAGGAGGGTCAGAATTGGTGTAAGACCACTGAACCCATACCCTCAGCATGGCAAATGGGACAGTAGTGACACTGCAGATAGGGAGCATGAGGTCTGCACCACTGGCAGGTGCAGGCCATTTTAAATGTTTCCTTGCTGTCCCAGCACTTAACTAATGACTCATTTAAATGCAGGTAAAGCTCTGACTCATTCATGGAAGGAGCTTCTACTTTTACCATAGGTGCACACAACTTGCTGCCGCACTGAACTGCTAGGGAATATTTGGAAGCACTTTAAAGCACATAAAATCGTATTTGCAAAGCAAGGGATACAGTGATGTACTGCACAAATTATTAGGCATGGGAAACAAGTTCAGATATTCTCTTATGGTTCATGGGTTGCTGAGGGTCCATTCACAATGGGCCTGTGGTTGAGATAGGCCCTTCTTTATGCAGTGGTCCCAAGTCACACTGTATTATCATTGTACAGTGTACATACAAAGACAATAAGACATAGTTGGCCTCTAATCAGAAATGCATACAATTAATACAAATCCAATAAAATAGAGAATGTACCTCAACTTATTGCAGTCCATATAATACCATAATACATATGATATCTAAAAATTATAATCCCTCAAGCATTACTTTAAAAGCCCAGTAATACATAGAGACATTACACAGTAGTGCCCCCAATACTATACAATATGACTATGTATCCTACCGCCTACATCCAACTAGAACATCTATCCAAAATAAACCCATACAAAACATCACGTACAAATAAGTGCATCAAATCAAACACAATCAAATACAAATAATACAATATAATGCAAATAAAGTGCATAATTCTAAACAATACACCTATATCATGTGAAATAAAGCACATAGCATGATTCAGTTAAACCTATCCTACATACAACCAAAGCACAAGCTGGAAACCCATTGACTAATAATATATAGCCCTAATTGTGCGCACATTGGCCATTTTCATAAAGTGCAAGATGTGAGCACAAAAGCCACGAGCATAAAGAAAAAAAATATGAGCACTTACAGTGCCTTGCAAAAGTATTCACCCCCCTTGACTTTTTACCTATTTTGTTACATAACAGCCTTAAGTTCAATGTTTTATTAATCTGAATTTTATGTGATGGATCAGAACATAATAGTCTAAGTTGGTGAAGTGAAATGAGAAAAATATATACATAAAACTATTTTTTTAGAAATAGAAAACTATTTTTTAGAAATAGAAAACAGAAAATTGGCATGTGCGTATATATTTACCCCCTTTGTTATGAAGCTCATAAAAAGCTCTGGTGCAACCAATTAACTTCAGAAGTCACATAATTAGTGAAATGATGTCCACCTGTGTGCAATCTGAGTGTCACGTGATCTGTCATTACATATACACACCTTTTTTTTTAAAGGCCCCAGAGGCTGCAACACCTAAGCAAGAGGCAACACTAACCAAACACTGCCATGAAGACCAAGGAACTCTCCAAACAAGTAAGGGACAATGTTGTTGAGAAGTACAAGTCAGGGTTAGGTTATAAAAAAATATCCAAATCTTTGATGATCCCCAGGAGCACCTTCAAATCTATCATAACCAAATGGAAAGAACATGGCACAACAGCAAACCTGCCAAGAGACGGCCGCCCACCAAAACTCACGGACCAGGCAACGAGTGCATTAATCAGAGAGGCAGCACAGAGACCTAAGCAGAGACTGGAGTATTTGTACATAGGACGACAATAAGCCGTACGCTCCATAGAGTTGGGCTTTATAGCAGACTGGCCAGAAAAAAGCCATTACTTTCAGCAAAAAACAAAATGGCACGTTTTGAGTTTGCAAAAAGGCACGTGGGAGACTCCCAGAATGTATGGAGGAAGGTGCTCTGGTCTAAAAATTTAAGCGTAGATACCTCCCACTTGTGATTGTTAATTCTGATTGGAAGTTATTCAATCAGAATTAACCAAAGGATATTTATACTTACCTTTCCTGTCTCTCAGTGCTCGTTATTCCGATTTTCCTGTATTCTCCACTCCTTTGACCTCAGCTTGTTTCTCGTTCTCCCGTTTTCTGGCTCCCTTTACTTGGCTTGTCTCCTGACTATTCTTAGTGTGCTTAGCCCGGCCACTCTAAGGACCAGTATAGCACCATTCCTCTCTGTGACCTGTTAGCGTGTTAGGTTCCCGAATTGTGACATTACAACAGGGCCACCATGGAACCTGCTGACATTCCACAGTTGTTAGTAGATCAGGAGGCTAGAATGGATGGTTTAGACCATCATATGGATCAATTTGCCCAGGCTTTACAAACCATACTGGCTCGTACTGCCCACTTGCAACCTGCCGTTCAACAAGCTGTTGCTGCTGTGCCAGAACCCATTCCCGATCCAGTACCCACTCCTGCTCACGTGGTTCACATGACGCCACAGCGCTATAGCGGTGATCCAGCATTTTGTCATGGTTTCCTCAACCAAATTGATATTCATTTGGTGATGAATCCTCGTTTCTACCCCACTGATAGAACCAAAATTGCTTTTCTAATCAACCACTTGTCCGGGAAAGCTCTAGCATGGGCTAATCCCATGTGGGAGAATACGTCCCCAATGTCCTTTGCAGACCTTTTGACAGCTTTTAAACGTACATTTGATCAACCCGGTAGGGTTGCATCTGCTGGCAAAGCTCTGCTTAGGGTCCGACAGGGTAATAGATCTGTAGCGGATTATACTATTGAATTCCGCACTCTAGCAGCTGAAGTGGTTTGGAATAACGACGCCTTCATAACAGCCTTTCAGGAGGGTTTGGCCGCTTACATACTAGATGAAATAGCACCCAGGGAATTGCCGGTTCTTCTGGATGATGTAATAGATTATATCATTCTTATTGACAACCGTATTAGAGAGAGGCGTAGTCAAAGAAGGATGAATACACAGGGGTTACCTGCTTTACCCAGTACTGCATTACTAGCATTACCTCCCCCTAATCAACCATCTCCCGAACCCATGCAATTGGGTGCTGTAGGCTTAACTGAAGCTGAAAGAACGTATCACAGAAGGGAGGGCTTGTGCCTTTATTGTGGAAAGAGGGGGCATCTCCGAAGAAACTGTCCTAGTTTGCAAGGAAACTACAGCACCTAAGGCCTAGAGAGGGGTCGGCCTCGGGTGTTATGGTTTTTTCCCCTCATGTGTCCATCTCCAGACCATTTATTACGGTTACTCTTTTGGTCAATCAAACCACTATAACAACTAAAGCCTTGCTCGATTCAGGTGCTGCAGACAACTTTATGGATGAGAACTTTGCAAAAACCGCAGCCTTGACTCTGATCCAAAAGGCCACACCCTTGGCCGTTGAGGCCATAGATGGTAGACCACTTGATAAACCTCTGGTGACCCATGAAACCCAAGAAATGGTTATGGCCATGGGTGCCTTACACAATGAAAGGTTAACCTTCCAAATAATTGACTCCCCTAAAGCTTCCATCGTTCTGGACTTTCCCTGGTTAGTTAAACACAACCCGGTACTTGATTGGGGTTGTTTAGATATACTCTCCTGGGGGCAATCTTGTCAACAAGACTGTATGGCCATTTACCTCCCATTTGCTTACTTAATGTGCCTACAGCTAAACCACTTTCTGTTTCTGTCCCTCCTGTGTATGCAGACCTTGCATTGGTCTTTGAAAAAAGGGAGGCTGATAAGCTACCCCCACACCGGTACTATGCCCCCTAGGGGTAAGGTCTACCTGCTTTCTGAGAAAGAAAACCAGGTCATGGAGGAGTACATACTGGAATCCTTACGTGAAGGTTTTATCAGAAGGTCCTCCTCTCCGGCTGGTGCTGGTTTCTTTTTCGTTGCCAAAAAAGAGGGCGATTTGAGGCCATGTATAGACCACAGGGGTCTGAATAATATAACAATTAAAAACGCTTATCCTATCCCTCTCATCACTGAGTTGTTTGACCGTGTTAAAGGTTCTAGATATTATACTAAACTAGACCTCAGGGGGGCTTATAACTTGGTTCGTATAAAAGAGAATGATGAATGGAAAACAGCGTTCAATACACGCAGTGGGCATTACGAGTATCTAGTCATGCCTTTTGGACTGTGTAATGCTCCTGCTGTGTTTCAGGACCTCATAAATGATGTCCTTAGAGATTTACTGCATGTCTGTGACGTGGTTTATCTTGATGATATACTTGTATATTCTCCTGATTTGGAGTCACATCATGCCCATGTGAGGATGGTACTTAAGAGATTGCTGCAGAATGGTCTTTATTGTAAATTAGAGAAATGTTTATTTGACCAAAAATCTGTACAATTCCTAGGGTATGTCATTTCTGAACTGGGATTCAGCATGGATCCTTCAAAATTAGGCAATACAGCGATTTATAGGCTTTGCCAATTATTATCGGAGGTTTATTAAAAACGTTTCATCAGTTATTTCTCCTATTACGAAACTGACTAAAAAGGGTTTGCATCCCAGGGTTTGGACTCCTGAAGCCGTTAAAGCCTTCGAGACTCTCAAAAAGGCATTTGCCACTGCCCCGGTGCTACACCATCCTGATCCTTCCCTTCCCTTTGTTATGGAAGTAGACGCTTCAGAATCAGGTGTAGGAGCCGTATTATCACATATAAGACTATTGCATACCGAACCCCTCCATCTCTGTTGTTACTTTTCTAAAAGGCTGTCTGATTCGGAAAAGAATAACGACGTCGGGAACAGGGAACTATTGGCTATTGTGATGGCTTTTAAAGAATGGAGGTACTTATTAGAAGGAGCTAGACACAAAATCCTGGTTATAACTGATCATAAGAATCTCTCCTATATAGCAGATGCTAAAAGGTTGTCCTCTCGTCAAGCCAGATGGTCTTTATTTCTTTCACGCTTTCAGTTCATTATTACATATAGGCCTGGATACCGTAATGTCTATCTCCAGACAATACGAACCTTTGGAGTAGATTGCCCCTGCTCCTGAACCCATTGTACCTACATCTAAGATAATAGCTGCTACCCGTTTAGTTATTTCGTCTCTTTTCCTTGATGGAATCAAGATATACCAATCCCAAGCACCCTCTGAGACACCTGTTGGTAGATTATACGTGAAAGAAAAAGATAGAAAGAAATTGTTAGCTTTATTTCACACCGCCAAAACGGCTGGTCACCCAGGGGTTACCAAAACATACAAGGGTCTCCTTCAACAATTTTGGTGGCCCTCCCTTAAGCAAGACGTAGTAGATTATGTGCAGGCTTGTCGTGTTTGTGCACAGTGTAAGTCCCCTAATGTTAAACCCCTGGGACTCCTAATGCCTCTATCCGTGCCCAAGAAACCATGGACCCACTTATCCAGGACTTCATTGTAGATCTTCCTTCATCTGATGGACAGACAGTAATTTTGACTGTGACTGATAGGTTCTCTAAAATGGCACACTTTATTCCACTTAAAAAACTACCTTCTGCGGTTCAGTTGGCTCAGGTATTTGCCAAAGAGGTGTTCCGCTTGCATGGTATACCACAGGATATCGTATCCGACAGGGGTCCTCAATTTGTCTCTCGGTTTTGGAGGGGCTTTTGTGCTGAGATGGGGATCTCCTTGTCATTTACGTCCTCCTATCATCCACAATCTAATGGAGCTGCCGAACGGGCAAATCAATCTGTGGAGTTATATTTACGCTGCTTCATGAATGCGCACCAGGACAACTGATCTCACCTCCTTCCCTGGGCTGAATTCGACAGGAACACCGTGACTCATTCGTCCACTGGCTTAAGTCCTTTTATGGTTGCTTATGGGTTCCAACCCTCTGTCCTTCCCGGCGTGTTCTCCGACAAGGGAATGCCCGCTTTGGACGAGCACCTCACCTCCTTACGGAAGATGTGGGATCAGGTCCATGCTACTCTCTCTCGAGCGGCTGATACTCAGAAGAGATTTGCTGATCGTCGTAGGGGTGCGGCTCCTTCTTATGTCCCGGGTGATAGGGTTTGGTTGTCCTCTAAGAATCTCTGCCTCAGGGTCCCCTCGATGAAATTCGTGCCCAGGTTCCTTGGCCCCTATAAGGTATTGCGTAAGGTGAATCCTGTGTCCTACTCCCTGGCCTTGCCTCCTTCCATGCGTATACCTAACACTTTTCACACCTCCCTTTTGAAGCCCCTGCTCTGTAATCGATTCTCTGGTCCTCTCAGGCGTCCGGATTGCCTCCGTGTTGTCTCCAGTGACGTGTACGAAGTTGCTGCTCTGCTTGATTCTCGTTTTTCTCGGGGTCGGTTGCAGTATCTGGTGGATTGGAAGGGTTATGGCCCTCAGGAGCGGTCTTGGGTTTCTGCCTCTGACTTGAATGCGCCCTCTTTGATCCGCTCCTTTCATGCGCGGTTTCCTTTGAAGCCTTTGACTTCCCGTCCGTTGGGCGGTCCTCGAGGGGGGGTTATGTCAGGGGTCCGCGGGCGGCTGTGAGGGGAGGCTGCACGCCACTTGCAGCACTCACCCTCAGTCCTACCTGTCGGCGAGCGGCGTCTCCCCTCCGCGGCGCGCCGCTCGCAGCCTCCTCCATGCCTCCCAGCGGCAGCATGTATAACGCTGCACGCTGGGAGGTCGCACATTTATGCAAACGCCGGGGTTAAAGCAACAGTACCACAATCACAGTGGGAGGCGTAGATACCTCCCACGTGTGATTGTTAATTCTGATTGGAAGTTATCCAATCAGAATTAAGCAAAGGATATTTATACTTACCTTTCCTGTCTCTCAGTGCCCTGTTGTGGTCTTGTGATACCTGTATTGCAGTTTGCTCGTGTTTCTCTCTGGTTACTGATTATTTGGCTTGTTATTCCGATTTTTCTGTATTCTCCACTCCTTTGACCTCGGCTTGTTTCTCGTTCTCCCGTTTTCTGGCTCCCTTTACTTGGCTTGTCTCCTGACTATTCTTAGTGTGCTTAGCCCGGCCACTCTAAGGACCAGTATAGCACCATTTCTCTCTGTGACCTGTTAGCGTGTTAGGTTCCCGAATCGTGACAGGTTAGAGTTGAGGGAAAGATGGATGGTGCTAAATACAGGGATATTTTTGAGCAAAACCTGTACCACTCTGTGCGTGATTTGAGGCTAGGACAGAGGTTCACCTTCCAGCAGGACAATGACCCCAAACACACTGCTAAAGCAACACTTGAGTGGTTTAAGGGGAAACATGTAAATGTGTTGGAATGGCCTAGTCAAAGCCCAGACCTCAATCCAATAGAAAATCTGTGGTCAGACTTCACAAGCGCAAACCATCCAAACTTGAAGGAGCTGGAGCAGTTTTGCAAGGAGTATTGGGCAAAAATCCCAGTGGTAAGATGTGGCAAGCTCATAGAGACTTATCAAAGTGACTTGGTGCTGTGATTGCCACAAAATCAAGGTGGCTCTACAAAGTATTGACTTTAGGGGGGTGAATAGTTATGCACATTGACTTTTTCTGTTATTTTGTCCTATTTGTTTTTTGCTTCACAATAAAAAAAAACATCTTCAAAGTTGTGGGCATGTTCTGTAAATTAAATGATGCAAATCCACAAAAAATCAATGTTAATTCCAGGTTGTGAGGCAACAAAACACGAAAAATGTGCAAGGCACTGTAGACCATGGGTGTAAAGTGCAGCATGTAAACACATCCACCATTGTTAAAAAGTGCATACGTACAAGATGAGAGCACATTGACCATGTGCAGAATGTGAACACAACACATGATATTGAGCGGTCTTTACTACTATTTGAAGAGCCTTGCTATCAGCAACTGAGCAGTTTCCGTACCATTCCGTACAATTTGTTAAAATACTCTCAACTGTGCAGCAATAAAATGTTGTCACTATATGTGGTGATAAACAGGCGTTATTTATTTTCCTCAAGAAAAAGAGACACTGTTGTGTTTTCTCGATTACAGCAGTGGAATTTGACAGATCATCTAAGATATACACTCCCAGAAATTTAAAATTAGTGACACTGAAGAGTTCCACCTCTTCACAATTTATATGAATAGGGGTGTGTGAAGTGGAAGAAATCATATTGCCAAACTTTACAGTCTGCTTTCTATCTATAGGAAAGTCCAATATCCAGTTGCAAAGAGAAGTACTAATATTCAAATATGTGAGCGTATTTATTAACTCATTTGATATTAGTATTAAAAGCAGGACTAAAAGCCCAATACAGCGTTCTCACATAAGAGTCGCATTATCCAAATGAGTCAGAAAATAGTGAAGGGCAGTGGTAATAGCGTCCTCTTTTGACCTATTAGGACAAAAGGCAAACTGGTAGGGGTCCATTATAGGAGGCAAACATGATTCGTCAAGAACCAACCTCTCAAAACACTTATATAGCTAAAATAGAAATGAGAGCAACTGGTTTAAAACTATTAAGGTCCTTTGCAGCAGTATGCTTTGGTACCGGTGTAATATTACATGTTTTAAAGTGAGATGGCATAATGGCTTGAAATAAGGATAAATTAAAAATATAAATGAATGCATCAACCAGCTGTTCTGCACAAGCCCTGATCACTCAACCAGGGATCCTATCAGAACTAGCAGCCTTACGAGTATTCACTCAGCTTAAGGTGTCATACGCATTATTAACAGTAAAATAAAGTAATGCTTCATGTAATGAAACCCTGCATTTACTGGGTACTGTATGCCTCTCCTGATCAAAACGAGCATGGAAGTTGTTCAATCTATCAGCAAGGGAGACATCATCAGTGTCACGTTTAGAGCCAGATGCTCTATAGTCAGTCAGAATTTGTATTCCGTGCCATATCCGACGCGAATCATTGATCATAAAATCTTGATCCACTTGCAGTTTATATGCATACTTTGCCTTTTTAATTCCTTTTCTTAGATTTGCTGTGGCTAAACTATAAGAAGATCTCCAGATTTGAAAGCAGCATCTTTCTCACATAATAAAAAAATCTAACTTCTTTGATCATCTACGGTTTCTGGTTTGGAAAGATTTTTATTATCTTTAATGATATTACTGTCGCAATACAATTATTATGATCCAGAACTGCATATACAAGTCAATATGAGTGAGAATTCACAGTAGCCTCAGAATGAAACACTTACAATAAATTACTAAAACTGATGCTGTAATAAGGCATCTGCTACCTCTTGCCAAATTCTCACTATCCTTACATTTGGCTGCACTCTTTTTTTATAAGTGGAATATATTTAGGCAACAAGAGAAGTGATATGTGGTGCGATTTCCCAACCTTTAAGGTGTGTGTATACAAATGCTTCTGTATGCCTGTACGTATATATACACATACATACCGTACATATAAATGCTTGTGTGTGTGATTGTTTTGTGTGTACGTGAATGTGAGCTTGTGTGAGTACAGTTGTGCTCAAAAGTTTGCATCCCCTGGCAGAAATTCTGGCATTGATTTTGAAAATATGACTGATCATGCAAAAAAACAAAATTGTAATATTTTATTGAAGGATAGTAATCATATGAAGCCATTTATTATGACATAGTTGTTTGGCTCCTTTTTAAATCACAATGATAACAGAAATCACCCAAATGGCCCTGATCAAACTCTTTTACATACCCTTGAATGTTTAGCCTTGTTACAGACACACAAGGTGACACACACAGGTTAAAATGGCAATTAAAGGTTAATGTCCCACACATGTGGCTTTTTAAATTGCAATTAGTGTTTGTGTATAAACAGTCAGTGAGTTTGTTAGCTCTCACATGGATGCACTGAGCAGGCAAGAGACTGAGCCATGGGGCAGAAAAGAACTGTCAAAAGACCTGTGTAACAAGGTAATGGAACATAAGATGGAAAATGATATAAAAATATATCCAAAGGCTTGAAAATGCCAGTCAGTACTGTTTAATCACTTATTAAGAAGTGGAACATTTGGGGATCTCTTGATACCAAGCCAAGGTCAGGTAGACCAAGAAGGATTTCAGCCACAACTGAAACCAGAAGAAATGTTCGTGTACAAAACAAAACCCACAGGTAACTTCTAGAGAAATACATGCTGCTCTGTAAAAAAAGTGTGGTTGTTTCAAGGTGCATAATACGACGATACTTGAACAAAAATGAGCTGCATAGTTGCATTAACATAAAGAAGCCTTTACGGCGCCAATGCTACCAAAAAGCCCGGTTGCAATATGCCTGACAACACTTTGACATGCCTCACAGCTTCTGGCACACTGTAATTTGGAGTGACGAGACCAAAATAGAGCATTGTGGTCACAACCACAAGTGCTATGTTTGGAGAGGGGTCAACTAGGCCTATAGTGAAAAAAATACAATCCCCACAGTGAAGCAAGATGGTGGCTCACTGATGTTTTGGGGGGGTGTAAGCTCTAAAGGCACGGGGAATCTTGTGAAAATTGATGGCAAGATGAATGCAGCATGTTATCAGAAAATACTGACAGACAATTTGCATTCTTCTGCACGAAAGCTGTACATGGGATGCTCTTAGACTTTCCAGCCAACCCCAAGCACAAGGATAAGTTGCCCCTCCAGTGGTTACAGCAGAAAAAGGTGAAGGTTCTGGAGTGGCCATCACAGTCTCCTGACCTTAATATCATCGAGGCACTCTGGGGGAGATTTCAAACATGTGGTGCATGCAAGATGACCTTGCATGACCTGGAGGCATTTTACCAAGGCTAATGGGTAGCTATACCACGAATTAGGGGCCCTTATAGACAAATGTTACATATTACAAAAGACTGCACACTGTCATTGAGGCTAAAGGGGGCATACACAGTATTAAGAAGGGTATTAGTGGTATGCAGACTTTTAAATAGGGGTCATTTCATTTTTTTTCTTTGTTGCCATGGTTTTTTTTTAATGATTGTAATAGTTTTATTTAAACATACCTCACCTAGGCAAAATATAATTGGGGGTTTAGTTACATTATATGATCATATATTGCATAAGCCTGCCACAACATCAATGTACCCCATTATTGGCAGGTCCTACTCTAGCAGCCTAATGCTTGCTCTTATGAGATGAATCCACTTACTTGGGAAAAAACTTCCTTATGGGGACTCTGCAAGTCAAGGCTAAATAGGGTCCTGGAATGAGGCACCTGTAACAGGGAGGGGTGGAAAACCAAGGAATTGGCCCGGACTCCCAAATATACAAACAAAACCAAGAGGGCTTCACTCACCTGAACATGCATACAATATAGGGTGCTGCTGGGACCAAACTATACAAAATACAGAATCCAGTGCACTCGCTTATTCATTAAACAATGGTTTCAAATCTTAGAGATTGTAATAGTTTTATTTACCTCACCTAGGCAAAAAAGCTTAAGAGCAAGCATTAGGCTGCTAGAGTAGGACCTGCCAAGAATGGGGTACATTGACATTGTGGTAGGCTTATGCAATATATGATCATATAATGTAACTAAACCCCCATTATTTTTTGCCTAGGTGAGGTGTTTTTAAATAAAACTATTACAATCTCTAAGATTTGAAATCATTGTTTAGTGAATAAGTGAGTGTGCTGGATTCTGTATTTTGTGTATAGCAGCACCAGGCAGCACCCTATAATGTATGCATGTTCAGGTGAGTGCAGCCCTCTTGGTTTTGTTTTATGATTGTGCCATTCTGTTATAACCTACAGTTGAATATGAATCCCATTAAAAAAAAAGAAATGTGTTTTGCCTGCCCACTCATGTTTTCTTTAAAAATAAGACTTTACCGATTCTCCAACGGCATGAAACTTTTGAGCACAACTGCATGTATGTGTGTATATGAATGTGTGTATCAGTGTCAGTGGTTTTAATGTTGTGGCTGATCACTGTAGATAATGAAAATTTCTATAAATTTAGTCTATAATGTCCCTAAAATTAGTAATCTCATTTGTATTCTTACAGTGTACTAGTAATGACATTGTGTAGATTACATACCCCTAGAGATATCTCGTTAATGAAAGAGTTATTCTAACTTAAAAACAGTATTTTGGTAAGAGTAATTTCTCACAAAAAAGCAGTACCGCACTCAAAAGAACTTAACTTAATAGAATAAAAAATAAAAAAAGAGAGAAATACCTTTAGAATGAGTATCCCTGTATCTTTGTAGTGCAGATTTATTACAATATTGCAATCAGGGCATGCCCACCATAATAAGAACCAGTGATAGGAATTGTAGCTAACACATCCATGTATTGGGCATCAAAAAGATGGGGGGGAACAAAAAAGAAAAAACTAAATGAAACTGGGAACTGAACGTAGACACTTTCTCAACATAAAAGCTCAGGTACTTTTAAGTATTCTTGCTTAAATACACTTCCAGCTCTCAATCAACACTGGTCACTGCTGGTTCCCTAATTTCAGCACCTGACCTAATGTTTCTTAAATTATATTACGGGGCATTCCCCCGATGTACCTGAGAGGGGACAAGGGACAAGTAAACAGTTCACAGACTCCTCCTCTGTGGCTGAGAGATAATTGAGTAAGAACAACTCTGTAGTTCAATTATCTTTCAGGTAATATAAAATCAAACTTTATAAAACACATTTTAATATTTCAGAACCCCACAAAAGTCACATCACTGAATAGCTGGGATCTGAGTGCACACTTTGTCAAAATATCACTCAGATCCATTTGGTGATTTGGGAATGCCATTTGAGTGAAGTTTTGCCCGGTCGACCACGGGGTAAAGCCCCAAAACAGTTCCAGAGAAATGTAGGCTTCACTGGTCTTCTTTTAGGGGTCCTCACATGAATGCAGACAAAGGCTCCCCCTGGCTGCTAGCATACGAATGTTCCCCCTGTTTAGTAGTTTAGGTCTCCCGAACGCCATTCTTATACTGGTTCAGTATCAGTTTACTGGGTGTTCGCAGGCTAGAGTAGCCGAAATTAGTTCCAGGTTGTCGACGACCATGTACCGCTGCCCACGTTCGAAGGACAAAATGGCCGCTGTTTGTTTGCACACGTGCATTCGGCGATACGAACGGCGGCCACACAGGGGAAACTCTTTCCTTAACAAGCAATTTGCAGTTAAAAGCCAGGGATGGTCGGTTGTTAAAAGATGCAAACCCATGGGCCACACAGATGGGGGTTCGGTAAACAAATGGGGGGTATGGACAGCTGAACAAAGGGTATGTAATATGTTTGCACCTTCGATTGGGGATGTTTTATTTTTTTTTAGGTTTATTTTGGTTCATGGCAATTATTTGTGAAGGACATTTTTATTACACTTTAGACCTCCTGTAAGGCAGCAGATGAGTTTACGACAATCTGATTAACTCATCACTTTATTACATTTGCACAATATAAAGGGTTGTTATTATACTAAATCTACTCATCTGTGTATCAGTTGCTTGGAGCACTTGCCTTTCAAAGACTTTTCATTGAGCCACATTGGAAAGTCTTTGGCTGGATAGCCACAGGAAGAAAGGTATGGCTTGATAAGGCTGCAGACGAGAGAGCTACAGCAGCTTTTAGATATGCCCCTAATGAAAACATGCATAATTAAATGTATGAATGTTTTGGGATATATCTACTTTATATTTGGGCAGTGGAGTGTCCTTTAATGCTAAAGCATTCCTTAGATGTTGTGGTCACACAGTTTTTGCCATATAACCAATAACCATAACCAATAGAAAATCATTCAACATTTAGAATTTTGCTCCTAGAATAGTACCTGTTTTACTTTGTTAATCATGGGACAGTATTTGATTTGTGATATTTAAAAATGGGTAGAATGTGGAAATGCTAACTTGGTATTAAAGAGTCTAATATGTACCAAGAAACAACATTCCTTGCACAATTGAATCAACAGCACCTACTTTTATTATCATATGGTTTAAACCAAACTCTTCTCAATGAGATATTTCACCTATTGAACTGTCACTGGGTGCCATTTCATCATAACAATCTCAGGACTTTAGCACATTAAACTGAAAGAGGTCAAAGGTTACAGAGATGCTGGAACCAACATAACTGACATACCAGTCTAAATTGCTTAGACCATACAAGATGTTTTCAAAGTCATCTCCTTTGTGCAATGATTATTAGTTCACTACAACTCAGTCTGAATAGACTCCCACATTCCTACATACAAACAGAATTGCACATTTTCCTCCATCTGTAGCAAAATATTGACATGCTTGTTTAATAAATGATTTCTACTGTTCCACAGATGTGGTCTTATTGAAGTATGTAACACTCAGGGCAGGTGTGTTCTATTGAAGATAAAGTAGTTCGACAACAGCTTGATATCTATCTTTTGGTCACCACTGAAAATTATTTACCTAAGAATGAGTTGAAGAATAATTTGCATAAACTCACAAAGCATCTATTTGAGAAAACCACACCACACAGAACTGAATGCATATGGCCAACTCACTCTTTCAGGACTTCTCTTGGGCGGCTCCCTTTCTATGGAATAGCCTGCCTCCCGCCATCAGAATCTCTAGTCTTCAATCATTTAAGAAGTGCCTTAAAGCGGCACTGTCATACTGAACTTACCTTTCTTTAATCAATTCCTCTCCTCTCCCTTTCTCGGGATCTGTTCTTCATTTTTTCCTGTCTGCTCTAGTTTTCTTTAAAACATAAGACAAAGTAGGGACTATTTGTCTTATGGAGGTTTCCTACACCAGACCATCACTGACCAACCGAGGAGCAAAGTGTGCTTCATTTCCGGTGGTCAGAGCAATTTTCCCACAATTCTCACCTTTCCTCCTTGTTCCTGCGAAGGATCCTTTGAGGACTCGTTTGAGCAGGGTCCTCTTCAACTTATCGTTCCTGTAATCGTTCCTGTAAGTTTTCTTGTAATTGTCCTATTTATAGTTAAATCCCCCCTCTTATTATATCGTAAAGTGCTACGGAAGTTGTTGGCGTCAGTCTCACTACAGATCGCCCTGCCTCCAAGGCTGAGATGATCAATCTTGATTTCAGCCAATTCAATACGAAAGCTTTGGAAGGCTGTTGTGCATACATGGCAAAACACCACATTGTGCAGCATTGGACTAGGAAGCATCTCTAGTGGCCGCCTGACTGACTGCCACTAGTGGTGTTACTAGACAGCGTTTACAGTGCATAGCCTGTAGGGGCATACTATAGATACCAAGAGCACTATATGAAGCTATAGTGGTTCTGGTGACTATAGTGTACTTTTAAACAATGTTACATTTCAAAACATACTGCTAAATATAATTTAAACTTGATTAATTATTTTTAAATAATTATTACGTAATAATAAGTATTACCAAATCAATTGCCACCCCAAAAATAATTGTATATTTCTTATATCAGATATTTTACAAAATTTAATTTTGTAAAAGCAATATATTTATCCCTTTGGAAACCAGACACATCACATTCTATTCACATCACATCACATTCTAATTTCATTTTGTAGGTTATGTCTCACTTTTGTACTGATCAAATGTTTTACCATTTACATTTTTCATTCATATCTTTTGTCATGCATTTAGCTATTTATGATGCTTTCAACGCTGTAAATATGAGCTCCTCACTCATTGTGCAACAGGTTTAAATACATTCTTCATTGACCGCAAACACCTTATAATCACCAATTACATGGATATGTGGATAATGACTTGAGAAATGGAATGGAATGTTAACTGCTAATTTCACTATTAAAGTAGAGCTGGGAAAGGTTATGACTTATTAAGAATTAAATTTTTTTTGTAATTTGCGTACTCTCATTATATATGCTGTTCTTGACAAGACCACTTTTCATAAAAGGAATGTATGCAACTGCATAGCTCCTTTGGTCTTTGTAATAGCCAACTATCTGCATCCATCTTGCTGAGCATATAAATTAGTGCCGTAGGGATAGACAGACAGATTAGATGTTGGATGTCATCCTATAATACATGACATTAATTGTTTTGCTCTTTGAAGGGACACTACAGGCACCCAGACCACTTCATCTCATTGAAACGGTAATGGTGCAGTGTCCCTGCAGTGGGATAAATCCTGCTTCATTCATCTTACTGTTATTTAAGTCTAGTGCTCCTAGTCTCTGCCACTTAAAACACAAACGCTAAAATAAATAAAATCACTTTTTAGTAGATATACCCCAAATGAATACTTGCATGCATTTAAATATGCATTTTCTCATTGGAGTTTTATCTAAACCAGCATGCAAGAGTTTCAGTTCACTTGTCTGCAATATTTGCAAGCCCTCCCCTTCTAACCACGCCTTGACTTTCTGTGGTTGTCCAATCACAGACATCCCAATGCAGCTCAATGAGAAGTCTTTGCAAGGTAGGTTGCTGCCTCTTGAGTTTGGCTCCAGTGTGCTAATCAAACCAGGAAGTAACAAAATCGGTTGTCTGCTTGAAAGCCAGGTGGTGCCTACCTCTGGTATAGGATATTTTTTGCACTGCACCTACTGTGCCGTCGCCACTTTTTAGAAGTCCCTCTCTATCTGCAGTAGAATTCCTCTATTCCTCAGAATTAGTTCACTTGGTAATATTATTATTAACACCACCACCTCCCTTCCAATTACCATTAGTCAACCAAATTCTAGTGTAGAGGCTATTGTTGTGACAGCTTCTACTGCCACCAATAAAAATCCACCCCCACTCAAAGGTGAAGTGTTGAGGGTAATACATTGTGTGACAGATTCATCTGTATTGCTGGTTCGTCTGTTACCCTTTGTTTTCGCTGAATTTCCTGTCTGTATGCCCCTGTTCGTGTGATTACAAAATACCGATTGAAACTACCGAACGAACGACCACCCAGGAGAGGAGTGTGCTGCTGGTTAACCTCTTGGCCCCAATTAGAACGTTGTGGTTAACCGCAGACACCTCTCCATTCCATTCGTACGGGTGGTCGTCGTTCGCATGCCGACCATGAGGCGGCGGCCATTTTGGGACACGAGGAAGCGTAGCGGTGTTCGGTACAAATTCTATGGAACTAAAAACGGACACTTTAATCTACCGAACACCGCTGGAAGCTGCTGCCCACCTTCTATTTCGGCGAGGCGCACGAACGCCGGTCTGTTCGGGAGTTTTATACATTCGTATGGACCTTTACCCAGATAGCCGTCCCATGGAGTCATTCGTATACCGAAGGACTGGTGAAAGACTTTGACTTCATGGCGATTCGACTAGATACATCGGATCTGAGCGCTATTCGGTAGAAATATGCACTCAGATCCAGGCTGTCTGGGGATACGTTACACGAACTATATTCATTCGGTATTTCTTCAGTTATATATTTTAATGTATTTTTCTTACTGTATTTTAAAATGGCGATTGTCTCTATCCTGGGAGATAATTAGGTTTCTTCCTAATTATCTCCGGGGTAGAGAAGAAGGGTTTATGGGTAAGATGGGAAGGGCTTATATTGAAGCCACTGAGATTGGCTACTGTCCAATATGTTTTACAGTCTTCCACAAGGTCCCCTCGGGGAGTGTCCACCTTGTGGAGACCTGCATAAATACCGGGCAGGTAGCCCCCATTAAACAGATCCTTATTTGACCCTCAAGACAGAGCTTGGTCTCGTTTGTGGGGGGAATTATTACTGGGACAGCGCTTTCATTATTTCTAGCTGTGGAAGGCGTTCGACTGATTTGATGATCGGGAGTTGCCGTGTTCGTGAACTTCGTTCGGGAGTTCGGCGGTCGGCTGGATAGAAACTGCATTTCTGGAGAGGGGGATTATTCACTAAACGGTGGCTTAATCTACCTGGCGGTGAGTGTCGTAACACATTGCACCAAAGCAAATATTGATATTACTTTGACAGCCTCCCAGAAGGATGAATGAAAAGTGCAAATTGTGTGGCAAGGAAGTGAGACAGGGGTGAGAGATGGGTCACCTCCCTAGTGCAGGCATAGTTAACCTTCGGCACTACAGATGTTTTGGACTACACCTCCCATGATGCTTTGTCAGCATTATGGGTGTAAGAGCATTATGGGGGATGTAATCCACAACATCTGCAGTGCCAAAGGTTGCCTATGCCAGCCCTAGTGCTTGCATTAACCAACGTATGCAATGATGCTACAAGTATGCATTACTAATGGTAGAAGCAGAATGATGGTACTAGGGCTTGCAAAAGGGCCACTGGTGCTGTATCTAATTCTGTGCAATCACCATGGGACAAATCATTGCCTTGTTAAATGACCTCATTAACAAATTGGGTGCAGCACTGGCAGCATAACTCCAAGAAAGAAGAGTGGAGCAGCTACATTTTAGGTTGATGCTGTCGGCAATTTGGCGGTGGGGGTCATTAAATTAGCAAGTAGCTAGAACAAGAGTAATGCCTCTGAAATGGTCATAGCTTACAAGTCTGAAGGTGCTTTGCGTGATGAAATCTGAGCTACTGGGATGAGAAGAAGAGTGTGTGGCCTTCTGTCTGTCTGGTTGCCCAATAGCAAATGTCATGTCCACTAACCACTGTCGAACGTAAGCAAATATGGTCTTAGAGGGAACATTTTGAATCCGCAATGCTCACAAACGTCCCCAAAACTGTTGGAGCAAACCTTCCTTACGTTCAATCATTTTAAGTTAGGTTATACTTCAAGTGTGATCATCTGCTAGTTAAAATCTAATTGCCCACCCACCTCATTGTAGTGGTTTTGCACTTGTTATGCAGTGCCAGCTTCCTCTCCAGACGTAGTTGGGAGAAGCTGATGGGCTCTGTGTTTTTTGCCAAACTGAAGGATGGGCACTGACGCTACAGACTGGATGTGTGTGAAAGCTTTGTTCTTGTCAGGGTGAAAGGGGTGAGTGGATGGTCAATCACCTACTGACTGCTTCCTTTTATATTTGGATAAATCCTTTATTTTCAACTTGAAATGAGTTACCATTTTTCATTAATACAAGAAAACAAAAAGAAAACAATTTATAATCAATCATTATAAAACTGCAAAGTTCTCTCACTTTTTTTGGCATGTCAACAAAGTCATAGGAACCATTTTTCTACTGTTTTACATCAGAATTCTGCTGAGCAAATCAGTGGCATGAAATAAATTCTGCCATCGAGGAAAAAAAAAAAAATCTGCTAAAGTCTGCACAAGTCTAGTCGCTAGTGGTTACATTATAGTATACATACTGTTGCAAGAAAGGTTAATACGGTCTATAACTGAAAAGTATTTTTGTTTTTAAACAAACGTTTTAGAGCTTTTGTAAGCATAAAATCTATAAGCATAGTTTTTTAAATCTCAACAAATTTAACAGTCCCACTTGCAAGTTTTAAATGTGCTGTCACACGTTTTATACAAAATTTAATAATCTGAAGTAAATATTGCATTAGGGATGTTATCCCTTTTACATTTTAATACCTAAAGTAAAAACATGTTGAGAGATCTGTTTGATTTTATATGTTTAGCTTGCTTGAAAGCTAGGTTAACACCAAGTCAATATTGTGTTTTGGTGGAACACTATATATTAGGTTTAGCAAATTATTTTCAGTTTATAGAAGAACTGTGAATTCTCTGAAAGTTCAGTTCCTCATTTGCTCACGCAGTTACTGCTATATTGAAGTGCTGACTAGGGTGAGTAGTGCAGTGAACCTACGTAAAAGCACTTTTATCCCTACAGCACTTCCATGTCCAGAGTAACATCCTTACCGCAACTTGCTATGGATATGCTCATGCTTGCTTGGGCTTCTACCTCATGCCCTCATGCATGTTGCATTTTAAATTTAATTTGAAGCTCCAGGAGAGCCAGACATTTAATGAAAATTAAAAAATAAACATGGTGGAGAATTAAAAAAAATGTACATCTACAGATAGCTCATCTAGTTATCTAGAGCAGTAGTTTCCAACCTTTTTTCCCCTTGGTAGCCTATTTCCATAAATTGTTTAGAAATTTTTAGAGTTAATATAGTTGCTGTTATTTCAAATTTAGAAGTTTTTCTCTGGCCCATCTCCCCTTTTTCTCTGCCCCAGGTTCTCCCTGCTTCTCCTCAGCCCCAGACTCTACTTGCTTCTTTTCTGCCCAACACTCTCCTATTCTTCCTTTGCCTTAAGCTCCCATGCTCCTCTTCTGCCACAGGTTCCCTTTGCTGCATATATTGGAAGTCTTGGCCTGAAGTTGTGGGAGGGGCTTATTGGCCTTTAAAAGGGACTGCCCCCCTTCCCTACACTACTGTGATTGGTCTATACGCTACTGACTTTTTTTTCCACCGCAGGGAACACCCTGCTCTCCAGTATCAGGGTCATCAGTTCCTAGCCACGCCACTCAGGCTCCGGGTAACACCATTCACTATCCGACGTGGAAGCCACAAATGTAGGCGCCTCCCAGTGATGTCAGTGCGACCCGACCAGGCTTCCCGCAATCCGTAAACATCAAGCCCCCGGCCTTGGCCGGCACGGGTACTCCCCCTTTGACTTACACGAACGGTTATGGCATTCTTATGGTCAGCTCTGGCAGGGCTCTTAACCCCTTAAGGACCAAACTTCTGGAATAAAAGGGAATCATGACATGTCACACATGTCATGTGTCCTTAAGGGGTTAAGCACCATTTACGGTAAAGTTAGATAGCATCATGGCAGGCGACCTGAGTCACTTGGGATGTGCCAGGTACCTGAGTAACATGCCCTAACACCCGTACGCAGCCCTTATGGTATACAGGACAACACTGTATACACTATCATCTCGGTATTAGGCGGTGCAGACACCGAGACTCTATGGCCATATAGAGCCTCGGTGTCCTTGGCTTGAGAAATACTGTCTGCAGCCACAAACTCATACTCACACACACAGTGGCAGAGGCAGGTCTTGTAAGTTTCATTTCCCCACACTCGAAAGGGAAAATAAAGCTCCTACAGCACAACAAATCATATCTACATACAGCAAACTGACGGTCTGTTAACATGTTCCTGCATGGCTAGAGTTATGCAGGGATTAACCCTTTAAATGCCTAGCCCAGATGATCTAAACTCTGTGAATTGTGATTTCAGAATGATATTACTATGTAGAAGTATGTACAATATATAGACATGTGTTTGTAGAAGTTAAGGTACCTGTCACTTATCTGAATATGCACAATAGAATAAATAATGGTATTCTTCATACACCTCTCTGACAGGTCCGGTGATTTGATCTCACAATTTAGAGTTATAAGAATGGAGCAACAGGGGCTAGATGCCCAAGCTAGGTATAGCACTAAATTGGCTAACCTGCGCCTTTTTGTACTCACCTCGCACCATAGTTCCCACAGTCACGTGTCACCAGGGCACAGACGGAAGTTCCCACGAATGGCTTGTGGGCCCTCTAGCTTCAGTACCTGGTATTGCAGGTGCTAGATATAGGGGCAGGGTATTAGTTAGATGCTTATGTTACAGTTAAAATTCTATATGGATGTTATTAGTTGTGTATTGCTGCAAACCTCTCAGTCATGGTCTGTTACCTAGTCACTTGGGGCAAATTATGTTAGAATTTCATTGGGCATATAATCATAATACTCACGCAAGGTTCAGACTGTACTGATTAGGCTCTTACTAAACCGTGGATTAACTCTATGTGACACGTTTTTGCAGATTTCAAGGTACCCAAGCTAAGACAAGCTTGGCTCAGCAAACCTCAACTCTAAAGTCAGAGGTGGGTAGGCCATAGGAGTTAAGTCAACATACGTTTGGTTTCTTTCATCAGGACATAGTGTCTTATACGGACATATAAATTTACCTCCTTCCTTCTATTATAGTGTTCACCAGTTGATTTAGGCCTCCCTCCTCAGCAAGGATCTTAGACTACCGCTGGGCAAATATTCAAGCATACATTTAACTGACAGGTACGTTGCTCCCACTCCATTACTTAGGCTTAACTATAAAGTTGCTGGGTTAGAGGGGTTTTAGGTGGCCACACCGGTAGCCCAGCATCCATAAGATCATGGACTATTCCCCAGATCACAGCAGGCGCAGCATCCCTTTCCCAGCTACTGCCAGGAAAGTAGAGCTGTTCAGGCCTATGTGGACCAACACCAATAATACAGACGCAAGAGAGGGCACGAGTGGCACAAACGACTCCAACCTCCACACAATGATCGCTTCACTAGTGTCCTCCATGGGGAAAATCAATGATAGACTGGAGAGACTGGAAGCTTGTAGCCTTCCCACAACAACATCAGAGCCCCTCACGGCCGAACTTTCAGGCACCCCTCAGTTACAAGCAGGTAATGATGCACCTACCAGCTTTGTATCACAGGCATTAACCAAGCCCACATGGTACCTGCGAATCTTAAGAAAGACATCCTGGAAGGCAAAAATGTTAATCTCGTCTCTCTTCTGATTGCCTCCCAGGATGTCATAGAGAATCGCACATACGCATACAGGGATATCTTGGTGGTACTGAAGTCCAGAGACCTGAGACTCAGCAAGAAACTGTCAATTCCAGATTTTGTTATTTCTTTTGGGATTTACAGGGATGTGTTATGTTCAGTTCACCCAAATAGAAGGGAGGAGCTGGACCTCTATATGCACAAGCTGGTGGATCTTGGCAACAAATAAAGGAGTACCTCTTTTTATGACTACCACCTGTCATTTGCAGCGAAGGCATCAGCAGCTCTGGCCCAGTACATGGTCAGGATGGATTGGAGCCAACTGGATATGGAGCTGTTCTTCAGACACTTCGCTAGGCTAAGGACCCTAGCATGTGCAATATGTGCAGCAACCACGCATTCGGCCAATTTCTGTCCGGTTTCACCTGACACTACCCGTACCATGGCCATCCCAGGCATTACAAAGGTTGAGAAGCAGGGCAAGGATAAATTGGGCAGTCGGATAGTATACCTGGGCAAGTCACAGATATGCAATAACCTTAATGTAGGTGCTTGTGCTTATAGTGCCTGTCGGCTGTTACACGTTTGCTCTCATTGTTTCAGGGCACACGCAAAAGCCATGTGCCCAAATAAATTGCATCTTAAACACTATTTGACATCGGTTAATGTTGTTGTTCCAACTAATCTGCTATCCACTCATTCTTCTTAACATCTTGTTGAGTTTTTGAGAGCGGGTTTCACCCAGGGTTTTTACACGGGCCTTATTTACATGCCAGCGGGGACTTGGGAATGTAACAACCTACAACCAGCCATGGCCGACACAGAGTTAGTAGAGGGTTTATTAGAAATAGAACGGGACAAGGGTTTGTATTAGGGCCATTCAAAGAGCCTCCTTTTTGTAACTGGAGGACTGGTCACGGGAAAAAACACGACTAAGCAGAGATTGATCATAGATCTCTCGACACCACATTCCTCTGTAGTACCTATCCTTAACTCTCTGATCCCCTCTGAAGAGTTCTCACTGCAGTACACTACGATCGAAGATGCAGTTGAAGCTATTATATCGGCTGGCATTGGGGCTTGGCTTAGCAAGACGGACATTGTAAATGTTTTTAAGTTACTACCCATACATCCATGGTTATGGCACCTGCATGGCATTAAATGGAGGATGCTTACTTTTGGGTCAAAGAGTAGTCCAAAATTTTTTGCAGAAACCTTGTGTTGGCTCCTCCTGAATACGGGCCGGTGCCATAACGTTATCCATTATCTGGACGATTTTTGTTCATCGAAAGTAATGCAGTCCCCCCCAGCAGTTTAGACAAGGCGGTCAAGTTATTCCACACATTAGGGGTACGGAGGGTCCAGACATCATAATCCTTTGCTAAGGATAGAGGTTGACTCTGTGGCCATGGATGCCAGCCTACTGCAGGGGAAAATTACTAGCATCCTGCATGACATAGACCACTACATACAGATGGGCTCCTGTAATAGGAAAGAGTTGCAATTGCTGCTGGGATTGCTAAATTTCACAATGCAAACCATCCCACAAGGTAAAGCATTCATTTCCAGACTCCTAAGCCTTCTACCCATGTTCCCCAACGATTACAGTCGTATCTCTCTTAACTATCAAGCCACGGCAGACCTCCGTATGTGGAACATGTTTCTCTCAAACTGGAGTGGGAAAAGCATGTTTCTCCCACAGGTTTCCATACATTCCCCTATCATTTGGATGGATGCTGCAGCTTCCACTGGTTTTGCTCTGGGGTAGTTGGCCGGAGGAAGTGCAGGACATAGAGGGGTTCTACAAAAACTCATTCATTTTTTAGGTATATCCGATTGTAGCAGCAGCAGCAGTGACATGGGGCCATTTATTGTCAGGGAAATCAGTACGGAGCTTCTCAGACAACTTAGCAATCTGCCACATCATTAACAAAGGCCGCTCATCTTCATTAATGATAATGATGTTTATTAGAAAACTGATGTGGCTAGCAGCCTGTCATCAGTTTTACTTGGTGTGCTGTCATGTCCCAGGCATTTTGAACACTGCAGCTGATCAGTTGTCTTGTTTTCAATTTCAGGCTTTCAGAATGTCTCTACCTACCGCTGCACGACTGGCCACGACCGCTCCCTGCTCCAAGATCTAATCATGGATTAGGCGAATTACTGTGTCAAAGCATAACATCACTGGTGGCTTTCACCACTTTTTGCCCCCTCAAGTTAAGGTTATCCCATAATACCATAAAATTATACCTGACAGGCATCCAACACCATATGTTCTCTGCTTTTCCTAACAACTCAAGCTTTCTCACAGCATACCCCATCAAGACTATACTTAAGGGCATATCCAAGGCCAACATTAGGCACACCTCAACCGACCTTTTCCTATTTGTTTGTTGACTATTATCTCAATTCATATAGTAACCAAGCTTGCCCTGAACACAAATAAATAAATATATATATATATATATATACATACACACAGTGCAGATGCACACACTTATACAGATAAACACATGCATATACTCTCAAACACATACAGATACATACACCCACAAACATATACAAATACAGACACACACATACATATACAATCACTGACACATACAGATACAGTCTAAAACACATACAGATTTACAGACACACATATATAATTACTGACACACATACAGATACTGTCAGGTATTCATCTGCACATAAAAATGTGATTAATGGCATTTACTGTCCTGACAGGAAAAGTTGTGCCAAGCAGCAATAAATCCATAGAATGGTTTGTGCTGAGCAGCAATTATGCAAATGGGAACCTGGTAACTGCCTTTGGGGTCAAAGGCCGGTTACAAGCAATCAGATCCACAGGCGGGGTATTTAGGCCCAGTTCTCCTCTTTCTCTGTGCCCTTCGTGGTTTCCCTTGTGGTTGTCCGAGAGCTCGTTATTGATTCTGGTTATTTGACTTTGGCTTTGATATTGATTTCCCTGTTTTCTGGCATCCCTGACCCCTGGCTTTTCCTTATCGTTGTGTCTCTTTCTGTATCCCTTGACCTTGGCTATTTCTGAGTATTCTTTGGTACGTTAGTCCGGCCATTCTAAGGTCCGGTATAAGTTACCTATCAGTCCTCTGTGTTACACAATTCTACGTGCTGGATCATACTGTAATCCTGACAGATACAGACACAGATACAAATACTGACAAACATACAGATGCACAGATACATACACTGACTCTCCTGCAGAAACACAGAAACAAACACTGAAACACATACAGACACACAGATACAAACACTGACACAGTCAGATACACAAATACAAATACAAACACTGACAAACATACAGATACACACACAGATACACATGAATATACACTGACACACATACTAATAGATACAGACATACAGATACAGGCACAAAGATAAACATACAGTTATGGAGACACAGATTCAGATATACACACTGACACATTCAGATACATACACTGACACAAATACCCATACATAGATACAAAAAATGACACACATACATACACAGACAGATGTACACACTAAAGCACATACAAATACACACACGCATATACACTTATCCACCTACAGATACAAACTCTGCAACACGTGCAGATACACACATCCAGATACAAACACTGACACACATACAGATACACAGACATACATATACATACACATACTGACACACATACAGGTACAGAGACATAGAGATACACAGACATAAAGATACACACACGCATATACACTGATACATATACAGACACACATATACAGATACAGACATACAGATACAGTGAGAGAAAAAAGTATTTGATCCTCTGCTGATTTTGAACGTTTGCCCACTGACAAAGTAATGATCAGTCTATAATTTTAATGGTAGGTGTATTTTAGCAGTGACAGACACAATAACAAAAAACAAATCCAGAAAAACGCATGTCAAAAAAGTTATACATTGATTTGCACGGCAATAAGCGAATTAAGTATTTGACCCCTTTGACTTAGTACTGGGTGGCAAAACCCTTGTTGGCAATCACAGAGGTAAGACGTTTCTTGTATTTGGCCACCAGGTTTGCACACATCTCAGGGGGGATTTTGTCCCAATCCTCTTTGCAGATCCTCTCCAAGTCATTAAAGTTTTGAGGCTGACGTTTGGCAACTCGAACCTTAAGCTCCCTCCACAGATCTTCTATGGGATTAAGGTCTGGAGACTGGCTAAACCACTCCAGGGACTTAATGTGCTTCTTCTTGAGCCACTCCTTTGTTGCCTTGGCTGTGTGTTTTGGGTCATTGTCATGCTGGAATACCCATCCACAACCCATTTTCAATGCCCTGGCTGAGGGAAGGAGGTTCTCACCCAAGATTTGATAGTACATTGTCCCTTTGATGCTGTGCAGTTGTCCTGTCCCCTTAGCAGAAAAACACAGCCAAAGCATAATCTTTCCACCTCCATGTTTGATGGTGGTCATAGACAGAATTCCTCCTCCTCCAAACACGGCGAGTTGAGTTGATGCCAAAGAGCACGATTTTGGTCTCATCTGACCACAACACTTTCACCCAGTTCTCCTTTGAATCATTTAGATGTTCATTGGCAAACTTCAGAAGGGCCTTCACATGTGCTGTCTTGAGCAGGGGGACCTTGCGGGCGCAGCAGGATTTCAGTCCTTCACGTCGTAGTGTGTTACTAATTGTTTTCTTGGTGTCTATGGTCCCAGCTGCCTTGAGATCATTAACAATATTTTACTGTGTAGTTCTGGGCTGATTCCTCACCATTCTCATGATCATTGAAACTCAACAAGTTGAGTTCTTGCATTGAGCACGAAACTGAGGGAGACTGACAGTTATTTTGTTTTTCTTCCATTTGCGAATAATCTAACCAATTTTTGTCACTTTTTCACCAAACTGCTTGTAGCCCATTCCAATCTTGTCCCTGACATCCTTGGACAGCTCTTTGGTCTTGGCCATGGTGGAGAGCTTGGAATCTGATTGATTGATTGCTTCTGTGGACAGGTGTCTTTTATACGGGTAACAAACTGAGATTAGGAGCACTCCCTTTAAGAGAGTGCTCCTAATCTCAGCTCGTTACCTGTATAAAAGACACCTGGGAGCCAGAAATCTTGCTGATTGATAGGCGATCAAATACTTATTTCACTCATTGACATGCAAATCAAACACTGACACACATACACATACAGATACACACACTAACACATAGATACACACACGCATATACACTGACACATAGACACTCACACATATACAGATACAGATATACAGATACACACACTGACACATACAGATACAGACACACATGCAGATATGCAAACACACAAACACTGACATACATACAGATACATACACACACACACACATATATAAATACAGACACACATACAGATACACACACTGACACATACAGATACAATCTGACACACATACAGATGTACAGACACACATATACAAACATTGTCACACATACAGACACACACAATGACACACATGCAGATGCATAGACACAGATACAATTACACAAGAAATGGTTTAGCGCTAATATAACAATGGGTAGGCAATGAGTAGGCAAAGGTTTGGTCTATGTCAGCTGGTAAGACGTGATCAGCTCTCACTCCCTCCCTGCAGATAAGAAGAGGCCAGTCACACTGTTAAAGCACAGCAGCGCACAGCAGGGCTTTTCAGGCACATGTTTATCAGGTGGACCTAAATGCATGGGCCAGCATATGGACCCACTTTCCCTGTGGTTCCCAACCTGTATGGTGCAGCTGCACTGACAGTACCGCCATTACCAGATTTATTTTGTGTACCCCTGGGGAAACTGGATTGTACCCCGGGTCGGTAACCCCTGATCTAAAGGTTCATGCAAAAAGCTCACCATTTAAAATAGTACTGTCCATTAATAATTCTATTCATAAAATTAGAGGTATCAAAAAAATTTTTACTAACATGTGTATCATTTAGTCTGTCTATAGCGTATTAACAAGAGACACAAAACATTATAGCAAAAAGACAACTAACAACAACAAAAAAATAAAATAAATTTAAAAATATATATTTTTTCTCTTGATTCTAGGGAACTGAAAGGGAGGGGAGGAAGAAGGCAAAATGCATTCTTATAGACTTCCCCTAGATTTATTTTTATATTATACAGAATTTATTAAGTTTATTGTTTTGTCCCAAAAAACATTATATCTTAGTTTTTTTATTGTAGCTTGTCGGGATAAACGTTTCCATCTTTATATGATGGTTTATTTAAGGTCTAATCAGACACCAATCAGGTATAAACGAGCTTTTCCAATTTCTGGCTATATTTAGCTTGACAGCTGTCAGCACGTGGAGTAACAAGATCAAAGCTTTTTTTAATATTAGGAATGTTGATACGTATAAGCATCAATTCTGGTTCTAGGGGTATTGATTTCTTCAAGATTTTATTAATTTTTTCTCCCACTCCTTGCCATAATTCTTTAATAGTTGGGCATTCCCACCATAAATGTAGAAAGTCTGCCTCTTTAGTCCCGCATCTCCAACACTCACGAGATTGAGTGAATATTTTGTTTATCCTTTTGGGGACTAAGTACCAAATAGGGTCTTATAATGCAGCTCATTCAAATTCAGGCAATGTATGTATTTATTAAGCATCAAAATTTAGTTACACCATTTTCGGGAAGAAATATGTATCTTTATATCTCTATTCCATTTTAGTATTGCTGGTGGATAATATTTCTTTTCCATGTTATATAATAAAAGGCTTGTTTTAGAGTAGTTTTTTTAGTATCCTGGAGATTGATAAGTTGGTCAAAGTAATTTAAGTTTGCATGTTCACAAGGGAGTTTTAACCTTTTCTTTGTATAATATTTAACTTTTAGATAATCAAAGTATTTGTTTGAAACTTAATGTCCTTTTGAGATCATCAAAAGTTCTTATTTATTTGTCCTGCAGAGAACAAATCAGCAACCGTTTTAATACCTTTTACAGACCATGGATGTAAATTAATATATGGTAGTAGATAATTTAGTAATTCTATTTTAAGAGATGGAAACATTTTCTTCTTCATATCTAGCTTTCGTTTGATTTCATACCAAATATAGTTTAGAGCAAAGTTTTCATTGTAAAAATTAAATTTTCTGGATTCTTGATCACATAGCCAGAAAATTGCAGACACATTTTTAAATGGTTCTATTCTCCTGGTTTCTAATTTGTACCAGCTTTCTTCTTGGGATGAATCTTGAATGGTACGTATTAGATGTGTTAAGAGAGTGGCCTTGACCAGTCTTATCAGAGATGGGATCCCGAAGCCTCCATCTTCATTTTTTGTAGACAAAATTTTAAAACTAATCCTGGGTCTTTTCTTTGACCATATAAACTTTGCAAAGGCGGCTTGTAATAGTTTAATCCAATTTATAGGAATGTTGCTTGGGATTAGACTCAATATGTATGTTAGTTTTGGTAAAACATAAGACCTGATGGTATTAATCTTACCCCATCATGATATTTATTTTTTAGCCCAAGTTTTCAACTTTATATTGGTTTCTCTAATCAGTGGAAGCAAATTAATTTCCATCCAATTTTGTGGGTTTCCTGAGATTTTCAGACCTAAATAAGAGAAGTGTTCCTTAGCCCAGAGAAATTCAAAGTTGGACGTAATCTCTAATTTCACTTGAGGCGTTATAAAAAAGAAAGGGCCATTGTCTTAGAGATATTTAATTTATCATCTGAAAAAATGGCTATATGTACGTATTGCTTGCAGTAGTTCACTAATTTAAGTTACAGGGTCTTCCATCACGATGAGTACATCATCTGCATATATACATTTATTTTTTTATCTCCGCATGATCATTAAATACTTTTATTTTGTTGTTTTTCCTAATCTCCATTGCCAGTACTTCAATGGTCATAACATATAAAAGCAGAGAAATTTCCCCTTAATAGGTCTTCAGGTAAACTGCGTTTTTCTGCAAACTCATTAAAAGTACTATGTAAATATGGCACCAGGTCTTCATTAAAGGATTTATAAAATATAGCTGTCAGACCATCAGGTCCTGGGGCTTTATTGAGTTTTGAATGATCAATAATCTCTATGATTACTTCCCTTGAAAATCGTTCAGTTAGGTTTTCTAATTGTTGGGGAGTAATTTTTTTAAATTCCTTCCTGTGAAAGTAAGATTCTGTGTTTTGCAGGTGCTCTTTAGAACCGATATTATATAAGTCACTATAATAACTTTCAAAAGCATTTGCTATTTTTTCGGGGGAGTGTTTCATTATTATATATTATCTTTAGATATAGATTTGGCTTTTTGAATATTTTTCAACTTATTTATTAGTAAGCTTTTAGTTTTTCTAATTTCTTGGAAGTTTCAAGCATTATTTTCTCATTGATGCATTTTTTTTTATGTCATTCATTTCATTTGAGGTATCACTAGAAGGACGTTTTTTGTTGCTACGTGACACATTTGCCAGTTCGATATATAATTCAGATAGATTACTTTCTCTATTTTCCTTATTTTCAAAAGCTAATTTTATAAAATGACCTCGGATCACACATTTAAAAGCAGCCCATACAATAATTGGAGATACCTCCCTAGAGGAATTTTCCTGGAAATATTGCTTAATATTTTTTTTAATAAACGCCCTATTTTGTAGGGATTCCAATAGCAAGCCATTGAGTTTCCATTCTGGTTGCTTTTTGGTAAAATTATCTTTTAGTTCCATAATAATTATATTATGGTCTGACCATGTAACTTTATTAATATCTATTTTTTTAACTCTTTGTTGAGTTTCTATCTGTCAAGATGAAATCAATTCTCGAGTATGCCAAATACGTTTTTGAGAAACACGTATAGTCTCGCACATTATCATGAAATGCGCTCCAAGTATCATATAGAAGATTTCCCTGAACAAAGGAGCGAAATTATGATGCTTGTCTATAGGTATTTCTATCTAACTGTCTATTTTTCATTGTCTATTAATCAAGTTTATGGTCTATTACACTGTTAAAATCTCCCATCCAAATAATGTGTCCCTGTTTTATAAATTTAATTGGAGCAACATTTGGAGCAACATTCGGTGAATAAGTATTAATTAGTGAATAGAGGACATAATTGATCGTACATTATTGATTCTTCCCAATCCTGTTCTAAATATTTTCTATTTAAGTCTATATTGCGTGAAAAAAAATAATGCAACTCCACATTTCCTTTTGTCTTGCATTGAGGATGCAATAATCTCAGGGAAGTCTTTTGAATTTTTAAAGAATGTATCTAAACTCTTCCAATGCGTTTCTTGTATAGCGCATATGTCTATTCTCTGTTTTTTTAATAGTTGGATGAGAATAGATCTTTTATGAGGGGATTTTTATCCCCGTATATTTAGAGAAGTAAACTTAACCATTGTTTGGTAATATACACGACCCCCTCTCCTCTCCCACAGAATCCAGCATCAAGAGAAAATTAAACAAAAAACATACAAAACAAAAAATAAACAGTGATAGGTCCTAAAACATGTCTCAGAGATATACTTTGACTTCAGTTACTTAAAAAGTACCATTTCCCAATCCTGTGTTGCCCAGAAAACATGAGATAGGGGGACTCAAAATGAGTCAAATTATCACCACCCAGTGGTAATTCAGAAAATTTGGCCTAAGGAACAATAGGAGTAGGAGATTAATGGAAGGAGACATTTCTAACAAGTATGTGATAAATATGTGGAGAGACAGCTAAGAAGAAAGGAAGAGAAAAAAATGTTATCTTATCTAAAAAGTGTTACCCTCATAGATTATAGTTATTAGTTATTACCAAATCATATTATGATATTTACATTTGACATTTCATTTCTTATCTTATTATCTTCCTCCGTATTAATTTGTCTTTATTTTAATTTTTAGATGAAAATATCCAATATATATCCTAATCATTACTTTGCATTTTGAATTATATTTCCCTTAACACGAGGCAGCATAACATTTTATGTAAATTATCATTTGCTTGTTGTAATGGTATTTATTAATTAATGACTTTTTTGTCATAAAAAAAAGCATAATGAGCTTAATGCTTTAGACGCACCACTAGATGTCAGTAAAGCATATTTAGTGTAATGCTTTGGGGGCACCACTAGGGGGAGTGTGTAGGAAGACCTGTGCTTCTGGCAGTGACATCACAGGCCAGCCTGCTTACACTGAATAAAAACCAGATGATAGGAGAAGCTAGCTCTCTCTTTTTGCCTGTACCTGACTGATCATGTAGTACCAGCTCTGACTTAACCTCAGCCAAAGGGCTGGGGCCTTGTAAGTAAAATGTTGTGTAACATGTAGCAACCTTTTGTAAGTAATATGTTGTAGTTTTGTATTATCATTATTGTAGTAAATTGACATTCTGCTAGCATCTGTTTATTTATTATAGTTATATTAAATATACATTTAATATTACAATGTTTTGTGTATTTTCTATCCACATATTCGACCATAATACCATGAATTATAAAAATATTAATGTTGTTCCGTATTGCCTAATTATTATGTATTAAGAGATTAATATTCATATTTAGGTCATGACCACAACATTTGGCGTAGTCGGCAGGATTATGCTTGAATATTGGGGGAAATATAAATGTTATGCATTTTGCTTAAATAATACAGTAAATTGTCTGTCTGTATACAAATGAATAAATGAATGATGATTTGGTTTTAATGGAATGAATGCAGATAGCAGATAGGGATTAGATATTTGTTTTTAAGGTATCTTGTTGTAGAACATAGTGATGAATTATTGTGTTGCTTGTTACCAATCTTTGGTCATTTGTATATAGGAGAAAACTTATATATACTTTACCTTTTGTCTGACCATGTGGATTTTAATCCACCATTGACCACAGTTGAGGCCACAGTTGAGGCCTAGTTTCATTGTTTGCTACCATTTGCATAGGAAAAGACTTTTCACTAAACTAGTTCACCAGGTTTTATTGCTAAATTTGACCCTGTTTGTGTACTAATTTACATTTGTTTGGCATTCATGGATTTGTCTAGTAAATTAGTAGTTAAGAAAAAGATACGTTTAGTAAAGCAGATTCAGTGAATAATAGATTTATGTGTGCGTATACACAGAATATTAGTATAAATATATATGAGACCACCTTTAACAGCTGTGTGACCATGCTTTTCAGCTACAGCTGGGGGAGAATTTGTCCTTGTTGGGGGTGGGTAGTCTTGCCTGTATGAGAAAAAATAAACTGCATTGTTTTGTAAATGTAATTGCCTAAACTAATCAATTTGTGGAGTGTTTTTCAGCTTTATTATCCAGGACTAAGGAATTACTGGACATATGCAGGAACTGGTAACAAATGAACTGAAAAAATGGTAAAATAATTCCTTTTTCCTATTTAGTCTGAATATTTTAACAAGTTAGCATTTTTAACAAAGTAAGTGTAGGGGCTCAGATTAAGATTTATATTATTTTAGAAGCCATCTATAACTGATTTTAATATTTCCATGCTTTGAATTAGGGTGTATCTGCCTAGCGGGTGAACCTCCATAACGTGGGCTGTGATTTTAGTTACAGTAGCGGGTGGGGAACCTGAGCTAGGGGGTATTTAAACGTGTCCGGATAAGGGGGAGCATACCCAATAGTTGTTGTGCAGTTCTATCCTGTATTATTATTTGAAACCCTGTATTACTTATAAGTAGCGTTTTGTAACTTATTTGTAATTGTTTATATATATTGCTCTGGGAAAGGGATAGGCAAAATCTCTGAGAGACCAGGAAATATATTTTTTAAAAAGGGCGTATTACACTAGTGGTAGGGTGGCCTATCATGACCATAGAGACCCTTGGTGACTAGTTTTTGTTGTATATTGCCCTGGGAAGGGGATACGCTATTTAATAGAAATTCCTGAGAGACCAGGAAATATACAATAAGTGATACGTGAGTGTACTGGTTAAATTGCAGACATATTGGCCCAGAACCTTTAATCGAGCCGGAAAAGAGGCTGCTGTATGTTTGCTCCTCTATAATTTTGCGGGGGCGGTCACCCCCATGCGGAAAGCCACTGCCATCACAGGGTGGTTAGTTGTGCAGGCCCTTAGCCGCGAGGTGCAAGCATGTCCGTGGAAAGGCTAGAAATTAATAGGGAGTCACTCATAGCTGTCAGAAGTGTTGAACTTTGAGACATATTGACCTATATCCTTTCAGAGGCGGAAGAGGTGTTGTGGTTCACTCCTCTATAATTTAACCAAAGGGTGGAAAGTTATTAAACATGTTTAAGTTGGCTAGAAATTTGTTACTCATAAGTCCATTTGAAATCCTGTATTGCTTAAAAGTTTGTGTCAGTTTTATATTGCCCTGGGAAGGGGATTAGCTATTGTATATCCCTGAGAGACCAGGAAATATAAAATAAGTAATACGTGGGTGTATTGTGTATCTGCCTAGCAGGTGAACTGCCATAACGTGGGCTGTAAACTTAGTTACAGTAGCGGGTGGGGAATTTAGGCTAGGGGGTACTGAGTATTGGACTTTTAGTGTTGTGTACTCCTGAATTGCAAGGAAGATGCAGAAAGCAGCTATTAGCTGATTGTTTATTTTAAGAGCCGAGTAGAAAAATTAAGAAAGTTACCTTGTTGAACAAATTGTTTATAAAATGAAAAGCTGAAGGAATGTGTTTACATGTATGTATGTATATATTCTAAGTAAAATATTTGCAGTATACACTATAAGTGACTAGGAAAGTAATCCTGATCTGTTTCCTAACCTTTTCAGATGTAGCAGAAACCAGAGGTGGACATTGGAACACAGATAGAATATCAGATGGAGACCAGTGTTTAAATGTTGACCTTTGATGAGCTATTGAATGTTTTATTTTATTGTCTATTTAACATGTGTATGCTATGATTTTGTGCATACTATTCTCTTATTTCTAGTGATTGTATTGCAATTGAAACCCTTATGTATTATTATTGTTGTATGTATGCTTGCCTGGGAAAGGGGGGAATTGACCCATAGGGACCAGGGGGTATTTTTGTGTAAACCAAACTGGGGTGGGAGGGCTCTAACGAGGGAACCCCATTGTCCAGTAGGTGCTTGATTTGTGTCTGTGCAAAGTGCATGAGTGGTTGCAGTTAAAAAAAAACAAACAAAAAAAACGGAAAAAATGAAACGGAAGAATGAAAAGAGAATGATAAGAGAGGATAAGAGAAAGTAGGCATTTTGGGTTATCTATATATGTTTAAATAGAAGGGTGGTAAATAGGAATGTAATTGTTTTGGTTAATGTTTACATTAAATTGCTTAAATACAGCAGTGATAACGAGTGTTTAGATTAAATTGGTAAATGCAGCAGTAATAACGATTGTTTGGGTTAAATTGGTAGATACAGCAGTGATATTGTGTTTATCTGTGAATCAGGAGTGTGCTGGATGTGAAGAGAGGTGTGTAGGTATTTATCCAAACGCCATAGGAAAAAATATGGTTAAGACACCACAGTCAAATGGTACTTGTGATGATTGGCACAGTTATTATTTATGTTTGTGTTCGTCATTGCCTGTGTTTTCATTCAAGAACTTTCAAGCAAGGATATTTTAAGCAGAAGAAGAAGAAGCACTGGACTCTATGCTCAACTGTTGCTGTAAGGAGAAAAAATATTGCAGCTAAGAGTGGTGAGAGTCGGAACAAAATGCATCAGGAGCAGGAAACTGTTACATCAAGGTGGTTAATGGTATAAAAGAAAAAATCAAAACAATGTGACCACAAACACACAAAAGTCCTTGATCACATGAACTGTTTCATTCATCCCTGTCTCCATGCGTATGTTCTATGAGACTGTCGAAGAATAGAGTATCCAGTTTCCAGGACTAATGTTTGTGAAAATTCCAGGCACACAGACCAGCCAGAGGCTACAGAAATCGTGTCGGTCTGTGCCATGATTCATAGGTGTTATGAGTTTGTGGTGTCTAATACTATATTAAGCTCCAAAACACATCCTCACATGAACACAATATCATTGGTTAATCTAATAAAACATGGTTTGAGTTGTCTATTATTACAAGGGTGGGTATTTGCCTATTTAAGGCCAAGGTTTCCCAACTGCTAATGCATGTGCTCAGTGGTTATTATAAGGGTGGGTATGTGCTTATTTTAGGCCAAGGTTTCCCAACTGGTGATGCATGTGCTCAAAAAAAAAAATAAAAAATTGAATAAGCAATAAAGTGTCATAACTTTACGGGTAAATGGGTATCATTCTTCAAAAGGTGGGTTTTGTTGTAGGGCAGGTACTGTTAAAATAGGGTAGATTCAAGATGTACGGGTTTATAATGTTTGTTTTATGACATAAGTCAAAGGGTGGTTTGTAATGGTATTTATTAATTAATGACTTTTTGTCATAAAAAAAAGCATAATGAGCTTAATGCTTTAGACGCACCACTAGATGTCAGTAAAGCATATTTAGTGTAATGCTTTGGGGGCACCACTAGGGGGAGTGTGTAGGAAGACCTGTGCTTCTGGCAGTGACATCACAGGCCAGCCTACTTACACTGAATAAAAACCAGATGTTAGGAGAAGCTAGCTCTCTTTTTGCCTGTACCTGACTGATCATGTAGTACCAGCTCTGACTTAACCCCAGCCAAAGGGCTGGGGCCTTGTAAGTAAAATGTTGTGTAACATGTAGCAACCTTTTGTAAGTAATATGTTGTAGTTTTGTATTATCATTATTGTAGTAAATTGACATTCTGCTAGCATCTGTTTATTTATTATAGTTATATTAAATATACATTTAATATTACAATGTTTTGTGTATTTTCTATCCACATATTCGACCATAATACCATGAATTATAAAAATATTAATGTTCCGTATTGCTTAATTATTATGTATTAAGAGATTAATATTCATATTTAGGTCATGACCACAACACTTGTCTTCTATAATCTTAGTTATATATACTTTATATGCATGCAATGTTCCTTATATTATGAAAAACTAAAAAAAAACTAAAAAAATAATAGTTTAATACATCAATTGTATATTCACCCTAAATATTCCAAAACTTTTACTTTAACCGTAGTGACGTGTCTATATTTTCTCTCTTTTATCCCTTTCCTTCTTTTCCTCTCCTTTCCATTATTTTGTGCCAATAACTAGTGTATCTTTATCAGTGCCTTGTATGCTAATTTCACTTAGCAAGACTAGCATATCATTTTGTGTGACTAAACCTTTATCATTCTTTATTGTCTTAATAATATAATTTTTCTAATAGTACCATGTTTCCTTATGTGATGGTGATATACAAACACAACATTTTCGTGCATTAATCCTCTGCATATCCTAACCACTTCTTCCTTTATGTATCTTCTATGTGAAAATGTTTATGTGTGTTTTCCCCCCAACTCCCTTAAACCTTAGTACCGGGTGATCAAAAAAACACTACTTACTTTTTTCATGTTATTATATATCATTCCCGTCCCCTTTTCTGCTTTCCCTTCCCCCGTTACAAAAAAAATAATATATTCGGTTACGGTGTGCCGAAACCTATGTACGGGCATGTGGCGAAACCAACCTCGCCACTATGCACTGGAGAAGCCTGGTTGCCAGCCTCCTGCCATCTGACTATGGCCCCCTTGTGAATTCGTACTTTTGTATGCAATATTTGGGCATGTGACATTCTTATATTGCTGCTACTGGCCCTTTAAGGGCCATCCGTGAACATATTCTGCCTGTTAGGAATAATGCCTTTTTAAGACTGTGTAGCAAATTGCATTCAGGCTGTATTTAATATTATGTGTTCGGTATAAAGTGTTATGTGAATGCAGCATTCCCCTGATTGTTCGGTAGAATCACTTCATTCATTATATTGGGTGAAACTACCGAACAACCAGACCACCCGGGAGTAAGTGTGCCTCCAATTACCGTTTGCAACAATGTTGCAAACGGGTAATTGGCAATATGTGTAATGTGTGTTGTGTCCTCTGGGTGGCCGCCATTCGGGAAACGAACACGTGGCGGCGGCCATCTTAAACTCCCGAACAGCGGTGTTTTGCCGTCGAGTGTCTGGAACTAAAATCGGACACTTGACTAAGCAAACACCGCTGAGACCTCCAGACTTCCAGCAATTCGTGCAGAAACTACCGAACGGCCCGCCGTTCGGTAGAAAGGATCCCACGAACAGGGGGATTCATACGAATCCTCCCCAAGCTCTATAACCCAGGCAATTCGTGTGATTCATTCCCTTTTCTGTGACCGACTGCAGGGCCAAAGTACATGGAACTATTTTCGGATACTTTTGCCATGCAGTCGGTCAAAACTTTAACCCTTTATAATTCCTGAACCCCTGGTCCGATCTGGGTGATTTTTGGATATGTGTCTCACCCAGATCAGGGTTACCAGGGGATGTAACATTTAAAGGGGTATTCCTATGTTTAGGGGTACATCCAGTATCCCAGGGAATTTGTGTCTGTACTAATGGGATTATGTGTCACACTAAGGGGAGGAGATGTGTGGGAGGTAACTGGTACATTATTGGCTGGGGTACTAATTGTTGTGGATCCCTCCCTTGCATGGGAGAATGTCTTAAAAGGAGGCTGTGTGAATAAATCTGGAGATTCTGCTTAACCCTCAAAACGAAGTGTCGTCTCGTTATTGGGGGAATTGGATTGTGTGCTGACTGCCAGGAGTGTAAGCCGTTTGTATTGCTTTTCCTGTTCGGCTGCTTCCAGAGTTCGTGTATTTCTTGTTCGTGAGTTGGGGATTCGTACAGTTTGGAGTTCGGGAAGTTGGTGATTGCAATAGCTGCTGGTCTATGGGAAAGGGGATTATCGCCTAAACCGATTTTATCCCCTTGTGAGAGAAACGGTCCGTTACAGGGCAGGCCTGTAAATAAAGAGGGCCTGCCAAGGTAGAATTTGTGAATATGTGGAGTGGTGGGTGGGGTGACCAATCGACGTGCATGGAGGTAAGTTTATGTTTATATAGGCCTGATCAACCCCTCCCACAACTCAAGGCACCGCCTTTTTCCGGTTGGGCTACATACCGGTTGTATGCGGATGACTTCCATCATTCTAGTCTTCACTAACCTTATGTAGTGAAAAAAGGTTAGGGTTTTGTTGTAGTTAGTGATATTGGGCGGTAGATGGCAGTGTTGGTATGTGATTTTCGTATGCGTGGGGTAATACCTGTATTGCTGTTCGTACGTGCATGCCCCCGTTCGGTAGTTTTGGCGGTTCCCTTGTACTCATGAATGATCAAGTGTTTAGGAGTTAGTGCAAGTTTCATATTTACCGCGTTCGTGCCGGTTTCGTGTGCTATTGTATGAATGGGTTATGTATGCGTTCATGACTGTTCGTGCGTATGCGCATTCGGTAGTTTGAACGTATGTTCATGTGTACTCACTATTGCCAGGTATGGTCAGCTGACCCAGAAGTTCGGAACGGTGCCCTGAGAGTTTAGTGGCTCTGGGAGTGCCAAGCTGGAGCGGTTGGTCTGTCATTCTCGTGTTACGAAGGTCTGTTGGAAGTTGGACGGTATTATGATCTGGAGACCAAGCGGTAAGTTCGTCTGTCAAAACTGGAACCGGAACTGGAAGTGACCAATCGACGTCGGCCAGGTTTGGAGGTAAGTTTATGTTTATATAGGCCAGATCAACCCCTCCCACAACTCCAGGCTCTGCCTTGCCATATATATGCTATATATATATATATATATATATATATATATATTCTTTTCACTTTTCCCCCTTCTCTTCTCCTCTATATTCTCTTCATCCTTGATGTATGTGTAGTTTACGCATTTCTTAAATTTCTTTCCAAATTCATCTCTTTATTCTCTCCTGTAGCTTAATTAAAACCGTTGGGTTCTGGAATCAGATGTCTCTCTTGCAGCCAGCCTTCCAGCTTTTCTGGAGAATCCATTGTGAATATCTTCGAGTCTTTGTGCATCAGGAGTCTTACGGGAAATCCCCATCTATTTTGTATTTTATTACGTCTCAAAATTTTTGTGTTTAGTTTGCAAAAGATCTTCTTTTCAGCCTTATGTAGGTTTATAGGTCTGAATGTACCTTTATTTTTTTGGAAAGTGCTTGTACTTTGTGTTCTCTGTTTGAATTAATTATAGCTGAAGATGAGCAGCAGATCATAACATCTCCTGAAATAGTTATTAACAAGTACTTGTTTGGGTATCCTGTGCCTGCGCGCCAGGGGCCAAATGTCTCACTTTTTATATGCAAACAGTCAAAGTTGTTTAAAAATTCTTACATTTTTTTTCTGGAGTTATTTTTTCTAGAATGTTCCTGATTTTTAAGTTATTGCGGTGTGACCTATCTTCTAGGTCTGCCTGTTTCTGCTCCATTTGGACAATCTTCATTTTTAATACTTCAATTTAATTTTGCATCTGTGATGATCCTTGTTCTATTTGTTTAATTCTTCCAGAACTTTCATTAAGTGTTCTTGCATAGCAAGACCACTTAATGTTATCTCACATATATATTATTCTTATTATAGCCAAATTTACCACCCTAACTCCTCCCACAGTTTTTACACTACATAGACAGTAATATACTGAAACGTGTGGATTGTTCCCGATTGGATTGCTATTACTTTGTGGAACGTTTCGCCGAATGGTTACGGAATATCGTCGTTCTTGTGGCGAAATTGGTCCCATAGGAATGAATGGCAAAATGTTCAAAACTAGAGTGGGAGCTGGTAAAAGCTGAAAAATCAGGACATGATTTCTAAACTAAAATTTCCACTACTCCCTCACTTTCAAGCCCACCTACACAAATCTTATATCAAAATGTTCAGCTATCCCTGCTGCCACTAAAAATCTCCACGGCTAAGCCATAGTCCTGATCGTTTTCACAATATGACCATTTGTTTGCAACTCACGCCGTCCATTGACATTCATTGAAACTCCACTCTAGCCAACTCAAACTTGAAGGGCAATTTCTAAACTGCGACTGTGCCTTCATTTTTAATACTTCAGAGACATACTATGTATCAAAATGTAGGTCTGGGTCTTGTGATTCTCACAATATAAAGCTCTTCGCTGTAGGATTTATTGTTGTTAAAATACGACTATTTGAACCAGGCAACCGCCAAAATACTCTGACCTGTGCCAGGCTGGAGCAGCAAGTGATATCATAGACAGGGCCTTTTGCACACCTGCTAATGTTTTTATAAATGTATGTTTTAATGTAACTGTGAAGCACTTTGGGCTACAACGTTGCAATTAAATGTGCTATATAAATAAATCATAACAGTTACTCTGCCCACTCCAGTTGTAGACTACTGGTGGAGGCAAGAACACTTCACACAATTTCCCCAGAAATTGTAGCTTTTCTAGTTTACTTTGTTGTTAGTGTTGATTAGGTCATTTTTGAACTCTTCTGAAAAGCATTGAATTTCATTTTTGATCTTTCATTAGTTGTGACTGCTTTTTCTGCTCTCTCTTGTTCCACGCGCTTCGTTGTTTCATCCAAAGGATTATTATATTCCCCTATTTTCGTGGATTGGGGCGAATAAAAAAGACAATCACTTTTTGGCTCGTTTTTATTTTCCATTTTCTTTTTGGTATTTTTGGTTTCTTGGGTTTTTCTGGTTGCCATGTTGTCTCAAAAAAAAAAAAAAAAAAGCATATCACAGTTCAGAGCAAAATTATTGCAGTATTTTTAGACAGAGTGTACAGAGGAATTGGCAGGAAGTCCAAAGTAATCCAAGCGATTGATATATTAGTTTGTCTCCACTCTTTTTCCTTCTTTCCCCTCTTTCCTCTGTGTCCTTGTTACTTAAAAGATACTTTTCATAATTTTCACAATCTTTTATGTGTATTTTTTTCATATGAATTTTCTCTATAGCTTTACAATTTTTCCCATTTTTCCTGTTTTCCAATTTTTTGGGCTTTGGAGTTGTATAGATACTGGTTTACTTCCCGCCCAGTCACATCAAGCACCATTGAAACAGTATGCAGATTTTAATACAGTATGCAAAATATATAGGGCAGTTCTCTGAAACACTGTATTGAGCGCTATTACTTTAAGAGACATTTTTCAGACTTTTCTTAGTCTTTTTTTGTTTTTTCATGTAGTTTTACTTCCTTTCCCTTTCTTTTTTCTCTTTTTCGCCTCTTTGGCTTAACTTTATAAAGGTGCTAATTTGCTGCTAGCCCACCCATGGTGAGCTTCCGTATAACACTGTGCAAGATCCAATGCAATATGAAAAGTATATAAGGCAATCCACAGAGACACTTTTTTTTTTCTTTTTCTTTTTCTCTTTTAACACTATTACTTTGAGAGAGATTTTCCCATTTTGATCTCAGTCTTTTTTCTTTTAACACCATTACTTTAGGAGAGATTTTCCAATTTTGATCTCAGTTTTATATATATATATATATAACCTGCGAGCGTTGCGTGCGTGCTACGTCATCGTTCCACACCACTGTCTATTAATAATTATTATACAGTTACAGCCACTAACAAAACAATACAGGAACTATAAAATACTGGACTGTGGAGGTAAACATGGGTAAATTCACTGACCGTGAAGCAAATTTTTTTTATTTTTTTTTCTAGGCAACACACATAAAGGATTGAACCTAAACAAATAGTTTTTTGTCTGTGATCCATTCTTCCTTCTTTGAATCTCAATGAAGTGGTCTGGGTGCAGTGTCCCTGTCCTCTTAACCCTGCAATATAATACATTACAGTTTTTTTAGAAACTATAATGTTTACAGAGCAGTTTAAGTCCATCTCTCGTAGCTATCAAAATGACAGTCACTAGAGGTGCCTCTGCTGCACTGACCGAGTAAAGACCAGTCACATGACATGGGAGTTCAGTGGGAAAGCACTGGTTTATTGCTTTCCTATGGGGTATGTCTGTTGATTACATCCAAAGCTGAAAAGAATCCCAGAGTGGGGATTGTATCACTCCACGCCAATACAAGAGCCAATTTTAGGCTCACTAACATGTGAGTAAAATACTTACCATTGTCATTTCCATTTTGTTTGAGAATTTACTTCAACATAGAGTGCTTCTCTTACTTGTTGTGTCTTTCATATTCCAAGGATCCACCACACAAAGACCTCCACTCCAGTATCTATAAGCAGGAATTGTACTGTTCAAGCCTAATAAGTAGAGCCGACTGTTAGCTCCGCATATTGTAAATGCCTTTATTTATTTCCTCTACTTTTTCTATGTTGGTACATGCTACACTATTGGATCCCCTTTGTTTCATTTTGTTTTCACATATTATATCCTAAAGTGCAACATCCACTCCTGTTGTTATTTTCCTCTATTGTTACCAGGAAGAGAGACTTCTGGTTTGGATGCCCATGTTGCCCAATTATTCAGAGCACTGTTTTAATGCTTTATCTCTTTTCCTACATCTCATTTCTGGAAAATAACATATGTGCAGCAATTTAACTTTTCAACATAGTGAGTACACTCCAACCATGGCCTTGACTTAAGAAGCTTTCAAATGATTTAATACGATTACAAAAACTTTCCAAATGATTTATCTACAAAACTTCACAGAGATGTTAATGTGAATTCTGTAGATAAATAATTTGGGAAGTTTTTAACAGTACTAAAGTTTATTTAATTAAGGCCTGTATTAGGAGTCAAAGGGCTTAGTTCTCTCGCTCTAAAGCATTGGTTATAATGTTACTGAAAACTGCTCTATTAGTCTTAGCAGCAATATCACCACTTTGCTAAAACTATTAATCGTTCGTCTGCTTTTTTTTTTTAGAAATTATATTTAATACAGTAAAATGCGTAATACTATTTTATGCACTTTGAAACTATTAAATCAATTACAATGTGCCCTTTTGTTCAGTAATACAGAAGAGCAGGTTAAATATGAGCAATTAAATGACTATATTGCTATTTAAAAGTAAATTGTCTTAAAGAAACTGGCACAAAACACCAATATTGTCCAATGAAGGCCCTACATTTTTTTTTTTTACCAGCAAAGTTTTAGAGCTGAATCAAACAGAATTTCAGAACAGTATACGCAATAAATATCAAATGTAAATAAACAATGAATGTGAAGTGAACAGTAAGATTAGAGATACTGAATGTATGACGTACATTGGGTTAAATGGAAAGCAGGTTAAAACCTCTATTAATGAAATTGCTGTTATGTAATTTATAGTCCTTCCTTCTTAAGCACTTGATGGTTAAAATTTCCCAGCAAATATAATGGGTGTTAATAAGGTCATTGCTGTTTGCTTTTGTAGACAAAAGAATTGAAAACCAAATGTCACAACTAAGTACAGTACTCTAGCATTCCTTAGCCAAAACTAATATTAACTAAAGACTAAAACAAAACCATTTATAATTGCGTATTTATTAACCTTTGATCAACTCTTGCATAATGGTAAGAAACTAATGACCAAATGAGTTTAGTAAAAGATTAGAAAAAGTGGAACTAAATGGAGGGGACCCGGTTATTAAAACCCTCAGTATTCCTCATATGCACAAAATAACTATAAATATAGTATTGTATCACTATGGACCTGTTTCCTAAAAAGCCAGTAGATATTTGAAACAACAAATTACCGACAAACTTCTATCCTAAGATCCATATTTTGCGGTCTAACACTGATAACGACCGCCTCTACAGACACCATCTGTTTCAGCATTCACCTTTTAGTGATTTGAATAAAAAACAGTAAAAGGGACTGCGTTAAAGGCATTCTCTGCTCATGTGCATTTAACCTGTAATCATCTGAGCATGCTGATTGTGTTATTGTTACAGGCCAGAGGATATTAGAGAGTGAGAAGAATACTTATGGACTGGTAAAGAAGAGGCCTACTATGAGGAAAGCATAAGCAAGTACATGGTGGACAATGAGGCATTGTAGAAGGCATCTTGGATTTTTAGATCCCAGCAGTGTGCCAAATAGGATGTCTTGTGATAAATGACCATTAGCCCCTCTTGTCACATCTAAACTTATAAAAGCTATGCTTAGGCTAGGGGGGAGGTTGTGGCAACCAGAGATCAGGAGAAGTGGGCCTGCATCCTGTATGACAGAATCACTTCCAAAAGGACAAATCTTCTGGAACCATGGCTTGTATTTGTGGCTGCTGTGTCACCAGGAAACTACAGAGGTCCCCTGGGTCTATTCTTGCAAGGATAGCCATGCACACTCAGTAGGCCCCAATGCTTCTCTTTGGAAAACGGTTGGATTGGTAAAGATATCATCACTGATGATCTTAGCAAGAGTGACACCTGAGAGACGATAAATGAAAAGTGAGTAAGTCTTTTTTTGTTTTTTAAGTATCTTTTTATTGAAAGAATTTTTCAAAAATACAGAGTGAGATTGGCAAACCTCAAAACTTTGTTGAGCGAAACAAGACACATAGGTCTCAAGCTGTATATGGATGACAAGACTATAATTCAATTACAATGAAAAAACAAATAAGACTATTGGAATATCATCACGGTTGAATTAGGTTTGATAATCATGTGTTCCCCAACTTAGGGCCCACTGATACATTGTTAGTTGTCAGGGGTCTAAACTTACATTCATGAACCCAGAAAATAAAGAAATAGATTAGTAAGAACATACCTGCAGAAACTAAATGAGCAAAATTAAAAAAAGTTATCAAAAATACAATTTACTTGCAACAGTGACACACTATATATATATAAATAAAAAACACCCTTCCTCACAAATCCCATAATTCACTCTCTGTTCTTCAGCTTGCAGGAGTTAAAGGACCACTATAGTGCCAGAAAAATGGCCCCACTCCCGCCGGGCTGAAGGAGGAGGAAGGGGTTAATCACTTACCTTTCTCCAGCGCTGGGCTCCCTCGGCCCTGGGGAAATCTCCTCCCTCTTCTGACATCAACAGCAAATGCGCATGCACGACAAGAGCCACGCGCGCACATTCAATCAGTCCATAGGAAAGCATTTCTCAATGCTTTCCTATGGATGTCAGCATCTTTACACTGTGATTTTCACAGTGAGAAGCGCGGAGGCGCCTCTAGTGGCTGTCAATGAGACTGCCACTAGAGGCTGGATTAACCCTAGTGTAAACATAGCAGTTTCTCTGAAACTGCTATGTTTACAGCTGCAGGGTTAACCCGAGATGGACCTGGCACCCAGACTACTTCATTGAGCTGAAGTGGTCTGGGTGCCTATAGTGGTCCTTTAAGTAAAAATTCATACATTAATTAGTCCAGTATGCACGTTTTTGGGGCATTAGGCATAGCTTTTGCTCCTATGACTAATTCATTATTTGCATTCTGCATCCATTCACCCAGTCTGAGTTCCAAAACTTCCATAATTGAAATAATAGCTAAATGCTCATTGCAAAGCCTGCATTGTATTATATTATTGCATCAAAGCAATAGTGGCATATGCATTTGTGTTACACCTATAATGTAGCTCACCTTAGAAACAGAATTTTACAAGTTACACGAGTCACATTTTTAACCGTGAATGTGATGTCCATATCTGTCATGGATTACTCTGGGCATTTTCATATACTCATCATAGATTGATGAAATGGTAATATCGTACTAGATCAATGCATAGATAGCACTACTTATTTATTTCCTCTCTGATAGTATAGCTGAGCCCAAATTGACAGTAGTTCTTTAGCCAGATATACAAAATATACTTCCTATATATCTGACATTGTTT
>OW240913.1:164791012-164870855 GCA_933207985.1 Pelobates cultripes | reverse complement strand
AAAAAAATTAAGATTAGTTTGAGTTAAATTATTTTCCTCATTGGAATGGCAGGCTTAGTTCAGTGTAATAGTTGCTATGCATTTGTTTCACGTTCTACTTTTTGGAGATTTGGTTGTTGTCTAATCTGTAGACAGTTCTCTATCTTGCGGCAGGAGATTGTATTTTTGATGTCTGAGATTTGTAAATTATCTGATGAACAAACTCAGACTGGAACTGCTGCAAAGCCACTGCCGCAGAGACATACTATGAATGGCAGATGGATTACTGTAGGATCTGGTAGACTAAGAGTTGTGGATAAAAGGCATTTTTCACAGTCTGTTGCTCTTCATAATTAATTTTCTTCACTTTCAGAGTGTAATGGTGTTGTGGAGAGAGGCACTGAGGCTAGTGGTGTTGTGGAGAGAGGCACTGAGGCTAGTGGTTTTGTGGAGAGAGGCACTGAGCTAGTGGTGTTGTGGAGACCGGCTTGGAGACTATGGTGAGGCCTAATAGAACGCAGTTGTTGTTGGGGGATTCCATCATAAGAGGTGTGGAGATAGACAATGGTCAACTTGTGAGGTGTCTTCCCGGAGCTACTGCTCACAGAGACAGGAGACGTATCTGTAATATTGTTAAGCAAGCAAAGCAGGAAGGGGAATTGGATGTACTTGTCCATCTAGGGACAAATGACTTGGCTTACAATGAGGTTTCAGAGGTTAAGGAAGTTTTTAGTGTTTTTGCCAATGATATACGGCAGGTTGCTTCCACACTGTCATTCTCTGAAGTTCTGCCTGTGCATAACACTCAGAGCGACAGGCGGATGCGTATTAGGGACTTTAATTTGTGGCTTGGTGAATGGTGTCGGGAGCAAGGATTTGGCTTTATTTCTCATTGTAGCTCTGTTTGGAATGGAAATAAGCTGTACAAAAAAGATGGTTTGCATCTTTCTCAAAAGGGAACAAATGTTCTCAGTGAGCAGTTCAGAGGTTTTGCTAGGATGTATTTAAACTAGGAGGGGGGGGCAAAAGGGTGATAAAACATCAATCCAATTGTCCCCCAAAACAAGGACAGAAGGTGCCTGTAGCAAGTGTGTTAAAAAATGATGAGCTTAGAGTCATGTCTACAAATGCTCGCAGTTTAGGGAAAAAGATCCATGAACTTGTGGCAATAATGGCAACTGAGAGTGTAGATTTAGTCGCTATTACTGAGACATGGTATAATGAGAAAAATGACTGGGACATAGCAATTCCAGGGTACTCTTTATATAGAAAAGATAGGGAAGGCAAGAAAGGGGGAGGGGTGGCCCTGTATGTGAAGGATAGCATAAAATCTAGCCTAATAAAAGTTAGTGAGACAAACAGAGTCCGTTTGGATTACGTTACAATTTGGTAATCACACAGTAACTCGTGTAGGTGTGATTTATAGGCCCCCAGGACAAATTGAAGAGTTAGATAATCTACTAGTTAAGGAAATATCTAAAATGACAATGAAGGGGGAAGTTATCATCATGGGTGACTTTAATCTTCCTGATGTAAATTGGAAAACAAAATTACCTATTTGTGCCAGGAGCACACATATTCTAAACTCACTACTGGGATTGTCTCTAAAACAAGTTGTTGAAGAGCCAACTCATAAAGAGGCCATACTAGATTTAGTGTTAACAAATGGAGATTTGGTATCAGATATTACTGCAGGTGAAAGTTTAGGATCCAGTGATCATCAGTCTGTGTGGTTTAATATAAGAACAGTGACTGAGTCACACCATACAAAAACAAAAGTTTTAGACTTTAGAAAAACAGACTTTTCTAAAATTAGAATATGTGTAGAGGAGTCATTATCAGACTGGAACAATTTAAATGGAGTCCAAGAGAAATGGGATTATTTAAAAGTTGCACTATTGAAGGCAACAGAAAATTGCACTAGGCTTGTCAGTAAAAGCAAAAAATTCAAGAAACCACTGTGGTACTCCGCAGATGTGGCCAAAATATTTAAAAACAAAAAGTAAGCATTTAGGAATTATATAAAAACCCAGAGTGAGGAAGACAGAATGCTCTATAAGATTAGGCAGAAAGAGTCTAAGCAAGTTATAAGAGCTTCCAAATCACACACAGAAGAGAAAATAGCACAGTCAGTAAAAAAGGGGGACAAAACATTTTTTAGATACATAAATGAGAAAAGAAGAGTAAAACAAGGATTAGTTAGATTAAAAACAAAAGAAGGAAGGTATGTAGAAGAGGATAAAAGTCTAGCTGACTGCCTCAATGAATATTTTTGTTCTGTATTTACAGATGAAAATGAAGGAAAAGGACCTCAGTTGAGAAAAAGGATAAATGAGTCATTTATTACACATGAGTTTACAGAGGAAAAGGTTCTATTTCAACTGTCAAAAGTAAAGACAAATAAGTCAATGGGACCTGATGGAATACACCCAAAGCTATTAAAAAAAGCTTAGTGGTGTACTAGCAAAACCATTAACAGATTTATTTAACCAATCATTGTTAACAGGAGTAGTCCCAGAAGATTGGAAGTTAGCGAATGTTGTGCCCATTTACAAGAAAGGTAATAGGGAGGAGTCGGGCAACTATAGGCCAGTAAGCCTTACTTCAGTAGTGGGGAAAGTGATGTAAACCATGTTAAAGGATAGGATTGTTGAACATCTAAAAACACATGGATTTCAAGATCAGAGACAACATGGATTTACTTCAGGGAGATCATGCCAAACTAATCTTATTGATTTTTTTGATTGGGTAACTAAAATTATAGATCAGGGTGGTGCAGTAGACATTGCTTACCTAGATTTCAGTAAGGCTTTTGACACTGTTGCACATAGAAGGCTTATCAATAAACTGCAATCTTTACGTTTGGATTCCAATATTGTTGAATGGGTAAGGCAGTGGCTGAGTGACAGGCAACAGAGGGTTGTAGTTAATGGAATATATTCGAAGCTTGGACTTGTCACCAGTGGGGTACCTCAGGGATCTGTACTTGGACCCATTCTCTGTAATATTTTTATTAGTGATATTGCAGAAGGTCTTGATGGTAAGGTATTTCTTTTTGCTGATGATACTAAGATATGTAACAGGGTTGATGTTCCAGGAGGGATAAGCCAAATGGCAAATGATTTAGGTAAACTAGAAAAATGGTCAGAATTGTGCCAACTGACATTTAATGTGGATAAGTGCAAGATAATGCATCTTGTACGTAAAAACCCAAGGGCAGAGTACAGAATATTTGATAGAGTTCTAACCTCAACAATTGAGGAAAGGGATTTAGGGGTGATTATTTCTGATGACTTAAAGGTAGGCAGACAATGTAACACAGCAGCAGGAAATGCTAGCAGAATGCTTGGTTGTATAGGGAGAGGTATTAGCAGTAGAAAGAGGGAATTGCTCATGCCATTGTACAGAACACTGGTGAGACCTCACTTTGGAGTATTGTACACAGTACTGGAGACTGTATCTTCAGAAGGATATTGATACCTTAGAGAGGGTTCAGAGAAGGGCTACTAAACTGGTTCATGGATTGCGGGATAAAACTTACCAGGAAAGGTTAAAGGATCTTAACATGTATAGCTTCTTTTATATGAAAATAGTGGAGTCATATTAGAATGTCTCTAGGAGATGAGGCTGATAAGAAGCCACCCTGTGAGCCTGGTGTATCAGTAACATATGCTGGTATGTCCGGGGCGAGTGCATGGAAGATGCCAGCAAAGAAGTCCTATAGATCTTTCTGCAGCTCTGTCTTTGGGACCCCTCAAATGCACAAGCTATTTCTGCATAACCTGTCTTCCAGGTCTGACAAAAAATTTTCATAAGCCTCAACCTGTTGCTCCATGTGCCTGAGGTAACCTGTAAGGCCATTGTGAGCATATGCAAAGTCACCCATGTTTCTCTCCATGTGCTATATGTCCCTCCAGATCTCTTTAATCAATTTCTAAAGATTCATCTCTATTCTATCGGATATTGAGTCCAACAGTGTTTGCAGCACCGTCCGGGTTACATGTAAGTATGTGGGATTGGAGATCTCCTGTTCTGGGTCTTACTCTACATCGCTGCCATCTTGACATTGCGTCTGAAGCATTTTAGTTTAAGCAAATCGTGCCATGAAAAAGGAGGATTTCTCTGATTTATCTGCCTGGCATTTACCTTTGTGTTGTGCCTTGATATCACATGCAGGTAAGAAAATTACCCCATTGGGCAGTCTCAATTTGTGCTTTTAGGGCCGTTGTGTAGCAGAGCTTCACCCCAGTGCAACCATTTGGCTCTGTGTTGGAACCACGCCCCTCCTCAAATATGGCTTTTAATATCTCTGAAATTAGAAGAACAACCTAAGCACCATCATTATTAAGAATGCTTTAGTGGTTATGTTGCCAGGAGTATTGTGGCACCCCTCTCCCCCAATGTAGTTGTCACATAGCACTGTAAGTTGTCAAAATTCTACTTCATATGTGTGGTTTGGCAGATGTTGATCCCTGCCTCTACTTGTCTGTCATTAAAAGCTGGAAGCTCCATCTAGGAAATTCTGATAGCTCTTCTGACGAATCACTCTCAGCCAACGAGCTAATCCCTGCACTGCCAGGTTTAGCTTAGAGAATGACAGAAGCAGGAACCAGGATAACAGGTAAGACTTTAAACTGTTAATGGTTTAACTACTTACACTGGTGAAGAGGGGGGGTGGGGGATGCTAAGGCACACTGCAGTGGTTATGGAACTTTGAGTGTTCCTTTAAATAATGAGAACATCTGGCAACAAACTCTGGTATTCCTATACATTACTGTATAACAATAAAGCACTGTCCTGGTTTCATTACCTTCATTTTCACATAGAATGGCCGCTGATCTCTATAAAATAGACTTTATATTACTTGAGAAAGGTTCTTGCAATCAGATTGAAAGCTATACCTGACCAGATCGGTAGCACCCCAGGCCATAGGATGCCTGACTAGCAAGCCCTCTTTAGAGATACCTTCCTCTGCATCAATGATCTACCTGGTCCAGGCAGCAGTGGTTTATCTGGATCATAAGAAATCTGTTTTATTTTGGGGGATAAATCTGTGTAAACCCGATTTATTTTGATATTAAAGTACTGTGCTTGCAAATGGCTGGAAACAATTACCGGTTTCTAACTAAGGCTTCAATTTAATATTGTTGGATAAGCTTTTCAAATTACAATATTTTTGGATAAACAATTAAAATTATTTATTGCAAAAACTATTTTAATTTTGTAATATTTTATGTTTTTGATATATATATATATATATATATATATATATATATATATATATAGTTTTATCTATGATACATTAAGATTTGAAAAAAATCTGTTTAACAATTTGTCCAAAAATATGAAATTATTTGAAAAGTTAATCCAACTATATTAAAGCAAGGCCTCTGTCAGATGTCAGTTAAGGCTGCACTCTGTCACCTCTTATTTTTGTGGCATGGATTTGCTAAGAGCACCAGGCAGAATTCTAATATCAGAAAGATCAGTTAAGGAAAGAAAGTCAAGGGCTTTTTTTTGTATGGACAACTTTACTTTCTTCTGCAGTGATATGAGCACACTTCTGAGATCCTCGTGGTCTCGTTTGGCAGTGAATGTGCTCTCCTCACAAACTGGCATGTGAGACTAGCCAAAGTGGACACTGAGACTGCAATCAGCAGCTGAATACATTTTGTTCAGAAAACGTATTTAGAGTTATCCTCCTATGTGTACACTTTAAAAAAGACAAAAGACTGATGGCTCAGCCAGCTGTTGAAAGCTTTTGAAAATGACAAACCTGAGTCAGGTCTTGTACAGCTTGGAACAAAATTCCTGAATTAATTCTGGTTCCAGTACATTACTTAGAAGTAGCATTTAGTCATTTATATTGTCTTAACATAGATTAAGCACAGAATCTCAGCAAATTACACTACTGTAAATATCTGGATGTTCAGGTTCCTGCAGGATAATCTGAATGGGAATTACTACATGGGCTATTGTATGTACAAACATTTAGAATACTGTGCCCTACAAACAGGATCAAAGTGTTGTCTATTATTAAAAATATGGCACCATATTGTTTTCTTATTTAACGACACAACTGGGGCATAATAAGCAATTATGTTTAATTGTAAAACTGATGGTTTCTTAGGACATGCTGACTAAGAGAGATTAATAATACTCTTGCCATTTGGATGAGTAACATTAATTTGCATTATGATACTAACTTGAAACACACATTCATTATATGTTTTATTATTCATTACAACATATTTTACAATTGTGACTTTTTTTATTGAGTTGTTTTATAGATATATCACAATGTAAGAGACTAAACAGGTAGGGATTTATTTGCTAAACTTGCACATCTCAAGCCAAAACATAAATTGGAGAATATTTCCACTAAATGCAAGCTGAATGTTTTCAACAGAAGGCTTCTAATGGGAGGTATTAATGCCTAAGTACAAAGTTGTTACGTTAGACAGCAAGGTTTTGGTAGTCACAAATTGTTTATGTATGATATAAAATCATAAACAAATCCCACATATTATAAAGAAAGAAAACCCTTCCAGGACTATTGTTCTCACCAGCTGGCCAATGACTAGCACTTATAATCAATAATTTGTAATACATTTCCTGGCCTCTTGGCTTGTTAGCCTAGCAGTGGATACAGAGGAAGGGGACAATTAAATATAGAACACAGCTGTTTGCAGTGCTTCATACTCTGTCCTCAAACCCTCAACTCCCTTTCACAACTTTCAATACTCTCTTTGATCCACCTGCATCAAATTCCTCATCTGGAGGGCTCCAGACCTTGCAGACCAATTCTTAAAAAAACACATTCTATCTAAATCTATCTAAACATGCCAGCTTGCAATATTCTGCCTCCACCACCGGTCAACCGCACTATGACTCTCTGCTTTTTCCCCGCAACCACAGACCATGAAATTTGCTTTTTACGGTCTTCTTCAAACCTCACTACTGTTATGGGCATATGCAAATATCGCACGATTTTAAAGTTAAGTGATTAACCCCTTCCTCCTCCTTCAGCCCGGCGGGAGTGGGGCCATTTTTCTGGCACTATAGTGGTCCTTTAACTCCTGCAAGCTGAAGAACAGAGAGTGAATTATGGGATTTGTGAGGAAGGGTGTTTTTTATTTATATATATATATAGTGTGTCACTGTTGCAAGTAAATTGTATTTTTGATAACTTTTTTTAATTTTGCTCATTTAGTTTCTGCAGGTATGTTCTTACTAATCTATTTCTTTATTTTCTGGGTTCATGAATGTAAGTTTAGACCCCTGACAACTAACAATGTATCAGTGGGCCCTAAGTTGGGGAACACATGATTATCAAACCTAATTCAACCGTGATGATATTCCAATAGTCTTATTTGTTTTTTCATTGTAATTGAATTATAGTCTTGTCATCCATATACAGCTTGAGACCTATGTGTCTTGTTTCGCTCAACAAAGTTTTGAGGTTTGCCAATCTCACTCTGTATTTTTGAAAAATTCTTTCAATAAAAAGATACTTAAAAAACAAAAAAAGACTTACTCACTTTTCATTTATCGTCTCTCAGGTGTCACTCTTGCTAAGATCATCAGTGATGATATCTTTACCAATCCAACCGTTTTCCAAAGAGAAGCATTGGGGCCTACTGAGTGTGCATGGCTATCCTTGCAAGAATAGACCCAGGGGACCTCTGTAGTTTCCTGGTGACACAGCAGCCACAAATACAAGCCATGGTTCCAGAAGATTTGTCCTTTTGGAAGTGATTCTGTCATACAGGATGCAGGCCCACTTCTCCTGATCTCTGGTTGCCACAACCTCCCCCCTAGCCTAAGCATAGCTTTTATAAGTTTAGATGTGACAAGAGGGGCTAATGGTCATTTATCACAAGACATCCTATTTGGCACACTGCTGGGATCTAAAAATCCAAGATGCCTTCTACAATGCCTCATTGTCCACCATGTACTTGCTTATGCTTTCCTCATAGTAGGCCTCTTCTTTACCAGTCCATAAGTATTCTTCTCACTCTCTAATATCCTCTGGCCTGTAACAATAACACAATCAGCATGCTCAGATGATTACAGGTTAAATGCACATGAGCAGAGAATGCCTTTAACGCAGTCCCTTTTACTGTTTTTTATTCAAATCACTAAAAGGTGAATGCTGAAACAGATGGTGTCTGTAGAGGCGGTCGTTATCAGTGTTAGACCGCAAAATATGGATCTTAGGATAGAAGTTTGTCGGTAATTTGTTGTTTCAAATATCTACTGGCTTTTTAGGAAACAGGTCCATAGTGATACAATACTATATTTATAGTTATTTTGTGCATATGAGGAATACTGAGGGTTTTAATAACCGGGTCCCCTCCATTTAGTTCCACTTTTTCTAATCTTTTACTAAACTCATTTGGTCATTAGTTTCTTACCATTATGCAAGAGTTGATCAAAGGTTAATAAATACGCAATTATAAATGGTTTTGTTTTAGTCTTTAGTTAATATTAGTTTTGGCTAAGGAATGCTAGAGTACTGTACTTAGTTGTGACATTTGGTTTTCAATTCTTTTGTCTACAAAAGCAAACAGCAATGACCTTATTAACACCCATTATATTTGCTGGGAAATTTTAACCATCAAGTGCTTAAGAAGGAAGGACTATAAATTACATAACAGCAATTTCATTAATAGAGGTTTTAACCTGCTTTCCATTTAACCCAATGTACGTCATACATTCAGTATCTCTAATCTTACTGTTCACTTCACATTCATTGTTTATTTACATTTGATATTTATTGCGTATACTGTTCTGAAATTCTGTTTGATTCAGCTCTAAAACTTTGCTGGTAAAAAAAAAAAATGTAGGGCCTTCATTGGACAATATTGGTGTTTTGTGCCAGTTTCTTTAAGACAATTTACTTTTAAATAGCAATATAGTCATTTAATTGCTCATATTTAACCTGCTCTTCTGTATTACTGAACAAAAGGGCACATTGTAATTGATTTAATAGTTTCAAAGTGCATAAAATAGTATTACGCATTTTACTGTATTAAATATAATTTCAAAAAAAAAAAAGCAGACGAACGATTATTAGTTTTAGCAAAGTGGTGATATTGCTGCTAAGACTAATAGAGCAGTTTTCAGTAACATTATAACCAATGCTTTAGAGCGAGAGAACTAAGCCCTTTGACTCCTAATACAGGCCTTAATTAAATAAACTTTAGTACTGTTAAAAACTTCCCAAATTATTTATCTACAGAATTCACATTAACATCTCTGTGAAGTTTTGTAGATAAATCATTTGGAAAGTTTTTGTAATCGTATTAAATCATTTGAAAGCTTCTTAAGTCAAGGCCATGGTTGGAGTGTACTCACTATGTTGAAAAGTTAAATTGCTGCACATATGTTATTTTCCAGAAATGAGATGTAGGAAAAGAGATAAAGCATTAAAACAGTGCTCTGAATAATTGGGCAACATGGGCATCCAAACCAGAAGTCTCTCTTCCTGGTAACAATAGAGGAAAATAACAACAGGAGTCGATGTTGCACTTTAGGATATAATATGTGAAAACAAAATGAAACAAAGGGGATCCAATAGTGTAGCATGTACCAACATAGAAAAAGTAGAGGAAATAAATAAAGGCATTTACAATATGCGGAGCTAACAGTCGGCTCTACTTATTAGGCTTGAACAGTACAATTCCTGCTTATAGATACTGGAGTGGAGGTCTTTGTGTGGTGGATCCTTGGAATATGAAAGACACAACAAGTAAGAGAAGCACTCTATGTTGAAGTAAATTCTCAAACAAAATGGAAATGACAATGGTAAGTATTTTACTCACATGTTAGTGAGCCTAAAATTGGCTCTTGTATTGGCGTGGAGTGATACAATCCCCACTCTGGGATTCTTTTCAGCTTTGGATGTAATCAACAGACATACCCCATAGGAAAGCAATAAACCAGTGCTTTCCCACTGAACTCCCATGTCATGTGACTGGTCTTTACTCGGTCAGTGCAGCAGAGGCACCTCTAGTGACTGTCATTTTGATAGCTACGAGAGATGGACTTAAACTGCTCTGTAAACATTATAGTTTCTAAAAAAACTGTAATGTATTATATTGCAGGGTTAAGAGGACAGGGACACTGCACCCAGACCACTTCATTGAGATTCAAAGAAGGAAGAATGGATCACAGACAAAAAACTATTTGTTTAGGTTCAATCCTTTATGTGTGTTGCCTAGAAAAAAAAAATAAAAAAAATTTGCTTCACGGTCAGTGAATTTACCCATGTTTACCTCCACAGTCCAGTATTTTATAGTTCCTGTATTGTTTTGTTAGTGGCTGTAACTGTATAATAATTATTAATAGACAGTGGTGTGGAACGATGACGTAGCACGCACGCAACGCTCGCAGGTTATATATATATATATATATATATATATAATATAACTGAGATCAAAATTGGAAAATCTCTCCTAAAGTAATGGTGTTAAAAGAAAAAAGACTGAGATCAAAATGGGAAAATCTCTCTCAAAGTAATAGTGTTAAAAGAGAAAAAGAAAAAAAAAAAAGTGTCTCTGTGGATTGCCTTATATACTTTTCATATTGCATTGGATCTTGCACAGTGTTATACGGAAGCTCACCATGGGTGGGCTAGCAGCAAATTAGCACCTTTATAAAGTTAAGCCAAAGAGGCGAAAAAGAGAAAAGGGAAAGGAATTGATATAAAGTAAAACTACATGAAAAAACAAAAAAAGACTAAGAAAAGTCTGAAAAATGTCTCTTAAAGTAATAGCGCTCAATACAGTGTTTCAGAGAACTGCCCTATATATCTTGCATACTGTATTAAAATCTGCATACTGTTTCAATGGTGCTTGATGTGACTGGGCGGGAAGTAAACCAGTATCTATACAACTCCAAAGCCCAAAAAATTGGAAAACAGGAAAAATGAGAAAAATTGTAAAGCTATAGAGAAAATTCATATGAAAAAAATACACATAAAAGATTGTGAAAATTATGAAAAGTATCTTTTAAGTAACAAGGACACAGAGGAAAGAGGGGAAAGAAGGAAAAAGAGTGGAGACAAACTAATATATCAATCGCTTGGATTACTTTGGACTTCCTGCCAATTCCTCTGTACACTCTGTCTAAAAATACTGCAATAATTTTGCTCTGAACTGTGATATGCTTTTTTTTTTTTTTGAGACAACATGGCAACCAGAAAAACCCAAGAAACCAAAAATACCAAAAAGAAAATGGAAAATAAAAACGAGCCAATGGAAAAGTGATTGTCTTTTTTATTCGCCCCAAAAATGACCTAATCAACACTAACAACAAAGTAAACTAGAAAAGCTACAATTTCTGGGGAAATTGTGTGAAGTGTTCTTGCCTCCACCAGTAGTCTACAACTGGAGTGGGCAGAGTAACTGTTATGATTTATTTATATAGCACATTTAATTGCAACGTTGTAGCCCAAAGTGCTTCACAGTTACATTAAAACATACATTTGTAAAAACATTAGCAGGTGTGCAAAAGGCCCTGTCTATGATATCACTTGCTGCTCCAGCCTGGCACAGGTCAGAGTATTTTGGCGGTTGCCTGGTTCAAATAGTCGTATTTTAACAACAATAAATCCTACAGCGAAGAGCTTTATATTGTGAGAATCACAAGACCCAGACCTACATTTTGATACATAGTATGTCTCTGAAGTATTAAAAATGAAGGCACAGTCGCAGTTTAGAAATTGCCCTTCAAGTTTGAGCTGGCTAGAGTGGAGTTTCAATGAATGTCAATGGACGGCGTGAGTTGCAAACAAATGGTCATATTGTGAAAACGATCAGGACTATGGCTTAGCCGTGGAGATTTTTAGTGGCAGCAGGGATAGCTGAACATTTTGATATAAGATTTGTGTAGGTGGGCTTGAAAGTGAGGGAGTAGTGGAAATTTTAGTTTAGAAATCATGTCCTGATTTTTCAGCTTTTACCAGCTCCCACTCTAGTTTTGAACATTTTGCCATTCATTCCTATGGGACCAATTTCGCCACAAGAACGACGATATTCCGTAACCATTCGGCGAAACGTTCCACAAAGTAATAGCAATCCAATCGGGAACAATCCACACGTTTCAGTATATTACTGTCTATGTAGTGTAAAAACTGTGGGAGGAGTTAGGGTGGTAAATTTGGCTATAATAAGAATAATATATATGTGAGATAACATTAAGTGGTCTTGCTATGCAAGAACACTTAATGAAAGTTCTGGAAGAATTAAACAAATAGAACAAGGATCATCACAGATGCAAAATTAAATTGAAGTATTAAAAATGAAGATTGTCCAAATGGAGCAGAAACAGGCAGACCTAGAAGATAGGTCACACCGCAATAACTTAAAAATCAGGAACATTCTAGAAAAAATAACTCCAGAAAAAAAATGTAAGAATTTTTAAACAACTTTGACTGTTTGCATATAAAAAGTGAGACATTTGGCCCCTGGCGCGCAGGCACAGGATACCCAAACAAGTACTTGTTAATAACTATTTCAGGAGATGTTATGATCTGCTGCTCATCTTCAGCTATAATTAATTCAAACAGAGAACACAAAGTACAAGCACTTTCCAAAAAAATAAAGGTACATTCAGACCTATAAACCTACATAAGGCTGAAAAGAAGATCTTTTGCAAACTAAACACAAACATTTTGAGACGTAATAAAATACAAAATAGATGGGGATTTCCCGTAAGACTCCTGATGCACAAAGACTCGAAGATATTCACAATGGATTCTCCAGAAAAGCTGGAAGGCTGGCTGCAAGAGAGACATCTGATTCCAGAACCCAACGGTTTTAATTAAGCTACAGGAGAGAATAAAGAGATGAATTTGGAAAGAAATTTAAGAAATGCGTAAACTACACATACATCAAGGATGAAGAGAATATAGAGGAGAAGAGAAGGGGGAAAAGTGAAAAGAATATATATATATATATATATATATATATATATAGCATATATATGGCAAGGCAGAGCCTGGAGTTGTGGGAGGGGTTGATCTGGCCTATATAAACATAAACTTACCTCCAAACCTGGCCGACGTCGATTGGTCACTTCCAGTTCCGGTTCCAGTTTTGACAGACGAACTTACCGCTTGGTCTCCAGATCATAATACCGTCCAACTTCCAACAGACCTTCGTAACACGAGAATGACAGACCAACCGCTCCAGCTTGGCACTCCCAGAGCCACTAAACTCTCAGGGCACCGTTACGAACTTCTGGGTCAGCTGACCATACCTGGCAATAGTGAGTACACATGAACATACGTTCAAACTACCGAATGCGCATACGCACGAACAGTCATGAACGCATACATAACCCATTCATACAATAGCACACGAAACCGGCACGAACGCGGTAAATATGAAACTTGCACTAACTCCTAAACACTTGATCATTCATGAGTACAAGGGAACCGCCAAAACTACCGAACGGGGGCATGCACGTACGAACAGCAATACAGGTATTACCCCACGCATACGAAAATCACATACCAACACTGCCATCTACCGCCCAATATCACTAACTACAACAAAACCCTAACCTTTTTTCACTACATAAGGTTAGTGAAGACTAGAATGATGGAAGTCATCCGCATACAACCGGTATGTAGCCCAACCGGAAAAAGGCGGTGCCTTGAGTTGTGGGAGGGGTTGATGAGGCCTATATAAACATAAACTTACCTCCATGCACGTCGATTGGTCACCCCACCCACCACTCCACATATTCACAAATTCTACCTTGGCAGGCCCTCTTTATTTACAGGCCTGCCCGTACATAGGTTTCGGCACACCATAACCGAATATATTATTTTTTTTGTAACGGGGGAAGGGAAAGCAGAAAAGGGGACGGGAATGATATATAATAACATGAAAAAAGTAAGTAGTGTTTTTTTGATCACCCGGTACTAAGGTTTAAGGGAGTTGGGGGGAAAACACACAAACATTTTCACATAGAAGATACATAAAGGAAGAAGTGGTTAGGATATGCAGAGGATTAATGCACGAAAATGTTGTGTTTGTATATCACCATCACATAAGGAAACATGGTACTATTAGAAAAATTATATTATTAAGACAATAAAGAATGATAAAGTTTTAGTCACACAAAATGATATGCTAGTCTTGCTAAGTGAAATTAGCATACAAGGCACTGATAAAGATACACTAGTTATTGGCACAAAATAATGGAAAGGAGAGGAAAAGAAGGAAAGGGATAAAAGAGAGAAAATATAGACACGTCACTACGGTTAAAGTAAAAGTTTTGGAATATTTAGGGTGAATATACAATTGATGTATTAAACTATTATTTTTTTAGTTTTTCATAATATAAGGAACATTGCATGCATATAAAGTATATATAACTAAGATTATAGAAGACAAGTGTTGTGGTCATGACCTAAATATGAATATTAATCTCTTAATACATAATAATTAAGCAATACGGAACAACATTAATATTTTTATAATTCATGGTATTATGGTCGAATATGTGGATAGAAAATACACAAAACGTTGTAATATTAAATGTATATTTAATATAACTATAATAAATAAACAGATGCTAGCAGAATGTCAATTTACTACAATAATGATAATACAAAACTACAACATATTACTTACAAAAGGTTGCTACATGTTACACAACATTTTACTTACAAGGCCCCAGCCCTTTGGCTGGGGTTAAGTCAGAGCTGGTACTACATGATCAGTCAGGTACAGGCAAAAAGAGAGCTAGCTTCTCCTAACATCTGGTTTTTATTCAGTGTAAGTAGGCTGGCCTGTGATGTCACTGCCAGAAGCACAGGTCTTCCTACACACTCCCCCTAGTGGTGCCCCCAAAGCATTACACTAAATATGCTTTACTGACATCTAGTGGTGCGTCTAAAGCATTAAGCTCATTATGCTTTTTTTTATGACAAAAAGTAATTAATTAATAAATACCATTACAAACCACCCTTTGACTTATGTCATAAAACAAACATTATAAACCCGTACATCTTGAATCTACCCTATTTTAACAGTACCTGCCCTACAACAAAACCCACCTTTTGAAGAATGATACCCATTTACCCGTAAAGTTATGACACTTTATTGCTTATTCAATTTTTTTTTTATTTTTTTTCATTGAGCACATGCATCACCAGTTGGGAAACCTTGGCCTAAAATAAGCACATACCCACCCTTATAATAACCACTGAGCACATGCATTAGCAGTTGGGAAACCTTGGCCTTAAATAGGCAAATACCCACCCTTGTGCTAATAGACAACTCAAACCATGTTTTATTAGATTAACCAATGATATTGTGTTCATGTGAGGATGTGTTTTGGAGCTTAATATAGTATTAGACACCACAAACTCATAACACCTATGAATCATGGCACAGACCGATACGATTTCTGTAGCCTCTGGCTGGTCTGTGTGCCTGGAATTTTCACAAACATTAGTCCTGGAAACTGGATACTCTATTCTTCGACAGTCTCATAGAACATACGCATGGAGACAGGGATGAATGAAACAGTTCATGTGATCAAGGACTTTTGTGTGTTTGTGGTCACATTGTTTTGATTTTTTCTTTTATACCATTAACCACCTTGATGTAACAGTTTCCTGCTCCTGATGCATTTTGTTCCGACTCTCACCACTCTTAGCTGCAATATTTTTTCTCCTTACAGCAACAGTTGAGCATAGAGTCCAGTGCTTCTTCTTCTGCTTAAAATATCCTTGCTTGAAAGTTCTTGAATGAAAACACAGGCAATGACGAACACAAACATAAATAATAACTGTGCCAATCATCACAAGTACCATTTGACTGTGGTGTCTTAACCATATTTTTTCCTATGGCGTTTGGATAAATACCTACACACCTCTCTTCACATCCAGCACACTCCTGATTCACAGATAAACACAATATCACTGCTGTATCTACCAATTTAACCCAAACACTCGTTATTACTGCTGCATTTACCAATTTAATCTAAACACTCGTTATCACTGCTGTATTTAACCAATTTAATGTAAACATTAACCAAAACAATTACATTCCTATTTACCACCCTTCTATTTAAACATGTATAGATAACCCAAAATGCCTACTTTCTCTTATCCTCTCTTATCATTCTTCCGTTTTTTTTTTTTTGTTTGTTTTTTTTTAACTGCAACCACTCATGCACTTTACACAGACACAAATCAAGCACCTACTGGACAATGGGGTTCCCTCGTTAGAGCCCTCCCACCCCAGTTTGGTTTACACAAAAATACCCCCTGGTCCCTATGGGTCAATTCCCCCCTTTCCCAGGCAAGCATACATACAACAATAATAATACATAAGGGTTTCAATTGCAATACAATCACTAGAAATAAGAGAATAGTATGCACAAAATCATAGCATACACATGTTAAATAGACAATAAAATAAAACATTCAATAGCTCATCAAAGGTCAACATTTAAACACTGGTCTCCATCTGATATTCTATCTGTGTTCCAATGTCCACCTCTGGTTTCTGCTACATCTGAAAAGGTTAGGAAACAGATCAGGATTACTTTCCTAGTCACTTATAGCGTATACTGCAAATATTTTACTTAGAATATATACATACATACATACATACATACATGTAAACACATTCCTTCAGCTTTTCATTTTATAAACAATTTGTTCAACAAGGTAACTTTCTTAATTTTTCTACTCGGCTCTTAAAATAAACAATCAGCTAATAGCTGCTTTCTGCATCTTCCTTGCAATTCAGGAGTACACAACACTAAAAGTCCAATACTCAGTACCCCCTAGCCTAAATTCCCCACCCGCTACTGTAACTAAGTTTACAGCCCACGTTATGGCAGTTCACCTGCTAGGCAGATACACAATACACCCACGTATTACTTACTTTATATTTCCTGGTCTCTCAGGGATATACAATAGCTAATCCCCTTCCCAGGGCAATATAAAACTGACAAACTTTTAAGCAATACAGGATTTCAAATGGACTTATGAGTAACAAATTTCTAGCCAACTTAAACATGTTTAATAACTTTCCACCCTTTGGTTAAATTATAGAGGAGTGAACCACAACACCTCTTCCGCCTCTGAAAGGATATAGGTCAATATGTCTCAAAGTTCAACACTTCTGACAGCTATGAGTGACTCCCTATTAATTTCTAGCCTTTCCACGGACATGCTTGCACCTCGCGGCTAAGGGCCTGCACAACTAACCACCCTGTGATGGCAGTGGCTTTCCGCATGGGGGTGACCGCCCCCGCAAAATTATAGAGGAGCAAACATACAGCAGCCTCTTTTCCGGCTCGATTAAAGGTTCTGGGCCAATATGTCTGCAATTTAACCAGTACACTCACGTATCACTTATTGTATATTTCCTGGTCTCTCAGGAATTTCTATTAAATAGCGTATCCCCTTCCCAGGGCAATATACAACAAAAACTAGTCACCAAGGGTCTCTATGGTCATGATAGGCCACCCTACCACTAGTGTAATACGCCCTTTTTTAAAATATATTTCCTGGTCTCTCAGAGATTTTGCCTATCCCTTTCCCAGAGCAATATATATATAAACAATTACAAATAAGTTACAAAACGCTACTTATAAGTAATACAGGGTTTCAAATAATAATACAGGATAGAACTGCACAACAACTATTGGGTATGCTCCCCCTTATCCGGACACGTTTAAATACCCCCTAGCTCAGGTTCCCCACCCGCTACTGTAACTAAAATCACAGCCCACGTTATGGAGGTTCACCCGCTAGGCAGATACACCCTAATTCAAAGCATGGAAATATTAAAATCAGTTATAGATGGCTTCTAAAATAATATAAATCTTAATCTGAGCCCCTACACTTACTTTGTTAAAAATGCTAACTTGTTAAAATATTCAGACTAAATAGGACAAAGGAATTATTTTACCATTTTTTCAGTTCATTTGTTACCAGTTCCTGCATATGTCCAGTAATTCCTTAGTCCTGGATAATAAAGCTGAAAAACACTCCACAAATTGATTAGTTTAGGCAATTACATTTACAAAACAATGCAGTTTATTTTTTCTCATACAGGCAAGACTACCCACCCCCAACAAGGACAAATTCTCCCCCAGCTGTAGCTGAAAAGCATGGTCACACAGCTGTTAAAGGTGGTCTCATATATATTTATACTAATATTCTGTGTATACGCACACATAAATCTATTATTCACTGAATCTGCTTTACTAAACGTATCTTTTTCTTAACTACTAATTTACTAGACAAATCCATGAATGCCAAACAAATGTAAATTAGTACACAAACAGGGTCAAATTTAGCAATAAAACCTGGTGAACTAGTTTAGTGAAAAGTCTTTTCCTATGCAAATGGTAGCAAACAATGAAACTAGGCCTCAACTGTGGTCAATGGTGGATTAAATTCCACATGGTCAGACAAAAGGTAAAGTATATATAAGTTTTCTCCTATATACAAATGACCAAAGATTGGTAACAAGCAACACAATAATTCATCACTATGTTCTACAACAAGATACCTTAAAAACAAATATCTAATCCCTATCTGCTATCTGCATTCATTCCATTAAAACCAAATCATCATTCATTTATTCATTTGTATACAGACAGACAATTTACTGTATTATTTAAGCAAAATGCATAACATTTATATTTTCCCCAATATTCAAGCATAATCCTGCCGACTACGCCAAATGTTGTGGTCATGTACTAAATATGAATATTAATCTCTTAATACATAATAATTAAGCAATACGGAACAACATTAATATTTTTATAATTCATGGTATTATGGTCGAATATGTGGATAGAAAATACACAAAACGTTGTAATATTAAATGTATATTTAATATAACTATAATAAATAAACAGATGCTAGCAGAATGTCAATTTACTACAATAATGATAATACAAAACTACAACATATTACTTACAAAAGGTTGCTACATGTTACACAACATTTTACTTACAAGGCCCCAGCCCTTTGGCTGGGGTTAAGTCAGAGCTGGTACTACATGATCAGTCAGGTACAGGCAAAAAGAGAGAGCTAGCTTCTCCTAACATCTGGTTTTTATTCAGTGTAAGTAGGCTGGCCTGTGATGTCACTGCCAGAAGCACAGGTCTTCCTACACACTCCCCCTAGTGGTGCCCCCAAAGCATTACACTAAATATGCTTTACTGACATCTAGTGGTGCGTCTAAAGCATTAAGCTCATTATGCTTTTTTTTATGACAAAAAAGTCATTAATTAATAAATACCATTACAACAAGCAAATGATAATTTACATAAAATGTTATGCTGCCTCGTGTTAAGGGAAATATATATCCTAATCATTACTTTGCATTTTGAATTATATTGGATATTTTCATCTAAAAATTAAAATAAAGACAAATTAATACGGGGGAAGATAATAAGATAAGAAATGAAATGTCAAATGTAAATATCATAATATGATTTGGTAATAACTAATAACTATAATCTATGAGGGTAACACTTTTTAGATAAGATAACATTTTTTTCTCTTCCTTTCTTCTTAGCTGTCTCTCCACATATTTATCACATACTTTTTAGAAATGTCTCCTTCCATTAATCTCCTACTCCTATTGTTCCTTAGGCCAAATTTTCTGAATTACCACTGGTTGGTGATAATTTGACTCATTTTGAGTCCCCCTATCTCATGTTTTCTGGGCAACACAGGATTGGGAAATGGTACTTTTTAAGTAACTGAAGTCAAAGTATATCTCTGAGACATGTTTTAGGACCTATCACTGTTTATTTTTTGTTTTGTATGTTTTTTGTTTAATTTTCTCTTGATGCTGGATTCTGTGGGAGAGGAGGGGGGGTCGTGTATATTACCAAACAATGGTTAAGTTTACTTCTCTAAATATACGGGGATAAAAATCCCCTCATAAAAGATCTATTCTCATCCAACTATTAAAAAAACAGAGAATAGACATATGCGCTATACAAGAAACGCATTGGAAGAGTTTAGATACATTCTTTAAAAATACAAAAGACTTCCCTGAGATTATTGCATCCTCAATGCAAGACAAAAGGAAATGTGGAGTTGCATTATTTTTTTTCACGCAATATAGACTTAAATAGAAAATATTTAGAACAGGATTGGGAAGAATCAATAATGTACGATCAATTATGTCCTCTATTCACTAATTAATACTTATTCACCGAATGTTGCTCCAAATGTTGCTCCAATTAAATTTATAAAACAGGGACACATTATTTGGATGGGAGATTTTAACAGTGTAATAGACCATAAACTTGATTAATAGACAATGAAAAATAGACAGTTAGATAGAAATACCTATAGACAAGCGTCATAATTTCGCTCCTTTGTTCAGGGAAATCTTCTATATGATACTTGGAGCGCATTTCATGATAATGTGCGAGACTATACGTGTTTCTCAAAAACGTATTTGGCATACTCGAGAATTGATTTCATCTTGACAGATAGAAACTCAACAAAGAGTTAAAAAAATAGATATTAATAAAGTTACATGGTCAGACCATAATATAATTATTATGGAACTAAAAGATAATTTTACCAAAAAGCAACCAGAATGGAAACTCAATGGCTTGCTATTGGAATCCCTACAAAATAGGGCGTTTATTAAAAAAAATATTAAGCAATATTTCCAGGAAAATTCCTCTAGGGAGGTATCTCCAATTATTGTATGGGCTGCTTTTAAATGTGTGATCCGAGGTCATTTTATAAAATTAGCTTTTGAAAATAAGGAAAATAGAGAAAGTAATCTATCTGAATTATATATCGAACTGGCAAATGTGTCACGTAGCAACAAAAAACGTCCTTCTAGTGATACCTCAAATGAAATGAATGACATAAAAAAAAATGCATCAATGAGAAAATAATGCTTGAAACTTCCAAGAAATTAGAAAAACTAAAAGCTTACTAATAAATAAGTTGAAAAATATTCAAAAAGCCAAATCTATATCTAAAGATAATATATAATAATGAAACACTCCCCTGAAAAAATAGCAAATGTTTTTGAAAGTTATTATAGTGACATATAATATCGGTTCTAAAGAGCACCTGCAAAACACAGAATCTTACTTTCACAGGAAGGAATTTAAAAAAATTACTCCCCAACAATTAGAAAACCTAACTGAACGATTTTCAAGGGAAGTAATCATAGAGATTATTGATCATTCAAAACTCAATAAAGCCCCAGGACCTGATGGTCTGACAGCTATATTTTATAAATCCTTTAATGAAGACCTGGTGCCATATTTACATAGTACTTTTAATGAGTTTGCAGAAAAACGCAGTTTACCTGAAGACCTATTAAGGGGAAATTTCCCTGCTTTTATATGTTATGACCATTGAAGTACTGGCAATGGAGATTAGGAAAAACAACAAAATAAAAGTATTTAATGATCATACGGAGATAAAAAAATAAATGTATATATGCAGATGATGTACTCATCGTGATGGAAGACCCTGTAACTTAAATTAGTGAACTACTGCAAGCAATACGTACATATAGCCATTTTTTCAGATGATAAATTAAATATCTCTAAGACAATGGCCCTTTCTTTTTTTATAACGCCTCAAGTGAAATTAGAGATTACGTCCAACTTTGAATTTCTCTGGGCTAAGGAACACTTCTCTTATTTAGGTCTGAAAATCTCAGGAAACCCACAAAATTGGATGGAAATTAATTTGCTTCCACTGATTAGAGAAACCAATATAAAGTTGAAAACTTGGGCTAAAAAATAAATATCATGATGGGGTAAGATTAATACCATCAGGTCTTATGTTTTACCAAAACTAACATACATATTGAGTCTAATCCCAAACAACATTCCTATAAATTGGATTAAACTATTACAAGCCGCCTTTGCAAAGTTTATATGGTCAAAGAAAAGACCCAGGATTAGTTTTAAAATTTTGTCTACAAAAAATGAAGATGGAGGCTTCGGGATCCCATCTCTGATAAGACTGGTCAAGGCCACTCTCTTAACACATCTAATACGTACCATTCAAGATTCATCCCAAGAAGAAAGCTGGTACAAATTAGAAACCAGGAGAATAGAACCATTTAAAAATGTGTCTGCAATTTTCTGGCTATGTGATCAAGAATCCAGAAAATTTAATTTTTACAATGAAAACTTTGCTCTAAACTATATTTGGTATGAAATCAAACGAAAGCTAGATATGAAGAAGAAAATGTTTCCATCTCTTAAAATAGAATTACTAAATTATCTACTACCATATATTAATTTACATCCATGGTCTGTAAAAGGTATTAAAACGGTTGCTGATTTGTTCTCTGCAGGACAAATAAATAAGAACTTTTGATGATCTCAAAAGGACATTAAGTTTCAAACAAATACTTTGATTATCTAAAAGTTAAATATTATACAAAGAAAAGGTTAAAACTCCCTTGTGAACATGCAAACTTAAATTACTTTGACCAACTTATCAATCTCCAGGATACTAAAAAAACTACTCTCTAAAACAAGCCTTTTATTATATAACATGGAAAAGAAATATTATCCACCAGCAATACTAAAATGGAATAGAGATATAAAGATACATATTTCTTCCCGAAAATGGTGTAACTCAATTTTGATGCTTAATAAATACATACATTGCCTGAATTTGAATGAGCTGCATTATAAGATCCTATTTGGTACTTAGTCCCCAAAAGGATAAACAAAATATTCCCTACTCAATCTCGTGAGTGTTGGAGATGCGGGACTAAAGAGGCAGACTTTCTACATTTATGGTGGGAATGCCCAACTATTAAAGAATTATGGCAAGGAGTGGGAGAAAAAATTTATAAAATCTTGAAGAAATCAATACCCCTAGAACCAGAATTGATGCTTATACGTATCAACATTCCTAATATTAAAAAAAGCTTTGATCTTGTTACTCCACGTGCTGACAGCTGTCAAGCTAAATATAGCCAGAAATTGGAAAAGCTCGTTTATACCTGATTGGTGTCTGATTAGACCTTAAATAAACCATCATATAAAGATGGAAATGTTTATTCCGACAAGCTACAATAAAAAAAAACTAAGATATAATGTTTTTTGGGACAAAACAATAAACTTAATAAATTCTGTATAATATAAAAATACATAAATCTAGGAGAAGTCTATAAGAATGCATTTTGCCTTCTTCCTCCCCTCCCTTTCAGTTCCCTAGAATCAAGAGAAAAAATATATTTTTTTAAATTTATTTTATTTTTTTGTTGTTGTTAGTTGTCTTTTTGCTATAATGTTTTGTGTCTCTTGTTAATACGCTATAGACAGACTAAATGATACACATGTTAGTAAAAAAATTTTGATACCTCTAATTTTATGAATAGAATTATTAATGGTCAGTACTATTTTAAATGGTGAGCTTTTTGCATGAACCTTTAGATCAGGGGTTACCGACCCGGGGTACAATCCAGTTTCCCCAGGGGTACACAAAATAAATCTGGTAATGGCGGTACTGTCAGTGCAGCTGCACCATACAGGTTGGGAACCACAGGGCGAGTGGGTCCATATGCTGGCCCATGCATTTAGGTCCACCTGATAAACATGTGCCTGAAAAGCCCTGCTGGGCGCTGCTGTGCTTTAACAGTGTGACCGGCCTCTTCTTATCTGCAGGGAGGGAGTGAGAGCTGATCACGTCTTACCAGCTGACATAGACCAAACCTTTGCCTACTCATTGCCTACCCATTGTTATATTAGCGCTAAACCATTTCTTGTGTAATTGTATCTGTGTCTATGCATCTGCATGTGTGTCATTGTGTGTGTCTGTATGTGTGACAATGTTTGTATATGTGTGTCTGTACATCTGTATGTGTGTCAGATTGTATCTGTATGTGTCAGTGTGTGTATCTGTATGTGTGTCTGTATTTATATATGTGTGTGTGTGTGTGTGTGTGTATGTATCTGTATGTATGTCAGTGTTTGTGTGTTTGCATATCTGCATGTGTGTCTGTATCTGTATGTGTCAGTGTGTGTATCTGTATATCTGTATCTGTATATGTGTGAGTGTCTATGTGTCAGTGTATATGCGTGTGTGTATCTATGTGTTAGTGTGTGTATCTGTATGTGTATGTGTGTCAGTGTTTGATTTGCATGTCAATGAGTGAAATAAGTATTTGATCGCCTATCAATCAGCAAGATTTCTGGCTCCCAGGTGTCTTTTATACAGGTAACGAGCTGAGATTAGGAGCACTCTCTTAAAGGGAGTGCTCCTAATCTCAGTTTGTTACCCGTATAAAAGACACCTGTCCACAGAAGCAATCAATCAATCAGATTCCAAGCTCTCCACCATGGCCAAGACCAAAGAGCTGTCCAAGGATGTCAGGGACAAGATTGGAATGGGCTACAAGCAGTTTGGTGAAAAAGTGACAAAAATTGGTTAGATTATTCGCAAATGGAAGAAAAACAAAATAACTGTCAGTCTCCCTCAGTTTCGTGCTCAATGCAAGAACTCAACTTGTTGAGTTTCAATGATCATGAGAATGGTGAGGAATCAGCCCAGAACTACACAGTAAAATATTGTTAATGATCTCAAGGCAGCTGGGACCATAGACACCAAGAAAACAATTAGTAACACACTACGCCGTGAAGGACTGAAATCCTGCTGCGCCCGCAAGGTCCCCCTGCTCAAGACAGCACATGTGAAGGCCCGTCTGAAGTTTGCCAATGAACATCTAAATGATTCAAAGGAGAACTGGGTGAAAGTGTTGTGGTCAGATGAGACCAAAATCGTGCTCTTTGGCATCAACTCAACTCGCCGTGTTTGGAGGAGGAGGAATTCTGTCTATGACCACCATCAAACATGGAGGTGGAAAGATTATGCTTTGGCTGTGTTTTTCTGCTAAGGGGACAGGACAACTGCACAGCATCAAAGGGACAATGGATGGGGCCATGTACTATCAAATCTTGGGTGAGACCAAACCTTGGATATGCCTTTAAGTATAGTCTTGATGGGGTATGCTGTGAGAAAGCTTGAGTTGTTAGGAAAAGCAGAGAACATATGGTGTTGGATGCCTGTCAGGTATAATTTTATGGTATTATGGGATAACCTTAACTTCAGGGGGCAAAAAGTGGTGAAAGCCACCAATGATGTTATGCTTTGACACAGTAATTTGCCTAATCCATGATTAGATCTTGGAGCAGGGAGCGGTCGTGGCCAGTCGTGCAGCGGTAGGTAGAGACATTCTGAAAGCCTGAAATTGAAAACGAGACAACTGATCAGCTGCAGTGTTCAAAATGCCTGGGACATGACAGCACACCAAGTAAAACTGATGACAGGCTGCAAGCCACATCAGTTTTCTAATAAACGTCATTATCATTAATGAAGATGAGCGGCCTTTGTTAATGATGTGGCAGATTGCCAAGTTGTCTGAGAAGCTCTGTACTGATTTCCCTGACAATAAATGGCCCCATGTCACTGCTGCTGCTGCTACAATCGGATATACCTAAAAAATGAATGAGTTTTTGTAGAACCCCTCTATGTCTTGCACTTCCTCCGGCCAACTACCCAGGAGCAAAACCAGTGGAAGCTGCAGCATCCATCCAAATGATAGGGGAATGTATGGAAACCTGTGGGAGAAACATGCTTTTCCCACTCCAGTTTGAGAGAAACATGCTCCACATACGGAGGTCTGCCGTGGCTTGATAGTTAAGAGAGATACGACTGTAATCGTCGGGGAACATGGGTAGAAGGCTTAGGAGTCTGGAAATGAATGCTTTACCTTGTGGGATGGTTTGCATTGTGAAATTTAGCAATCCCAGCAGCAATTGCAACTCTTTCCTATTACAGGAGCCCATCTGTATGTAGTGGTCTATGTCATGCAGGATGCTAGTAATTTTCCCCTGCAGTAGGCTGGCATCCATGGCCACAGAGTCAACCTCTATCCTTAGCAAAGGATTATGATGTCTGGACCCTTCGTACCCCTAATGTGTGGAATAACTTGACCGCCTTGTCTAAACTGCCAGGGGGGACTGCATTACTTTCGATGAACAAAAATCGTCCAGATAATGGATAACGTTATGGCACCGGCCCGTATTCAAGAGCCAACACAAGGTTTCCGCAAAAATTTTTGGACTACTCTTTGACCCGAAAGTAAGCATCCTCCATTTAATGCCATGCAGGTGCCATAACCATGGATGTATGGGTAGTAACTTAAAAACATTTACGATGTCCGTCTTGCTAAGCCAAGCCCCAATGCCAGCCAATATAATAGCTTCAACTGCATCTTCGATCGTAGTGCCACACACATTCTCTTATATCTACTTGCTTTTCTATTCAAACTGGAATATAGGAATATATATGAACTGTTCAGTACTGATATGCTGGGTTAAACGGATTCCTGACAAGAGATAAATGTGTGAAGGCCAGGGCTGTTAATAATGGTTGGACCCTGGGCAAGCATTTGCTTGGGCTCCCTGGATCCTGTCCCCCACAGGCATGCAATCATGTCCTCCACTACAATGCAGTGGCAGAACTAAAATAGAGAGGGTGCAAGACCTTTTTTGGGCCCCGCTATCACAAAAGGGTGGCCAAAAGGTAGATCCCCACATGTCATGCAACTCCAACAATGCTTTGACTGCTGGGGCTCTATCATTTCTTCATGCTTGAAAGGTTGTATTTAGCAATGGGCAGTGTTTGTGTGTTTGAATGAAAGCATGGTTTTGCATGGAGTATGTTTGTGTGAATGTAGGGGTGTGCTTGTACGTGGTGTTGGTGTTTAAATGCAAGCATGCATTTATGTGTAGTGTTCATTTTTAAATGTAGAGTTGTTTTTATATTTAATTTTTAACACAGAGGTGTGCTTGTATGTAGTGTTAACATTTCAATGCAGTGGTGTGTTTGTATGTAGTGTTGAAGTTTGAATGCAGAGATGTATTTGTGTGTAGTGTTGGCATTTGAAAGCAAAGATATATGCACATACACTGCCACACATACTGACACAGATACATGCACACAGATACACAACTTGATACACATGCAGATACACAGACACACACACTGACACACAAGTAGTACTGCTAACATGTAGATACACAGATATACAGACACACACAGAGATACACAACTTGACACACATGCCTATACACAGACACACAGATACACACACATGCAGAAACACACACAGATACACAACCTGACACACATGCCTATACACGGACACACAGATACACACACATGCAGAAACACAGATATTCACACTGATTATATACAGATGTACAGATATACACACTAACACCTACATACACAGATACATACACACACATACACACACACTGACAACATACAGATGCACAGAAACATACTGACACAGACTAACAGACACATATGCTGACATACACACAGACACATACACTGACAGACATACTGACAGACACACACACAGACAAACATGCGGACACACACTCAGACACACATACACTGACAGACATACTGACACACACTGTCAGACACAGGCCACAGCACTCGATGGCAAATGCAAGGGGCCACCCCATGGGCCCTGAAGCGTGCATGCTGCTGCCCACAACAATTTATTGTAGGATTGGTGATCCTAAAATAAATTGTTGTTGATAGAGGGCAAATGGGCAGATGCTTTGGGCCCCCCAAGAGTAACAGGGCCCGGGGCAGCTGCCCCCTTTGCCCTGCATTAAAGATGGCCATGGTGAAGTCACAAAGAATATTAAGAGTAGCATATGGCATGATAAACTGAACAATCCATTCTAAAACAGTTAAATATGGTAGTTTTTTATTGCTAGATCAGCATACATGTGCATGTATGTCTGCAATCCTTATGTGTGGAATATTGCTTAAATGCATCCATTGATGTAGCTACACTAGTAATGTAATATGACTTTCTGAGACTTTGTAACCAAAAGCAGATGATATCAAAGTAATCTGTAGTTTATTTTTATTTATTTTTTATTTTGTAACTGTAGGACTTTAATATTCTGTATAATGAACAAAAGCCAAATGATAAATTGTGAAAATATAATATATTGTGTGCTGGCAAATTCACATCAATATAAAATTGAATAAAGAAAATTGCTTGAATAAAGATATAGTTACATAGTTACATAGCTGAAAAGAGACTTGCGTCCATCAAGTTCAGCCTTCCTCACATTTGTTTTTTGCTGTTGATCCAAAAGAAGGCAAAAAAAACCAGTTTGAAGCACAATTTTGCAACAAGCTAGGAAAAAAATTCCTTCTTGACCCCAGAATGGCAGTCAGATTTATCCTTGGATCAAGTAGTTATTACCCTACATTGAAAGATTATATCCTTGAATATTCTGTTCTTGCAAGTATGCATCTAGTAGCCTTTTGAACATCTGTATGGACTCTGATAAAACCACTTCCTCAGGCAGAGAATTCCACATCCTGATTGTTCTTACAGTAAAAAAACCTTTCCTTTGCCTTAGACGAAATCTTCTTTCTTCCAGTCTAAACGCATGGCCTCGTGTCCTATGTAAAGTCGGTTTGTGAATAGATTTCCACACAATGGTTTGTATTGGCCCTGAATATATTTGTATAATGTTATCATATCCCCTCTCAGGCGACGTTTTTCTAAACTAAATAGGTTTAAATTTGTTAACCTTTCTTCATAGCCGATATGTTCCATTCCTTTTATTAATTTTGTAGCCCGCCTCTGCACTTTTTCTAGTGCCATAATATCCTTCTTTAGAACAGGTGCCCAAAATTGCACAGCATATTCAATATGGGGTCTTACCAGTGATTTATAAAGAGGCAAAATTATATTCTTGTCCCGAGAATGAAAGCCCTTTTTCATGCATGACAATACCTTACTGGCCTTGGCCACTGCTGATTGACATTGCACATTGTTTGCATAGTTTGTTGTCTATAACAATTCCCAAGTCCTTTTCATGTGTTGTTATCCCTAATTCGCTTCCATTAAGGGTATACGTTGCTTGTGTATTCTTTACACCAAAGTGCATAACTTTGCATTTTTCAACATTAAATTTAATCTGCCATTTGAGTGCCCAGTCCCCAGTCTATCTAAATCCCTCTGCAACAAAGTAATATCTTGCTCATATTGTATTATTTTACAGAGTTGTGTGTCATCTGCAAACACTGAAACATGACTTCCAATGCGGTCTTCAAGATCATTTATAAACATGTTAAATAGAAGGGGTCCCAGAACAGACCCCTGAGGGACACCACTTGCCACCTCTGTCCAGCTTGAAAATTTACCATTAATGACAACTCTTTGTACTCTGTTTTAAGCCAATGTTCTACCCAAGAACAAGCATTTTCATCTAGACCGATTTCCTTGAGTTTGAACACTAATCTATTGTGTGGAACTGTATCAAATGCCTTGGCAAAATCAAAAAAGATCACATCCACGGCAACACCCTGATCTATACTTCTACTTACTTCTTCGTAGAACGCAATCAAGTTAGTTTGACATGACCTGTGCTTCATAAAACCATACTGATTTTTGCTGATAACCATGTTCTTCTCAAGGAATTCTTGAATATTATCCCTTAATAAACTTTCAAATATTTTACCAGGCACAGAAGTTAAGCTCACAGGTCTATAATTTCCAGGCAAGGATTTTGAACCCTTTTTGAATATAGGAACCACATCTGCCTTCCTCCAATCCTCCAGAACACTTCCTGAAAGAAAGGAATCTTGAAAGATTAAAAACAGAGGTTCACTTATTTCTGCACTTAGTTCCTTAAGTACACGTGGATGGATACCGTCAGGCCTTGGAGCTTTGTTTATATTAACTTTCTTTAGTTGCTGCAGCACCTTGTCTTGAGTTAACCAATTACAATTATTCTGCAAGTTTTTAGTAGCAATCATTTGCACATCTATTTCCATGGGTTCTTCCTTAATATATACGGAGGAGAAAAAGTTATTTAAAATTCCTGCCTTTTCCTGGTCTTCATTAATTAACACCCCCTTTTCAGTTTTTAGTGTACCTACACTTTCATTTTGGGTTTTTTTAGAATTTATGTACTTAAAAAATGCTTTAGGGTTGGTTTTGCTCTCTTCAGCTATCATTATTTCATTTTGAAGTTTAGCAAGTCTAATTGCCTTTTTGCACGCATTATTTGCATCCTTATATCTTTTATAAGATGCATCTGATTTGTTCGATTTAAATGCTTTAAATGCCCTTCTCTTAGTTGTAATCTCTTGTTTTACTTCTCTACTAAGCCATGTTGGTTTTAATTTGTTTCTTTTATATTTATTTCCCAATGGTACATACTGAGAAATGTACCTTTGTAATATTTGTTGGAAGATGATACATTTATCCTCAGTGTTCTTTTCACTAAAGAGTTTATGCCAGTCAATATATTGTAAAGCTTCCCTTAACTTATTGAAATTGGCCTTTTTAAAATTATATGTTTTAGTATACCCCAAAGATAGCTGGAAAAGAGGGAGAAAACAAATGGAAAGGAAGTAAAAAAAAAAAAAAACATTTTACTTACTATACCTTCCGGCTACTGTTTTAGTGAGAAAATCACCCTGCACAGTAAACCATGTTTTATTCCTTAACACTTTATTGAATTACTTTGGATTCAATGAAGTACTTGAATATTGCATTTTTATTGGTAATTCCTGAACAAAATAGTTGTCAATTAGACATGTTTTGGTTACAGTCTAAGAATTTACAAAGCCTATAAAGTATCAAGACTGCAGGATCTATTTAGCAGACAACCCTGGGAAGTGAAAATTTCGTTTTTTGTGAACGTCAGTATTACCAAGAAAAAATGAGGCTTCACATATCATTTTGTGTGAACGCCATTAGATAGCATATATACAAGAATGGAAATTGCCATGAGAATTTTCTGTTGGTGCTTAAAAACATTAACTTAAAAACACTGGGGGGATTTATCAAAATGCTTTATTTTTGGTTTATAATGTGTTCATATTTGTTAAAATGTTCTACAAATGGTCCAAAAAGTGTCGTAATTTCTCTATGGAAATAACGTTATTGCATCTTTTGTGATAACCAAACCCTTAGATGGCAAATGCCTTTAACAATTATTGCTAAGCTAAAAAATTACACACGTTCTAAAACTACAAATGTGGATCAGGACCCACTAAATTTACAAAGACCCAAAATACCCAAAATAGAGGAGTTACATTTTAGACCTGTACCTATTAGTGTCATTAGGAAACAATAATCTAAAAATGAAAAACCAGTCTGGACCAGATAAAATCCCAGCAATGCTGTTGAAGCTCAGTTCGTGGACACTTGCTAACAAATCCTTGGTGTCTGGATATACACCTAAACTTAGTAAGACTGCAAGAGTAGCATTTATACATAACAGTGGTGACATTACTTTGTTTTCTATTGCCCAATAGCATTGCTCCATGTATTGTCAAAAATCTTGGACAAATGTGTCCATACGCAACTTTGTGAGTATTACCAAATAATCAAACTATCTGACCCCTGATCAATCAGGCTTCCTCCCGAATCACTCAACTACAACTGCCCTCTTAAAAGTTTGCAATGACATCCAAACTGGCATGGAACAAAGATCTAACTGGAGCTATTGTCATTGATTTTACAAAAGTGTCGAAGATTGCCTACCCTGGCCCTAGGCTCTGCATAATGAGGCGTTTTTAAGTACCAAGTTTGGTAGTAGGTCTTTTTGTGATACCCCTGCTGTAGCAATTTACTGGTGATTCCTAAAACTCAAAATTATACCAAGAGCTGAAACACACTTATGCATAAGTCATAATATGCATCTACAGTGGTTTCCATTGCTACAGTATAATTTATATTTCAGGAACTTACAAAGAAGACTAAAAGTTGCCAACCTAAAAAATAGTAGTGATAACTGACGAGTATTACTTAAAAAATAAATAACATATTTAATCTCTTTAAATGCAGTAAAAAATAACGTCTGTCAGTGTGTGCATATCTGTATGTTTGTTAGTGTATGTGTGTCTATCTGTATGTCTGTGAGTGAGTGTGTGTGTGTATGCCTGTCAGTGTGTGTGTATCTGTATGTCTGTCAGTGTGTGTATATCAGTATCTCTGTCAGTGTATGTGACAGACATACGTATGCCTTTCAGTGTGTGGGTCTGTGTGTGTGTGTGTGTGTATCTGTATGTCAGTCTGTGTATGTCTGTCAGTGTGTGTCTTTATCCCTTTTCCCACAACCAGAAACCCTCTCAACTTTTAATCCTCTTAACACGAAACAACCTATGTCAACTAACAGTGATGTTAATTCCTCTCTAAACTGACACCCTCTTGACTCATAGAAACATAGAAACATAGAATGTGACGGCAGATAAGAACCATTCGGCCCATCTAGTCTGCCCAATTTTCTAAATACTTTCATTAGTCCCTAGTCTTATCTTATAGTTAGGATAGTCTTATGCCTATCCCACGCATGCTTAAACTCCTTTACTGTGTTAACCTCTACCACTTCAGCTGGAAGGCTATTCCATGCATCCACTACCCTCTCAGTAAAGTAATACTTCCTGATATTATTTTTAAACCTTTGTCCCTCTAATTTAAGACTATGTCCTCTTGTTGTGGTAGTTTTTCTTCTTTTAAATATAGTCTCCTCCTTTACTGTGTTGATTCCCTTTATATATTCTCTGACCACTTCTAACATTATCTTTAACACCCGGGAGTGCCTTAGAATTTTGTACCTACAGGCACCCAACATGTAAATGCAGCCTTGGATCCATTTGTTAGTTCATCCCTGACAGATCAGTAGAAAACACACAAACAGTCATACATTCTCCAGAGATAAAAAAAAATATTCAGTATTGGCAGGGTTTAGTGTCTTAAAATATGGCTAATTAATGCTGTAGTTTCAACTTGCTAGAACTGCCACAGTCAACTTTAAAGGAACTGTATAGGGTCAGGAACACAAACATGTATTCCTGATCCTATAGTGTTTTATCCACCATTTAGGTGGCTTGCCTCCCCTTAACCCCCTTAGAAAATTGTTGAAACTCACCTTATATCCAGCACCACTCAGGTCTGCCTACACTTCCCATGCCCCCAATCCGCCTCCTTGGTGACATTATTAGAATTTCAGTTTTTTAACCAATCCAATGCTTTCCCATAGGAAAGCTGAAAACGGCAAGGATATGGGATGGGGGCAGGGCCACATGCTGTTTTGGCCAATCAGCACCTGCATCTCTATGAGGAAATTTCAACGTCTCCATGCAGAGTGTGGAGACGCTGAACGGCAGTGCTGTCTACTGTGCAGCACTGCCCCAGGTAGCACCTCCAGTGGCCATCTGAAGAGTGGCCGATTGGAGGTGTCCCTAGGGCAGATTGGAGATGTCCCTAGCAGATTCTCTGAAGACGCAGTGTTTGCATGAAAATGCCTGAAGGCAATGATTATATTCACCAGGACAACTGCATTAAGCTGTGGCTGTTCTGGTGACTTATAGTGTCCCTTTAAGCCCTATTATTTTCTATTACAAATGTCTATTACAACTATTGTGATGAACTCACTCATAAAAGACTATGATCCACTAAGCTCCTACCTCCCTGTCTAGTTTCCTACCCTTTGCTCCCCTTCTTGAGAGCCGGAGTATCCAGACACTATCAGCGGGACCAAACTGCAACTGCTCTGGAACTCTGACCCTGGCCACTTGTTGCAAGATTTAACTTCACTTTTACCATTCTCCCAGCAACCTAGAAGAGTGCTTCTTGTAGGGAAGCGTCTATCCCCAGAACTGAGCAATTGCTCCCTGAAACCACCAGGTAGCTCTTATTCGCCACAGAGATATTGCGCGCGGTAAATTAATGAGGATTGACCCCGACCCCATGGAACTCTTTACGGCCAAGGTTGTTGTAGCATCTGGACAATTGACTGTGTTGCATCTGGACAATTCTGTGGATTCCAAGAGCTAGGAGCTTGATGATATGCAGACCTCCCAGGAAAATTAACAAATGGAATGTCTTCCTAGCAGCAGTTATAGTAGCAAAATGGCAGCCAAATCCATACTAATATGTATGTTTCTGAAATTATTATCGCCATTTATATAGCGCCAAGAGATTCCGTACGCCTTACAATATTATGAGAGGGTGGATTTAACTACAAATAGGACAATTACAAGAAAACTTACAGGAACGATAGGTTGAAAAGGACCCCGCTCAGACAAGCTTATAGTCTATAGGAGGTGGGGTATAAAACACATTAGGACAGGAAATAGACAAATAGAGGAGAGAGTAGAGTGCTGCCCTTTAGGATATAGCAAGAGACAGGTATGTAAGGTAGAGGTTACTCTGGGAGGCCATAAGCTTTCCTAAAGAGGTGGGTTTTTAAGGCACTTTTTAATGATTGAAGACTAGGAGAGAGTCTGATGGTGGTAGGCAGGCTATTCCATAGGAAGGGAGCCACCCGCGAGAAGTCCTGCAAGCGTGAGTTAGCCATATGGGTGCGTGCAAAAGAAAGGAGAAGGTCACGGGCAGAGCAGAGAGACTGAGGTGTAAGAGGACCAACTAGAGAGGAAAATCAATCTGGCGGCAGCATTCATTACAGACTGTAGAGGGGCAAGACGGCTTTTGGGAAGACCAATTAGGAGAAGGTTACAATAATCCATACGGGAAATTACTAGAGCATGGACAAGCTCCTTGGTAGTTCCTTGTGTAAGAAAGGGGCGGATGCGGGCTATGTTTTTAAGAGGTAATCTACAGGCTTTGGTAACATACTGGATGTGAGGCTCAAAGGTGAGGCCAGAGTCAAGTATGACGTCAAGACAGTACGCTTGCAAGGATGAACTTATGTGGATAACACTAACTTGAAGGTAGAACGAAAGAGGAGGATCAGTATTAGGAAATGGGAAGCTCCAATGGCCATGTAGTATATATAACGAGCACTTGGACAGCAAATTTAAAACAAAATTGAATGCTACCGAGCTGCGCACCATAAAAAAAGGAGGAGGTGGCAGCGCTACAGACTGACCTGAATACCCTGGAACAGAGGATGGATGTAATGGAGGCTGATCGCTTGCACAGTGAGCAGAGACAACAAGCCGCGGACCTTGCGACCACGAGGCAGGGCAACATTCTCCTGGATCTACGCCGGCAGATTGAGGATTTGGATAACCGGGGCTGGCGAAATAATATCAGGGTCCGGGGTCTGCCAGAGGCGGAGGGAGAATCGCCGCAGGAGATGCTCACAGGCCTGTTCACCCACATACTAGGGGACAACGCACCGAGTGATTTCGGTATCAAACGAGCTCATAGGGCACTGCGAGCCCCTAGGAGAGATGGCCTACCCCGGCATGTGATCTGTGCCTTGGCCTCCTTCCCACTCAAAGAAGCCATTATGCAAGAGGCCAGAGCGCAACAGAGGATTACGTTCATGGACGCCCAGGTCTCCCTGTACCAGGACCTTTCCACGGTTACGCTGGATGCCCAAAGAGCCCTGGGGCCACTTACCCGGATGCTCGATCTCATACACCCCAACCAGGTTGGCTTTATTCCCGGGAGGGAAGCCCGGGACAATACAATTCGAGCCCTCAATGTGATCCACGCAGCGACAGCGAATAGGCGAGAGCTGGTGCTTCTTTCCACGGATGCCGAAAAAGCATTCGACCGCGTGGACTGGACGTTTCTCATGGCATCACTACGGCACATGGGATTTGGACAGTATATGCGCACCTGGGTGACGGCCCTCTACACCACACCAACGGCACGGATAAGAGTCAATGGCGCACTGACGGAGCCGTTTAACATCCGCAATGGCACGAGACAGGGCTGCCCCCTGTCCCCCCTCCTGTTTACCCTCACTCTAGAACCATTCCTGGAGGCGGTCAGATGGGATGGGAGTGGGCTGAGGAGAACACTGAGTAGCGGCTTATGCGGATGATATGCTCTTTTTCTTAGACCAACCCCGGGTTTCAATCCCGAATTTACTAGAGGCGCTCAAGGAGTACTCCGCCGTATCCAACCTCGCACTCAACTTGGAAAAATCAGAAGTGATGCCGTTGACCTGAGATGCCACCATGCCGCAACATCTACAAACGCACTTTCCGTTCAGAGTCTGCCCAACGAAACTCAGGTACCTGGGAATCTGGTTGCCAAAGGAGCACATGCACATATATCCACTGAACTTTACACCCCTCCTCACGACCCTACAAAGGAACCTGAAAAAATGGACATCTCAGTACATATCATGGTTTGGTCGGATTAATGCTATAAAGATGAACGTTATGCCACGAATTCTATATTTGTTCCAGATGCTGCCTACGACCATCCCGCGGTCGTTCTTCCAAACACTAGCAACCACTATACGGCAATCTGTCTGGAACCAGCGACAGGCACGAATTCGTAAGACGATCTTGGAGCGGCCGAAAAACGCAGGAGGAACGGGACTACCGTCGGTACTCTCCTACTATCAGGCGACGCACCTATGCCGATTGGTGGACTGGCACGCAAACCCGACCACCAAACAATGGGTAGAAATGGAGACGCAGCAGACGCAGGGATGGATCCCCTCCCTGCTGTGGCTGGGCGGCACAGTATTGGGAGATATGCGCACAGGAAACCCGATGATCGACTCCACACTGCGGGTCTGGTGTAAGATAAGATACTCCAAACAACTCACTACGTCACCGATCCCGCTTACCCCCATAACCAACAACCCAAGACTGGCGGGAGGACTAAAACCCGCAGCTCTGAAGAACTTCCCGGCGTCGGATTGGACATACCTGCGGCAATGGTGCACTGACTCAACACTCAAACCTTTGACGGACTTGATCCCAGACAGTAGACCGACGAGACTGGATGAATTCCACTATCATCAACTACGAACGTATTACACCTCCCTAACGGGAAAGGATCATATACACCGACCGATGCTACCCCTGGAACACTTATGTACGGACAGGTGGCACCTCATGCACGGCGTATCAACACTGTACGCCATACTGCAGCAGCGGGAAGGCGGGAGCCCCTTGGGCTTCACGGAACGCTGGGAGCAAGAGACAGGAACGACACTCACGGACTCCGAATGGGATAAGATTTTCCAGCTGACACACAGGGGGAGCATATGTTCCAAATACCAGGAATGTAATTATAAAATTCTGACCTGCTGGTACAGGACCCCAGACATCCTCCGCCATGTACACGAGTCTATACCCGGTGAATGCTGGAGATGTGGAACAGAGCCGGGCACGAGGCTGCACATCTGGTGGTCGTGTTCACTTATCGAACTATTCTGGCAGCAGGTCCATCAAACAATTAGAGAAATCGCTGATGCAGATCTACCGCTACAGCCCCTGACGATGTTGCTCAATCACACGCAAACACCGTTGCAGAAATACAAAAAGGGACTGACCATACACTTGCTCACAGCAGCGAAAACACTTATACTGACACACTGGAAAAGCCGCACGGTGCCTACCTTCCAACAATGGGTAGACAGGGTGGTAAATATCTATAGCATGGAAATGATGACGGCCTCCCTGCAGGGACGAGAGGAAAAGTGTGCTACAACCTGGTTTCCCTGGATTGACTACATGGCCAAGAGGATGGTGCGGGGCGGCGCACAGGGTGTGAAAATCACAGTGAGAAGCACGGAAGCGCCTCTAGCGGCTGTCAATGAGACAGCCGCTAGAGGAAATAGGGGAAGGCTTAACCCATTCATAAACATAGCAGTTTCTCTAAAACTGCTATGTTTATGAAAAAATGGGTTAACCCTAGCTGGACCTGGCACCCAGACCACTTCATTGAGCTGAAGTGGTCTGGGTGCCTATAGGGGTCCTTTTTTACTAGTCAATTGTCACTATTATTTTTTAGGTCCTTTCTTTCCCCATTCTTTTTCCATCATGCCAGTTAAGCTCCAAAAAGACACATTATATACAGGGGCGTTTTAGCCGCGAGGCAAACAAGGCATTTGCCTTGGGCGACATTTTTCAGGGGGCGGCAAAAAACGCCGCCCCCCAAATGCCCAGGGCAAATGCCTTGTTAGCCTTGCGGCTAACAGACATGCCGAGCGGGCGGGCGGCGCTGGGCGGGGGGCTGGCGAGGGAGCTCTTCCTCTGAGCTGTCCGCTCAGCTCCCTCGCACGCCGAAGAGTGAGGCTGGGAGCCGGGTTGATGACGTCATCTTCCGGCTCCCAGCCTCACTCTGCAGCGCGAGGGAGCTGAGCGGACAACTCAGAGGAAGAGCTCCCTCGCCAGCTGCCCGCCCAGCGCCGCCCGCAGCCACTGGACCACCAGGGAGATAGAGAACCCCCCCACCCCAGCATTCCCAAAGGTAAGGGGGGGGGTAAATAAAAAAATTAAAAAAAATTGTTAATGTGTGTGTGTGTCTGACTGTGTGAGTGTGTCTGCTAGTGTGTGTCTGTTAGTGTGTATGTGTGTGTCTGACTGTGTGTGTCTGTTAGTGTGTATGTGTGTGTCTGACTGTGTGTGTCTGTCAGTGTGTGTGTCTGTTAGTGTGTGTGTGTGTGTCTGACAGTTTGTGTCTGTTAGTGTGTATCTGTGTGTCTGACTGTGTATGTGTGTGTGTCTGTTAGTGTGTGTGTGTGTGTCTGTTAGTGTGCGTGTCTGACTGTGTGTGTTAGTGTGTGTGTGTCTGTTAGTGTGTGTGTGTGTCTGACAGTTTGTGTCTGTTAGTGTGTGTGTCTGACTCTGTGTGTGTCTGTTAGTGTGTGTGTGTGTCTGTTTGTGCGTATGTGTGTCTGACTGTGTATGTGTGTGTCTGTTAGTGTGCGGTGTGCGTCTGTTATTGTGCGTGTCTGACTGTGCCGCCTGTTGCGTGTGTGTGTCTGTTAGTGTGTGTGTGTCTGTTAGTGAGAGTGTGTCTGTTAGTGAGTGTGTCTGTTAGTGTGTGTGTCTGTTAGTGTGTGTGTGTCTGTTAGTGTGTGTCTGTTAGTGCGTCTGCTCTGTGCGTATGTGTGTCTGACTGCGCGTGTGTGTGTCCGTTAGTGCGTGTGCGTCTGTTATTGTGCGTCCGACTGTGCCGCCTGCCAGCGTGTGTCCGGTTAGCGTGCGTGTGTGTCCGCTAGCGTGTGTGTCCGACAGCTCTGTGTCCAGTGTGCGTCTGACCGTGTGCGTGTGTGTGTCCAGCTAGTGTGTGTAGTGTGTGTGTCTGTTAGAGTGTGTGTGTGTCTGTTAGAGTGTGTGTGTGTGTCTGTTAGAGTGAGTGTGTTTGTCTGTTAGTGAGTGTGTGTGTGTCTGTTAGTGTGTGTGTCTGTTAGTGAGCGTGTGTGTGTCTGTTAGAGTGAGTGTGTGTGTGTCTGTTAGAGTGAGTGTGTGTCTGTTAGTGAGTGTGTGTCTGTTAGTGAGTGTGTGTGTGTGTATTTAGAAGGCGGGGCGGGGGGAAGGGTTGGGTGGGGCTGGCACGTGGGGGGGGGAGGTGCCTGAGTTTTGTCCTGCCTAGGGCAGCACAAAACCAGGATACACCACTGATTATATACGCTGAAAACAGGCATCCTGCACAGTACAGGCATCTGTAGGCAGACTCCTACTCTGGCTAGTGGGAAATCTGAAAGGATATCCATGTACTTGCCTATGCTGCGTACTAAAGGATTACTTCAAGCACCATGACCACTTCATTGATTTAAAGTGTTCATGGTTCCTGGAGTCTGTTTGTGCAGCATTTTGCTTTGAAACACTGCACATACAGAGATTAACCTCTTAGCTGCCGGAGGTGTAACTCCACAAAGTTCCAAGCTGGCTAATATGAAACCTGTGCAAGAATGGCATCCATCCCTTTGTCCATCTTCCCTGCCCTCCCTTCTCCTTTAACGGATATGACAGGCAATGAGGATTTGGGAGGGGGAGGCAGATCACCTTAGAAAGGGTTACTCTAAGTAAAATAAGTGTTTTATGAAAACACTGGCTTTGAGTTGGAGTAACCCTATTAAGCAGCTCTGTCAAAGCAACATACTTTCTGAATAAAGAGCAAAACCTTTATAAAATAATCATACTGGCTGCATCAGAATGTCATAGAAATTCCAATGCAGTTAAAAGATATAAGACATAGTAGATACTACTGTATTTTATGTACAAGCCTGAAGTTTTCAAAACTTGAAATCAGAACTTCTTATGTCACGTTTGTTTAACTTCAGGTTTGTACATAAAACTAAGTAGTCCTACTGTGTTTAATGATATCCAAACAAGTATCTGCTGGTCCTGTGGGGTTCTTCCTAGACCGCTGTGCTTTTGCTACAGTGTTCCTTGCACACCTCAACAGGCTGATAGCCAACCTACCTAAACACTTCCTGAAAAATAGTCTATATTCTCTAGGTTCCCCTCATGCACAGTGTATTTAATCTACAATTTTGTATCCCCTGTTAGAGCCTGCAGCACTATATATATCCAGGGCCGTCTTTAATATCGATTGGACCCTGGGCAAGCATTTGCTTGGGCCCCCTAAACCTGCCCTTCCCCACTCCCCCGTGCCCCCCCATTCTCAACCCCCAGCTCCCTGGCATGCAATCAGGGCCTCCACCCCAACCTACTGATAGAACTAATGTAGAGAGGGCTGCAGTGCAAGAATTGTTTTCTCTCCAATAGCGCAAGAGTGGAGAAAAGTTAGATACCCATCTGTCGTACAACTTCCACGATGGGGATCCACCGTTTGGCCATTCTTGTAGGGTTGTATTTGTGAGCAGTGTTTGTTAATTTGAATGTAAGCATGTTTTTGTATAGAGTATATGTGTGAATATAGGGGTGTATTTGTATATACTGTTACTATTGGAATGCAGGGGTGTGTGTGGATGTAGGGTTGTCTTTTAAATGCAGATGTACATTTGTGTGTAGTTTAGTGAGTGAAAGGTGTGTTTGCATACAATATATATATACATATATATATGTAATGATTGTGTTTGCTGTGGTGTGTTTGATTGCCTGGATATATGCACATACATACATACACAGACACATATAGCCAGATACACACACTGACACACACAGCCAGATACACAGACTGACACAAACACAGACAGATACACACACAGCTAGATACACAGCTAGGTACACTCACAGCCAGGTACAAACACTCACAGTCAGGTACACACATACACACATACAGCCAGATACACATGCACATACAGCCAGATACACACACTGACAAACACACAGCCAGATACACACATTGGCATACACACAGCCAGATATACACACATAGTCAGATACACACACACACACATAGCTAGATAAACACACACACACAGCCAGATAAACACACACACATATAGCCAGATAAACACACACATATGCCCAGATGCACTCACTCAGACCCAGGTACACACACATATATCAAGTTACATCCTGTTTTAGCCACCCTCTTGTCTCCTTACCTTTTGGGTACAGAAAGGTGGCTTCCCTGGGGTCCAGGGAGCTGGAGGGCCAAGGCTGATGAGAGTCTGTCCGCAGTCCCTTTTCTCCTCCTGTGTATACCTCCTCTACCTCCCCAGCGGCACTCTGTTAATTGGGAGGAAGTGATCTCACCTCACTTCCTCCCAGCAGGCAACATCAAAGGGGCCAAGGCCGAGCACTCTTAAAGGGCTGAGGGCCCTTAATTACATCAGGTGCTGCAGTCCACAGGATTTGGACCCCAGCAGGGGGCCCACAGAGCAGCTACTTTGGGCCCCCCAGGAGTAACTGGGCCCAGGGCAGCTGCCCCTTTTGCCCCCCTTTAAAGACGGCCTTGTATATATCTAGTTATATACACTGTGTTTTTTTTACACTGTTTGCGCACCTATTAATTGATTTATTGTTAGAGCCTGCAACAGCCAACTATGTGCAATTAAAGTTCAATTACAAGAGCTAGAGTTAAAAATAAACACACTGTGCTGTAAGATATGATTGAAAACAAACCATGTTGGCTGTGTGCGTTACAACAAGGGGTTGTGTGACTTTGGCTACATAACACAAACTAAAAGTCTTTAACTCCAAAATGGCAGAGAATTGAACAGTGAAACTGTACGTCCATGATCTATACACAAAACTGCATCATCAAGCTAAAGTTGTTTGGGTACTTAGAGATACATTTTAAATGTTCATGCACTTTATAGTTATGAGAACTCTGTTTAAATTAGATCTATCATTTCTGCACTTCTTACTTGTAAAAACAGCATATTTGATTGGTCTTGAACTACCCAGCCCCAAAACCATTGCCAAAGCATCTGCAATCTGCGTTGACATGAGAAGTAGAAGGGAGAGGGGGGCAACAATTTAATGTTCCATGTGTACACTGCAAGAAGATGGTGGTCTGTGGAGAATGAGGAGGTTTCGGCCCCTGACGCTCTGGAATTAATGACTGCATCAGCCCCTGTAGCCCCTTGTGTATGTGGAGAGATTTAATGAAAATGTTCTCTTATCTATCCAGTAAACTGCTGGAACATTCAGGTTCAATGTCTAGTCATGCCATAAGGGAGTATTTTATCAAACTGTCATGAAGCTTTAACCCATTTGAATAGAATTTAACATTCTTGCAGCTGAAATAATAATTTACGGCCGTTAAATTCATTGAATTCACTTTGCTTGCAGGTCAAAGACCTGCACAATTTATTCCCAGTAATCAAAATATCCCCATTTTGATTTACAATGACATTTCTCTGCAGGGAAGCTCTGAACGAAATCCAATTGTAGTGCTCAGTTTTCCACACACACAAGAATAGGTAGAATGGTTCTAGATATGTATTTAAATGCTAAGGCTTGGAAAAGGTTTCTATCAATACATTTGGATAAGATGTTTGCATCGTACTGCTACTTTTCTCATCTCTTGTTTTTTTATTAGAATGGAAATACATTTTAACAGAATTTCTTTACGGTATATTTTAAATATATGTTTGTTTGTTTTTTCAATTTAAAAAAATTACAATTGTCAAGTGTATCATAAAATGCATTTTCTGTATCACATGGGCTCCAAAGCCTAAAAATACTTACACCACTGAAGCCCTTAGACCCATTGCCTAAAACGTTCCTGGGGCAGCATTAACTTTGTGTTTGTGTGGCTGAACATTTTACATGCCAAAATATTAAAATAACACTGCCACACCCTTAACAACTTAAGCTGATTGTTATTGGGGCAGCCTATCACCAGCTACCGTTACTAGTATATGCTATGTATTTTATTGAATTTCATGCATAACAGCAGATATTTATGTCAGGGTATGGTAATTGACAAGGTAAAAGTAAACAAAAGGAACAGGCGTAACATTTATACACGTAACATATTCACAACCTAGATGTACTCCAAAGATGCACTTGCAACCACTTTCTCAGAATAACTGTGTAGCTTACAGCCTATAACATAATCAAAAAGCCTGCAAAAATGATAGGTTGTGTATGTATTTCTGGAGTTATTTTTGGTTTCAATTCCATAATAGTTACTGGCTTTGTGGATGTTTTCAGTACAGTAAATTGGTCAATTCACTTTGGGTTGTGATTCCTTTGAAGTTGGTAGTGCGGGTTCTGCAAAGTTCAGAAAAGTTATCAACTGGTTACAGTGCTAGATTGCAATATAATCCATTGTTTTATATATTTTTCTCCACCATTGCTTCCAATGTTTTGTATATCTGCATTCACATAGACACAGATTCTAAAAAAAACATGCAGGCCTACAATAACACCAGCCGTCTTTTTACTGGGCATACATGTTTTTGATATTTCAGACTGGCCATCAGATTTTCATAAGTATACATAATACAGCAGGTGACAACATGCTAAAATTATCATGAGAATTTGAAGCCAAACGGGAATCTCTAAGGGGGAGGCCTGTTATTCTGCTGAAGATTTCTGATGAACAATGAAAAGATTAGTTTTAAATAAAGGGTGAATGTTGAACATCACTATTTACACTGATTTGCATTTTGTCAATTTATCTAATAGAAAAAAAAAAGTGTTGGTGTGCCTTAAAAGGACACTATAGTCATCTAAATAACTTTAGCTTAATGAAGCAGTTTTTGTATATAGATCATGCCTCTGAAGTTTCACTGCTCAATTCTCTGCCATTTAACCCCTTAAGGACAGAGCTTCAGAAGCTTGTCTTGTACTTAATGACAACAGCATTTTTGTTGTTTGCATTCAACTGTAATTTGCATTTTACAAATTTATTGCACCGACACATATTATATACTGTTTTTTAAAGGACAGAAAGGGCTTTAATTTGATGTAACATACATACATATACATATACTTATTTATTATAAAAAAATATAGAAAAATGCAAAAAAAAAATAAAAAATTGTGTTTTTTTTTTTACAGTTTTTGCAATAATAATGTGTGCTTAATTAGTGCAGGTTATGGAAAGATTTTAAGGTTTTTTTTTTGGTAGTTACAGGTCACAAAACACAAGGAGTAAAATAAACTTTTAATGTGGAGCGATTTTAGAATTTGCCACACAAAAGTATATATTTATATAAAGCAGACATCACAGGCTATTTACTTAAGGTTATTTTGACACTTTCTATGTAGCCATTTCACCGCCAATCTCTGCTAAATATTGGAGTACAATTGTGGATTATTTTTTTTGACACATAAACGTATAACAAAGAACTTCTCATGTGTATATCGTAAAGCTGGTGTGTGCAATCCTGCACAGAACCCCATTTTTTGTTCAGCCACATCTGCTGAGTATAACGATACTCCCATTGTATGCCTTTCTCAATTTTCTGTAAAGCTACAGTGCCATATAAGAGACAAGGCTATTTCAGTTTCTATAGTTAGATTTTCCGTAGATGGATTTGACAGGTCCATGTCTCATGTTAGGGTATTCTAGCAGTGTGACTGTTCAAATAATCCCACAAAAGGCTTTCATTTGATAAAGCAGACACCCCATGGTATCTTATATGATGTATATTATGCCTTAACTTGTCACTATTTTTTCATCAATTTATGTCAATGTTTGTGGTGAGGGGGGGTGGAATGGCATTTTTACATATATGTTGCATTTTGCTGAGTATTTCTTACACTTAATATGTACCACTGTCATACAAATCCCCAAATTATACTCAGTTACACCTTCTGAGTAAATCAATATGCCCAATATATGACCTAGACACTATTTTGTGAAGTTACAGTGTTGTAAAAGAGACGTGACAAGTTCAGGTTTTTAAGTGTGAATTTTCATGGAGGGTTTTGATGCATCCGTGTCCCACTTTGGAGCACGTGAGCAGGCTACATATTACAACTACACCATAAAGCCATACCATTTCTTAAAGAAGACATCCCAGGGTATTTCAAAAGGCATATTTTGAACCTTAGCATGGGATCATTTTTCCGCTAGCTTGTACCAAGTGTAGTGGTAATAAGCGGTTTTTTTTTTTGTCTTGACACACAAAGTGAGTTTGCACAATAAATTTTGCAAACCTTATGTGTGCTACAACTGTATAATACTACATATGCTGCTCAGCTATGTCGTCTGAGTACAGCAATACCCCTGTATGTACCTTTGCCAGGTATACGTGGACATGGAAGGAGCACATTTGAGACACCGCCACTCCAGTTTTTTTCAAACTTAAAATTTTTATGCTGTGCCCATGTCCCATTTTATAGTATTTCACCAGGCTATATAATCCAAATACCCAATAAATGCATACCATTTCTTAAAGAAGACATCCCAGGGTATTTCAAAAGGCATATTTTGAACCTTGGCGTGGGATAATTTTTCTGCTAGCTTGTACCAAGTGTAGTGGTAATAAGCGTTTTTTCTGCCTTTTTGACAAATAAAGTGAGTTTCACCAGTATTTTTTTTTTATGTGTGCTACGACTGTAAAATACTACATATGTTGCTCAGCTATGTTGTCTGAGTACAGCAATACCCCCTTATGTACCTTTGCCAGGTATATGTGGATGTTGAAGGGACGTAGTTGAGACGCAGCCATTCAGTACTTTTCTAACTTTGAAGTTTTACGCTGTGTCCATGTTCCATTTTGGAGTAGTTTAGATGGTTGGTTATTGAAACTTCCCCACAAACACATACTATTTATTAAAGAATACACCCTGGGGTAATTCAAAGGGCGTATTTTGAACCTTAGCGTGAGCTCATTTTTTCTCTAGTTTGTTCCAGGTGTAGTGGTAATGAACATTTTTAAATGTATTTTATTTACTTTTTTAAACTTTTTTTAATTTTTAAAACTAGTTTTTAAAGTTTTGATTTGCTTATTATTTTTTTAAACTTTCCTAAACTTTCTTAAAACTTTAAATACAGATTTAACATTTTTATAAGCATTTTTTTTAACGTTAACCCCTAACTAGCAGTAAATTCCCCACTTTCCCATAAATCCCACCCACCCCAGCTAGCAAAATATATAATCATAAAATATTAAAATTAATTAAATAAATTGAACCCCTGTGGGTTAAAAAATAAATAAAAGTTAATCGTCAGGGGTTAAAAAAAATTAGATCACAGTATAATACTGTGATCTGTATTTTGATCACTGTAGGCAGTGATCGACTGTCAGGGAAGGGGTTAATTTTTATTTGGACTGGGTAAAAGGGGTGTTTTTTATTATTTTTTACTTAAACGTTTTTACTTTTTAAAGCTTATTTTAAAACTTTTTTTAATGTTAACCCCTAGTTAGCCTAACACCAAATCTCCCAATTCCCCACTAATTTCCACCCACCCCAGCTAGCTAACTATATAATTTAAAAATATTTAAATTAATTAAATATATTTAACCCCTGAGGGTTAAAAAAAAAAAAGAATTTACCCTCAGGGGTTAAAATAAAAAAAAAATCAGATGACAGTAAAATGTATTCCTTGCTGATTGATCACTGTAGTCAGTGATCAATTGGCAGGGAAGGGGTTAATTTTTAATTAAAATGGGTAAAGGGGGTGGGATATTGATTAAACTTTATTTTATATATTTTTTAACAGGGAGATGATCAGCTCTGATCCGTCTCCCTGCACTTCACAGTGAACCCCGAAGTGCAGGGAGGCAGATGGTAAGTACATGCAGCACATGTGCTCACTCTGACAGCCTGTCAGAGCGAGCACTGCTGCAGGGGCAGTGCGATCGGGTGCTCCCGGTCTGCCTCTAATACAGAGGCAAAACGGAGCACCATTAACCCCGCGATCGCCGCAATTGCAACGATCTGGGGTTAATTTTAACGCATGATGGACCTGGTCCATCACTCGTCGTAAAGGGTCTCCCCTGAGTGACGCCACGAAGGGGTTAAGAGTTAAATAACTTTGTTTCTGTTTATGAAGTTCTAGCCACACCTCTCCTGGCTGTGACTGACAGCTTGCATGAAAAGAATGGTTTCTCTTTCAAGCAGATATAACTTACGTGAAATGTTTTTATCTCCTGCTCTGTAAAATTTAACTTTAATGACACACATGCGGCTCCTGCATGGTATAGCAAGCTATTAACAGAGTAGGAGGTAAAACAATTTAAATTAAACAGAATTTACACTAAAGGAAGTATAAACATTAGATGACTCTTTACAGGAAGTGTTTAGGAAGGCAGGGAAGTCACATGCAGGAAGGTGTAGCTTGGGCTGTAAAATAAAGTGACTTAACTCCTAAATGGCAGAGAATTGAGCATTGACACTGCAGGGGCATGATCTATACATCAAAACTGCTCCATTAAGCTAAAGTTGTTTGGGTGACTACAGTGTCCCTTCAAATTTGATGCTCTAGGAATTGCAGAGACATACATTTTGGTGTGGTTTATCATTAAGTTTAGGAGCATTACCATATCTTCAGACAACGAAACAAGACACACATATTATTTGATAATGATGATGGTCTGCCATTGTGTATAGGTACAAAATATATAACTTACAAAAATAGCGCAAAATATAAAACTTACAAAAATTTTATGTAATCAAAAGTTATATCTTGCACATACTAAACAAAGATTCCTTTATTATTTTTACTTTGTGTACACATGCATAATAGAAAAGGTAAATGTTTATATCTTGGAGAAGATGATTTTAAACTTTCATTGAACAATGCACATCATGTTCTGCATTATTTCTGTTATTTGTGCGTGAGAAACACTTCATGTCTATGATAACTCAGAATTAAGTTTTATTCCTAGTGCATAGGCCTAAAGATTTAAAGGAACGGTACAACCACCATAACCACTACAGCACACTATAGAGCCCATGCGCCCACCCATCTCAACAGTTTGAGTTCTTACCTAGGGTATGCCAGGTTCCACCTCCACTACAGCAGCCTGAGGGCCATAAGGTCTTCCTTAGGAGTTGAATTTAGTTCTGCTGAGCTAAGCCCTGGCTGAGAGCATTAGGTGATCACTCTTAAAAAAGCAAAAAGTTAGGCTAACACCTCTCTGGCTGATGTAGTGGTGGTAGGGTGTGGCACCCGGTGAACTACAGGTTAGAAGTCCTTAGTGGTTGACTCTTTACATTGGAGGGGGTGCCAGGGCACTCCTGATAACATAACTATTACAGTGCACTGTAGTGCGTATGGTGCGTGGAATGTTTCTTTAATTATAATGATAATCCATTCACTCTGCAGTGAGAAAGCAGAAGTGGTTTAATAGTTTTGAATACTAAAGCTGGGATTGTCTAAGAGTAATGAGAAAGAAGCAGAGAGAGGGAACAGAAAAGTAGGAAATAGCCAGGAAGAATACAGCATTGGGTTCCTTGAGGTCTGGAGTCAAAATAACCGAGCACTGCACTTGAGGCATCAGTGCTGCAATAATCTGCAGCCCCACGACCGATAAAGATGCCCAAATGCTGCTCAGTATTGCATTGGACACATGAGTTGAAACAGAAAAGTTAGACATGAGTATGGTGCGAAGGATGCCGACGCAGCTTAGAACCTAGAGGATCAGATGGTTGACTTCCCCTCCACCTCCATGACACATTTGAACCACTCGGGGCATTTGTTTTTGTTGATATAGATAGAGATATATATATATATTTATTTGTGTTAGGGGAACAAAAGGCTGTAAAGAGTAACAGAAAGTAAAGTATTGTTAGCGGAACACAGAATATAGGAAAGTCGGTTGTGGTGTGCTTGAACAAACAAGGCGGTAGGCCTGTAAATAAAGAGGGCCCACCCTTAAAATTGTGTAAAGGTATATGAAGTGAATAGAGGGAGTGGAGGGAGGAGCCTGCAAATCGCCAGACCAGGTAACGGTGCAGGAGAAGGTGTGGAGCAAGAGGTAATTAAGCTCTACCCACAACACCAGGCAAAGCCGTAACATTTGTGTTGGGGCACAAAAGGCTGAAAGTAAAAAGTAAGAGAAAGTAAATTAGTATTAGCATAACACAGAATGTTGGAAACTTGTTTGTGGTGTACCAGAACCGACGAGGCGGTAGGCCTGTAAATAAAGAGAGCAAAAAGGTGATACAGGCAAAATATTTATTACAATCAATAAATATACTTATTTACAATGTCATTTGATAAAGGCTTGACTGAGTTCTTGTGCCAGTTGCGGAATGTACCGCGAAAAGGCTGAGGACTTCCAGTGTCCTAATGTTTTAATACTATGGACTGGTATATTTCTGTTTAATGCCATGGATTCTGCCACAATTCTAAAAGAGTGACCAGAATAATTAGTAGGGTTAAGACCCAGCCTCATGATTAATGTCCTGATGTGTAGTATGAGTTTTACTGTTGAAAGAACAGACCCTTGCAATGATAGTAGGGGTCGTGATGGGTTATTACATGGGGAGAATAAGTAGGTATCTAATACTCTTAACGGGCGCCATTTATTATGAGTAGGGTAGAATGGAATATCAACCTGATGGCCAATTTGACTTGTTTTAGTGAGGGGTATTCAAAGTATGAAATGGCCTTGCTGCTTATTGATATGTGACCATTTAAGACAATACTGGATGTTAGTTGAGGTTTTTGTAGTGAACTCTCGTGGTCTAAGAAAGCCATAATACACCAGATACATGGTGACTTGATTAGTTTGAGGTTCGAAGGGGCCAGAGTCCTATAGGTCTGATAGGGATTGGAATTATTGATTGTGGATAGGTAATCTTTTTTGTGGTTGGGCAGTGCTGGATTTTTGAATGCCTCTCAGGATGGTTTTAATTTGGTAGGATAATAACTAACTAGGGTTGTTGGGCATTTAGTATGTGATTCTGTATGCCGGTCATATATAATTGGATGGTATTGGATCACTTCTTCTGGTTTTCCTGATGGTGGCATTAAGCTAGATGAAGTGTGAGATAAAGTATAGTATACATAATAGTCAAAATATGATTTTAATTTTCTACAGGATTCTTGCAATTCCATTGTTCCAAACAAAAGCATTTAGTTCATTCACAAGTTTCTATCACAGCTAATCTTTCCTTTGCTTAATGCTTACTGGTGTTTGCTAATCAATCAAAATCCGTTTGGAATACTGCCAGATTGTTGAGAACAGTACAGATTCAGAAACTGCATGTCTCCTGCTCCTGGAGTAGACATATATTCTCTAAAAACTCTCCCGTGGATTAAATATATTGGCAGATGTTTCACAAAGTGTTCTGTTCTAAAATGCAGTCCAAAGTACTAAAAGTAGGGAAATCATCATGAAAACCAATTTTGTACCACTTTTTAGACCAAAAACATTTGATAAATCCCCTCTAATATATCTGCAGCAATGTTGCCTAGTAAAATGGTAACCATTTTCAAATGGTTTCAATCTTTACAATAAGTGCAACTCACTGGTTTATATCACGTTTGAATGTTACGTAGACAACTTTAGCTGCGCCAATGGGAAAATTCTTGAGATTTCTTAGCAATCTGACACAAATCTTAAAACAAGTTGCAAAGTCTTGGGGGTACATTCAGATCACATCATGTACCTATTTTAAGGTATGTAGATAGTCAAGACATTTCAAAAAAATTCAGAGATGCTTCAGTATAGAGCCAAGTCACATATTTTCAAAAAGTATTTTTTGGTTTTGTCAATTTGGATTTATCTGTAATTTGACTGTAATTTGTCTATATTGTTGAAATATAGACAAAAGCTCAGAGCTGAGAATCTTACAAGTTGCAGAACTTTTTTGAAAAACTGGAGAATAGAAAACATGTTACAATGAACAAAAAAAAGTATAATCGCTATCAAATCAATGTTCAATCAAGAGCTGTCTATCAAAGAAGGAAAGAAAAGGAAAATAATAAAGGACAATTATCAAAGAAAATAATCTAGCTTTCAAAGTCCCCAGAACGCAAACATCCTGAAACTGTCTGAGACTTTTAACCTCTTTGTGATATGTTTTTTTTTATTGTCATAATGCACATATAAGACCAAATTACCTTTGTTACAAAGGTATGGGATCTTCAAAAAGCTCTGGCCACTAAGGGGTTAAACTTTCTGCACAATATTGCACACTTTATTATTTATATGGTGTCAACATACAGCTGATATCCTCCATGAACCCTCTCCTGCCTGTGCAAACACAAAGATAAAGCACCGCACTTACAGCAGCAGTGGCTTAGTATCCAACAGCTTAAAATACATAGTAAAAACAAAGAAAACGTTACCTGCGCTCTGGCCTAAATCCCCATGTGCATTTAAACAAAAATGGAGGCTCTTTAGTTTTATTCTAATGGCCATTTGAATATATAAGCTCACCAGCCACGTCAAGGCAAGCCTCAATAGGTGAGTTCCTACACTAGCCATTAGATATGCTGATATCAGCCAAGAGTCTCCAGTGAGACCGGAAGGGGTATTTTATAAACCCTTTAACATTTAACCCTTCATAGGGCTTCTGCACATACAATAAACTTTGCTGATATCAGACAAAGTGAGACAGAAAGGGGTGTTTTATAAACCCTTTAACATTTAACCCTTTATAGGGCTTCTACACATTCAATAAACTTTTCTGGTATCAGACAAAGTATAGACGTCTCTAATGAGACATGAAAGGGTGTTTTATAAACACTCTCCTGCCTGTGGTCTAACTGAAAACAGTGGAAGCAATTCCCACTGACATCATCTCACTAAAAAGAGCCATAATAACTTTACATCATTGCAGGACTCAAAACTTCCACTCGTCCCCTCACAGGCAGTGAGTGGAATGTGAGCCAGGGTGAGCATGATTAGGCACCCACGGCTGTATACTGCTTGCAGCTGCCAGGTTTCAGGAAGCTGAAAGGGACTCTGGGAGCTCAGGGATCAGAGGCCCTGCTGGTGCCATTAAACCTTAGTAAGTAGCTGTCCTTGGGCTAGTTCCAAAGATCTCTCCCAGTCACTTTCACTGTAGTAATGCATAATGACAATACAGAGCAATCAGTGAGGGAGCTGTACACGCCACTCTACACAAGGGATGATGCCCATCTACTCCAGTAAAGCAAACCAGAGGGGACTTTATAGAAAATTAAACTTTACAGACAAGAAGGATAGCGACATGGTGAAGAGAAGGGGCATGTATTGGGAGAGGCAAAGAAAGAAGGGGCAGATGAAAGAGGAACAGGCAGAGATAAAAGAGAATGGATGGACAGATTAAAGGGGAATGTAGAAAGGGAAGAAGGATGGGTAAATAAAGGGGCATATGCAAAAGGGACATTAAAGGAAAAATCAAAAGGGGCCTAATTAAATATATTATAAACTATTAGTCAAGAGAAGTTTAGGGGACAAGAAAAAAAAAACGCACAGACCACGATGAAAGTCTCTTGACTGGTGTATTATCTATATAATACTTTATAAATTACATTACAATTAAATTATATCATACATTACAACTGTGGCCATTACCTGCATTTTGAGTCTCCTTATGTTGTTTTTTTTCTTTTTTCAATTCATTTTTGACGTGCATGAGGGTAACAAGCATTCTCGCTATGCCACAACAGTAAAAGCGAGATAAGAATAAACAATAAGTTTAACAGTCTAGGCATATTGGTATGACTGCACACATTTTTTGTTTTTGTATGAAACAAGCATAGACTTAAAGTTACAACACAAACTGAACATTTTTCGATAAGTATAATGAATAGATATATGCAAGATAAACCTGTCAGGGTGTAGCTAAACACAAGATATGCACATAGATGAGGGATTCCTAACAGGTTATTTGATATGGTGAGAAGTATACAAGAGTATGTTGAGATCAAGCTAGGTAAGCATGTCTAGAGACCAGAGCTATATGTGCAAGCATAGATGACATTCTAGACATGGTGTTTGCTACACAATATTAAGTGTGAAAGCACTGACTGACAGTAGATTTAACGAATAGGAGAGAGAGGTACAACTGGATATTTTAGAGTAAACCACCATTGCTGGTCAATCCACTAGGTAAAATATCTATTAGAGTGTGCTTAACAGCTTATAAGTACCGCTGAATACCGCTTTAGGTAGAAAGTGAATGAATGCAGGTGTGGAGTAATCTAACTCTGTGGTGCCAGTCTGCTGGGGTGTCCTTTTAGGAGCTTTCAGCCCACTCCACATAGAGGCTTTGGGGGAGAGTCCTTCTCCATGGCGAGCGGAACCTGTGTGAGAATAGCCAGGTAGTGTTTGGGGCTGACTTCCCTCCCGCCCTGGATCATTGTAGGGGCCAGCACCACTGAGCCACGGACTCGGGGGCTCTGTGAGTCCAAGTCCTTTCCACAAGTGGGGTTGCATGAGGTCCTGATGTTGCGACACCGGTTCGGGCCAGTGGGCCTCCGCTTACGTGGACGGTGCATCCGGGGTAGACCCTTGGTGGCCCTCAATCCAGGAGGGCAGTTTCTGCGTGGGACAGAAGTGTGCACGAAGCTCGTGTCCGGAGGGGGCCTTTTGCTGCTTTCTTTTCCCGGCTCTGCTCCCCAGATGCTGCGGGTAAGTAGGTAGGTGGGCAGGGGCTGCCATGCGTTCCCTTAGTTAGGCCCAGAACTTGTCAAATATAGCCTCCAGTGAGGTCATTGGGCAGCTGTGGCCTCCGGGGCTGTCATTCTGGTGTTGCTGTAAGTCACTGGGTTGAGGCTTGGACGCGTCCGCCATTTTGATGTCAGGAGCTTCGCTGGAGAGGCTAGTAGTTTCCTCCATGGATGACCCCCACCGGTCCAGAGGGTGGGGGGGTTAGGAGCGTGGCCGATACAAGGTAGGTTGTGGAGCTAGGGGATCGGCCGCCTCCTCTGAGCTCAGTCTGTGGTAGGCCGCAGATTTCCGTTGCGGGCTCTCCGTCACGGATTAGGTCAAGATTGGTGTCGTTCAGTTCAGCAGGTCTCCTCCCAGGTGATAGGGGCACAAGTAGCTGTATTAAAGCTGAGTACCTGGGTGGATCTCTGTGTTTGTAGTTGACAGTGCCGGAGCCTGATTACCATGCGTCCGTTCGGCTTGGCGGCCAGGCTCCGTCCCCATGTTGTTCATTTTCTTAATCTAACTTTTTCTTGAGTTAGTTGTCAAGTCCCAGGAATATGACACATGCAATTCCGGACAATTCAGCTCATTTCAGAGGGGCTCCAATTCACAAACATACTAATATATTACACAAATAATGAAAACAAATCTGGGAAGATGTGGTATTTGGATATAAATGAAAAAAAAAATGTCACAACAAGCACTCAGAAAATCAATCCACATTTTATTAGGCACAAAATCAAACGGGGAAAAAATAAGTCAAACAGAGCTTCCTAAGGTAAAGACATTTTCTATATGTATATGTATAGAAATAACATTTAAAAATCCTAGAATTCTCAATGAACATATTAATTGCTATTTCATTAATGATGTTAAAATAATAATAATAATAGTAGTAATAATAAACTCTAAACGTTGGTCTAAACTGCAGCAGTGTCGCTAGGCTTGATGTCAACCATTTTGGTGACTCATGGGTTCACCTCAAGGCAATGCTATAATACTATCAATGATAGTGCCAGCCTTTGGGATACAGCAGCCTCTACATGGGTCAGCAGAGGTGCCTTGAGGCAATTGCCAATTCTGCCTTAAGGAAGTGTTGACCCTGTTGATGTCACCCCTTCGGATGATGTTACCCAGTGAATTCTGCCCCATCCGTTATGCCAGATATGAACAGCTTTAATTAAAAGGTACACTCCAGACCCCTAAAGCAAATTAGCTTGCTGACGTGCTCTCTGTGAAAGGAATGTGAATTTTATTTTTTTTTAACACAAAGTGCAGATTTCAAATCAACTATGACTATCAAGCAAAAAGCAGGTCCTGTTACTACCTTGTTGCTTAGCTCAGTTGAGCTAAACTCAAAAGGGAGGCAATTGTTCAGAGCACCTGCCTTGCAAAGACTACTCAATGAGGTGCATTAGTAAGTCTATAATTGGACAGCCACAGAAAATCTGGTCTAGGTAAGAAGGTGACGGCTTGCGAAGGCAGCAAACGAGATATATTCTGCTTTTGCAACCTGTTTTAGATATAGCTTGAATGAAAAATGCATGCAAGTTTTAACTTGGGGTTTATCTACTAAACAGTGATTTGTATTTATTTTGACCGTGCAGTGTCCCTTTAACTCCTTAAGGACACATGACATGTGTGACATGTCATGATTCCCTTTTATTACAGAAGTTTGGTCCTTAAGGGGTTAAAGGAACACGCCAAGCACCATAACCGCTACTGATTGCTATAGTGGTTATGGTACAAATCCCATTATAAGAACTCAAACTATTTTTGGATGGTTTGATTTACTAGCTGAGATCTGACGGGCCATCTCCAGACAGCTTAGGTCAAGAGAGCTAACAGGGTTAAATTCCTGCTAAGGAAGTACCAGCCCTCTGAGATGGGAGTTAAGGTAATACAGGTAGTATTACATGGTGGATCCAAATTAAGATTTTAAACAGTTAAAAAACTGTTTGATTAACTCCTTATGATAGGGGGGCATGGCACTCCTTTCAGAATACACACTATGGTTATATGTAATGGTTATGGTGCTTGTAATGTTTTTTTTTTTTTTTAATGATACAGTATTTGCTAGATCATCATACTCATAACTATGCAAGCAGGAACTAGTCTACGTTTGTGCTGATGGTTGCCTATCTTTGCCTAGTGCACTAAGGTTGAATGTTTTGACCTTATGTGCGGAATTGTTCCTCTCTCTTCCCTTTAAAGCAGCACTGTCATAACGTTCTTATCTTTTCCCAATCGCTTTCTCTTCCTCTCTCAGCAGCTATTCTTTTTTTTAAATTTAAAGTAAAGTAAAGGCAGACATGCTGTGTGAAATGCAAAGTGAAGGACCCAGCCTATCTCCTTTTATCCCGTCTGCCCAAGACCTTTAATATATTATATTCAATTGCAGTAATGAATAACTTTGTAGAACTGGATAACTTCCAGAACTGCTCTGGCATTGAGATTTTTTGTTTTCTTAGAAAAAAAAAAAAAAACCCATTGAATTGAAACCCCATTTGGGTTGCTTTGTAGTGAAATGTGTGAAGAGGGGAAGAATAGTTCAGTCGCGAATTCTTAGAATTTCATGATTTCACTAATCTTCTGCAGGGTATTTTAGGTTAGCACAGAAGGGAGTCTGTGTCCCATATACACTTGTGGTTATCCCACCCAATTTTCTGCCGTGTGCAAAATGACCGGCAGGAGGTGCTGTTGTATAGCAGCAGCTCTCCATGCAATTCATGTGAAATAGACTGAACGTTCTGGTTTAGTAATTTGAATAGGGGTGGTAAATAATCTCCCATAATTGATTATCTCTTTTCCATTTCCGGGATTAAAATGAAGACCAAATGGAAATAAGCAAGGGAATACTTTCTGCTTGAAGGGAATTGTCTACATTATACCAGGTTACTAGCAAAGCCACACACGACTTTGGACTCATTTTAATATTGCAGAAATATGTTCCCATATTGTTTACCTTACAATATCCATAAAAAAACACACGCACACACCTTTTATATATAAATATAATATAATATACACACCTATACATTTATATACAAACATGTTTTAATATAAATCAGAGTACAAGACAACTGACAAAAAACTCAGACTGTGCGTTTAAACTCTTACATTGTAATATTACTGAACGGCTGATAGCCCTGGTGCTAGTCATTTAGCACAGGCAAACAACACTCATTTTGAGATGCTGGCCCCGCCCCTAAACCTGCTCCATTGGTCAAGCGTGTCGAGACGCGGACGTCAAAAAGAATGTATTTGCGTCATCGAACGCGGATTGGCCGTGGAACGCAGTCAATCATCCTGATCGTGTATCCCAGTATTTGCGAGTCCGTTTCCAATATTCTGTCAGGATTCGAAGAATTCTAAGAATCCTGGCTATTCTGATAGCTGTCAATAACCTAGGAGAGTAGGGAACCTCCCGCCCAGAGCTTGCCTGGTGCCCAGCATGTACTGTGAAAGCACAATGCCCATAAACAACACTCCTCAGGGATAGCCACAGCCGCTGTCATACGGAGCAGGCCCGCTTGCCCCTGCAGTGCCAGGGGGACCAAGCGCACGTTTACCCTTTCATTGCTTCACAGTCACCAAGAATACTGACAGGTTGCCTTCTGTCTACTCAGAAACGTGCTCATACCCTGTGCCAAGCCCGTCCGCTTCCGCATTATCCGGCTCATTACACCCTAAAGTGTACTAGGGGTGAGCGAGCTCCTTTCCTCATTAAGAGATTACTCCATGACGCAGGCAGGCAGGCACGGCTTACCCGCCGCTGACCCTGTGCGTGGCTGCGGCTTCTATCTGACAGGAGGGAGCGGGTGGGCGGCTGATTTGGGAAAAGGGTAACGTGGAGCACTGAGTATGATGATCCATGAGAGAAAGTTCTGGGAAAGCGCAGCAACAAGTTACCAGTGACCTGCCCGGGTAAATAGCTGTGCTAACAGAAGGGGCGTGTCGGGGAGGAACACAGCAAAAGCCCATATATAAAGTAACCGGAGGAAAAAAGCGCAGACACAGCTAGTGAAGCTCCATAGACTCACTGCTACATTGACAGACAGCCTGCACTCCGGTGACATTACAAGACGTCTTAACACAAGGTGATACCCAGGGTGTGAGATTGGTGGCATTTATTGCTAATTCTAGCCCTCTGTGACTAGCAAAGAGGGGTGAGGGGAGCTGCATTTCATACCCACTAGACTTTAAGAGAGAGTTAGTGGTTAGTTGCAGAGTGTTTATTTCCTTAGACTTGGAGCTTTGAAAGGGGAACTAGATGCATTTGAGAAGGCTAAGTGCGCAGTTACTTTTATCTAAGAAGGGGATTAGAAGGGTTTTCGAGGTGATTAAAATGCTACGATCGCTGACCTGTTACTTTGTATTCTGCAGGGCTCTCTGAAGACGGGAAGATATATTTTTTGGTGTACCAGATTTATTCTTCTTCTGGCTTTGCCTTCATAGCAGAAGACAGACAAACACGGCATTTTACTATGGCAGATGATGAAAATGCCAGTACCGCTGGGATAAGCCAAGGCTGCGACAACAGTAACTGTAATGTACTGAGCTGGGAGCAAGTGCAGAGACTGGATGGCATCCTCACTGAGACCATACCCATCCACGGCAGGGGAAACTTCCCCACCCTGGAGATGAAGCCCAGGCAGATCGTGAAGGTGGTGAGGAGCAGGCTGGAGGAGAAGAACATTAATGTACGGGATGTTCGATTAAATGGTTCGGCAGCTAGCCATATCCTTCACCAGGACAGCGGATTGGGCTTTAAGGATCTTGATCTCATATTCTGCGCAGATCTTAAAGGAGAGGCCGAGTTTCAGACTGTGAAAGACGTGGTGCTGGATTGCCTTTTGGATTTCTTACCCGAAGGAGTTAACAAGGAAAAGATTAGCCCTCTCACCCTCAAGGTAAACAATGCTCGCTGAGCGACCCCGACAACAAACACAGGCTACCTATTCAACCCAGATGTTTTGCTATTAGCCCGTGATATGAAAATAAAGAACCTACCAGTCATTTCCACCCCTGTCATGAGCTCAAAAGCTGAACACAATAGTGATGCAAGGTTAAAAAAACTAGGGGCACAGCAGACTGGTTTACATTTATTAGTAAATAAAATGTGGGTTGCTTGTATCCGTCGGTTTTTTTTTGTTTTTTTTTAGGGGATCAGGCTTTGTGGAGCTTCTAGGAATCAGGGTACCAGTTGACAACATTCCAAAACTAATGTTTCAATCTTGTTTTGAATTTGACTTTCTGGCAGATAAAGTAGTTTCGTTTTTGATTTCATGTCAAAAGGTTGCGAAACCTAAGCCATGTAATGCTTTATTTATTTTTATAATTATTTTTTGTTTGTTCTAGTTCACTTTACTTCTGGTAGTTATATTTAGAAACCTATATTTATTGTACAATTCTCAGCTCATGTGATTGGCTTGTTTGTGTTTATCTTTTCTAGGAAGCGTATGTTCAGAAAATGGTGAAAGTCTGCAACGATTCAGATCGATGGAGTCTAATCTCACTATCCAACAACCATGGCAAAAATGTGGAACTAAAATTTGTGGATTCCCTGAGGAGGCAGTTTGAGTTCAGTGTAGATTCTTTTCAGATTAAGCTGGATTCTCTTTTGTTTTTTTATGAGTGTTCAGAGAACCCAATGACTGAAACCTTCCACCCAACTATTATTGGAGAGAGTGTCTATGGAGATTTCCAAGAAGCCTTTGACCACCTATGTCACAAGACAATTGCCACCAGAAACCCAGAGGAGATCAGAGGTGGTGGCCTTCTAAAATATTGTAACCTTTTAGTAAGAGGCTTCAGGGCAGCATCTGAATCAGAGATGAAGTCTCTGCAGAGGTATATGTGTTCAAGATTTTTCATTGACTTTTCAGACATTGGCGAGCAACAAAGAAAGCTGGAATCCTACTTGCAGAATCACTTTGTGGGATTAGAAGACCGCAAGTATGACTATCTCATGACTTTGCATGGTGTAGTCAATGAAAGTACTGTATGTCTTATGGGACATGAAAGAAGGCAGACTCTGAGCCTTATCTCCATGCTAGCCATCCGAGTCCTGATTGAACAAAACAGTATTCCCAATGTGGCTAATGTAACTTGCTATTACCAGCCAGCCCCATATGTAGCAGATGCCAATTTCAGCAATTACTATATTGCCCAGGTTCAACCTGTCTTCACGTGCCAGCAACATACCTACTCTACTTGGTTACCTTGTAATTAAGATGATTGAAAGGCTTCTTTTAGGAATATACCCACTAAAACAGAAATGGGGATTCCTGATAATTAAAATGGGGAGTGATTTTGTGCAAAGTTGATCTGCTCTAGGTTTCAATCTTTGTGAAGCTTTTGATTCATATAGAATACACAGGAGCCTGATCCAAATTAATTGGGTTCAATCCCAGAGCACAAACAGTCATTTTAAAGTAACGATAGCCTTGCATAGTACAGGAGGAAGGATTGCTTCAAGACTGTACCGGGTGACGGTTCCAGCTCCCTTAATATTTGAATAAGAAGAGGTTGGCAAAAGGTTATGGATTATTCCAGAGGGAGTAATATTCTGATGGAAATCATATTCCTTCTGTATTTAAAGTGCTGGTAGTATACAAGAAGGACAAATATTGAATATTTGAATGACCTTTGTGGTTTACAGCAAGTACTGTCTCTGAATTTTATAGAATGTACAACTTGCTTGCATAGAATGGTATTCCAGATGTGATTTACTCCAAGTGAACCACAGTAGGGTGGTACAGTTCTAAAAACTGTAAATCTTTTGAAGACAAAATACATTATTTCCAGATGTATGCATGATTCACATTTTACAAATGTGACCATGCAAGAGAGTTAGCAGTAGCAAATAAAAGGCTTGAGGACCAAAGATTTCTTAAAGAAATATACCCAAATGAAAGAGTTGAAGAGACTATTTGTATACCTGTTAATTTACTGTATCAAAGTGCCTGTTTCCTTCAGAAAAATTAAGATTACTTGTAGATTTGTGATTGAACCGAACATTTTCTTTTATCAGGGATACGGAAAAAAAATATCTTGTTCATAAACCTGTGATTAACAGTGCAGTAAATGCCCTATTTTTCCTTGGCAAATACTTGTATAAAGTTTTATATGTGAAATGCATATTTGCATATATAAAAAGAGTGTGAGTGTGTGTGTTTCATATGCACCCAAATATATTGAATTGTGGTTTAGCTTAAATGTAGCACTTGGAGAATGCCCATTTAAAGGACGATGTGTGTTGAAGTTTCAACAGGATATAAGTATATTAAGAGTTTGGGATTTTTAAAAAAAATGCTTGCTCATTTGTGTGAAAACACCTGGGTTGCTAAAATTAGTAAAACACATCACTAACAAATTTTATTTATAACCAAGGCAATTCAGTTTATTTCTAGTTATTTGCACAAACTGGTGCATAATCAATCAGCTGAATTCTACAAAAAATATGATTTTATATTCTTACTTAAGCATTTTTTAAGTTGGCAAATCACACCTGACAGCCATTGTAGGCCAACATAAATTTTAGTGGACAATTCTGAATTACTATAGCAGGTTAGTTGTTAATTTCTGTTTTTGTTTTTTGTTTTCTTTATGCAGAATGATTTGATTCATGGTAGGACCACTAGAGGTATTTAACCAGCATTTTGCAAAGAAATGTCTTGCTCATTCCTCTGGGACTGGCACTTACATGGTTAAAGCAAAATAAAAACTGTTGCTTTTATTTTAACTCAGTATTTTTATATATATTCTATCTTCAACATATTTTTCAGTCTAGAGGTTTGATTTTCCATTTCAACCTTTAACACTGTACTGTATTTAAACACCAGTCAATTTCATTATACAAGCTGATCTTTAACTAAAAGCCAGTAAACGGTACTATAACAGTTTTTTTTTTTTGCAAGGGATTTTGTGTGAGGGTTTTGGTCCCTAACCCTTCCATATTTTCCTAATTTATATTATTTTTTTCTTTCAGTACATCCTTTGTATAATTACAATTTAAACTTCTTAGCACAGTCCTTAGATTAAATTGTACCACAAAAAGTAAACTGATACCATGGTAGTGAATAGCTATGCCCAGGTATTACAAAAGCAGCTTATCCCTCTACTCATTTTAAAGCTTTGGCCTGTGATTGCTCTTTCACGGTCTGCTGCATCTATCTGATGTGAAAAGGCCTGACTGAAAGAATAAATATCTGGATTAATTTATTGTTTCACAGCCCTGGCATCATATTAAAGAATTTAGTTAAAATTAGAAATATGTAGACATGATTGTGTCCTAGACCCATCCCCCATTGCAAACTGAGTTAGAAAATGAATTAATTGCACACTGCAGCCCAAATCTACTAACCTTTGATTATTCTGCAATTGTGTACTTATTATAGCAGGAGAACTGCGTATGTCAGGGTTAAGAAAGTGCAAACCCCCCAGGTGTTTTTCTAAACTCCCCATAATTCTCTGTGAGCCATAGGCTTGAAGTAATAAAGGAGTATTAAGGGTGTTGTAGTTCAAAAGCATCTGTTTCTTATTACGTCACATGTGCAATTAGAGGAGCAGTCACAGCATTGTTTGTGAATACATTTATTTTTCCAATGGGTTGGTGACAAACACAATCAACATTTATTACCTTGTAACTTGGTGAACCTGCTGTTGGTAGTTAAACCGAGATATTCATGCATATCCTTGTGCCTGTAAATGATAGCAGGTCATGATTCATATAGCTGAACTGGAAATACATTTATGGCTGACGCACAAAAACAAGCAAAAATATTTTGAACCCCCAGTTACCACCTTAATATAATAATCCCAGCCCTTTTTGTTGCTGACAGGTCAATATTTTTTTTCAGGCCCCTAAGGTCTTCAAAAACATTATTTCTAGAAATAGAAACACTTGGAAATGAATAGAAAATGTGTCCACCCCTTTTCTATTTTGATATTCTGTATTTTTTTCCCCTTTATATATAACATATAATGTATGTGTGTGTGTATGTGTACAAATGCACAGTGTCTTTAAAGATCATTTTAGCAGGAACTTGATATGTTTACTGTAGCACAATTCCTGTGAATTTTGCAGGATCTGTTAAAGCTATTGCACTGTCACTCTCTGTTTGCATGGAAATATCTGGCGTTTTTTGTGACTGCTCTGGTCTGTTTTCTGTTTGGTCAGTGAAGAGCCTTACTTGATTAATTGAGAGTAGGAAGTCTCAGTTCCCAGGACTTGTTCCATCAGACAGACCGTAAATCAGAATTGAGATGGGCTTGTCTATGTCAGAATGGGATCCATAGATATTCATGTTGCTTATGAACTGAATTGAAAGGGATGACTGGGGAAATAGGATCAGCTGGTGATGGGGTATACCTATTCTTGCCACAGCTATTGGCACTGCGTAATTAACTCCTATCTTTATTAAAGGTGTCGGATATAGATGTGCCACAATCAAACTTGTTTACCGATATCCAAGACTTCATAAGATTAAATGGCTATTTAGAGATAATTTTTCTACCTAATTGTATCTCAAATGCATTTATTTTTTAGAATTTATAATTGACTGCAGCCAAGCCAGCTTAGAAGTACAGTCACAACAGCTGTACATAGTCTACATCTTGTATGTTTTATTGTTTTGAAAAATATTCTATTCATGTTGGTTGCAAAATACATTTTGTACAGCAATTAATGAAATTGACTTGTCTATCATCTAACATGTTAGAACTCAGATTTTGCAGGCGAGACAATGCTTCTTTTCAAACTACATGACTCCTTAAAAATTGGCCATTGGAGGATGGATTTATTGCTAATCTATGTGGAGATAAACCCACTAATACAAATGTGATGAAACATCAGATCTCTTTCAAGCCAAGCCATTGTATGTTGTTGCAGAAAAAATGCAGGGATGTAGTTTTTGAGGCAAAGAAAAAAAAATCCCCACCAGCGTCAAACATTTTTGCTTTCTCAAATATTTGCTGTTGCTTCTATATTGCATACTACATTTTATCTTGAGCTTTAATTCTGCAAAATGCTTTTGTACATGAAACGTATTCTGTTGTTAGCTTTACCTTGGGAGCTGGGAGTGAAACGGAAAGAAAGTTCTTTTATTATATATATTTTTTTTTAACATTTCATTGTAGTATGAAAGTTTTGGAAATAATTGCACAGAAGCAAAACAAGAAGAAAAAGTTATATTGTGTGTGGGGTTTCTTTTGTTTTCACAACATTTTTGTAAAGGCAAAATGAAGAGGGGAGGGGGGATCTTTTGCAGTTATAATTTGAGGTTTTGTGTAAGAGTGCCGAAAAAAATAAACAGCTTGACTAGAGTGTTGCAAAATCTTGTAACTTTTAAGGAGGCTATGCATATTTTTTTTTCTCTCCCTTCTTGTCACACAAACACTGCCTTCACAGTGGCATCCTGTTGCATCAAACCGCTCATTGCTTTGCTTTTTTGGAAAACTATAAGGATGGGTTCTGTAAAGGGCAGATGAAACACAAGCATTATGCATCCATGCTTGAGGGAAAGGATTGTAAAATTTGTTTACAGCATCCAATATTTGGATTTTTTTGTAAATAAAAAAAAAATGTTATTTTTTTCTATGGATCTGAGTCTTTATGTGTTTTATTTATTGTTTTACATTATGATTATTATAATTTCTTTTTCTCTGTGGAGTGTTTGAAGCATTATCTTGCTGGGAGGAGCTCAAAAATATCTTTTATTTATGTATTATTCCAGCCAAAATGTGACCAGTGCAGTTCGCTGAGAGGGGATCTAGCTGGAACATGCCAAAGTGTTTTGGCTCTGTACAAACAAAACTTCACGAATAAACTAAAACAACACAAAATATTGAAACTTAAATACGCTTTAAATGATTTATTTATTTTTATTCACTCTCTCTCTCTCTCTCTCTCTCTCTCTCTCTCTCTCTCTCTCTCTCTCTCTCTCTCTCTCTCATAACTTTAACAAAACAGAACACTTTATCCCTTTTATTTTTAATCTCTCTCTCTCGAAATGTTAGTGTGTACTAAACTTTAACAAAACAGAACACTTTATACATAAGTTATTTTTAATCCATATTTAGCTAGAATTGTGATGAACATATTCAGTAATACATCACAACTACTATGTACAATATTTTAAAACAAAATTTGGCCTAATATTACTTAATTGCCAAGCAAAGGTAGGATATTTGAGCTTTGCTCGAGCTAGTTTTAGATGTGTCCCATCCATATTAGTATGTTTTATGCTTGCTTAGTCATTTTAGACTTATGCTGCCATTTTGCTCAAACTTTGGAGCATACTGAAATATGTCCTGTGCATGTACAAAATGGTGAACACCATGTATAGGTCTTATGCAGTTAAGTTTTAATAATGAAGTTCAACCTGCCATGCAGTTTATGCTATAACCAGTTTAAGAGCTCACTTACCGTTCTTTACAGCTTTCAGTATCCAATTTCTAAGTTATTAAGAGCTGACAATGTAACCATTCAAGTTGCATGCACTAATAAGAAGTGGGAATGTGCTCTTTTTCAACTGTAAGACTTTTTCTGATACCTGTATTCAGTGTGTGCAAATATTTCCCGTAATCTCTATCAACATTTTTTTTTTGATACTTGTAAATTATACTGTGATTTTGTTAAATATCTATACACACAGGCAACAATCTGACCTATTTATCTTCTTTATGAAACAACAATGAAATTGAAAAGCTCAATACTAATATTATTACTAAACAAACCTTTTTCCTATCCGGTACAGATCATTGAGCACGCAGAATTTTGTATTCAAAGCTTCATGACCATTACCTTTAATTACTATTATTAAAATTAATATCTAAAGCAGACCGAGAGAAATCGACTGTCTCGATATACAGTGTAATTGTATGAATTTTAGAGCCCCAAAAGACTGTAAAATAGAGAGGAAAAAGAAAGATTTGCTAGCAAAATACAACTTTGAGAACTAAATTATTTTTTTACTGCCTGGATTGAATTGGTCTACTATACAGCACTCACTCATGCCATTATAGGTGTTCCAAGACTACAATTTAAAGGGACACTATAGTCACCCAGACCACTTTATCTAATTGAAGTGGTTTGGGTTCTTTCTCTGTCCCTTTAGCCCTGCGATGTATATTGCAGGGTCAAGACTGCCTCTAGTGGTTGTCTCTAGTCCAGTGTATTCAAATTCCCTTAGGAAAGCATTGACTCCTCCTATTACTGATGTCTGAAGAGGTGGAGACGAAGCTAGCACCAAGGCCAATTTCAACAATATAGCTTTATGCCGGAGCGACCCTATAGTGTTAACCCCTTCTGACCGGAGGACGTACAATTACGCCCTATTTTAGGCGGCTCTAAACGCCGCCGGGCGTAATTTACGCCCTCTGGTTTTTGTTAACTTACCTGGTCGCCGGCGGTCCCACGTCGGCGATCGCGGTGGGGGGGATTCCCAGGGAGCCCCCCCACGGCAGATCCTTCTCCTCCGGTGCTCCCCGGCCATATGAGAGTGGGGTCCTAGCGAAGACCCCACAATCACATGGCTGAGTAGGCTGCCTCCTGCATTGCCAGCAGGGGGGCTGCCTGTAATGACAGGTGGTCCCGCTGCTGGCTGAAAATAAAATGAAAATAAAATTTATTAGTGTAAAAAAAATATATATATATACTTCGATCTCATATATATATATATATATATATATATATATATATATATGATCGAAGTATATATATACACATATACATACACACACGTACACCGTCTAGGTGTATTTTACTATTAATATATATATAATTATATATATATATTAATATCAAATTACACGTAGACTGATACTGATTAAATATATACATAATTATTGTTATATATATATTTATATATAATATAAAAAAATAAATATGTAAATACGTTAAAAAATAAAATTAAAAAAATAATTAAAAATAAATAATTAAAAAATATATAGATGTGTGTTATTTCATTCTAACTGTATTGTGAAATTAATATATATATATATATATATCTCAAAATACACGTAGAACGAAATAATATATATATCTATATACATAAATATATACGTATATATCACTATATATATACCCTATATATAAATAAAAATATTTTAAAAAAATTATATAGATATATACATATATATACACATACGTATATATATACATATATTAATTCTACATATATATTTATGTAATATTTTTACATAATTAGGTATCTTAATTAATTACAATTAGCGGGACCTGCCTGACAACCCATGCCGAAAGTAAAGGGAATTTAATTTGCTAGCACTATATTTAACCCTATAACTTTCCAAGACACCATAAAACCTGTACATGGGGGGTACTGTTCTACTCGGGAGACTTCGCTGAACACAAATATTAGTGTTTCAAAACAGTAAAATGTATTACAACGATGATATCGCCAGTAAAAGTGACGTTTTTTGCATTTTTCACGCACAAACAGCACTTACACGGACGATATTATTGCTGTGATACTTTTTACTGTTTTGAAACACAAATATTTGTGTTCAGCGAAGTCTCCCGAGTACAACAGTACCCCTCATGTACAGGTTTTATGGTGTTTTCAAAAGTTACAGCGTCAAATATAAGGCTTGTTTCATTTTTTTCACATTAAAATTCGCCAGATTGGTTAGGTTGCCTTTGAGACCCTATGGTAGCCCAAGAATTGAAAATTACCCCTATGATGGCATACCATTTGCAATAGTAGACAACCCAAGGTATTGCAAATGGGGTATGTCCAGTCTTTTTTAGTAGCCACTTAGTCACAAACACTGGCCAAAATTGGTGTTTTTTGAATTTTTAACACACAAACAAATACTAACGCTAACTTTGGCCAGTGTTTGTGACCAAATGGCTACTAAAAAAGACTGGACATACCCCATTTGCAATACCTTGGGTTGTCTACTATTGCAAATGGTATGCCATTATGGGTGTAAATTTCATTCCTGGGCTACTATACAGTCTCAAATGCAACGTAACCAATCTGGTGAATTTCAATTTCAAATGTAACGTGCTATATTTGACCCTGTAACTTCCCAAAACGCCATAAAACCTGTACATAGGGGGTACTGTCTTACACATGAGACTTTGCTGAATACAAATATGTGTATTTTATTGCAGTAAAAGCAAACAGTATTATGACATTGACCGTTAAAATGTCATGTAGAACTAAAATTTTTTTTAAAAATCGTATTTTCTCCCATTTTTTTCATATTAAATTATGTTTCATAGCTAAATATTTGATATTAAATGAAAGCCCTGTTTCCCCTGAATAAAATGATATATAATAAGGGTGGGTGCATTTACTATGAAAGAGGTGAATTACGGTTGGACAGACATGTAGCGCAAATGCCAGGTTTTGTTTACATTTTTTTGGTTCACAACGTGTACATTTAGCTCCGTCCTTAAGGGGTTAAATACACTTTTGTATTCTTAAGGCCACTGTGTTCATTTAAACAGCGAATTAGCACACTTGGGCATACCCAGAACATGCAATTCTTAATAAGGGTGCTGCAGTAAAGATCAAAATATATGTAATATATACATTAATGGAATAGTACACACAAAAATACAGTATAATATATTGCAGGGCTACAAAAAAATCACTTAACTTAGCACATATGGGGACCAAATGGTGTGACCAAATCCCCATATTTGCTTGCTACAACAGGTAATTTAGGGTATTGTAGGAGTTTATACTGTATTTTTGTGTGTGCTGCTCTCTTAATGTGTATATTGAACTAGCTTTTCCCAGAATGATTTGCAGCTGCATGCTTTTAGGGAATTCTGGGTAATGTTAAACTCCAACTGGCAGACTGAGCCAAGACACCTTTGTTGTGATGAATAGATTCTTAAACATGACTTAAGCTGTTTGTTGAAAACGTCTTACTGTTCAAAAGCACATTCTCATATACTGTAATTACATGATTGTCTCAGGAACGCTAATAATCAGAGTTAATACATTTTTCAGCCATATGAAGAAATACATCACCAAAACCTGTAAGACTGGCTCAGATACAGATATAGACATTAATAAAACTATAATATACTAAGTATCAGTTCTTCTACTATTCCATTAGGACAACGATCAAGCCAGGTGATAAAACTACCAATTAGAAGAGGTGCTATATGATGCATTGATTACATAAAATGTACTGCAACTTATAATTAGTGGAAATTGCCTAGAAAACTGTCTAGTTGCTCATGCATTTATTTGTTTTCATTCAACACATACCAATTATAATACATAATCCACGGCATACACATGACATCTGTTATCGGCAGCATCCTATGCATGAAGCTTGTTAATCCAGTTTGTGACCATATGCAGGTGGATCCTCGTGATTCATACATCTTTAAAATAGATCTATCATTATTGTATATTAATATGTCACATTTATTGAAGTAATAGTGTATATGCAACGATGACATAACAGAACTTCACGATTTTAGCAATGCATTTCACTGATAAACCTTTTTGCAAGGGTACAGATTGTATTTTGTTTCATGATTTACTTTTGGGTTTCTAAAAAATGGTAAATATGGCTGCAGCAATGGAAACGGAGTGCCCACTGTATGATCAGGAATTTGTACAGCAGTGGTAACAAAGTTAAAGTGATACATACTATAAACACTGAATTTAAAGTACATTTTAAATTCCAGGCCAAAATAGCCAAACTTAAAATATAGCTGCCTTGGGGAATTTTTTCCAATTCAGCTATTTTGACCTAAAATTTTAAATGCACTTTGAATTCCCAGGAATGCACACTTTAGTGAATAACCCTGTGTGTGTCCTCCACCTTTAATTCATAATACATGTCCTATCTGTCTTTTTTATTATTTGTGTTAAAATAGCTCAAACTAGCAATACATATGGAATTAAACAGATAACATATGTAAAAAGCACCATACTTGTTCCACAAACATTCTCGTATAATAAATCCTCCAATAGCCTTAGACTTGGCAGGACAGTCCAAATATGTATCCATGTCCTGCTGTCCTGGATTTGTTCACTGGCGTGCCACTTATGGGAAAACCAGAAAGAGGTCAACTATAGACAGGATCATTTGATGTGCTCACTCTTGTGCAAACTCACCTGCATTCTGTCCATACAAGAACACTTCAGAGCCTGGACTACCTAAAGAGGTATGGCTATAAGGCAGCTTTGCATGCATGAGAGCACTTACCATAGTTGCAGACCAACTATTCCCTGGGCCCCAGCATCAGAGTTCGCTGGGCTGATGAGTGAAATCTGTGATCTATCACTGGCACATGAAACATTAGAACACCCTGCAGGTGCCAGCTGCGGAAATCTTTTGTTTTCCAATCTTGGCCTAAGGCCAACTTGACTCGCTAGACGTTTGCCTGATTGATCCGATAACCAGGTTGGGCCTGCATATGATCTAAAAGCATGATTGAATTCTGATTTATTCCACCACAAGCAACGAAGATGACAATATAGGTGAAGCAAATCTTTAGGTGGTTATTTGTCCAGTAATACAATAGGAACAAATAGATATATGTGGCTGTTTATTTTAATAGTTCATATAAAAGACTTGCAGTATGAGGGCCAATCCCCAGGTGGGCGTGGTTATATTGCTAACTTCTCCCCTTCACAAACATAACACTTCTAGCCACACCCATATTCTATGAAAACCACTCCACCTCTTCGGGCAACCTAACTTCACCAGGTAACATGTCACCCACTTCCTACAGTGCCAGCTTTGCTAACAAACAGCTTATCAGTGCCAACTTTTTGCCATATTTGTGCCCAAATAGTTATTTAGTGTCATCTTTTTGCTCAAATAGCTTATTAGTGCCAGGGGCAGATCAGAACCTGTTGTCAGGAGTGGTACTGATAGTGGGCTGTAGTGGGGAGATAGGGGCTGTAATTGAGTAGTTAAGGTGTAAAGTAGGGGTCTAGAGGCTGTGTGGGGGATATGAGCTGCAATTGGAAGGAGAGGGACTGTAGTGGTGGGGAAGTTACTGTAGTAGAGAAATATGGGCTGTAATGAGGTGTATGGGATTTAAAAGAGAGGCTAAGGGCTGCAATAAGGGTTTATGGGCTGAAGTTGACTATAGTGGGGGGATAGGTGCTGCATTTGAGGGAAGACTGTAGTGAGGGATAGAGGCTTCATTTGGGAGTAGGGAGTGTAATGTGGTATACGGACAACACTGGGGTAAAGGACTATAGTAGGGGGATTGGAGGCCGTAGTATGGATAGTGGGATGGGGTCTGCTGTTTGAATATAATGGCTGTAGTTGGGAGTTAGGGGGTCTAGTGGGGGGTCAGGAGCTGCTATTTAAGTAAAAGGTCTGTAGTAGGTGGCTAGGGGCTGTTGTAGGGGTAAGGACTGTAGTAGGGTGGATCAAGGCTGTAGTAGGGGGAGTAAGGGGCTGAAGTAGAAAGGTTAGGGCTGTAGTAGGGAGGTTAGGGCTGTAGTACGGGTAGTTAGGGCTATAGCAGGGGTAGTTAGGGGCTGTAGTAGGGGGAGTAAAAGGGCTTTAATATGGAGGTTAGGGCTGTAGTAGGGGGAATAATGGGCTGTAGTAGGGGGAGTAAGGGGCTGTAGTAGGGAATAAGGGCCTGGAGTAGAGGGAGTAAGAGGCTGTAGTAGGGAGGGTAGGGCTGTAGTAGGGGGAGTAAGGGGCTTTAATATGGAGGTTAGGACTGTAGTACAGAGAATGATGGGCTGTAGTAGGGGAAGTAAGGGGATGTAGTAGGGGGAGTAAGGAGAAGTAGTTTTAGGGCTGCAGTTGGGGGGGAGCACTAGTATATCCCCTCTCTCTCAATCTTACCTTGGGCCAGGGAGGGGGGAATCTGGTATCATGTGATCTGGTGTGAGATTTAATGCTGAGTCCAAGTAACCTGGAGCTAAAAACAAGTACGCGGAGACTACTGCAAGGGACGGGGCCAGTGTGAGCATCAGAGCCTAGCGCCATGATGTGCCTTTATCCACAGAGCACCTGGGCGCTGTGCACAATTGGCCCTGTGCAGTATAGAGTACATTGGGCAAAGCAGACTCCTACAATTAACTAGTTTAGCAGCAGATAAATATTCTGTACAATAATAAACTGAACAGTAACTTTTCAAATGGTTTACTATTTTTGCATAAACTTTTAAAATTATTATTTTTGAAATATTTACAATTATATAATGTATACAAAACATGTAAATATACCAAAAATATCAAAATATTAAATGTTTGTCAAAATGTTTAATCATTTCAAAGCGTTTGTCAGGAAACACTCTCAAATTATATATCTGACAGCAGGTGTGAGTTAGAGAAAAGCAATATGTTTGCTAATTATTACAAATCTATGTATAATTTAAATTCTTGCTCCGCTGTGATTTAACCCTCTTTAAAAAAAAAAAAAAATACGATCTCTCCTGGACAAGATTCATTTACCCAAAATTCCTTTGAATTTGGTCATTACTCAAACAGAAGTCCTAAAGCTATCAAACCTACACCAGGTGGTAAAGGACCAGGTCCAAATGAATTTACAATGTCATATTATAAAATGTTTTCTACCATTTTGACACCACACTTGACCAAATTATTTAATTTATACTGGAAAGAAGATAAAATGCCCAGTGATGCATTATACACAAAGTTTGTTACTATCAAAACTGTCATCTCGCCCTCCGCAATATTTGTGGGTTTGGTCCTGGCTGGGTTTGAACCTGAGTCTCCTGAATTCCAGCTAGTGACCTTATCCTTGGCTCCACATATCTTTGGCTAATACTGCGTGTTCCTGGTATCCAGTAGCCTGAACCTGCACTCCTGGACTTGCTCACCTGTTCCTGATGTCTGCTGATTCCAGCCTTTATAAACCCCGCCTTGGCTAGTGATCTTTGTCAGATCGTTGTTACTATTTGGGTATTCCTGTTGTTCCTCTGACTCCTGATATTGATCTTATGCTTGTCCTTCGTTTACGCCTGTTTGCTGTCTGTCCTGACCTCGGTTCCGTCCCTGACTACTTCTTTGGATTCTCCTTGTCTGTATCTCGTATCAGTGCACTGGTTCACAGCCTTGGGGATTTCTGTCTTGAGTCCCCTTGGCTTGTGTATAATTGCAAGGGCAGCTTTAACTCTGCGTGTCGGACTCACCATCAAGGTAAGATCCTTACAGTTACCCTCCCTAAATCATTAATGAACCAAATAAGTGTTCTCATTTTAGACCTCCCTATTAAACAATGATATCACAGTATATGCTAAAGTATTAGTGAATTGATTAGTCCAATTAGTTCCCATTATTGTTGACAACAATCAAGTGAGCTTTGTATTGGATAGATAGGGCTCTGATAATACAAGGAAATGCATTATGATTTTTTTAAATTCTTTATTTTTGTTGCATATGATATCACAACAGCTTAGCCTGCAATGCCCTAACAGTATACGCAGACAATATGCAATGTTTCAGTACAGTTGGATAGCATTGTGACAATATGGCACATTTTATATATAATACTGTAGTCTGCATCGACAATGACATGTAGATGATTCAAAAACAATAAAGCTGAAAAGGCATGGCACGTGTCAGAGCCAATGAAATTTAACAGAGATAATAGTATGGTATAATGTAACTGAAAAATAAAAGTATAACAGTCTGTGAGAGGGCAGTGTCAATGCAGTCTCGCGTAAAGTTCAAAAGGTAGCCGTCTTGAAATCTGTCTATGTCACGAATGAAGCAAGAAGCAAGATGGAGGCCCTGGGGAGCTGTCATACCTTGGTGTGAGCCGTTGAGTGTCTCTTACTTAGTTGGAGGTGAGGGGGATAGTGTAGTGCCAATAAAGTGGAAAGTACAAAGTATAGACACGTATGTGTAGAATTAGTATGTGGCAGTACTGTGGGAGACGGGGGTATTAACAGTGCCCAATAACCTCTGGGTACCACTGGGGGTGGAGGGCGTATTAGTGTGTCGAGGTTTCACTCCAGTCAAATAGGTGACCAGTTATTAGTACATGAGATATAAACCACAGTAAATAAAGAAAAAGTAAACAAAAACAAAAAAAACTAAGCTAAACACAAAAACACAAAGTTCTGATTGTAGAAGTTGCATTCTGAAAGCTACACATTGCCTGAAGGACGGGATATCATCAGATAGAGACTCTTCAGCCGGTATCCACTCTGGAGGGGGGTACGAAGGGGACAATATTCCACACATTCCAAGAGTTGCACACAGCAGGCCGTTTGCTGTGCTAGGCCCAGCTTTGCCAGGAATGAGTCTGAGGCAGTGACCGGAAGGTAGTCCTGTCTTTAGTGGCAGTGAGCAGGGCCGCCATCAGGGAGTGACAACCATGACGGTTGTCATGGGCCTGGTGGCCCTTGAGGAGCCCGGCCGCCAGGGCCCCATGTGTAGCTACGGAACTGCCACCGGTGCAGCTGCACCGGGTCCCGCACATTGATGGGGCCCATCATGTGGACTAAACAGGGGCCTGGTCAGCGCTGAGGCCGTGTAATAGCACGACTGGGCCCCTTTAAAAATGTCAGCCGCAAGTTGTGCTGGATGGAAGTGACTGCCAGAAGCAGTGAGAGTATGGGCTGAGCCCAACCTGTAGCTGATACTGGCATCCCTGAGTGCTTTCATGACCTCTTGAACTGAGCGTCTCCACTGCATGCCTTCAAATTCGAATGGGACTTTGGATTTCAGCACCTCCTATATTGCCAGCTTGTCCCGGAAAGATAGGAAGCAGAGCAGGACATCCCGGAGGGCTGAGACTTGGGGAGTCGGTGTGTGCAGTCTATTAGAGCTTGTTTCGTTTGCCGGTGAGGCAATAGGGCAGAGAATTGAAGAAGTGTGGCAATTCCTCAGGGGTGACTGATTCCTCTATGCCTTTGACTTTAAAGTTCTTGTGCCGATGTGCATCATTAAGCCCGTCTAATCTTATCTGCATGGCCGTGTGAGGTCTATAAGTGTTGGACCTGTTCGGCTGCACCAGCCTGGCTCTGTGAGAGAGAGGAAATGTCCTCCTCACTGCTGGGTCTCTATTGGTGACTGCCTTCACCTCCTCCTGGACTACCGCCAAATCTGCACGAAAGAAGGCCCGGATGTTGACCATGAGGTCCATAATATTCCCTTTAGTGGCCGGGGCTCCTCGGTCCTCTTAAGTGAGATGTTGGCTGCTCTGCCTCAGGTGTAGGGTCAGGGGCATCCAATAAGTCCTCGGAGGATGAAGTGCTGGGGTTGTCAGGCAGCACCACCATCTTGGATCTTGGCCACATGTGGAAGAGTTCTACAATGCTCTGGTTTCCCTCATCAGAGAGGGTTTTGAGTTTCTTAGAGTGCTTCTCCATGTCTTCTCCATATAACTGGCTTTGTCTGGGTCGGTTTGCAGTGGTACAAGCAGTATATTTAGGAGTTTTAAGCCGATGAATCGCCGGACCTCAACAGGCCTGCGACCACTCTCGGCACCAATCAAGCCACACTCTCCACTACATTAATTTGGTTCATCAGGTCAGGATGGATTGGATGCCTACTCTGCTCCTTTCATTGGCTGCAGAGAAGGCGTTCAATAGAGTTCATTGTGAATATTTAAAATAAGTGATACTTATGTTTGGTCTACCAATGTCTTTCATCAATGCTGTTTTTGCATTACACCATAACTGCACAGCAAGGGTTTCAGCCATGAGTTTCATTTCAGAGAATCAAACTAGGCAGGGGTGCCCCTTATCTCTGCTTCTGTTTGTACTGGTGATGAAATCCCTGACTGAACTAAATAGGAAGTCACCAGAAATTAAAGTACAAAACACTTTTAGTCATTACGTAACCCTGAAACATCTATTATGTCTGTATTGCAAACATTTGATGAGATATCCTACTATAAGATCAACAAACCTGATGCAGGCGTTGTCCTTCCACATTCAATGTTCTGTCTTAGATGGCCTGAAAAGTGAATTTAACTTTGAGTGGAAAGACTCATATAATGCTTATTTGGGTATTAGTTTATCCAGTAATCTATCAAAAATGTATATGAACAACTTTTAGCAAGATCTTAAGAAGAAGATGGATAGATTGAGTAACTTGGAGATCTCTTGGTTAAGTAGAATACATTTTTTTAAAGATTGCTACTCTCCCAAAATGCTATACTTTTTATGAATAATTCTCCTGACTACCCCTATGTCTTCTTTTCTGAAAATTCATTTGACTTAACTTACTTGTATTTGGAAGGATAGGTCTAGCAGAATTAAACTGTCTGTCCTGCAAAATTTCAGGAATAATGGCGGTATAGGAATTCTAGGATTTAGAACCTATTATTATGCTGCCAATGCAACATCTGCCTGTAAATTCAATATTAACAGCAATTTGGGCAAATGGGTAGAAATGGAGAGGGAAAAACTTTTACCATACTCATTTAAAGAAATTTTATGGCTGCCTCATGATCAACACTCTAAATTACAGGAAATTTTTTCCCTCTACCAAAAATACCTTGAAAGTCTGGGACACTATGTAGTCAAGAGTAGAGTTGAAAAGTTCGGGTTCGTACCGAACATTTACGTTTTTTGGACCTGGGAACCGAACATGGACATATCACTGTATGTTCGGGTTGGAGTTCGGAGTTCGGCGATTTAATGATGCGTTTTGAAAGGCTGCAGGGCTTTCCGCGAGTAGGGGCATGTCTATCAAACAGTGAGCAGCCCCCCTGAGCGGTGGGTGGGGGCCATAAATAAAAATTGGGGGGGACCTAATGTCCTCCCCCCAGCCCCCTTATAAAGCCTTGCCTCGCCCTGCAATTAGGCTCAGAGCACTCTGATTGGCTTGACATTTACCTGTCACAGCACTTTGGTTGGCTTGAAATCCACCAATCAGAGTGCTCTGTGTCATTTTACACAGCGTGGGAAAGTTCTTTGGAATTTGGTGGATTCCAAAGAACTTTCCCACGCTGTGTAAAATGACACAGAGCACTCTGATTGGTGGATTTCAAGCCAACCAATCAGAGTGCTGTGACAGGTAAATGTAGAGACTTACCTGTCAGTCTCTTCATTTACCTGTCAGAGCACTCTGATTGGATGGCTTAAACCCACCAATCAGAGTGCTCAGAGCCTAATTGCAGGGCGGGGCAAGGCTTTATAAGCCTTCCCCCGCCCTGCAGAGCTCAGTCTGCGTGGAGCCCTCCATAGGTGAAGAAGTAGTTTTTTTTTGTTTTGTTTTTTTTTAAAGTGTGTCGGTTATTTTGAATTTTTATTTGGCCTTTTTGGGGGCTGAAAAAAGATTTTAGAAGAAAGAAGACATCAAATTATGTATGTATGTATGTATGTATGTATGTATGTATGTATGTATGTATGTAGACAAGGGTCCCCCCTCATTATTTTTAGGATGAGGGGGGTAGTTAGGGGTAATTTTTTGGGGGGTGATTAGGGGTTTGGGGACAACTAGTCACCTGGGGGGATTTTTATTTATTGCCTCCACCCACCGCTCAGGGGTGGGGGCTGGGGGGGAAGACATTAGGCCTCCCCTTATTGTTATTTAGGGCCCCCACTCACCGCGCAGGGGTGGATGCCGGGGGGAGGGCATTAGGCACCCCTTTATTGTTATTTAGTCCCCCCCCTTATTGTTATTTAGGGCCCCCACTGCTCAGGCGTGGGGGCCGGGGGGTAGGACATTAGGTCCCCCCCCAATCTTTATTTATGGCCCCCACTGACCACTTAGGGGTGGGGGCCAGGAGGGGGAGGACAGTAGGTCCCCCCCCTTATTGTTATTTAGGGCCCCCACCCGCTGCGCAGGGGTGGGGGCCTGGGTGGAGAACATTAGGTCCCCCTTTATTGTTATTTAGTTCCCCCACATGCCGTGCAGGGGTGGGGGCCAGGGGAGGAGGACAGAAGGTCCCCCCCAAAATTCTTATTTATGGCCCCCACACACCACTCAGGGATGGAGGCCAGGGGGAGGACAGTAGGTCCCCCCCCCTCCACATTCTTATTTAGGGCCCCCACCCGTCGCACAGGGGTGGGGCAATAGGTTTTGTTTTTGGTTTTTTACAGTGAGCAGCCACTGGCTGCTCACTGTTTACTAGACATGCCCCTACTCGCAGTATAGCGAGTAGGGGCTGAATTTACTAATACTAAGTAATCTTTACTTGGTATTAGTAAATGTGGCTGAAAGACCAATTAAGGTGACCAATTTAGGTATTTCAGCCTTTTGGTAGATAGCTCCCTAATACCGTGTGAATTAGGGAGTTATCTACTAAGCGGCTGCTTATTTTATGTTATTTTTAAGTGATTTCCCTATCCACATTTGTTTGCAGGGCACTTGTCCTATTCTTATCCCCATTTTACTTCCTTTTGCAGCCCTCTAGCCCTTTCCAGGAGTTTTTTAGAGGCATTTTTGTGGCCAAAAGTTCAGGGTCAAGTTCGAGCCCGAACCCGGACTTTTTTTCAAAGTTCGGCTGGATCCGAACATCCAGGTGTCCACTCAACTCTAGTCAAGAGCTATGCCTCTGCTTAAATATGACAAATTTAAAACTTGATTATTGGACCTCCCATTCTTTGTGTCACCTAGAAAACATTTTATTTCAAGTAATTATTTATTGTCTTTGAATAAAATTAAATCAAAATATAAGTTAGAGAATTTTGCTGCCCAAGATTACAAAAGTTTAGTTTCCAAACTTAAAGAGTATTTTGATGTTTCTGCACTGGATCATAAAGTAATTTAGAAAAATTACAATGGAAATAAAATATTTAGAAGATTCAGACGGGAAATGCACCATTTTCTGTGCTATTTGTATTTAACATCTAAGCCTTCTAATAAATTGGACTTTATGAGAGTACAGGTGCAAGAATTACTGAAGAAATTGACTTTGGATGACTGGATGAACATCACTTTGAACTTAAAAGGGATCACACAATGCTCTTTTCACTTAGAGACTCATTATAAAATGGTTTATGGGTGGTATTTGATCCCGTCTAGGTTACATAAAATGTTTATGAATCTCTCTGACAAATGTTGACGTGGCTGTGTCCAGATGGGATCAGATCTACATATATAGTGGTATAGCCCTCTTATCCAGAGATTGTGGAACCTTATAAATAAACTAATTAAAGAAATAGATTCCTCTACAGCAGCGTTTCCCAATTGGTGTTCCGCGGTACCCAAACATATTTGGGGTTCCGCTGCGATTTACCCATCGGATGTCCCAAGCATTTAAGGCCACCCGATCTGTATCGCTAAACAGGGGTTCGGTCAGGTGCTGCAACTGTCTCAGACTGCAGCTGGGCCCCTGTAGTATGGGATGTTGGGAGGCAGTGACAGCACTTCCTCCCAGACAGATTGTGCCGGCTGGAGGGAGAGAGGTAGCAGCGGGAAAAGAGCAGCACAGCAGCCTCAGCCAGCAGCACTAGAGGAAGTAACCCTGCTGCAGAAAAAAGGTAAGTGAACAGGAGGGTGACTGTGTATCTATGTGTGTGTGTGTGTATCTGCCTGTGTGTTTATCTGTATGTCAGTGTGTATCTTTGTGTATGTGTGCCAGTTTATGTATCTGTGTGTCAAGGTGTGTATATGTGTCACTGTGTGTGTATCTGTCTGTGTGTTAATGTGTTTATCTGTGTGTGTCAGCGTATGTATCTATGTGTCTGTATGTCAGTGTTTGCATCTGTTTCTGTATGTATGTCAGTGTGTGTGTATCTGTCCGTGTTTCAGTCGGTGTCTGTGTGTGTGTGTGTGTATGGGCCAATGTGTGTGTGTGTGTATGTGTGTATCATTGTGCCAGTGTGAGTATATCTGTGTGCCAAGGTGTGTGTTTCTGTCAGTATGTGTATCTGTGTGCCAGTGTGCATCAATGTGTGTGTATCTGCCAGTGTGTGCATCTGTGTGTCAGTGTGTATCAGTGTCTATCTGTGTGTCAAGGAGTGTGCATCTGTATGTTAGTGTGTGTATCTGTGCACCAGTGTGCGTATCGGTGTACCTGTGTGTGTACCTGTGTCTCAAGGTGCATGCATCTGTATGTCAGTGTATATCTTCCAGTGTGTGTATGTGTCTGTATGTATGTCAGTGTTTGCATCTGTGTCTGTATGTTCACGTGTGTGTGTGTGTATCTGTCAGTGTTTCGGTCGGTGTGTATGGGCCAATGTGTGTGTGTGTGTATGCCAATGTGTGTATCATTGTGCCAGTGTAAGTATATCTGTGTGCCAAGG
>OW240913.1:164650869-164769379 GCA_933207985.1 Pelobates cultripes | reverse complement strand
GGGTGCTGTGTGTGTGTGTCTGGAGGTGCTGTGTGTGTGTCTGGGGTTGCTGTGTGTGTGTCTGAGGGTGCTGTGTGTGTGTCTGGGGTTGCTGTGTGTGTGTCTGGGGGTGCTGTGTGTGTGTCTGGGGGTGCTGTGTGTGTGTCTGGGGGTGCTGTGTGTGTGTCTGGGGGTGCTGTGTGTGTGTCTGGGGGTGCTGTGTGTGTGTCTGAGGGTGCTGTGTGTGTGTCTGGGGTTGCTGTGTGTGTGTCTGAGGGTGCTGTGTGTGTGTCTGGGTTTGCTGTGTGTGTATCTGGAGGTGCTGTGTGTGTGTCTGGGGGTGCTGTGTGTGTCTGAGGGTGCTGTGTGTGTGTCTGGGGTTGCTGTGTGTGTGTCTGGGGGTGCTGTGTGTGTCTGGGGTTGCTGTGTGTGTGTCTGAGGGTGCTGTGTGTGTTTCTGGCGTTGCTGTGTGTGTGTCTGGGGGTGCTGTGTGTGTATGGGTGCTGTGTGTGTGAATTTATTTTTTATTTAAATTAAAATATATTTTTTAATAATTCAAAAAAAACAAAACGTTATATCCGCCCCCCCCTCCCTTCTTACCTTTAGCCTGGGAGGGGGGGGAGCCATTCTGCCATGAGGCGGGACCATGCTGCCATCCCTGGTGGTGAGAGTGAACTCTCCTCACAGGTTCTCGCGAGAACGCTCAAAATCCCGCGAGAGGACCTGGCGGAGCTGCTGGTTAGAGCTCCCCCGGTCCTCTTTCCTGCCTCCCTCCCTCCCCAGCCTGCGGCCACCTGTAAGAGTGCCTGTGGGCCGGTAAGGGAGATCTTTGATCTCCCCACCGGCCCATGAAGGCATACAGCAGGGCTGGCGCTCGGGTAGCGCTGGCCCTGCAGGGGCTGGCAGGGGAGATTCTGTGATCTCCCCTGCCAGCCTCGGCCCACGGCCATCGTGGCCCACCGGGCATTTGCCCGGTATGCCCGATGGCCAGTCCGGGCCTGATCGCAATCACAAGACTTGGATAGGTGGGATTGGCTGCAGAGGGACTGCCTGGATTGTCAGGCAGTACGACGAATGGAACCTGTGAGGAGAGTATTTAGGCTGAAGGAAGGGCCTGATTCTTACGGTGTGCTATGCCACCCTAACAGCATTAAAGCCCTCCTTTTGTAAGCCTTACATCAGGGAAGGGTTAAGAGCAATCAAGACTAGGATATGGACAATTAAAGGGACAATCTAAGCACTAAAACAACTTTAGCTTAATGAAGTGGTTTTGGTGTATAAATCAAGCCCCTGCAGTTTCACTCCTGAATTGTCTGCCATTAAGAAGTTAAATTACTTTGCTTATGCAGCTTTAATCACACTTCCCCTGGCTGTAACTCACCTAGTCTCCCAAACATTTCCTGAAAAAGACTCTAATTGTGACCTTTGTGTATAATTAAGGTTCAATTAATAGAGCAGGAGGAATTCTAAAGTAAACAGAATGTGATGTAAGAGCTGACTGAAAATTAACCAATTTTATTCATGGAGGCTGTGTGAGTCACATCAATAGAGGTTTGATTAGAACTGCATACACAGAAACAAATAATTTAACTCCTAATTGCAAGAGAATTGAGCAGTAAGACTCAGGGGCATGTTCTGTACACCTAAACGGCTTACTTAAGGCAAAGTTGTTTTGGTGCTTTAACTGTTTGGAATTTGCTAAGTAAACTTCTTGGATCACTTGATTAGCATATATATAATTTATTTGGACCACCTAACATAGATTCAGAAGTAGAACACACTGTGCCTATTCAGATTGGAGAAACAACAACAAAAATCAGTCACAAGTATAATTTTTTATGACTGTATTATAAAAGGTTTATTCCAATCATTTTCATTTTAAAGTTATTTTATGTTATAATGCTCCATTAGGCACTAGTAGATTGCTCCACCCCCATTTTTAATTCTTAAAACCTTTCAAATAGCAAAACACTTACTAGGAATCCAGCGCCGGGAGAGGTTCTTCCACACCCAGTCTATCGTTATGTCACATCACATATTCCCCCTACAAGGTCCAATCAAATGCTTCTGTCATAGAGATCCATTTGATTAGACCAATCTCCAGGCTCAGAGCGTGGGGTGGACAAGGGAGGTAGGAAAGGCGCGAGTATATAACAATAATAAAATTTTTTTTTTAAAAAAGCATCCAAATGTAATTTTGTGAGGTGGGAAGGGCTGGGAGGGATTGCAGGAGGAAGGGACATACAGGCTTCTCCTTGCCTTCCCACTTATCATCACTGCCTGCAAGGGTAAAAGCTGATTATGGCTGTCGCCAATGTACTGTGCATGCTGATAACAGATGTAATCTTTGCACGGAATTAACATTAGGCAGCCTGGAACAGAGTCACGTGCGCTGGGGATCACCTAGCCCAGCAGAAATGCTGCACATAGAGACTACTTAGTCCATGACCACTTCTAAATGCAGATATGGTCATGAAGGCTGGAGTAACCCTAAAGACCAAATTATCTGGTTCTAATATAGAGCAGATACTCAATAAAGAAGTGGGACAATGTTTCAGCATAATTTTGTTTGTAATCATTAGAGAGACAGAGCTCTTAATCTAATATTTAAATTGTTTTTCATGTTTTCTAATACGTGTTGATTATATTTTCAAAATCCGTTCATGGTCTTATGATTACCCAACAGTGATAAAACGTAACCTTGATCTTGCTAAATATCATATAGTATTCTATTATTATTATTAAATAAATTCAGTCATCAACTGAAAATTTGTGGAATCTTCCGGCTAGCAATAAATCCTCCATAACTCGTCCAGTACTGTGTTCTTTCTTAGGCTATTCCACAATTATGCAATGTATTTAATGTCATTGACACACACATTGTAACTAGGCAACTGTAAGAGATCCCATGAGAACTAGACTGCACGATACAATACTGTTGAACATTACTTGCTGTCCAAGATCAGGTAAAATAAACAAAAAAACTTTGAGCTGCATTTAAAGCATAGGATGATCCGAGTATGAGCAGTCAATATGCAATTAAACAAGGCACGCTGTAATTGCACAATATCAAATAACAATGGGGATTTCTCAAGAGCCCATTGCATCTATGTCTCTGTTGTTTGCCCATTAAGTATATACACACTTTTTTATCCAGGCCCTTTTACATTTTAATGTCAGGAAACATTACATACATTTTGCAACTTACTATATATTTTATGACAATTTTCACTTTTATCTTTTTTTTAAAATGTGTTTACAAAGATAAAAGTTCAATTCAAAATAAATGTTTGAAATGCAAAAGCATGCAAGATGACAATGGGGATTTTTTAAAACTTTAATAAGAGGTCAGATTCATTTTATTAACCCTTCCCAACTTGGGTAATTTCCAAATCTCTGCCTTTGGAGTAAACATACACATTTACTATGGTAATACAATTGATAGATGTGTTCCTAAATCTTAAAAAATAAAAAATAAAATGTAAAAAATTTTTTTTTTGCTAAACTAATTTGTAAATCGAAAAAAAACAGACCCAAACACAAACCCAATTTTTCTTTCTTCTAAGTATTAATTGAATTATTAATTTTCTGTGTCAGACTGTAATACAACAATAGAAATATTGACTGATTTCTTTACAGTCAGCAAATAAATTGAATGTACTTTCAAACTAAGATTGCATTCATTTGAACAATGGGGGGAAATTCGGTTTAACTGTTTACTACTCCAAGACTTTTAAAAGTTAATGAATGGGCAAACATCAGAGGAAGAATGCACTCTGGTTACATGGCTTAAACTCATGATAGAAAATTCAAACAATATTAGATTCAAAAAGTCAACATTAGACACACTTCTATTAAGGACCTACAAACAAACAGAGTTACTCAGTACACACATTAACAAGTACAACTCGAATCATGATGGCTGCTTTCAACTTTGCTGTGACTTATATAAAGGTCTGAATGGGAGTTGTTCATTTCTCAAACCTCATTTACAAATATTTGTGTTTACTCTTAAACAAATAATGAGGGCACTCTCTATTAGATATTAGCTAATCTCTATTAGGTAATATCTAACTAGGGACTGACTGCTTGTACAGTAACGTAATTTGAATTTTGCTGCATTCTACTCTGCTCACATGAATTTTGAATACATCATGTGTTCAAGTATAACAATATAGTTTTATAAAATTATAGTTTCTTTTGAATTTTTTTTTTTTTTTTTTAACTCTCTCTTATGGCATATATGCACATATGTTTGTGTATGTATTGTGGAAAAAATATTACAGAGGTAATAACCACAACGAAAAAATATTTAAAAGAAACATTTATTTTAAGAAAAATTTCAAAAACTCTAAATATCTAATTCTAGCCTAATGAAATGTATGTATAATTTAAAAAAACAACAAAAAACCATACATAGCTTTTACATGTACAAGGAAAACCTTGTCTATTTATTTACCACGTTTGCAGATAGTGACCATATACTTTCTATGAGATAAATATGATATTCGGTAATAATGATATATTTTAACCGGTAGTGTTACAAACAATTTATTTTCAACATTTGTATTTTATGTTCTGCTTTTATATTATTACAATAAAATATAGATACAATAAAATAATAATAAATAACTAAATAAAATAGATTTGAAAAATAATAAATAAAATAATATAATAGGTTTGAAAAAGCTAGGCCTCATTTTAATTAATCTCCACCTCTCTCCCGCTCTTTCTCTGTCTATCAGCCTCTGTCTCTCTGTCTCTCTCATTTCCATATACAGTATATCTATTTATATATATATAAAACTAAAATTTAATTTAAAATTAATATATATATTCATTTTTAACGTAATTTTTTTTCCCCTTGTCTCTGTATTTCCTAGAGAGATTATCAATAGCAGGAAAAAAAAGTCAGATCTAATGTCGATGGTACTCTTCATAGTCTGTGATAATGCAATCCTCTTTCCAGGGATCAAAGTATTAAGGTTTAGGTTATTTGTATTGATTTTTTTGTGCTACCATGCTGTGTCAGTCATGCTCATATTTGTGGTTCACAAATTCCTCTTCAAAATGTCACAGCCATTTCATCTCCTGTGGCTGTCAATAACGCATAACCTGAAACTCCTACATTTGGGTGGCCTTTTTGTTTTCCATAGTTCACACACATGCATGTAAAGATGTATGTTTACCAAATAAAACATTGCTTCCAGTGTTTGTGTTTCACAAAAAATCTGTATTTCCAGATGTATTATTTAGAACTAGTTATAAACTGCATTTACTTAACTGTATGTAAATGAGAGAGCCATGCATAAGCACAAACATATCAAATAGACTGTAAGCTCGTTTGAACAGGGTCCTCTTCGACCTATCGTTCCTGTAAGTTTTCTTGTAATTGTCCTATTTATTGTTAAATCCCCCCTCTTATAATATTGTAAAGCTCTACGGAATCTGTTGGCGCTATATAAATGGCGATAATGATAATTAAATTAAGTCGTCGTGATTTAAAAATTCAAAGGCTGTCTGTTGTATTGCCATATGAAAAAAATAGGAGTAATAAATTAAAAATATTTCAAAGAGCAGCAATACAAACACAGGCTGCATGATCCTAACACAATACAACACAAAGTCAGCATTAAAATAATGGCAAAATACATGTGCAAAGTACATTTAATTTATTAACAGAAATGTAAAAATATTTAATAAAAAATATATTAACCATAAGTGCACTCACTCATCTCTAGTTCATCACAGATCTTGTTTGTTTGTACATTTGCATTGTTTCTCTGCTTTTGTTCTTTTATATACAAATGCCAATAGCTTAAAAAATAATGCAACTATGAAGAATGACATATTTCAAATTAACCCATTTGACTGGAGACTTGCTATAGCCCTCTAGTGGTTAAAGATGATATTGATATTATTTATTTGAAAACAAATCAAATTACTAATTTATCAGACACTCAGAGATCATAATTATAAAGGCTATAAATCCCACTTTATTATTAATTATTCACATAAAATGTGCTTCTGACCTGTTCCTAAAAGAACTAAAAAGAGCCACAGTCTTGATGTAGTACATTTAAAAGATAATATAATCAAGTATTATCTATTCATTTCATTATTGCTTACAGTTAATCTAGAAATTTATTGTATTAATGCCACATTAATAGTTTCCACAGAGAATTGTAGGAGATTATGAAGTATAAAGATTTAACGCCTAAAATTGTCGCTACATTATATTAGCATCTGCCAAAACTGGCTAATTTGAAGCAGGTAAAAAAAAAAAAGTATTATTACGTCAATAATATGTAATTTGTCCATTTTCAAGGTCTATAAGTGATATGTCTGTCTGCCTCTCTTTGTCTCTTCATATGTCCATTGTCTGTCCCCCGTCCATCAGATTGTCTGTCTCTCTGTCCATCCTCCCATCCATCTACCCATCCATGCACCCACAATTTCAAAACAGCTACTAAAATACATTTTAGCCTTTCGCTTGGATAGCTTTTATATTTTATTTGACCAAAGAATGTTCTGTAAACGTATTAACAATATTTTACAAACAGTAAAAGTTACGCTATTTACACCTCCAAATTCTCAAGTATTTACATTGTGTTAGGTGCTCACTTGCTTTGTGAGATTAACAAACATTACTGGAGAGGTTATGGCAAATCCACCCTTCTTGTTTATAAAACCTTTACAACTCATCAGCTTCCACTAACATACTGGCACTGTTCAATTACTGTCACTTTTAGAGAGCCTTAGCAAAACATCCAGTGCCCATGTAAATAGACAAATCTGAAAACTAACTGGTCTGTTGGCTTACAAACTGTAGGCAATGTTTTCTTTTGCTCAAATTTGTTCTAGAAACTAATCACACCCTGATAAAGCCATCTGTAAATATGAGAAAGATCGACATCCACATGTCAAAGTTTACACAGTCTGACCAGGTGTACTTTTAGTACCGATGATATTAAGGGCCTGTTGTTCTGATCTCCTTATATGAAGCAGCAATGGCTAAACAGCAATTGCAGACCACATTCGTGAGCAAAATCATAAGCGTCTAATTCAATGCGGAGGCAGTCAATGAAAAAGCAAAATATATTGCTCAAATAAAAAGCCGATCATCCAAGTAAAAATATATATCATCAGCACGGTTATCAACCAACTTAAAACAATTTAGGTAACCCATTCAAATATGAGATGCCTTCGGACACTTAATTTATATATTGAGTTTATTGCATTTATTGTCACTAACATAGTAGACTTTTGCACGGCCCAAAACTTTTTTTTTTTGGGTGGTGGGGGGGGAGAGTGTATTGCAAAACATATACTTAATATAAAAATATATATTGTGCAATACATTGCTGCATTTTTGCTTCTTTTGGTTCACCGAGAATAAGTAATGAATAGAAGGAAAAATATAAATGAGAATAAGTAATTAATAGAAGGAAAAATATATAATATATAGAAATAATATATAAATACATAAATGTAGATTTTTTTTTCTTCTCCTCCATTACATTAAAAATGGCATGTCACAGCCTCTCCATGCCCTCCCCGCTCACTTTTACCCTTTCTCACACTGTTACTCTGCCCTCCCACTGTCACCAACACACACTGCCTCCCCCCCACTGTCACCCTGCCCCCCCACTGTCACCAAAACACACACGGTGCTCACCCAACACTGTCACACTGTCCCCCCACTTTCACTAACACACAAACACTGCTCCCTCCCGCACTGTCACTTTGCCCCCCCACTGTCACTAACACGTACACACTGCTCTCACTCACAATGTCACTCTGCCCCCTACTGTCACCAACACACACACAATGCTCCCCACACTATCACCCTGCCCTCTCACTGTCACCAACACACACATTTCCCCCCACACTGTCACTCTGCCCCCACTATCACCAACACACACTGCTCACCCCACACTGTCTCCCCCCACACCCTGCTTCCTCACTGTCACTCTGTCCCCCCACACTGTTACCCTGCCCCCACTATCACCAACACACACGCACTGCTCAATCCACACTGTCACCTTGCCTCCCCACTGTCACTAACACACACACACATTGCTCCCCCCCACACTGTCACCATGCCCCCCCACTGTCACTAACATGTACATACTGCTCTTACCCATACTGTCACCTTGCCCCACACTGTCACAACATACACACACAATGCCCCCCACACTGTCACCTTGCTCCCTCACTGTCACCAACACACACACTGCTCCCCCCACACTGTCATCCTCCCACACCCTGGCCCCCACCGTCACCTACACACACACAATGCTCTCCACACTGTCACCCTGCCCCCTCACTGCCACCAACAAACACACTGCCCCCACACTGTCACCCTGCCCCCCCACTTTCACAAACACACACACTGCTCCCCCACACTGTCTCCCTTCCACACCTTGCACCCCTACTGTCACCAACACACACAAACGCAAACTGTCCCTCCACTGTAATCAACACACACACTGCTTTCCTCACACTGTCACCATGCCCCCCACTCTTACCAACACACACACACACATACACACACACACACATACTTTTGAAAAAAAAGTTTTTCTGTGTTTTATTTTTATTAAAAACTTTCAGAAGTCGACACAGAAACTAGTACACAATTAAGCACAAAAAAAACATACAATTCAAGCATGTACAAATAACATACAGGATAAAGGGATCGCACTGTCCAAATACAGTGATCGCACAGTCCAAATGGAGGCTTTGCCAGTCGGCTGAAACCTGCTCGAATTTATGCATTATACCTGCCAATGTACATTTTTTCATACATGTTATGACATGTCAACCTTTGCAGAACCAAAGACTCAGTTGGGGACTGGGGGTATTGCCAAGCTCCCACTATAGAGCATCTGGTGCTCTTAGTACTTGTAAGATAATGGCTTTTCCCGACTTAGTTAAAGAAGTCGGCAGCATATCCAAAAAAAAACAGCATATCCCTACACGCAATGTAGGCCTGATATCTCATAGCACTTTCAAACATTCCAACACACACACACTGTACAAATCACACACACTGCACCCCTCACACACACTGCACACCTGACAAATACACTATGAATCCCCTATGCACACACTAGATTCCCTGTATGTAAACACACTCTCTACAGCACCTACACATACTATAACACTTATGCACACATACAGTAGCCCCTATACACACTATGCTCCCTATGCACACGCACACACTATCTCACTCTTTACCGTCCCTAGACACATATTACACAACACAACCCAAACCTACCTATTTGCACAAAGCACCATACCACAATCAGCTCACTCTACACTCACACAATCGCACAAGCAGCCTTCAAACAAATTCACAATACACTTTTTCCAGGCCCTTTTGTCTCTGGCATCCCAGTTATGGAGGCACCAGAGACAAGCCACAAGCAAAATTTCTTGCGCTGTTCAGAGCAAACACAGGGCCTTTTTCTCATGCAAGTGCTCTGTTATGGGCAAATGCAAATATTACAAGTTTTGGAATGAAATGTTGTATTTCTTAAACTGTGTACTTTGTCTTTAAGAGATATGGCAAACGGAAAAAGTGTTAGAAATGGAACATATTGTTTTTTATACAATGTATTTTTAATAAATGACCTCTTACCCATATTCAATGCCATCTTGTCCTAGGTTAATGGAATTCCCTAAGTCAGGGAATTTCCCATGACGTGTGCACCTGTACGTTTTAGTTATGACCTTGTATCTTTGCCAAGTTAAGGGAGTTCCTAAAATGAATAAAAGAAAAATAAGTTTTCCTTTTTCATACATGAACTACGGTAACCCTAAAATAAAAAAAAAAACCATCAAGGTATAAATATGTGTACTTATTAAACATTAGGACAGATGCTCCATTTTATAATGAGAGGTTGGCATGTTCAAGAGGGTATGCTATTCTATTTTAATGATATTGCAAGCATATAGTTTAAACTCTGCTATATATTATTGTAATGGATTTTATGTTTATATTTATAATTTTTTTAAATAAAATATCTAAAAAGACAAAACTTTATTGCTTCCAAGACAATCCTTCTTTTATATTGTATTCTCAATTATTTATATATTTTAAATAGAGGATCTCTTACTAACTATATAATATTATAGTTAAGATATCTGTATGGTTAGCCCTGCTAAGTTCTATGCTTTAAGAAGTTATAGTGGTAGATAGGGGAACCGGCTGCGGTTACAGCTCTTCAGCTGATTTTTTTTGTCCAGTCCAGCCCTGGCACTCAGTAACCATAACTACCAGCAATCCCCCAAATCAAGAAGATATAGAAATGTAATCTAACTACGGGAACCAGAGAGGGGCATGTTTTTCATAATCATTGATTAGTAATAATAAATCTTTTTCACATTTTTGAATTCAGGGTTGTCACAGATAATTTTTTTTACTTCATTTTAAATACATGTAATCAAATAAAAAACAGTAGCAAAAATTATACTTTATTTATATTAAACATTTTAGCACACAATGTTCATGGATAATTCAAATGTGTCTCACAGGTCAAAAATACATGCTGTTTTTTTCTAGCAAATAAATAAATAAATAAATAATTGTCATTTTTTTTTTTAAATTTAAATGCAACACTTGGCACTGTTCGTTCAAAAGGAATCCACTCAATCACTAAAAGAATAGGAAAGAAATGGCTAAACATTTGTATAATCCCCTTAGTCAATAAAGGATTTTTTGTGGAGTTTATGAACTTTCTATTCTTTGTAACACACCAAAATATCTCACACTGTACATCTTTGATGTGTTGGCATAGGCCACCTCTTTAAAAAAGGCTCAAATGTATCTTATTAAAATGCTGTGACAAGTGTAAATAGTCAGCATCTAACTGTTACAAATTGCTGCCAGAAGCATTATATATAACTTTTTATCACAACTAGAATACACACAGGTCATCTAAAGTTTATTTGCATAATGTGCACAAACATGAATGTAATACCTTTATGTATAATTTTATGAATGCAATGCATGCACATAAGTTTAGTGTGTCTGTGTTTAACCCCTTAAGGACTGGACTGTTTTTGCGATGTTGTACATTTGCGACCAGGCATATTTTTACACTTTTGTGGTGTTTGTGTTTGGCTGTAATTGTCCGCTTTCTCATTTACTGTTCCCATACAAATTATATATTGTTTTTTTCAGGACATAAGGGGCTTTCTTTACATACCATTATTTATATAATCTCATGTATTTTAATTTAAAAAAAATAAAAAAAATATGATGAAAAATTGAAAAAAATACATGTTTTTTTACTTTTACTTGAAAAATCTTTTACTCATCTACAAAAGCGAATGAAAAAAACTGCTAAATAGATTAAAAATTTTGTCCTGAGTTTAAAAATACCCAGTGTTTACGAGCTTTTTTGCTTTTTTTGCATGTTATAGGGCTATAGGTACAAGTAGGATATTGCGGTTTCAAAACATACATTTTAAAAATTTATCAATAGTGACATTGTAACACTATTATCTGTCATAAATCTCTGAATAACACCCCACATGTACATATTTTTTTTAAAGTAGACAACCCAGGGTATTCAATATGGGGTATGTCCAGTCTTTTTTAGTAGCCACTTAGTCGAAAACACTGGCCAAAGTAAGCATTCATATTTGTTTGTGTGTGAAAAAAGTAAAAAAACTAAACTGAACGCTAATTTTGGCCAGTGTTTGTGACCAAGTGGTTACTAAAAAAGACTGGACATACCCCATTTGCAATATCTTGGGTTGTCTTCTTTTGCAAATGGTATGCCATCATGGGGGTAATTCTCATTCCTGGGCTACCATACGCTCTCAAAGGCAACGTAACCAACCTGGCCATTTTCAATGTAAAAATATTTGACCCATATATTTGACCTTGTAACTTTCAAAAATGCTATAAAACCTGTACATGGGGGGTACTGTTTTACTCGGGAGACATCGCTGAACACAAATATTAGTGTTTAAAAATTGGAAAACGTATCACAACAATTATATCATCAGTAAAAGTGCTGTTTGTGTGTGAAAAATGCAAAAAAAGTCACTTTCACTGACAATATCATCGCTGTGATATGTTTTACTGTTTTAAATCACTAATATTTGTGTTCAGCGAAGTCTCCCGAGTAAAACAGTACCCCCCATGTACAGGTTTTAGAGTGTCGTAGAACGTTACAGGGTAAAATACAGTGCTAGCAAATTAAATTCTCTGGAATTTCGGCCTGGGTTGGCAGGCAGGTCCCTCAAATTGCAATCAATAAAATTACTGAATTATGTAACAATATTACATAAATATGCACGTAGAATTTAAATATATATGCATATTTATATAGTTTAAGTCTACGTGTATATTTATATAATTATTTATGTAATTTTGTATATGGACATATGTATATTTCGTATTATTTTTATTTATTTATATATACATAGATATATATGCAAATTCATTCTAAGTGTATTTTGATATATATATATTAATTTTAAAATACAGTTAGAATAAAATTTCATATAGCTATATAATTTTTTTTAAATTTTTTATTATTATTTAAAAAATTTTTATTTAATTTAAATTACTTATTATTTATATTTTATAATAATATATATATACAATATATATAGTTATTATATATATTATATATATACGTGTGTAATTTAATTATAAGTGTATTTTTATATTAATATAAGTACATATTAATATAAAAATACACTTAGTATGGCATTATATATATGATATATAGACATATATTATATATGATATATAGACATATATTATATATATATAATATATGTCTATATATCATATATACACCTATATAATTATTATTCTTTTTTTTATTAACACTAACTTTATTTTTTTAATGGATTTTACACTAGCAGGGAGACTGCCTGTCAGCACAGACAGTCCCCCTGCAGGCAGCACTATGGACACCCATTGTGACCATGTGATCGCTGTGTTGAGCGATCACATGGCCACAGGGGTCCTAATTCAGTGTGGGGAGACTGTCTGGGCTGCAGGCAGTCTCCCCACAACCGGAGCCACGCTGATCGCCGCCGGGGGAACGACGGCGATCAGGTAAGTAGCTCAGACCGTTAGGACGGTTCAGGACCGTCATCGGTCTGCAAGGCAAAAATGCCGATGATGGTCCTGAACCGTCCTCGGTCGGGAAGGGGTTAAGCAAGTCAAAATTGTATTGACTTGTTAGTTTGTGTACATGGATGGGTAAAATATGAAATTTTTGCTTGTTATGGTGTTCCACAAATTTTATCCTAATAAGTTGATTAAGAAATAAAAATACAGTGGGACCTAGGTTTACGAATTTAATGCGTTTTCCGGAACGTTTCTTATTGCGAAAAATTTGTAAACCGAAAAGCGTTTTCCTATAGGAATACAATGAAAACCAATTAGTCCATTCTGGAGGTCAGAAAAAAGTCAAAATTAGCTGGCATGGAAACCAACCCATAGTGCAGAACACACAATAAAAGGCATGCAAACGACGAAAATCAGCTCCCTACCTTTCCACAGCTTGAGAAATGCACCAAAAAGTCCCAAAACAACTGCAAAAATTTCCAGAATGGCCCCAAAACTCGATGAAAAAGCCGCTCCAACACCTCCATACTTGATGCCACGTGCCACCGACAGGCTCCAGCATGCAGGGGGCGGTGCTATAAACCTCCCAGGTGCAATGCATCCTGGGGAAACTTGCTTTGTATTGCAAAAAAAAATTGTAAACCGAGGCATTATTTTCAATGGATTTTCATTTGTAAACCGAAAATTATGTTAACCGAGGCATTTGTAAACTGAGGTCCCACTGTATATGAATATTCTCCAATTTTAAAGTCAACATAGACAAAAGTGAGATACTAAATTTGATAGTTCGGGACCGAGAAACACTAAGACTTAAAAATAAATTTACCTTTCCATTGGTTGAAAAACTCTTTGAAGTATTTGGGAATTAATATATCATGAGATCTGAGTGAGTTAAATCAGGTCAACTTCCCCTCTCTACTTAAAACCATCAAACAAAATCTAAACAACTGGAACAAACCTTACTTTAGCTGGTTGGAAAGAGTCAATATAATTACGATGACTATCCTCCCTTGGATCTTGTACTTGCGGAACACAATACCGATAGCTATGCCGAAACTGTTCTTTATAACAGTACAACATGCCTTCATGAGGTTTATTTGGGCTGGTAGGAGAACACTTATAGTATATCACACACTAATAAAACCTAAATCCAGAGGGGGGGTCGGTGTCCCATATATTTAATATTATCAATATGCTGTACACCTTAGTAGAATCATAGAGTGAACCAGAGGCACTGACTCTAAATTATGGATACAAAGAGAACAAGCTCATATATGATCAGTGTTACAATGGCTACCTTGGTTACACAACATTATATTATATGACTTTGTTCCCGCTCACACAATCATTTCCAAGACTCTAAATATATGGAAAAAGCTAGTGCCTATGAAGGGTATCTCCTAGGGTAGTCCCTGGGACTCTCCCCGCACTTTCCGGTGGCCCGTAATCCACTTTTCCTCGCAGGGGCAAAGGGAAGTTCAATCAAGCCACATATGGAACACCCACGAGTTAAAACCTTACCAATAGTGGCGTGGCTATCAGTCAATCAGCTAAAACCACTGTCACAATTAATGACGCAGAACCCCCCTTCGTTCTCCCAGAGCTTTCAATTTAACCAACTTAAACACTTTACGAAAACACTCCCCATCCCAGAGACGGACCTTAGACCAGAAACAGCCTTTGAACAGCTATGCTCACAGACTAGAAAAATGAGCAAAACATTATCAAAATGTTACACTTTGATTCAATCAGACAAACAGTCCATGCTACTACATTATACTAAGGTCTGGAATAAATGCCTTCCAACGCAAGTAATTGAGCAGACGTGGCTGACAATCTTTCAGAGGAGCTTCAATGCACACATAAACATTTCATTACAAGAGAACTTTAAATTTCTCACTAGGTGGTACATCACACCACACAGCCTACATAAAATGAACAGCTCAATATCGCCGGTGTGCTGGAGATATCATAGAGAACAGGGCACACACCAGCACATATGGTGGGAATGTTCAATAATACAACCATACTGGATGGAGGTGAGGGATACTATCAAGAATGTAACAGGCTATTCCCTATCTCTGGACATCCCGATGATGCTATTTCATGTACCCAAGTCTATATCCACCAAATTTAGACATACATTCAAAAATTCTTTATTATATTTTATGCTCAAGATAGCAAAGATATAAGTAGCGGACAACTGGAAATCAGTAACCCAACCCTTACAGGCCGCCTGGTTATCTAGAGTAGAAAACTTAAGGGTTATAAAAGAAATGAGATGGTCAACAAATAATAAACTACACACATATAAAAGATTTGGGAACCATGGAAAAAGCACAAAGGCTACTAACAAGGGGCAGAGGAAAAACAAAAAACAATTCAATCAGTAACACTGGGAGATACTCAACTACGAGATCGCACCCACCATACTAAACACCTGGGAAGCAGAGGAGAGGAGGCGAGGTATAGAGACCGGAAATATTCAAGACTTTACAACGGGACAGCTATACCACACCTAACATCAGTAAGGCAACTGGAACCTCCAAATGATCCACAGTGCTCTCTGGTAGTGCCAACACCACAGATACTGTTATAAAGCTAAACGACGTGTGGAAACCCACCATAGGTCTTCATTGACTCACTTTGTTTTACAGTGCTGCATTATGTTTTGTTTTGTGTTCTATATTATGTTTTATGTTAAGTCTTATATCACTTTCTCCTTTGTATGTCGTAATTTGCAGAAAACAATAACAAAACAAATCTTTTTTTGTTCTGAACATGTTACATGTGTATTTTTTTTAAATATCTGTATGAACAAATTTAACATTTGAAATTTTTTTAGAAAAACTTGTGTGTGTGTATATATATATATATATATATATATCTATATCTATATCTATCTATCTATATATATATATATATATATATATATATATCATAGGCGTGCGCACGGAGTGTGCCGGGTGTGCCTGGGCACACCCTAATCCCGCGGCACGCCTAGGGAGTGAGACCGGCAGGGGAGATCTCAGGATCTCCCCTGTCGGCTCATGCAGAGCCGGCCCTATCTGAGCGCCGGCTCTGCTCTCAGCCTCCCTCCCCACCGACCGACATGCAGGGAGGGAGGCAGAAGAGGACCCGGGGAGCTATTGCCCCATCACTGTCCTCCCACCCTCACTGCCTCATCACTGCCCACCCACCCTCATTGCCCCATCACTGCCCACCCACCCTCACTGCTCACCCACCCTCAATGCCCCATCACTGCCCTCCCACCATCACTGCCCAATCGCCCCATCCTCCTGCCCCATCACTGCCCTCCATCACTCCCCACCACTGTCCCATCCTGCCCTCCCACCCTCACTGCCCCATCACTGCCCTCCCACCCTCACTGCCCCATCACTGCCCCATCACGGCTTGGCAGGATAGAATTTAATGTGATAGGGTGAAGGGGTATGAGTTTGACAGGGCCCAATCACTGCCCACCCACCCTCACTGCCCCATCACTGTCCTCCCACCCTCACTGCCCCATCACTGCCCCATCACGGCTTGGCAGGATAGAAGTTAATGTGATAGGGTGAAGGGATATGAGTTTGACAGGGTTGGGGTTACGTGTTACACGGCTGGAGAAGGAAATGTGACAAGGCGAGGTAAAGTGAGTCGGACGGGATTATGTGACAGGGTGAGTGTGGCATGGTTGGGCACAAGTGAAAGGGTTAATGTGAAGGTGGGTACCTTCACTGCCCACCCATCCTCACTGCCCCATCCCTGCCCATCCACCCTCACTGCCCACCCTCACTGCCCCATCACTGCCCACCCACCCTCCCTGCCCCATCACTGCCCACCCACCCTCACTGCCCCAGCCCTCGCTGCCACATCACTGCCCACCCTCACGCCCACCCACCCTCACTGCCCCCATCCTGCCCTCCCACCCTCACTGCCCCATCCCCACACCTCACCCCGCCTCACTGCCCCTTCACTGCCCTCCCACGCTCACTGCCCCATCACTGCCCACCCACCCTCACTGCCCACCCACATACACTGCCCACCCACCCTCAATCTAGCTAATGAGATGGCACATCTGATGAGGGCAATGTTTAGGGTTAGGTCCTCCTATTTTTTTTATGGAGTCATCTTCACCCCATTATTTTATTACAAGTAGGTGGATAGCTTGGGCTAGCCATCAACCACATTTTTAATGATTACTCTTCTACGTATGGTGTGAGGGTAGATGAGGGATCATATAATTGGGTCCCTCCAGAATGGGACTCTGGAGATCCCCTATGTATTTAATTATTTATATTAATACCAGCAGGCATTTCATAATTAGTGAAGGTGATCGGGATTAATGTATAAAAGTATAGACTATAACAGATAACAGGCAAGAATAGTCAGGGACAGGACCAGGGCCAGATTAAGAGCACAGTGGGCCTGGTGCTGACAATTATGATGGGCCTAATTACAGAATCATATCGACCAAAAACCGTAAAACACTCCCAAGCGTCATGTATCTGATGGAGATGGTGCTGGAGAGAAAGAAAACAGCAGCTATAAGAAAACACATACCCTATGCTAATCTCTATCTAATTTATGTTTTCAACTTTCAAGTAAATCCATAACCCCTAACAGCAGTGTCCAGTCAGGCAGGAAGTCAATGGGCAGGGTAAAAGGGTGTGCCACTGACACAAATCACGTAACCTGCCAAAAGGGCCGAACATGCCCAAAAAGAGGACATGTCTGCTCAAAGAATTAGAAGGCCAGCCTGGCATGAATGTATGTCAGGCTGCCTGCCAATCATGCAGCTGGCCAACTAAGGGCATACTATGCAAGCAGCACCCTGAGCTTGGCATAAATGCATCTAATGATGCGCTCACTCAACGCTTTCTAAGGACTGTCCCCTAGCACTCGCTGGTCCACTTGTCTCCTTACCTTCTTACTAGCAGGCAGAAGCTCCTGGTATATGGTCTGGGCCAGAGAAAAGCTGTATGTAGTGAGTGTAGAAGAAAAGGAACATGCCACAGTGTTAGAGAGACCAAAGTCAGCATTACCTTAAAGAATCACTATAGGGTCAGGAACACAAACATGAATTCATGACCCTATAGTGTTAACACCACCATCTAGCCCCCCTGGGCCCCTCATGCCTCCATAAATATGGAAAAATCTTACTATATTCAAGCCTGAAGCTGTAACTCTGCATGCTGTTAGACTCATAAAAACAAGCAGTCTGCTGACATCATTAGAAGTGGTGGCCTGATCCAATCACAGTGATTCCCCATAGGATTGTCTGAGACTGACAAAGAGGCAGATCAGGGGCAGAGCCAGCATGATTCAAACACAGCTCTGGCCAATCAGCATCTCCTTATATAGATGAATTGAATTAATGAATCTCTATGAGGAAAGTTCAGTGTCTGCATGCAGAGGGAGGAGACACTGAATGTTTGGATGCATTTTAGGCAGCCATGACCTAGGAAGGATCTCTAACAGTCATCTAAGGAGTGGCCAGTGAAGTTATCACTAGGATATAATGTAAAGACTGCATTTTCTCTGAAAAGACAGTGTTTACAGCAAAAAGCCTGACGGTAATGATTCTACTCACCAGAACAAATTCAATAAGCTGTAGTTGTTCTGGTGACTATAGTGTCCCTTTAACTATATTCATTGTCAGCCAGTCCACACACGTTTTGTTCCCATACATCCCTCTTAAGTTTCCATACTTGAAGAAGAGTATGTGAAAAGTTGTTAGGGTTGCCACCTTTCTTGGAAAAACATACCGGCCTTACTAATTTGCATAATTAAATATGTATGGGTGACATCACATGATGTAAATCACAAGGAGTGACATAAGAGAAAATGCTGTAAAATCACCAAAAAACTACTTAGTTTGATTATGCTGTATAGATGGATTCCTCCCAGTGCCCCCATGTCTCCCAGTGCCCTCATGACTCAGTGCCCCCATGTGTCGATTACTCCAGGTCTCAGTGTTCCTATGTATCAGTGTCTCAGTGCCCCATGTCTCCCAGTGTCATGTCCCCAGGTCTCCCAGTGATCCTATGTATCACAGTGTCTCAATGCCCCATGTCTCCCTGTGTCCCCATGTATCCCAGGGTCCCCATGTCACTAGGAAGATGGGGAGACCTGGGGACACGGGGAGACCTAGGGACACGGAGACACCAGTGACACTGGGACACTAGGGGACTCTGGCTGGGACACATGGGGACAATGGGAAATAGGGGACACTTGAAGACATGGGGACACAGACACCAGGGACACTGGCTGGGGGACATGGGGGCACTGGGAGACATGGGGACACAGACACCAGGGCCACAAACACTAGGGACACTAGCTTGGAGACATGGGGACATTGAGACACTTGAGGCAACGAGAGACATGGAGGCACTAGGAAACATGTGGACTGGCAGACTGCGGGCACTGGGAGACTAGGCGGCACTGAGACACCAGGGACACTGGTTGGGAGACATGGGGACACTGTGTCTGTGTCATAATGTCTCCCAGTGTCCCTTAGTGTCTAAGTGTCTGCCATAATGTCTCCCAATGTCCCTTAGTGTCTCAGTGTCTGCCATAATGTCTCCCAATGTCCCTTAGTGTCTCAGTGTCTGCCATAATGTGTATGTCTCCTTGCAGCCTTTGCCCCCATCCCTTACTTCCCTGAGCTGTAGACTGTCTCTGCAGGGTGGGAGTTGCTGTCTGGACTCTCTGTAGCTGCACCCCTGCAGGTCAGTGAGTATTGATAGGCAGGGGGGGATTTGCTGGAACTTCCTATCCCTGCCTGTCTCCACACACACATGCTGGTATTGCATAGTAATCTCTTGTTTATACTGATAAAAATACCAGCATTTGTAATGCCAGTATAACTGCAATTGGCACCAGCCAGGCAGCCTCAAATACTGTCTGTACCAATAAAATAAAAGCCAGGTGGAATCCCTAAGAGTAGTGTGTGAAAAAAAAAAATGTAAAAAATTTTTTTAAAATCAATGGGCCTATTCCATGGGCCTGGGCCTGGAGCTGCAGCTCCATCAGCCCCTATGTTAATCTGGCCCTGGACAGGACGAGCTCAAGGAGTAGAGATTAGCTGGAAAAAGAGAGCCAAAGTCAAGGGATTACTGAAGTCAGAGTAGTCATAAATGAAGAGAGGACACAGATTGGTCAAAGTGGCCTTATGTAACCCAAGATCCATTCCCAGTATTACACAATTGTGTATGCTATCAATGTTGCTGGACCTCTATAATGTAAAAAAAAATGACTCAGGATTTGGGTGTATATATTAAGTACCAGTAATCATTCTTTTCTCATTCTGAGGTTTGACACTTTCTGGTTATGCTAAGCTGATACTTTCAGCCAATGAGCTGGACCTGCACTGCAATTCTTAATTCAGGAGAGCTGATGGAGCCCTCTACCTAGGAATGTCCAGCTTTACATTTGCAGTAGCAGAGGAGGTGAGCTGTTCCCAGAATACCCCACATCAAAAGTCGAAATTTTCTGAATTAACTTGACTGCTAATTTTGTGAGGGTTCCACGCTGCTCTTGGGACCATAACCACCATAGCAGGCTTTAGTGTTCATTTAGAAAATGTAATAAGCCATTTATGCAATTGTAATAAAAAGGCAAAACAGATATTATTGTATCACTTTGGATAATTTATTGTGCATTACAAGCAACAGAATAACAATATTGGGTGTATCCAGCACATGTTAATACATAGAGTACCAAGCTTACATAATATCACTAAAAGTTAAATGTAAAAAAAAAAAAAAAAATCACAGTAAAACACAAGCACAGTAAAGAAGACAACAAAGTTATTCAGCTTCTGTTTTGCACAATTTCATTCTATTTTTCAACAGAATGATTTCTGAGCATAACATTCAGGAAACTGAATTTCACAAGAGGTTAAAAGGGTGCCGAAACAGTCTGTTACTATAATACTAAAAAGAGACATGTGTTATCAATGGAAAGACTGTCACTGAAAGATGCCAGGGTTAAAACAAGGCATTGACAGAACAGCATAGCTTTCAGGCACGTTTACCCGATTGGAGATGCAAGGAGACATAGCCCACACAGTTTTTATAGTACATAAACCTGAAATCTTTAGAGTTCCACTCTTTTACTCAGCTTTAGAATCTGTATGACATATGCTTTGTAAAAATCTGTTGTGGATCTTATTTAAAGGGATACACCCATTTACCCATTGCTTCACTCTGTCATTCACAAGTTTCATTAAGATACATTCATAGTGGTTTATTTGGTTTATTCAATAGATACGTAACTGTGGTGAATTAAACACTTCTATGCAAACTATAGGCTTAAATAGTAAAACTATGTTTTAGGGATGTGCACTACGTTTAAATCTGGTATTTAAAATTCAGATGAATTTAGCTGAATTTGGCAAAAAGAATTTCCGATTTGAAAAATTATAAATTGAACCGAAAACTAACTAACTGAAAAAGAACTGATTTTTTTTTTCTGATCAATTCATTTTTTATAAGGATAACAAGTTAGCGTGTTATACCAAACAGCTGAAAGATTAATATTAAGAAAAGTACTGTAAATTTTAATTTTTCAGCTGGTTAGGAGATAACTCACTAAATTGTTACTTTCCTTGGCAACTTTTTGAACTGCCACCTCTATTGATTGCCTATAGGGGATAGTGGGCTTTTCATATTTGAAAATGAACACATTTTCAAGCTGAAATTCGAAAATAAACAAATTTCCAAACCAAAATTTGGTTCACCCAAATATATATTTTCAGAATTTTGACCTCAATTTAACATTCCAAATGATATATTATTTTTGGATAAAGTTATAATTTTTTAAAACATATTAAATATCAAAAATATATCCATATATAAAAATTTCTGTGTTTTACAAAATTTAAATATATTCCTTAATATGACATCAGTTTAATAGGTTAAGGTTATTCAAAATATTAAATCATCTGGAAACCTTATCCAACAGTATTAAATCGAGGACTTTGTACAAACCAGTATTCGAAAAAACAAACAAAATCGATCTGATTTTTCACCCATGTACATCTCTAATAAGTTGTTGAGCTGGAATTTTTCCAAGTCAACTATTTTATCCCAAAGTTTGCAATCCACAGTTTGATGCATAATGTCAGTGTTGTATACTGGCACAATAGCTTGAAAACATTTACATAAGATATACTTACCTGATGATTGCGTATGACCCCTGGAAATTGATGAAATGCATGTAATAACACATTGCAAGGCTTAGAGTGGCAGCACTGACCATGTACTGCATTGATTTTGGGGATTGTGGTATCTGTGTTTGATGTGTGGCAATATGTACTGCATTTAGTGATAAACCTACTTATCTGTGAATATGCCTTAGTGTAATGTTGATTTTTAAAAAAATTTTTTATTTCATATCATTTGATAGCAGACATACAATGGGTTATCAGTCTGCTCACAGTTTTACGAACAAGGCTGTAAGGTGTGATGTCCCATAGACCTAACCTTGCAAATATGCAGAGCCACAGCTTGATGGAGTTAAAGAACAACTACAGCTTAATGTAGCAAAAAAATGTGGTATGAAATACCTATTAGTGGAGCACGAAGAAATAATTCTATCTGGCCTGTGTAGGGTTACCTTAAAGGACCACTATAGTGCCAGGAAAACATACTCGTTTTCCTGGCACTATAGTGCCCTGAGGGTGCCCCCACCCTCAGGGACCCCCTCCCACCGGGCTGGATGGCGAGGAAAGGGGTTAAACTTACCTTTATTCTAGCGTCGGGCAGGGAGCTCTCCTCCTCCTCTCTGCCTCCGATCCTCCTCCTGGGCTGAATGCGCATGCGCGGCAAGAGCTGCACGCACATTCAGCCGGTCTCATAGAAAAGCATTCATAATGCTTTCCTATGGACGCTTGCGTCTTCTCACTGTGATTTTCACAGTGAGAAGCACGCAAGCGCCTCTAGCGGCTGTCAACGAGACAGCCACTAGAGGATTTGGAGGCTGGATTAACCCATTTATAAACATAGCAGTTTCTCTGAAACTGCTATTTTTATAAAAAAAGGCTTTAATCCTAGAGGGACCTGGCACCCAGACCACTTCATTAAGCTGAAGTGGTCTGGGTGCCTAGAGTGGTCCTTTAAACTTACCCCGCTAATACAGTGTTGAAGTATACTCGAAGATGCATAAAATGACAAGAAAAAACAACAAAATAATATTGCAGATGGTAAAAGTAAAAAAAAGAAAAGTTCTAATCTAATATTAAACAAAATGCTAGAACCACTCACATGTTCTGGAGCCTATATAATATTGGCTCCGTAGGATGAACCTTTTTGCTCTCAGGGCAGCAACACACCGCTCTCACTGTATTGTCTCCTCCAGAGGTGATATAAGAAGAAAAATACTCAATGTGTAGTATCTTTCAGTTGTGAATTTAAATCTAATCGTAAATAATAAGCTCACCTTGTTTAGAGCCTTCAAATCCTGGCTCTAAGGCTAACACGCAGAGTGCCAATTTTCAGGGGATGGCACCACCCCGATGAAGATTCTCTAAGGCTTCAGAGGACTTTGTTGGAAAAATATTAAAATTTATTAGAAATTAAAACATATATAGTAAGTGCTATGAAAAATAAAAAAGTCGAAATTTTCACCTTTTTCACCAGCGCCGAGGGAGCATGGCACTGGATTAAGGTAAGTGGCTGAAGTGATTTTAACCCCTGCAGCCCAACAGGAGGGGGGCCCTGGGGGAGGGGAGGGTCTAATAACCATATAGTGCCAGGAAAACAAGTTAACTTTAAGTATTTGTGTTAAGTATATGTGCCTGCCCAGCAAACAAATGAACAGCAAAGGAAGCAATACATTTCTGACTTTGGCATAATTTATCTAGATTGCAGTCTTAAACTACACTGTGGAGAGGGAAGGTGACCAAAACAACCATAGGTAATACCAAGAGTATAGATTGTTAAAATGTTTAATGACCTTTGAAACACTCTAAGCACAAGATCCACTACAGCCTAATATATTGTTTTTTTGAGTGAAGCGGCTATCACTGCATGCTCTTCTCTATTAAAACTGCTCTTTCACAGAAAACATTGACCATTACAGTATATTACTCACCAAAAACACCACCAGTAGCTGTCACTCAGACCCTGCATTCCTTCAATTATTGCAAAACTGACCTCTGACATTCTCACACACTGCATGAAAACCCTGAATGCTCCCTACAGAGATGCATTGGTATGATCCACATGTATGAAGAGATGTTTATTGGCAAAGCATGGTGATTGGCACAGTGCAGCTCTTGCAACCTAGGCCACCAATGCTTCTCTTTGGCAGCATTGGATTGCATGAGATCATCACCTATGATCTCAGTGAAGGGTGGAGCAGTCGTGATGGCAAAAACAGTGTGGCATGGGTGAGTAATTCTTCTTTATTTTAGACTTAAAGTGGAGCTGGTAATTAGAAATTAACTGGTAAAGCTCGAACTTTAGAAATACATGTTTGTATTTCCAATGTTGAGTTTCCTTTTAACATTGGAAAATAAACTTTAAACTTGATGTGATGTTGTACAAGAGACAGACCAAGGTAGCTAATTAAATTCAAAATACACTTTTTTTAGCACAAGGAATACTTGTTAGTGGAAGTAGGATGTACAATTAGAAACAGAAAGTGATCTTAAATATAGACTCATATTCTAGCAATATAATATTGTAATTAGTTTACAAGTAACCTTTTAAATACACAAAATTAATTACAATGACAAGAAGCAATGATTTATATCTTTCTTTTCCAGCAAGACAATTTCATCTCAATGTCAGCCCCTCAACGCTGTCTTACTTTTAAGTGTTAAACTATTATTGAATGGTTCAACACTTAAGATGTGTCCCCAGGTGCCAGTCTATTGCTCTCTTCTTCTGACACCCTTTTCAAACATTTATTTCTATCCTTCATTCACAATGGTTGGCCAGTGATAGGCTGGGATTGTCAACTTTCTTTTTTTGCTTTAGCTTGAACAGAGGAGGAGAGCAGCAGACTGGCACCTAGGGACACATCTTCAGTTGTAAATAGTTTGAAAAAGGATTAACACTGAAAGGTAAAATGGAGGTTTAGGACTCCAGGCACCATAAAAGCTTCATCTTAGCTGGAACTCAACCTTGATGCCTGAAATTACCTATAACTTACCTTTGAGATTATGTCTTTATGGTGCTTATAGAATTCATTTAACTACAATCATGTGAAATTAAGTGAATATAAAATAAAAATCAACCCACATTGGTGGGGTATTTTATAAATCGTATAAATAGGTGTAGTTGCACACATTGTGTGTTATAGAATTCTGTACACTTTACCCATGTGGGCATATTGGACGGTCTAGTTGGAGAGCATTTTATTGAATTGCACCTAAAATGAACCGAACCATTTTACCTTTGCTTACTTGAATAGGTATGAAGTTACGATTACATTGATACATTCTTTATGAAGTAATGCTATTGGAATATGTATAACACACAAAGTTTTGTTCCTCGTTAGCACACTCACCAATCCTGAGTCTCTTCATAGGTGGAATCGTTTCTTCTATTTTCTTTCTTTCAAGTTTCCCCACTTTTTTTCTAAGTAAATTTAGTTTTACCATTATTCATTATTGGTCTCTATGGACTTTTAATCCTGGGGTCTTTATGCACCGGTTTCCTTGTTAGTCATGGCATTTGGGCTTCATTATTTAAGTTATTGCATACCTGGTCATGTTTCCCACCTGTGGCTTATGTTCACCTTCATTCTCATCCTTACTTACCTACTTATTTTGAGTATTCCATTTGTATTGGGTCTTAATAAAAATCCTTGTGGTTGGACTGAAACTATTTTCATTTGTGTCTTATTTGGAATAAAAACTTGAAAATCCCCCTTTTTTTCTTTATGTGATGTGGTTGGAGTTTTCACCTGGGAGCTAATGGTTATCAATGCTGAGTGGAAGTCCTATCTTTGTTTATATAATATATATATATATTATACTCTACAGATTATACTCACAAACACACTGTATCTTTTCCAAATCATATGAATATATTAAAATATCAACCTGTAGACTTGTAGATATATTTTGTGTGGAGGCACGGTTCATGGAAAAGTGGTTTCTTGAAGACATTTTGGGTGCTGTGCCTCTAGAACTGTGAGGGCACAAACGGGAGACAATAGTGTTAGCTGGGGACAATGCAATTAAGTCCCCAAACAGAGTGGCGCCGGGGAGGGACAATTGTAATGTGCATTGCATTGTATGGAGGACCCATTGCAGTGTATAAATAGCAGTGTGCTGTGAAATAAAGATCATTCTACCCCCTACATTCAGACTCATCTAATGTGTGTGGGGAAAAGCTATAGTCCTTGCTTTACAAGAGAGAATGTATTTTGAGCGATAGTCGCTGCAGACTGGTTTGGTGAAAGCGGTCCTTAGAGACCCCAGTCAAAGTTCAGAGACTGGGTCTGAATTGCTCCAGTGTCCCCTGGTAGTTGCTTGAAAGATGACCTGGCAGAGGTACTCAGTTGGGGTAAAGAAGCTCATCACACATATCTTCTTGTTCACTCTCCTATGACAGTAACCTTCTCCTGTCTGCTGCTCGTACCCTTACTGCCTTTTTACCTATCAGACTCTCAACTAGTCTTCAATCCTTAAAGAAGTCTCTTTAAACCCATCACTCCTGAACAGCAGATGACCTCCAAGAGAAAAGCAGATGACCTCCAAGAGTAATAGTTTGTCAAACTATTCTCTTACTCTCAAATTAATTAGTGGGTCCATATGCCACTTCACTCTCACCTTGGAACTCAAAAATCTGTACAGACAGAATTCAACATCTTTATAGTTGTTACTTTAATGCACCCTTTCTTTTGCCGTAAACTAAATCTTTTTCTTCCAGTCTAAATGGGTGAACTGATGTCACATGTATAGTACTATTTATAATTCATTATTTTTGTTATGCATGTAGTGGGATACTTTTAAATTTGTAGTGCCACAACAGCAACAACAAGCGTGGTAAAACAATATGTTAAATCTGTACATGGCATGCGATAATTTTGCACATTTTTAAAGTATACAGTAAACAGGCTAAACAGGCATATCTAGTTCAGATTGCTAATAAGCAATACGTACATATTGTAGATCGACATGTTAAGATGAGACATACAATTAATAATCAAGCTTACATACCATATGTCAGTGAGTAAAGAACTAAAGAAGTAACTAAAACAAGCTAATCTTACTGACTATATGGTTAGCTGTAGTAATAAAGTAATAATTACATAGTTACATAACTGAAAAAAGACTTGCGTCCATCAAGTTCAGCCTTCATCACACATGATTTTGCTGCAAAAAAACTAATCTGAAGCGCTTCCAATTTTGCTACAAACTAGGAAAAAATGCCTTCTTGACCCCAAAATAGCAGTCAGATGTCTCCTTGGATCAAGCAGCTATTACCCCACTAATTAGAAATTATATCCCTGTATGTGATGTTTTTGCAAGTATTTATCCAATTGCAAAATTAGTATCAGCGCTAAGTGACTATACCCCTATGTAGTAAACACAGGGTTCAACCCAAAAATGTCTTGTCCATCAAAGAGTTCCAATTTCAGTCTTAATTGAGGGTACTTCCAAGCAATTCACAGGGATTAGTTGCTGCAACAGTAGCATATACGTAAAATCTGTGTCTTTATATGTATCCAAACCTTAAAATAGAAAAGATACTAACATAGCGTAATACTGTTACAATTTTATTACCCAAGTGAAAAACCCCCCATAAGAAAAACTCTTACAATATAATGTTGTGAAGCTTATCTCTAAGTTTCACAATAAAGCACAATTCACACAGAGTGTTAAATGGAAGAGTTACTCTGTGTTTTTTATTGTATCTAGCAGCTTTCCAATTTAATTTTCTTGTGGAACACTAAGTTTGGGGCATTGTCCTAGAAATTCCACTGTATTATTCTTGACGTGCGCTCTCTATACTGTGTTTTTGTATTTATCCAATTGCAGTTTAAACAAGGATATGGACTCTGATAAAACCACCTCTTCAGGCAGAGAATTCCATGTCCTTATTGCTCTTACTGTAAAAAAAACTTTTATTTGCCTTAGATGAAATCTCCTTTCTTCCACTAAATGCATGACCTCATGTCCTATGTATAGCCCTGTTTATTAATAGATTTCCAGATAATGGTTGCAAGCAATATCATTGGGCTAATTTTTAAAAGAGAAGTGTAGTACAGGAGTCCAAGTGTAAGTGTAGATGATGCTTATGTCTGTGGGTTCACCACACTGCGCAGTGCAGCATCCAGGACCCCTGTGTGCCTTCAACCGGTTCCCAGTTTGAGGGGAGACTGCAGAGTTCTCGGTAGGAGATTACATGCAAGTGGGTTTTCACCTTTTGGAAGTGCCGCTTGTAAATGCTCACGTGATCCGCCGCAGAGTATCTGCATAGGTATGACGAGTATTTGCCTTCCTGTCCTCCCCAACCTTTTTCAGGGCCATCAGCTCTGAACCATGGGCTCGGTTACTTTTTTTTTGTTTTATATATATATTTCAGACGTGTACCAGCCTGGTATTTACTTTTTTTTCTTGTGCATCTGTGATTCAGGCCTTGGTACTCTTGTCATCATGAACATATCCTGAAATTTATTAAGTGTTTCTTATTAAACTCCCCGTGCCCTCCACCCCGATCTCCACCCCCCCAAACCTTATAAATTAAATCTTATTGAGAACTCCTGTCTATCAGTCTTGGTTTCCCCTACTTGCTTTGGAGAGAGAGAGCTCATCTTGCATCCTTTACATTACAATAGTTTTTTAATTATGTTTATCTGCCCGTTTTTGGGAATTTTTTACATTCATCCTGTTTCCTCCACTCCTCTTCCCTGTCCCCGCCACTTCCTGTAGCTGGATATAAACTCTGCCCTCGTTGACTATTGCATACTGTGATCAGAGAGGAGAAAAGGTAGTAAGAAAAAAATAAAAATAAGAAAGGAATTAGGGAATGCGGGAGTTTCGAGTGGTAAATTTAGCACTTTAGTGATGTATATTAGGTAAACGATTTCATTTTGTTTATCTATTTTTGCCTGCCATATGACTTGTATAATTAGTTCTTGAAAGCCTGGGATTGTCCCTGTTTTCATAAAAGTCATTTAGCTGCTGTGATGATATGCAGCGTTAACATTAGTGTATTTTTTTACATTTTTGGCCAGTTCAGGTTTAACAAGACCACTTCGGCTTTAAGACCAATTTCATTGCTGTCAGGACGGTAATGCCGCTCGGCCAGCTTTTCTTGTCAGGACGGTAAATGTCATCAACCACATTTTTATGTGCGGATGACTACGTGGCACCTCCCTGGTATAAAACCTACTTGATCATTATTGATTAACTGTGGTGTGACAGACCGCCCGGTAACCCCCGACTGGGTACAATCGCTTTCTAGCACTTGCAAGCACAATAAGCACTGTACTGAAAAACCTAAACACCGTAAACCCCACGAACTGCCGCGGGTTGGTTGGGGTCTCGCTTTCCTTCAGCCACCCTGGACCCAAGACCAGGATCTAGTTTCCAGTGAGTAGACCTCTCCTAGTCCAGAGAGCATAGCAGGAACAGCTCTTATAGGAGCTAGTGATTATACTCAATGGAGTATTGTGATATAGCAATCCCCAGAGTGAATGTAGTTCTCCAATATGAGCCAAACATGAGCCAAGATTTCATGAAGGGGTAAACGAATCTCAGTTTAATGGGAGCCACATGTGGCCTCATATGACAATCCCCGTGCAAGGGGTACGCCCACATGGACCTGATGGTAGTCTGATTTGCAACTTCACAGACCAATAACAATAAGGCACAACACTCCCACACACAGCACACAATCCCTCACCTCTGCCTGGGAGATAATTGAATCAGTAACTGTACTAATTCTAATCCAATTATCCCCAAGCACTGAAAAAAACATACTTTTTAAAAACACACCGTGCACATGGTCCCATGCCCAAAACAGTTCCAGAGAATTAGGGCTAACAGTTGGTCTCTCTGTCTGGAGTACAAAATTACATACTTCACATGAACAGAGCCTTTTAAAGTGCATTGGGCAATGTATATTACAGGGCCCATAGTCCTCAGGCAAGAGGCTGGCAAGCAGGCCCCTCCAAGAACCCGTGACGAGGTTCAGTTCGTCACATGTGGTTTGACTATTTATAATCTGTCAGCAAGGATAGAGGATAGTATTTTAAAGGACCACTATAGTGCCATGAAAACATACTCGTTTTCCTGGCACTATAGTGCCCTGAGGGTGCCCCCACCCTCAGGGACCCCCTCCCGCCCGGCTCTGGAAAGGGGAAAGGGGTAAAAACTTACCTTTTTCCAGCGCTGGGCGGGGAGCTCTCTGCCTCCTCTCCTCCTCCCATCCTCCTCCTGGGCTGAATGCGCACGCGCGGCAAGAGCTGCGCGCGCATTCAGCCCGTCGCATAGGAAAGCATTTACAATGCTTTCCTATGGACGCTTGCGTGCTCTCACTGTGAAAATCACAGTGAGAAGCACGCAAGCGCCTCTAGTGGCTGTCAATGAGACAGCCACTAGAGGATTAGGGGAAGGCTTAACCCATTCATAAACATAGCAGTTTCTCTGAAACTGCTATGTTTATAAAAAAATGGGTTAACCCTAGAAGGACCTGGCACCCAGACCACTTCATTAAGCTGAAGTGGTCTGGGTGCCTAGAGTGGTCCTTTAATATCAGTATTAATTCATGAAATGGGGCTGTAATTACTAATCAGTTCTGGGTCTTTGTATGCTCAACAGCTATCCAGGGCAACATCCTGTTTTCATTATGTACTTAAAAATGGTAGTGAGTTCCCCTTTTAGTTGATCTTTCATTAGTTTACAGAATTTGTTTGAAAAGCCATCTGGGCCTGGTGCAGTAATTATTTTAAGTTTATCTATAGCTTTACTAACCCTTTCTACTGTTATGGGCTGGTTTATCAGCTTTAATTGGACTGGCAGGATTTTTGGCATAATTATGTTTTCGAAGAATTTCTCTATCTCTTTTTCTCTACCAAATAGCTCTGCTGGTAAATTATATAAGTCCCGATAAAATCCTTCGAAGGCACTTCCTATTTTGCCTGGAGCCATTAGGTAATTATCTTTATCCTTAATTTTATGTTTTACTTTTTTATGTTTCTCTTTTTTAAGTTTGGTGTGATGGACCCTCCGTCAATCGATGCTCCTAGTGCTTACCAAGGACCATCAGCACCTCACCAGACACCATAAGTACTGCAGATCCCACGAACCGCCGCAGCTTGGTTGGGGTCTCGCCGTCTCCTCCCCACCCTGGACCTACGACAAGGCTCCAGGCTCCAGAGGGTGAACCTCTCTTCCTTCAGAGAGCGAAGCAGGAACAGCTTTTAGAAGAGCTAATGATTAGAACCAAGGGGAGTATACAGAGTATAGCAATCCCCAGTGTGATTATAGCAGTTCCCCAGTTCCCTACAACACGAGACAAGGCTGCGAGTTGAGGGCAAGAAGGTCTGAGAGTTTAATGGCACAGATTGGATTTGTATATAGTTTTTCAGGCCAGAGGCACACCCACTGGACCTGATGGAGGACAGGGACACAAGGGACGTAAACCAATGAAAACAGTAATTAACAGTATGACACTCCCACATACAGTAAACAATCCCTCCCCTCTGCCTGTGATATAATTAAGGTAGTTAATGCATTAACTTAATTATCCACAGGCAGAAAAAACACACATTTTTTTAAAGTCCCATAAGTACCCCAAAACATAACATATCCCCATAAATCTTACATGCCTTGATCTGGGTGAACAACATATCCAAATATCATCCAGATCAGATCAGGGGTTCAAACATTTTATGGAAGTCCTATTTTTGCCCAGGTGAACCCAGGATTTAATGCTCAAAACAGTTCCATAGATTCGCAGCTAAGTGCCGCTGGAGGACCGACCGGGAACCGCAAGGTTTTAATGCCGAAAATAGTTCCAGGGCATTCGCGGATAAGTCCCCCTGAAGTCTATTTGCGGTTTTAGCCCATGCAAACAAGATGGCCTCCATCAAATGTCGAATGGCGGTCACTTCGACTATTCAGGAGTTAAAAAATAATGTTTAAAGTCACAACAGGCACAATTTGGGTATCTCAGCCAAAATAAATTAAAGGGGCCATAGTCACAGGGTAAAAGGCTGGCAAGTAGTCCTCTCCAAAGTCCAGTGGCGAAGTGGCTTTCGTCACAATTGGTCATTAGTGCTTCTGACTTATTTCCCTTTAAATACCACTTAGATTTTAGTGCTTTTAGCTGTTTGGTTGCTTTGTTCATTAACTGGTTATTTATCTGTTTTTCTGTTTCTGCAATCTTCCTTGCTATTTGTGTGGAAAGTGTTATTTTATTCTGCCTTTTATATTCACTTAGTATTATATATTATTTAAAGAGAGGAGGTGTTCCTTTTTTGTTTGCAGTGGCTGCCATTTTTATCATGTGGCCTCTCGCTATGCTTTTGTAGGTGCACCAGACCGTAATATCCAGTGTGCCTTTTTTTTTGGTTTTCTAAGAAAAAAAGCTCTGTTATTTTTTTAATTTCTTCAACATTTTTTTTTGTGTAATATAAAATCTTTTATGCGCCACTTTTTGCGAAAGGTATCTTTATATTCCAACATAAAGGGGCTGTTGTCTGACCATATTATATCCTGTATCTCTATTCTTTTGACAAGTTACAACATTGTCACATTTCCCAGGCTAAGATCGATCCTCGAATAAAAGTTGAACGTTCTGGAATAGCACGTATAGTCTAGGTTGGATGGAGTTATAATTATTCAATAAATTTTGTATTCTATTCTCCGTTGTTTTCCTACTTTTCTTATTATTCTGGCTCTTTCTATCTTTCAAGGGGTCAATTACACGGTTAAAGTCCCCAATTACTAATATCAACCCTTGCTTGATCTGCTCAATTTTCTTAAACATTTTTTAAATACAATTTCTTGTGGCTTTGTTTGGTGTGTACATGTTAACTAGTGTGAATAACTTGTTATTTATTTCACATACTAAAATAATATAACGACCATCTGGGTCTAGTTCTTGCTGTTTAATGATTAGGGAAACATTTTTTTGCGAACATAAATGCTACCCCCCCTTTTTTCTTTTTTCTAATGCTGCACTTATAATGGTGGGGTATCTTGTTAAACTTATTGTATTTTTATTGGAACTTGTCCAATGGGTTTCTTGTAGTGCACAGATTTGTGTCCAGTTTTCATCAAGAAATCCAAGATTATAGGCCTTTTACATGGTGTATTAATCCCCCAGGCATTTATTGAGGTCAACTTAATTTATAATTTCCTTTCAGTTCTAGAGACTCTCTCTTACGAAGAAATTGCCAAAGACCTGATAAAAACAAAAAGACAATCTTTATTAGTGGTTATATAAAAATGAGACAGATTAATCCCGAACGTAGGGATTAACCTAAAACAAATGTGATGTATGGCAAAAAAAAAACACGCCATACAGTATCTCGAGTAATGAAAAACATTACTCAGATAGCAGTCCCACTAGTCATGTGGGAAAAGCGTGCTGAGAGTGGGCGACCTTGTGCGAGGCTACCTTAAGGCACTACTGAGAAAGAAAAAAAACAAGAAAAACAAAATGAAAACGAACAGCTTCAATCGAATAATATGTCACAGAGAGAAGTGGTGGAAACATGGGAAAGCCCTATATTTCTAAACCCCATACTCCTTTAACTTATTATTAATCCAATCCTTTTGTAATTTTTTTTTACTTGTTCCACTTCCTCTTTGTAAACATCTTGCGCTATTCTTAATTGTATCTCTATATTAAATAGTGCAATTTCATCTTTTATTCCCCTTCTCTTTGCTCCATTCCTCTCTCCTTCCTTCCTTATAGGAATGTTTCCTATATATCTATCTCTTCCTATTATTATAGGTGTATTTTATATCATTTCACTGTAATGTGAACCTATATATAGAGGTGCTTTTCTTCATTTTGTGAATTGGTTGTCTTACTTAGTGCAAGTTTAATCAATTTCCTGATATATTCTACATTCTATTTTATCATTATTTTGTTTCCCCTATGTTCCTAAATTAACCTATTCCTTAGGTTATACCGTTTTCCCCTTGTGCAATTATTCGTAAAACATTTTTTTTAAAAAGGAGGAAGATATTTGTGTGTTTATATATAGTCCATGGATCTTCTTATTTCCAAAGTAATTATTTGAGTTTTCCCTCCTTTAAAGCTTGAATACCGTTAGTGCCTCTCTATTTTGGGTAAAATTGGGAATACGCTGTTTGTTATCTAGTGATTTGATCTTCTTCCAATATTATTTTCAGTTAGCCAAGTTTTTAGATCATCTGCATGATTAATGGGAGTGATTTTTCTTTTGTGCGATATTAGCTTTTCTGGTTTGTTTTCAAGTGTTTTTTTCTTTTTACAAGTGTTTGCCATTTTGTATCTTTTTAGTAGCAAATTGTATTTTAATTTGTTTGCTCTTTTTCTGGAGCTTACATGATCTTGTTCTAATGCTATCTTTGTTTTTTTTGTAATGTTATTTTTTGTGTCTTGCGTTCTGTTTCGCACTACCTTGTTCTTGTGAAGTATTAGTTTGATACACTAATTAGAAGAACTGGGGGTAAAGTAAAGGATTACCTAAATAAAATTATAGGCAATCCACTGCCAGCTTATTTTTCCTTCTCTCCTTTTCTTTCCCTTCTCCTCCTCCCCTTTATATGTGCTTCTACGGAATTCTAGTGCATGTCGACCCACCGTTTAACTGCTGTTTTAGTAGATATATCTTTTTTTTTCCAGTTATAAATTAACCACTGTTGATAATATTAACTCAAAAGCTTGTCAGGTTGTTTATAACCAACAGATTCACGTAGTATGTCTGCACATCAGATTTCCCATCTACTTAAGTTTTATTTACATAAGTGTTCTTTTCCTTCTCTTTTTTGATTTTTAATAGGTATTTGGTGGCTTCCTTACTTAGTAGGATTTAATTTCGTAGCAAGCAAAGAGGAAAGGGTGATAAAAAAAAGGAGAAAAAAGGGTACTCTTCTCTTTCCTTCTGTCCTGAATTAGGAGTGCGAGGAGAAAGGGCTATTCAGAGCAGGAGAAGAACGGGACAAAACTAAAAGAAAAAAATCGATAAACCTCAAAAACCTACATGACATGTTTCTTAACTGGCTGCAGACTGTCTGATAGGCAAAGGTTATATTGGATACAGTGAACTATACATCGTATATTACCCCCAACTTATTACTCTCTGTGCTGTCCTCTGATCTTCAAAGGCTAATTGATTATACCGACTCCTACAAAGTATATACAACTAATATATCATTAGGCACTTAGCTTATACAGATGTACTCCAGGACAGTTTCGTAACGGCTTACTGTTTTACTGCTATCAGTGTATTATGATCACGGGTTATGCTCCCTTAGTTTCTCCATTTAATAAGTAGCTGGCTTGTCTCTCCAACCGGCATGGAATTTAGTTTAGCTTCTCCCTCAGCTGAATGAGGCTCTACCTACCTGCTATTGGAGGGACAGTGGACCGGCTAGCACCTCGGCTGCACAAAGCCTGTTACACCGATATCCCTATCACCTATCTCCTTTTATACATACCCTTCACTTTATATATTTTTTCCTGTGCTTATTTCTCACTGTTTAGCATATCTCTATAAATATATCTATATTTAGCCTTCTGGGAGCTGTAGTTGTATTGACCGCCGCCACTATTTCCTTCTCCTTTACATTTTCCCCTACCAAGATGGCCACCGTGGCTATTTTTAATTATTTAACTTTTTTGTTAATTACCCCTACGGTGTAGTCATCCCATATGATCTCCCTCTATCTGCACAACACATGAATAAAGTGTTTCCAGCTCCATTATGATGTCGGGAAATGTGCAAATTTCGCTGACATCATATACATTGATATTGAAAACTACAGCTCCCAGAAGGCTTAGCGTCCGACACTATGACACGCATATGATTCGGGTCATATGTCCCAGTTTTAAAAGCCGCTACTACATTCAATACACTTCGTTTTCACATTTTAATTAGATAAAATGTCAGCTACCACTTATTTACGTACATATTTACCATTAAATGATGTATTACATTGTATGTATCATTCCTATATTTGCACTTTACAAAAAGTGATTGCATTTTATTGGAGGACAGCTCATGATTGATTTTTTTGGCGCCAATTTTAAATTACCATATCCCTATTTAAACTCTATGTAGCCAGGTTGTATGTTTCTTACTCCATTTGAAAGAGCCAAATTGTCGAAACGCGTTATTGGATGTTTTACTCTGCACTTTTAATAATGGAATTTTTTTGGACAAATTTACCTAGGTTTGTGCCAATTTCCTTTTTAATTATTTTAAAGTTCTTATTCTCACCTGGCTTTTTATCATCACGCCAAAGAAATCCGAGGTGGGGATCATACCACCAAAGCTGATATCATAGAGCAGTCAGCCTGCTCTACGTTTTGTGAGTATATTCTATATATTTTTTACATATTGTTTTTACTATATTTAGAGCACTATTGTCGCCTCCCTACTTTTATTGTCCTTTAAGCTCCAGTTAAACCTGAGATTGATGATATTTACATTGTATCCCGAAGTGGGGATTGTACCACTACAAGCACTAGACGCTAGAGCTGGCCATAGCTCTATAAACTGTGAGTGCATTATTATTACTTCCCCATAACCCCTTTTTATGATACATATTGCACTAGTAGGTCCTTTCTTTCTTCTTCTCTCTGTTTTATATGATTTAATACCAGAGAGACTGATTACGGATACCATTCCCAAGCTTTAGGAATCCACATCCCTTGTTGAATATACCATAAAGATACCATTTGGTGTAAACCTAAAGGTTTCCTTTTATATAACTGGATTTCCTGTCATTGACTATATCCTATTACTCCCTGTGGTGCAGCCCATATCTATCTTTGTACACTTCTGTTTTTGTTCAAAGGGTGAGAGGGATTTCCTTTGTGGTGGTTGCTGCCTATTTACTGATATACTAGCGCTGATCCATTTCATGTGTATTAAGGGCATAAGTGTATTTTTGGTATATTTATTAAACATTTGTTTGTCATTACATACTAACCTATATTCTCATTATTTGTTTATATGTTTTAAGCTAAGCACTACTGTATATATAGAGAGACTTCTAAGCACTACTGTATATATGGAGACTTCTATTAACTATATGTGTATATATATATATATATATATATATGTACATGTATAATTACACATAGGTGGTTGTTTACTTTCTGGTGCGATTTATCATCTTATCTTGTTTGAGATATTTTGTATGTTTGCACAAGGTGTTGGGAATCCTTGTGTGTTTTACTGCTGTCTTTTGCTTATTATAGTTAGTGCCTTAAATTAGTATCTGCCTACAGGTGGCTATCATGTAAGGGTGCCTATTCACAGCACTTATAACGTGCCTTTTCGGAGCTTAGGTGCACTGGTGAGGTCAGTTCTAGGAGCCTTCCCCCATGTCTTCTATAGACAGTGGTGACACTACAAACAATACATAGGGGGAACATAAGATACAACAGTCAAACTGGGGTAGGCAATAACAATTTTCACCACTTAATCATTGTAGTAGTGGTCGCAATGGGGATAGAGGCTGTGGTGGGTGCAGGGAAGGGTTAGGAACTATTCTGGGTGCAGGGGGATAGACGCTGTAGTTGATGCAGGGGGTAATATGGGTTATAATGGGTAGAGGGGGGAAAGAGGCCTTAGAGAATATATTGGGGCTATGGACTGTAGAAGGTGCAGAGGAGGTGATAGGGGCTATAGTGGGTGCAGTGGTAATAGGTGCAGAAAGAATAAGGGCTGTAGTTGATATAAGGGACATAGGGGCTGTAGTGAGTGCAGGGGATAATGACTGCTATAGTGGTTAGAGGGAGGCTAGGGGCTTTAGTGGGTGCATGGGGCATAGGGGTTGTAATGAGCACAGGAGGGATAAGGGCCTTAGTAGGTATAGAGGTCATAGGGGGATGTAGTGAGTGCAGGGGGATAATAGGGGCTGTAGGGGATAGAAGTGGGATAAAGGCTGTAATGGGTGTAGGGGGATTGTGACTTTAATGTGGGAGGAAGGGACTGGGATGGGAGGATAAGAGCTGTGATGGGGAGATAAGCCTGTAATAAGGTTGAAGGGGCATAATTTTGTAATAAATTATAAACAAATTATAACAATTAATCCCCTTTCCCTGAGGCTTAACTAGTGGTTGCAGACATCTCCTATCAGCTGACGCTGGGAAATGCATCAGAGGGTTACAATGGAAATGTGCATCAATGTTCTGATACAGTAGAAGGAGTAGACCAAGTTTTAATTGCTTCCTTTCGGCATACGAGGGCCTGGTCGGTGAGTGGGGCACGCAGGGGGAGGTTCATTGTATGAAGAGGGAAATTGCACCTTCCCCATGTCACCCAGTACCTAGGGTTGCCAACTTTCATGGAACAAAATACCGGCCATGTTAAATTGCATAATTAATTATATATGCATGACATGACACTATATGACATCACAGTATGTAAATTACAAGGAGTGATATAAGAGTAAAAAAAGCATTTGTAATGGGGAAAATTATGTAAACCGCAAAAATAAATAAATAACTACTTACACTTTTATCTGCTGTATAGAGGAATTGCTCTGCAGTTTAAGGATATTGGACTGCTCTTCTGAGTGCTTACTCAATGGACTCAGGTTGTCTGTGTCACATCCCTGTCTGCATCATTGACGATATATACATGTACAAATACACAGTGTTTATTCACTAAACACCAAATTGTGATGAATTATAAACCAAATTGCAGAATGTAGGCTCAAATAGCTATGCTGTGAATTGGAGAATTTTACAAAATCAATTATTTTTGTCTATTACCCGTATATACTCGAGTATAAGTCGACCCGAATATAAGCCGAGGCACCTAATTTTGCCACAAAAAAATTGGGAAAACTTATTGACTTGAGTATTAGCCTAGGGTGGGAAATGCAGCAGCTACTGGTAAATTTCTAAATAAAATTAGATTGCAATAAAATTACATTAATTGAATATTTATTCACAGTGTGTGTATATAATGAATGCAGTGTGTGTGTTTGTATAGTGTGTGTATATAATGAATGCAGTGTGTGTGTGTTTGTATAGTGTGTGTATATAATGAATGCAGAGTGTGCGTGTTTGTGTGTAGTGTGTGTATATAATGAATGCAGAATGTGTGTTTGTGTGAATGCACTGTGTGTGTATATAATGCATGCAGTGTGTGTTTGTATGAATGCAGTGTGTATATTTAATGCAGAGTGTGTGTTTGTATGAGTGTGTGTATATAATGCAGAGTGTGTGTTTGTATGAATGCAGTGTGTGTATATAATGAATGCAGTGTGTGTTTGTATGAATGCAGTGTGTATATAATGAATGCAGCGTGTGTTTGTATGAATGTAGTCTGTGTATATAATAAATGCAGTGTGTGTTTGTTTGTGTGTAGTGTGTGTATATAATGAATGCAGAATGTGTGTGTTTGCGTGAATGCACTGTGTGTGTATATAATGAATGCAGTGTGTGTTTGTATGAATGCAGTGTGTGTATATAATGAATGCAGTGTGTGTGTGTGTTTGTCTGTAGTGTGTGTACCTAATGAATGCAGGATGTGTGTGTTTGTGTGAATGCACTGTGTGTGTATTTAATTAATGCAGTGTGTTTGTATGAATGCAGTGTGTGCATATAATGCAAAGTGCGTGTTTGTATGAGTGTGTGTGTATATGATGCAGAGTGTGTGTTTGTATGAATGCAGTGTGTGTATATAATGAATGCAGTGTGTGTTTGTAACCCGTGGCAACGCTCTGATGACTGCGGGTCTCGCGGGACTTACACTGAAGGGAGCTGACTGGAGCTACTACAAAGGTAAGTAACAGCTTGCTTCAGCCCCCAACTGTATTATGGCAATGTAAGTTGCCATAATACAGACACTGACTCGAGTATAAGCCGAAGGGGGCTTTTTCAGCGCATAAAAATGTGCCGAAAAACTCGACTTATACTTGAGTATATACAGTATTTATAATACACCTCTCTAGTTTTTTTCACTCAACTAAAGAATTTAGTGTACAGATATTAAAACCAAACTACAAAGCTAAGGCCAGAGTAATAGATTTGGACAAATTCTCCACTTGTGCTTGTCCCAGTATGGCTATTTATGGCTTGAAATTTCCAATCTGTTCTTGATGTTGCTTGTGTAAATGCATATGAGTATTTAAACATGAGGGCTGCATTTTATACGGCATACTCACAATGTGGTGTCTTTTGAAATAAACTCAAAATGCAAATACACATGGGGTATACTAAAACATTTACATTTAAAAAGCCAATTTCAATACGACAAGGGCAGCTTTACAACATACTGACTAAAAGCATAAACTCTTTAGTGAAAAAAAAATGACTGAGGATAAATGGGATATCTTCAAACAAATATTAGAAAGGTATACTTCTCAGTATGTACCATTGTGTAATAAAAGAAAAGAAACACATTTAAACCAATATGGTTTTGTGAGAAGGTTAACCAAGAAATTAAAATAAGAAAAGGGCATTTAAGGCATTTTAATCAGACAAATCAGAGGTATCCTATATAAGATATAAGGAAGCATCTAATGCATGCGAAAAGGCAATTAGATTGCCATAACTAAAAACCGAGAAAGCCAAAGAGAGCAAAACTAACTCCCAAATTTTTTTAAGTATATAAAAAACAAACAAACAAATAAACAATGAAAGTGAAGGAAAGTGTAGGTACACTGAAAATACAGATGTGTTAGTTAATGTAGACTAGAAAAAGGCTGGCATTATACATAATTCTTTTTCATCAGTATATACTAAGGAGGAACCTATGACAAAAGATATGCAAATGATTGCTGCAAAAACCTTGCAGAAAAATTGCAGCAACTAAAGAAAGTTAAATGAACACTATAGTCACCTAAACAACTTTAGCTTAATGAAGCAGTTTTAGTGTATAGATCATGCTTCTCAAGTTTCACTGCTTAATTCTCTGTCATTTAGGAGTTAAATCACTTTGTTTCTGTTTATGCAGCCCTTGTCACACCTCCCCTGGCTCTGATTGACACAGCCTGCATGAAAAAAAACTGGTTTAATTTTAAGTCAGATGTAATTTACCTTTAAACAATATCTCTTGCTCTGTAAATTGAACTTTAATCACATACAAGAAGCTCTTGCAGGGTCTAGCAAGCTATTAACATAGCAGGAGATAAGAAAATCTAAATTAAACAGAACTTGCAATAAAGGAAGGATAAACTGTAGATGACTCTTTACAGGAAGTGTTTAGAAAGGCTATGCAAGTCACATGCAGGGAGGTGTGACTATGGTTCATAAACAAAGGGATTTAACTCCTAAATGGCAGATAATTGAGCAGTGAGACTGCAGGGGCATGATCTCTACAGCAAAACTGCTTTATTAAGATAAAGTTGTTTTGGTGACTATAGTGTCCCTTTAATGTAAATAAAACTCCAGGGCCTGATGGTTTTTACCCACAAGTACTTAAGGAGCTAAGTGTGGAAATAAGTAAACCTCTGTATTTAAGATTTCAGTATTCTTTTCTTTCAGGAATGGTACTGGAAGATTTGACGAAGGCAGATGTGGTTTCTATTAATACACAAAAATAAGTAATGCGCTCAGATTCCCACTACTCTTGGGCGGCAGCAATGACCATAGTACACATCAGCACCAAAACATGCAATAAAAACCAAAGAAAAGGGTGACTTGCACACTATCCCAAATCCTTATGCATATTTAAATAAATGGAGGTTATTTAGTAACTCCAATGACCATTAGTTGTAAGTCCACCTGCCACATCAAGGCAAACCTCGTAGGTGGATCCTACACTAACAATTCACCTTGCTTGCATCAGCTTGAGGCAAAAAAAAAATTCTAAACCCATATATACTTATTAACTCTTAATAGGGAACACATCGGCTGGGCGGTAGCATTGTAACATGACTGTGTGATACAAAAGCAAATACAAATATTGAATAAAATAATTCCTGCACTCACAATACTCGTGGGTGTCAGCAATTACCATAGTACACCACATGGGATAAATGTGGTTCCTATATTCAAAAAGGGTTCAGAATCTTTGCCTGGAAATTATAGACATGTGAGCTTAACATCTGTGGCTGAGAAAGTATTTGAAGGGTTATTAGGAGATAATATTCAGGAATTTGTTGGGAGGAGCAATGTTATTAATAATAATCAGCATGGTTTTATGAAACACATATTATGTCAAATTAACCTAATTGCATTCTACGCAGAAGTAAGTAGAAGTATATATCAAGGTGTTGCAGTGGATCTACTTAAATTTTGTCAAGGTATTCAGTATAGATCATCAAAATATTAGAGTTCAAACTAGAAGAAAATGGTCAAGATGGAAATTTGTGTTCTTGGGTAGAACATTGGCTCAAAGATAGAATACAGAGAATACAGTAATGGTACATTTTCAAGCTGGACAAAAGTTAGAAGTGATGTCCCTCATGGTTCTGTTCTGGGACCGCTTCTATTTAACATATTTCTAAATGATCTTGGAATAGACATCGAAAGTCATGTTTTAGTGTTTGCAGATGACACAAAACTTTGTAAAGTAATAAAATATGAGCAGGATATTGCTTTGCTGCACATTGATTTAGATAGATTGGGGGACTGGGAATTTATATGGCAGATTAAATGTAATGTAGAAAAATGCTAAGTTATGAACTTTGGGATAAAGAATGCACAAGCAACTTACACCCCGAATGGTAGTAAATTAGGGATAACAACACACGATGAGGATTTGGAAATTGTTATAGAAAACAAACTATGCAACAATGTGCAATGTCAATCAGCAGTTGGTAAGGTGCTAAGGCCAGTATGGTATTGTCATGTATAAAAAGGGGCATTAATTCTCTGGAGTAAAATATAATTTAGCATTTTTATAAATTACTGGTAAGACCACAGTTTTAATATGCTGTGCAACTTTGGGCACCTGTTCTAAAGAAGGATATTATGGCACTAAAAAAAGTGGAGACGCAGACTACAAACTTAACAGGAATAGAACACTTTAAAAGTTCTTCAGTTTAGAAAAATGGTGCCTCAGAGGGGACATGATAGCATTATACAATGTGAAAAGGCTGAATTTGATGGATGCATGTCTTTTTTCAGCCTATGTAACTATGTATCACCCCACTGGCATTGACTCACCATTGGGGAATGATGATTGGACAGTACAAGGGCAGCTAGTGTTAGTTCTTGTTTAGAGACATGGTAGAAAATTTGAGCCACAGTAATACCAGTTTGGAACAGCTCATCTCCTTGTGCACTCGCCACATAAACAGGAGAATGCCTTCTTGGAATACAGGGAATTAATCCCTCATTGCTAACTCCACAACGATATAGCAGCAGTGTTGAGGAAGCTGAAAGACCTATTCAATGCTTGTCTTTGCAAATAAATTGTGAATTGCCAAGAACTGATGCAAGCTTCCCTATGTGATCCTAGGATTAAAGGGAAAGTGGCACACTGTTTTAACAGCCTGTTCATATGGCCTGCAATATGTGTCCATAGTGCTGCCAGCAGGGTGACTGCCTGAATTGACAGGCAGTCCCCTTGCTGGTGAAAAAAGTAAAAATAAAGTTAAAAATAAGTTAAAAAAAAGTAAAAAAGTTAAATAAAATAAAGATAATCAATAAAAAAACAATATATATATATATATATATATATATATATATGAGATTTATATCTGTTTTTTCTTATATATAACATCATACTAAGTGTATTTTGGTATTAATATATACATATATTAATTTAAAAATACACTTAGTGTAAAATTACATACGTATATATAATATATATAAAAACTATATATATTGTATATATATATATTATTATAAAAAAATGCTAATTAAAAATAAATACAATGTAAAAATAATAAAATTAAGAAAATAAATATATATATATGTAATTTTATTCTAATTGTATTTTTATATTAATATATATATATATATATATTTATATCAAAGTACACTTAGAATGAACTTATATATATATATATATCTATGTATATATAAATAAATAAAAATAATATGAAATATACATATGTCCTTATACATAATTACATAAATAATTTCATAAATATACATGTAGACTTCAAATCTATAAATATATATTTAACATTTTTCGTACATATTTATGTAATATTTTTACATAATTAAATAATTTTATTGATTGCAATTTGGGGGACCTGCGTGACAACCCAGGCCGAAAGTCAAGAGAATTTAATTTGCTAGCACTATATTTAACCCTTTAACTTCCCAAGACACCCTAAAACCTGTACATCGGGCATACTGTTTTACTCGGTAGAATTCGCTGAACACAAATATTAGTGTTTCAAAACAGTAAAACATATCACAGCGATGATATTGTCAGTGAAAGTGATGTTTTCTGCATTTTTCACACACAAATGATACTTTTACTGATGATATCATTGTTGTAATATGTTTTACTGTTTTGAAACACTAATATTTGTGTTTAACGAAGTCTCCCGAGTATAACAGTACCCTCCATATATTGGTTTTATAGTGTTTTGAAAGTTACAGGGTCAAATATAAGGCCATTTTTTCACATTGAAATTTGCCATATTGGTTATGTTGCCTTTGAGTGCATATGGTAGCCCAGGAATGAGAATTACCCCCATGATGGCATAACATTTGCAGAAGAAGAAAACCCAATGTATTGCAAATGGGGTATGTTCAGTATTTTTTTTAGTAGCCACTTAGTCATAAATACTGGGCAAATTTAGCATTCATAATGTTTTTTTTGCATTTTTAACACACAAACAAATATAAATGTTAACTTTGGCCAGTCTTTGTGACTAAGTGGCTACTAAAAAAGACTGGACATACCCCATATGGAATACCCTGCGTTTTCTAATTTAAAAAAAATACATAGTTTCATGGGGGTAAATTACATTGGCCAGCTTCAAAAATGTCCCAAATAGGACATGGGTGCATGATGAACAGCTGTGAAAATTCCAAGTTTGAAAACTGGAATGCGCACCCTCCAAATAAGGTCTTTTAGCGCCCAGTGAACCTGACACACCTATATCACTGTACTTAGGAGATGCTGCTGAGCACATATTGGGTGTTCTTTGGCAGTGACCCTTAAAGTTCTCAGTACATGTATTCTTAAATTGCTATGTGTGTCAAAAAAAATCACCAATTATTATTATTTTTTTAATTGGGCATAGATTGGTGGTAAAATGGTTACATGAAAACAGTGAAAATATCCCAACTTTAATACCTTAGGTTGTCTTCTTCTAAAATATATATATACATGTGAAGGGTCATTCAGGGATTCCTGATAGATATCAGTGTTAGAATGTAGCTTGCATTCATTTTGAAAAAAAAATGGTTTGGAAATAGCAAAGTGCCACTTTTACTTATAGCCCTATAACTTTCCAAATAAAACTAAGGACAACATTTAGAAACTATTTAGCACAGGTTTTGGGGGTCAAAGTTTGTAAAAGTGTGTTTTTTTTAATTTTTTCATCAGATTTTATAATTATTTTTATAGTAAATTATATGATATGATGCAAATAATGGTATCTTTAGAAAGACAATTTAATGGCAAAAAAGGGTATATAATATGTGTGGGTACAGTAAATGAGTAAGAGGACAATTACAGCTATACACAAACACCGCAGAAATGTAAAAACAGCCCTGGTCCGAAACGATAATAAAATTGAAAAGCGGTCTGGTCACTAAGGGGTTAAACCTGCCATTTTACAATTGTCTACTAATCCTAGTTGCAATGATTGCAGCATAGTCCCAAGACAGCAAAGTGGAACAGCTGCGTGTTGGGTTGAGGCTGTCGACAGTTTGGGGGTTAAAAGTGAGTTATCAAGCAATCAAAAGAAAACTATTAATGCCTCTGAAATAGACAGAGCTTACATGTTGGCATCCTGCTGATGGCCCTTTGAGCTATTAGGACGAGAAGAAGAGTGTGTGGCCTTATTTGTGTTTTGTGGGCAATTTGTGGACAATTGTCATGCCCACGACAACTGTCTAAAGTAGTTGTCAATCATATTTTTTTTCCTACCTTTTGATTGGTAAGGAGATCTAGCACACATGATTGGGCAGGCCTTTTGTCCATCATTAGAAACAATAGAAACATAGCATGTGACAGCAGATAAGAACCATTTGGCCCATCTAGTCTGCCCAATTTTCAAAATACTTTATTTAGTCCCTGGCCTTATCCTATAGTTAGTGTAGCCTTATGTCTATCCCACGCATGCTTAAACTCTCTCACGGTGTTAATCTCTACTACTTCAGCTGGGTTATTCCATGAGTCCACTACCCTTTATGTAAAGTAATACTTCCTGAAATTATTTTTAAACCTTTGTCCCTCTAATTTAGGACTATGTCCTCTTGTTGTGCTAGTTTTTCTTCTTTGAATATTATTTGTCCCATTCCTCGCCCAAAAGAAAGCCTCTTCTCCAATCAATTATCCTTTTTTCTAGTGACAAGAATGGCATTTTGAATTGCGAATGAAAAATGAGCATGTTTGAACTTGTGCATTAGATTCTTCCTAATTCTGGTACGTTACTGTTTGGAAATCCGATATTCTTCTGATCACCCTATCACCCTGAATTTGGTTGAATTGCAGGTTGGTATGAAATTATCTGGAAGTTAATTTCAAGTATGTAAGAAATCAACTCTTTTGAAACTGAGCACTCAAGTGGACTTATCAAACAAAGCTCTATGGAAATTAATGATAATTCTGGTTATGATCTATAGATTGCTTCTTTGGTGCCTGTTCTTCATCAGTGCTATGGAAAATGGCCAGATGTAGGTGCAGGAGCTGTTTGAAGTGCTCGATTTTGCATCAACTCATCTGTTGAATACAGTAAATAATTCTCTATTTTGTTTTATATGTGTTTTTTCATTATTCAAAACGATTATTATTATTTATTCAAAATTATATCACAGAGTTGACAGTGCAGCGTTAAGATGGAAGCTGTACATATTCACTTTTAATTAAATTATTTTCAGATGTGGTAAAAAACTTTCAAATGTGATAAAGAAATCTTGATTGATGACGTCAATTGCATTTTAAAAATTATGAACAGACTAACTTTGTGCTAAATGCAATATAATTCAGTTAGTTTTTGAAGCATTTTAATTAAATGTATGCAACTAAGATTTCAATGAATACAGTACAAATGTAAAGTATATGAGAGTAAATATTGTTACTGAAACATTAGATGGTATAAACTACTGACTAGGTGAATTGGAAAGAAAATATATTATTCAATTATCAATTTACTTATCCTTCATCTCAGGAATTTGCCCACATCTTTTAACAAAGGGTGCTTTATTACAAACTAAGACGTTGTAACTCTATATTTAGTGTGATAACTAGTGTGAGAAAATAAGTATCTCTAGTAACAGGAGAATGGCAGTGTTAAACAGTTTCAAAATCTTAAGATTTGTTAATTTATGCATCAAGTTTTATTATGATTAGAGAGATGAAATCTTTCAAAAAGAATTAGATATTCATTTGAGAGTCGGATCTTTAATGCTCGTCAGTTGTACCATGAAACCCTGTAGGCTGACTGTACATTAAGAGAAATGTATTTCATAAATATTCACAGGTCTAATGGTAGTAATCTTTGCCATAGAAAGAAATTGTATATGACAGTTTTTTTTATATTTGCTATGTTTAGTACAGACTGGTAAAAGAAAATTCGAGGCTTTTTACATTTTTATTTACAAGTTTCAGCTTGTGGCAGGTTGAGAAAAGTTTCTAAAAACAAGAATGTAGCGGAGTGCTAGTCTTAGCAGGGACTTTTCTCCGCTGGTTTCTCCAAGGTGTACTCAGGAACAAAGAAGATACTCCAAAGGAACAGCTAAATACAGCAAGATGATCCCAACACCTCCCCAGTAACTGGACGACACTCAGTTTTGGGGGAACAACTGAAGTTTAATGGTAGGACACTGCCTTTTTATGTGATTTTTCCCACAAGGTTGCTGCCCAGGTGGACCTTGTGGGAGACACAAAGTTAACAAGCCAATGAAACAGTGTTATACATAGAGACAATCCCATACAGTATTACATACAGTATGTGCAAGTCCTCCCCTCTGCCTGGTAGATAATTGAGGTAGATAATGTGATAATTCAATTATCTCCAGGCAGAAAAACCACATATTTTACAAGATTTCAGAAGTACCCTAAAAACATGACATATCCCCACAAATGGCACATCCCTGGATAGCTCTGATCTGGTTGAACAACATATCCAAAAATCACCCAGATCAGAGCTGGGGCTCACAAATTCTTTGGAAGCCACTTTCGACCGACTGCACGCATGATTTCATGCCCAAAATAGTTCCAGAGGATTAGGCTGTGCAGCTGGTCTCTCCTATCAGTCAAATAATGTGTAAATCGCCGAACGGATCTGTTCGTGCATGGTGTTATTGTGCGTATCTGGTTCGGTAGATTATTTCTAGCGTATAGCGCTCTGTCGGTGTACTTATATGTAAACTTAGGTGGAGGTGGAAGTCTCAGCGGTGTTTGCGACGGCGAGTGTCCGATTTTAGTTCCATGCACTCGACGACCAAACACCGCTGCCTTTGTTCGTGTCCCAAGATGGCCGCCACCACGTGTTCGTCTAAACGAACGGCGACCACACAGCTGTTCCGCTTAGAACATTTGTGTAATTGTGGTTTATGGAGGTGTGAAGCGGAACACTCCATAGCTGGGTGGTCTACCATTCGGTAGTTTGTTCGGCTGATGAATAAAACCGTGGGAACCATGTAAGGGAATGAATTTTGATGAACAGCCAGGTGAAACAGGGGAAACCTTAGGTTGCAAAGCCAGGGGAGTATGTCTTGCACAGTTATTGTTACTTTCACACACAGGGGACAAAGAGGAGGGGATAAAGGGGGAACGGACAGCCCAGAGCTGGTGTAAGATATGATAGCAGGGTCCATTCTGCTACAAAAAAAATAAAATGAAAACATGTATTAAGTAAAAATTTGGCTATTTCGTTTTTCAAAGGAACACCATGGGCTGATCAGATTGAATCATGTTAAATTAACAATTTATTATTATTATTTTTAATTTTTTTTCACAATTTCCAACCCTGGCCTCAATGTAATTATTTTGGATAAGCTTTTCAAATGATCACAATCTGTTAGAAAAACCTTTACAGAGAAAGCTGGAACTTGCACTGAATGGATGCGTAAGAGTGTAGCTCACACAGAGCTGTCTCTAGAGCAGCGTTTAGCAAAATCAATTTCATCATCTGACTGTCCTCAAGAGCCCTAGTATACAGATGGCACACCACAGAACCAAGAAGTAGTCTGAGCCCAAACATAGAAGCCAATATTTTGGTAGTAGGAAAAAAACATCAGGCCACACTCGCTGCACATACACATATATTTATAGGAAGAGCTCAACTAAAAATGGGTGGAGAATAGGTGATTTAAAAGGTACAGGGTGCTCTTTAAAGGAAAAAAATCAGTCCCCACACTGGATATAAATACATACAATAGAGATACATACAATAGAAATAACAATAATCCCAAGGCACACCAATTTGCACATAAAAAAGAGTTTATTCATACATACAAAGTACATCAGAATACATCAGAAAACCTTGTGGTGATTTACCAAACAATATAAATTATTTACACATACGCATATAAACTCCGGTCTGTTTACTTTAACAAATATTTATGCAGATGCAAAACAACAACAACAACATACAAATAATGACACACAATCTAATACATTAACAACCACAAAATAACTAACAATAGCAACTAAACCTTATGAAGTAATCAGAGCGAACTCATAGTTCACCATGATAAAAAATAGCCCATGTCTGCTCACATGTCTGCACAGCCAAGAAGGAACATGGAGGAATGGAGATAGGGGGACGTGGTTATCTCTTTCTAACTAGTAAAAGTATTGAATTATTACCTAATAAGCATATCAAAGGGTAAAACTTATCCCATTGTAAGAATGGCATACATAAGCTTGGTCACACGACTCCTGATTGCCATATTAGTTTGATGACAGAATGTCACTACACACCTCTCACAAAAGCCCTCCTGCAATCCATGCTGCATACTGTGGCCAGTAAAGTGCAGTCTTTGGTGTGGAGTCCGTGCTTACAGCCAGGGTGGAAATGGGCTCGGACTTAACCCATGACCCTGTGGAGTGGATCCATGTACATGGGCCTTACTCAGACTTTCCAAATTTTCCTTTATATAGTGTCTATATGTTCTTGTTTCTTGGCACGCCTCATATGTGGGAAATGTAAGGTGTGCCAAGAAACAAGAACACGTAGACACTATATAAAGGAATTTACCAATAGTGATCTCCTGAACAGTTCGCTGGCGAATAGTTCCAGACGAACATCGCTTGTTCGCGTTCGCCTCGGACAGCGAACATATGTGCTGTTCGGTCCGCCCCCTATTCATCATCATTGATTAAACTTTGACCCTGTACCTCACAGTCAGCAGACACATTCCAGCCAATCAGCAGCAGACCCTCCCTCCCAGACCTTCCCACCGCCTGGACAGCATCCATTTTACATTCATTGTGAAGCTGCATTCTTAGTGAGAGGAGGGACAGTGTAGCTGCTGCTGATTTGATAGGGAAATTGATAGCTAGGCTAGTGTATTCAGTGTCCACTACAGTCCTGAAGGACTCATCTGATCTCTGCTGTAAGGACAGCACCCCAAAAGCCCTTTTTAGGGCTAGAACATCAGTCTGCTTTTTTTTTTTTCTGTGTAATGTAATTGCAGTTGCCTGCCTGCCAGCCTGTGTGTCAGGCTCACAGCATATACTGTGCCCACTTGCCCAGTGCCACCACTCACTCAATGGTGTCACAATAGCTTGCATTTAAAAAAAAAAAAAAAAACTTTTTTGACTGTAATATAATAGCAGTCAGTTTCCTTCACTAGTGTGCGTTTCAGGGCCTGCCAGTGCCACCACTCACTCACTGGTGTCACAATAGCTTGCATTTAAAAAAACAAAACTTTTTTGACTGTAATATAATAGCAGTCAGTTTCCTTCACGAGTGTGCGTTTCAGGGCCTGCTCAGTGCCACCACTCACTCACTGGTGTCACAATAACTTGCATTTAAAAAACCAAAACTTTTTGGACTGTAATATAATAGCAGTCAGTTTCCTTCACGAGTGTGCGTTTCAGGGCCTGCCCAGTGCCACCACTCACTCACTGGTGTTCCAATAGCTTGCATTTAAAAACAAACAAACAACTTTTTGGACTGTAATATAATAGCAGTCAGTTTCCTTCACGAGTGTGCGTTTCAGGGCCTGCCCGGTGCCACCACTCACTCACTGGTGTCCCAATAGCTTGCATTTAAAAAAAACAAAACATTTTGGACTGTAATATAATAGCAGTCAGTTTCCTTCACGAGTGTGCGTTTCAGGGCCTGCCCAGTGCCACCACTCAATCACTGGTGTCACAATAGCTTGCATATAAAAAACAAACAAAACTTTTTTGACTGTAATATAATAGCAGTCAGTTTCCTTCACGAGTGTGCGTTTCAGGGCCTGCCCAGTGCCACCACTCACTCACTGGTGTCACAATAGCTTGCATTTAAAAAAAAAAAACTTTTTTGACTGTAATATAATAGCAGTCAGTTTCCTTCACGAGTGTGCGTTTCAGGGCCTGCCAGGGCACAGTGTCACACCAGTGCAACTCATACCTGGTGTAACAGTAGTGTACACTTAAAAGTTTGACTGTAATAGATTGAATAGCAGTTAGTTGTCTGCAAGCGTGTGTGTCAGGCCTACAGCGTCTACTCTGCCAACTTCTGCCACTGCACAGTGCCACTCATATCTGTTGTCACAGTAGCTTGCACGCATAGTACCACTAATCGAAAAAAAATGACAGGCCGAGGCAGGCCACCCTGGTGTCCCAATAGCTTGCATTTAAAAAAAAAAAAAAAACTTTTTTGACTGTAATATAATAGCAGTCAGTTTCCTTCACGAGTGTGCGCAGGGGCCGTCCTGGTCGTGGTGCTGTGATTCCCTTTGGCCCTAGAATAATGCACAGTGTTCAGAGGCCACGTACCCTGAACTCGAAAAGTTCTGAGGACATAGTTGACTAGCTAACACAGGACACCCAATCTTCTACAGCTTCCGCTCGGAACCTTGACGCACCATCCTCCTCCAGCTTAGCGTCAGGCACCTCTCAAGTTACCACTCGCCCGCCTGCCGCCACCACCAGCACTAGCACCACAGCAGCTTCACTTGGTATGTCAGAGGAGTTATTTACACATCATACACAACAATAAAAAGGCAGCGCCAGTAGGAGAATAAAATAAAGTAACTCCAAGTAAAAAAGTCCAACGGAATAAATAAATAAATAAAAAATAAATAAAATAAAAGTTCAACTTAAGTGTCCTTTTGGATAGTCTTTATGGCAGGTAACGCAGCAATGAAGTCTTCATAAGCTGTATAGGTTCCACTCATATAGAAGACAAAAAAGGAGAGAGAAGGACGACCAATAGTGCAGTATTGTATAATATCAAAGGTGACGTGTGGAAAAATAATATAGGAGAACTCACATTTAATAGAGCTTATGTCCAGCTCTAGGATAGAAGCGCATGCGGCGGTATGATCCCCGCTTATGGGATATGCTGTGGGTTTCTCTCCGTCAGTGGTGTCCAACTCTCTCAAATTAGGTGTGTGCGCTTCAGTTCTGGAAGGTGCTGTCCACTTTACCTATCCCTGAATATAACCATTCGAAGCGCACACACCTGGCTAGAGATGGGCTCCTGATCTTCTACCACAGCAGGAACACTGCTTTCCACTGACATCTCTGGTGCAATCTTTTTTGCCGTATGTCTGTCAGCCCCTAATTTGAGAGAGTTGGACACCACTGGCCAGGAAGAGCAGCACATGTCCCTGGCGAGATCCTGCCGCATATCGAACGCGCCGCTTTCCATGTGAGAATTTACTCCCTTTTTCCACAAAAATACACCGGCCAACTCCCAACACGCCTTTGCCAGTAAGGGCACCTGCCGCGCGAAAACTTCCATTGCCCAAAAGAACGCAAAGGCCAGGCACAGCAGCCCGGCCTATTGGCTATTCCGTGAGTTTTTACTTGGAATTACCTTTGACCTCTAGCTACTGTTATTATATAACTTGTTTTAAAAGGGCCTGGAGGGTTTCCCTTTTTAAGGTTGCTGCCTGTCAATTAATTAGCGCTGTCTCTCTCCTCTATATATTTCTTAACACTTATTTACACATCAGTTGGAAGAAATGAGTGATGCGCAACCATTATTGCCAGAGGATGTAGATAACAGGGATATGTCTCAGTCAGGCAGCATTACACACGTGGACGTACAGTGTGATGATGATGATGTTGTACCCGCTGCTGCTTCCTTTGCTGAGTTGTCAGATACAAGTGAAGCGGTTGATGATGACGATGCGTCCGTGGATATCACGTGGGTGCCCGCTAGAAGAGAAGAAGAACAGGGTTGAAAGTTCAGATGGGGAGACAGAGAAGAGAAGACGAGTTGGAAGCAGGGGGAGGTCGTCGCAAGGAGCTAGTGGCACAGTCAGACAGCATGCATCGGCACCCGGGGTCAGCCAGACAGCACGCCAATCAACGCATGCTGTTGCCACCACCAGAATGCCGTCATTGCAGAGCTCAGCAGTGTGGCATTTTTTTTGTGTCTGCCTCTGACAACAGCAATGCCATTTGCAACCAGTGCCAAAAGAAAGTGAGTCGTGGGAAGTCCAACACCCACCTAGGTACAACTGCTTTGCGAAGGCACATGATCGCACATCACAAACGCCTATGGGATCAACACATGAGTACAAGCAGCACACAAACTCAAAGCCGCCATCCTCCTCCTGGTCCAGCATCTTCAGCCACGTTAACCACTGCTGTCCTCCTTGCCCCCTCTCAACCATCCGCCCCTCCGTCTCTCGCCTTGAGCAGTTCCTGCTCATCTGCCCACAGTCAGGTGTCTGTCAAGGACATGTTTGAGCGTAAGAAGCCAATGTCACAAAGTCACCCCCTTGCCCGGCGTCTGACAGCTGGCTTGACTGAACTCTTAGCCCGCCAGCTTTTACCATACAAGCTGGTGGAGTCTGAGGCGTTCAAAAAATTTGTAGCTATTGGGACACCGCAGTGGAAGGTACCCGGCCAAAATTTCTTTGCACAAAAGGCAATCCCCAACCTGTTCTCGATTGTGCAAAAGGAAGTAATGGCATGTCTGGCACACAGTGTTGGGGCAAGGGTCCATCTGACCACTGATACCTAGTCTGCAAAGCATGGTCAGGGCAGGTATATCACCTACACTGCGCATTGGGTAAACCTGCTGACTGCTGCCAAGCATGGAATGCATGGCTCTGCAGAGGAGTTGGTGACACCGCCACGACTTGCAGGCAGTCCTGCTGCCACCTCCTCTACTCCTCCTACTCCATCCTCTTCCATAACCTCCTCGGCTGAGTCCTCTTCTGCTGCTGCGTCTTGCTCCACATCAAAGGCACCCCCCCAGCTCCCCAGGTACTATTCCACATCCCGGATACGGCAGTGTCACGCCGTCTTGGGGTTGACTTGCCTGAAAGCAGAGAGTCACACCAGACCAGCACTCCTGTCCGCCCTGAACGCACAGGTGGATTAGTGGCTGACTCCGCAGCAACTGGAGATCGGCAAAATGGTTTGTGACAACGGAAGAAATTTGTTGGCGGCATTGCATTTGGGCAAGTTGACACATGTGCCGTGCATGGCACAGCCCAGGCAGCCCTCTCCTGGCAAATAAGGCCCCCGGGGGCCATGTGATCACTCTCAAAGAGCGATCACATGGCCCCCATAGCTGGCTGTGGATCTGCCAGCAGGGGGACTGTCTGAAATGTCAGACAGTCCCACTGCTGGTGGGAAAGTAAAAAAAAAAAAATATTAAACATGTTTTAAAATAAAATAGAAATGTATATATATATATATATATATATATATAATATATGTGTATATATCTATTATATATATATTTATATATATATATATAATATATATACATACATATTATATATATATGTAACGTCATACAAAGTGTATTTTAATATTAATATAACTACATATATTAGTATTAAAATACACTTAGAATGTAGCAAGGAAAAGAAAAAGAAGAGAGCTGTCCCTAAAATATCTATATATATCTATATATATATATATAGGAAATAACTATTAAAATCTCAAAAATACTTTATTAAACAGAAAAGACTCTCCCTTCTGGGTATGTCCAGTCTTTCTTAGTAGCCACTTAGTCACAAACACTGGCCAAATATTAGTTTTTTGCTTTTTTCACACAAAAACAAATATGAACGCTAACTTTGGCCAGTGTTTGTGACTAAGTGGCTACTAAAAGAGACTAAACATACCCCACTTTTAATACCTTGGGTTGTCTACTTTTTCAAATGGTATGCCATTATGGCGGTAATTCTCATTCCTGGGCTACCACACCGTCACAAAAGTAACATTACTAATCTGGCAAATTTCAATGTGAAAATGGAACGTTCTATATTTGACCCTGTAACTTTCCAAAACACCATAAAACCTGTTAATGGGGGGTACTGTTGTACTCGTGAGACATCGCTGATTACAAATATGTGCATTTTCTTGCAGTAAAACCTAACAGTATTATGACTTTCACAGCTAAAATGTCAGACGGAAATACAAATTTAAAAAAACAACAACTAATTTTCTCACATGTTTTAAAATTTTATTCATAATAAATTATTTTCCACATATGAATAGTTAATGATAAATTAAAGCCCTGTTTCTCCTGAACAAAATAATATATAATAAATGTGGGTGCACTTAATGTGACAGCGGTGAATTACAGTTGAACAGACATATAGCGCAAATACCAGTTTTTGTTTATGTTTTGTTTTGATCAGAACACGCACTATTGACTCCGTCCTGAAGGGGTTAATGTAATTTTTTCCTCCTATCTGATCCTTCACTATGCGAGTGGTATTGACGCATAATGTAGGACGCACTTGCTCCTCCTCCAGACTGCCCCTGTAGTGTACGCGGTGCGTTTTGTGACGTTACGCAGAGGCAGAGTCATGGAAACACTAGGGTGAGGTGAGGCCTGGCAGGTTCATAGCGTAGCGGTATCTTCTCCAAGAACGGTAGGTACAGTTTATTTCTCCTCCCTTCCTAAATCCTGCAGCATGGTATTTTTCTGACTTTCATTTATTTCTCATTACAATAAATATTTGAAGCTGTAAATGCCATAAAGAGCCCATCAATCGTTATTACGTAGACATAATGTTAAAAATACACAGAAGGCTCCAGATCATTGTCAAAAAGTAAAAAAAAAAAAAAAAAAAATGTTTAAATTAATAAAATAATTCTAATAATGCCTTGGTGCAAAATATAAGTAGCATAATATATTTTATAAATGTATTTATTTGGGGAAGGGTCATAATTATGAATTGGCAGCATCCAACATTATATGAGAGGATTATTTGGGTGCCTACACTGACTGAAAGAGACACTAGGCACCACAACCACTGGTGTGTGCTACAGTGGTTATGGTGCTATATGTCCCTGGATGCAGTTCACTGGTAATATGAAAAACTGTTTATGCCACCTAAATATTGTAATCGATAAATTATTACCATATCTTTAAAGGAACTAGTGTCAGGATCATAAACAGTATTTTGACACTATAGGGTTAAACTAACTATTTAGGTTACCACCCCTCTCTGATTGCACATGTGTATGTATGTATGTATATATACATGCAGTGTGTGTTTGTGTGCACACCCTAATGCAATAGGCTGCGCACGTCTATGCCACTAGTCCACCTAAAACGAGGATAGGTGAGCACACATATAACATAAAAAGAAACTATGCCCAACATCAAGTGTCTGCACATTATAGAGATAAACACATTGCGGATCCTTCTAGTTTGAATTTCAAAGGCATTCAAAAGGTTAACAAAAATTGGAGAGGATGAATGGAACAAATAGAAGTGAGGTAGATATTTGAACACACTAATCCTATATGGATTGAATAATGATTTAGAGATTTGCCATTTTAAAAAATAATTTTATGATTTTTAGAAATGTAAATTTTTTATACTATTTATATACTTTGTAATATTTTTTGGTGGCAAATTGATATTAGAATGACATCTCATTTCTGTGCTCCAGTATATTCCTCTTTATACAGTTGCAAGAAAAAGTATGTGAACCCTTTGGAATGATATGGATTTCTGCACAAATTGGTCAAAAAATGTTATCTGATCATCATCTAAGTCACAACAATAGACAATCACAGTCTGCTTAAACTAATAACACACAAAGAATGAAATGTTGCCATGTTTTTATTGAACACACCATGTAAACATTCACAGTGCAGGTGGAAAAAGTATGTGAACCCCTAGACTAATGACATCTCCAAGAGCTAATTGGAGTGAGATGTCAGCCAACTGGAGTCCAATCAATGAGATGAGATTGGAGGTGTTGGTTACAGCTGCCCTGCCCTATAAAAAACACACACCAGTTCTGGGTTTGCTTTTCACAAGAAGCATTGCCTCATGTGAATGATGCCTCGCACAAAAGAGCTCTCAGAAGACCTACGATTAAGAATTGTTGACTTGCATAAAGCTGGAAAGGGTTATAAAAGTATCTCCAGTGACCCCTACATGCAGAGTGTAATTAGAAAGTGACGTATACCAGACCTTAGAATGGCCGGACTCAAAACGCCAAGGAGTAGTCGAAGGAATAGCCAAGAGTCAAGGGAGTACGGAAAGCAGGCACACGAGAATAACCAAGCCAAAATCAGGAAACCAGAGAGTGGAATAGTCAGAGGAAAAGCCAAAAGTCAAATACCAGTAAATACAAATAAATGATCTCAAGAGCACTAAAGGGAACTATCAAGAACCACAATATGGCGCTGAACAATTGAAAAAGGCGCCTTTTTAGCTTTAAATCCACGCCCCCAAAAGGTCCGGGGGCGTGGTAATGTTCGAGTACCCGCGGGAAAATTATGCTGACGTCGGCGCGTCATAAGAAGAGGCGTATCTGGAGCGTCCGAGATACTGTGCTGCCTCCCGGAAGCAAGAAGAGAGAATGCCGTGCTGCGCAGATCCGGAGAGAAAAGGTAAGGTTTCGTTACAGTGGGGGCTTTTAAACTAAACCCCTGAGGTTTGGGGACCCCTAGTCACCTGGGGGGGTTATTTTTTTATTTAGGGCCCCCACCCACCGCTCAGGGGTGGGGGTCAGAGGGGAGGACATTAGGTCCCCCCTTATTAGTATTTAGGGTCCCCAGCCTCCACTCAGGGGTGGGCGCCAGGGAGGAGGACCTTAGGTCCCCCCTTATTAGTATTTAAGGCCCCGACCTGCCGCTCAGGGGTGGGGGTCTGGGGGGAGGACATTAGGTCCCCCCCTTATTAGTATTTTGGGCCCCCACCCGCCACTCAGGGGTGGGGGCAGGGAGGAGGACATTAGGTCCCCCCCCTTATTAGTGTTTAGGGCCCCCTCCCACCGCTCAGGGGTGGGGGCCAGGGGGGAGGACATTAGTTCCCCCCCTTATTAGTATTTAGGGCCCCCACCCACTGCTCAGAGGTGGGGGCCAGGGGAGAGGACATTAGGCCCCCCTCCCTTATTTTACTGAAGAGCCCCCACCCACCGCTCAGGGATGGGGGCCAGGGGGGAGGACATTAGTTCCCCCCCTTATTAGTATTTAGGGTCCCCACTCACCGCTTAGGGCTGGGGGCCAAGGGGAAGGACATTAGGTCCCCCCTTATTCTGATTTAGGGCCCCCATCCGCCACTCAGGGGTGGGGGCCCGGGGGGAGGACAATAAGTCCCCCCATTATTTTACATTAGGGCCCCCACCCACCATTGAGGGTTGGGGCCGGGGGGGCAATAGGAATGAATAAGTCATTCCTCTGGGCTCGGGAGGGGGACCACAGGCTGCTCACTGTTTAATAGACATACCCCTACTCGCGGTATAGCACGTAGGGGCATAATTTACTAATACTAAGTAATCTTTACTTAGTATTAGTAAATTTGTCTGAAAGACCAATTTAGGTCTTTCATCCTTTTAGTAGATAGCTCCCTAATACCGTGGGAATTAGGGAGTTATCTACTTATTCATTCCTGTCATTACATTGACTGGCTAAGTAACTTACATTTTATATGAATGTATGTTACTTGATTGTTGTAAGTGTTGAAGATGCTTACAGCTGAATCCTGGCTATGTTTGTATACTTTTTATTTGAAATTGTATACAATGTAACATTCTTCTTCTTTCACTGGGTAAGTATATTAGTACTTAGGTAATACTGTGCTTTGGAACTTCGACACTTCGGAACTTCAGCAACTTCGGAACTTCAGCAACTTCGGCATTTCGGAACTTCGACACTTCGGAACTTCGACATGTCGGAACTTCGACACTTCAGAAATTCGGGACTTTGGCAATTCAGACATTCGGAAGTACCCGAATGTCCGAATTTCCTGAATTTCGTCCGAATTCATATTTGGACCGAAACGAATTGCACATGTCTAGTAGAGATACACAATGTCCAAAAACAACTGAATTGCATAAATCTTCCAAAAGCAGGCTTCTACCTAAAGAAATGGAAGGCAATCACTTATATGCCGGGCAGAAGGGAAGATTACTAGCAAATAGTCTCAAGAATTGCAGACCCACCAAATAGAATCCCTTATGTATTGTCACAGTCAGGAAGCAAGGTGGAAATACCTAAAGGAATTTGCAATGAATTTGTGAAATATTATAGTACCCTGTAGAATTTGGAGCAAGACCCCACTCTGCCACATCCATGGGGAGTATTAGAAACTGTTTTGGGAAAGTAAACCTGCCTTCCTTGACTGACAAGCAGAAGGTGAACCTGGCCTATCCAATCTCTGAGGAAGAGGTAGCAAACATATATTAACACCCTAAAGGAAAAGAAAGCTTCTTGATCAGACGGGTTCTAAAAATGCTTATCATGTTTGTTTTCGGTCAGTCCTGATGCCACACTTGGCAAACATGTTTAGCGCCGCTGTAGAGCTGGAAGCTTTTCCATCAGAATTTCTAGTGGCACATATCATAACTTTCTCTAAACCTGGTAAGCCACCTACGCTCTTTCAACATGTCAGGCTCATTTCCTTGGACCACTGTATTGGTCTCACTTAACACTGAAAAATCATTTGATTGCCTTAACTGTTTTTTCCTATATGAAACTATGTGCAAATTCAGCACCCCAGGTTGGTTTATTGCAGCTATTAGAACACTGTATAGTTCACCTTCAGCCAGAATATTAAATGCTGGTTTTGTGTCAGAGCTATTTCAAATAACAAGTGGAATAGACAGGGGTGCTTTTTATTCCACTGTTGTATGTCTTGCTCTTGGAGCCCCTGGCTATGACTACTCGATCCAATGTCAAAAGTCCAGAAAGTACTGCACACAAGTGAAATGTACTTTGGAGCTCTGTGGATAGGGGTCCTTTGTCCACCAGGGATAACATATAGGTAGAGATTAACAGGCGTCACAAAGTAGGGTGAAGGTAGAGATTTTTATTAATGATCAAAAAGGACAAAAAAAAGATATAACTTGCTTGGCTGAGATCATTAAAGTTGATGATCTTAGCCAATCCAATGCTTTCCTGTAGGAAAGCATCGGGAGGCTACTGTGCATGTGCGCCATAACGTCACGCTGTGCCAATCAGAGACAAAATGTATACAAAAGCAGCGTATTGTAATTCTATATATAACTAGGATTAATAAAGGGACCATTGCAATATGTTCCCAAATAAATTCTACATATCTTGTCGTTTTACAGCCTCAAATGTTTCAACTATAAAAACATTCTCTCTCCAATGATCATATTCATATCCATATTCAAGAGACAAAAGAAAAGAGAGAGAAGGAGGGGTGAAAAGAAGGGGTTTGGAGAGGTGGAAAGGCAGGCAGAGTTGGGGAGATCTCCCCGGTGGGTGATACTTTAAATTGAAAGACCATTATACACCACTTGGTGACCCCTATAATCCTTCCATGGCTGCCAAACCTTATAAAATGCTGACGTAATGTTGCGGAGTTGTGAGTTTGTCTAATAGGTAGTTATCCTTTATTTTAATTAAGACTCTGTCTTCCCCTGAATAATCTTCTCCCAAACAGCACCCTCCTTGCTGCAAGGGTGATTTTATTAAATAGTCTTTGTGTGTGCCATGTAAAAACCATCTATTGGTTTTGCTAGTAGGAAAGACCAATGGTCAAAATCAATAGGCATTTGAAAGATCAATACCAGCATATCTTTTTCCCAGTATTTTAGCAATTGGAACAGCTGCACCATGTGTGGATATATGTAGCAGTTGATCCACATCCTCTCTAGCATAACTCACCAGTGTCCCAGTCATATCCCAAGTTTGCTTTATTGAAAGAAGGCATAAAGGTTGCTTTATTGAAGGAAGGCATAAAGTAGTAGAGCATGTTGTTCAAGATGGCCCTTTACATCCAGATGTAGCAGCACTGGTCAGGAGGCTGAAGGACCAGATGAAATTGTGCTAATAAGTAGACATTTCTTCCGAACTTATGCTAGCTTGCCTGTGCAATCCTGGCATTAAGAGGAAACTAAGCTTGCCAATTTAGTGATAGAAATTGGATGGTCTGAAACAATGTCTGTTTTTTTTAATCTAGCAGAGCAGTGACAAGAACTACTGCCCTAACACAGGAAGGGGCACCTCTAGCATCAGGGTGTAACCTGGCTAATAGGCAACTGGCCTTTGCTTTTGCTCATGGTCCTGGGTAATTACTGCTGTAGCATAGCCTGCCTGTTCAGTACAGAACATGGAAAAGGGCTTTCGATAATCTGGTAGACCCAGTGCCTGGGCTGAGGTGACAAGCAACTTAAGAGTGTAAAAGGCTTTTTCTGCTTCAGGAGTTAAATGAAAGGGGTAAAGGGTTAGGCAATCATACAAGGACTGCATGTAGATTGCTGCAGAGTGAAGCAATGGTTGACAATAGGAGACTAAGGACAGGAAAGTACATAGCTGGGCTAGACTGCGGAGAGGGGGAATCTTTTGCACTGCAAGCTTTCTATCTTCTGTGAGATGCTTTGTACCATGGGAAATACAGTGTCCCAGAAAGATAACAGTGGGTGCACATGCCTGCAGTTTGGCCTTGGTAGCCTTGCATCCTGCTTGTGCCAAAATAAGTTAGTAAAGACAGGGTGTGCTTTGTACATGACTCCTGGTCTGGGCAACATGGAAGCAAATTATCAACATATTGTAACAACGCAACTTCATGTGCCCTTAGCCAGGATTCTAGAATTTGGGCCACTGCCATGCTATACATGGTAGGCGAATTCTGAGCACTCTGAGGCAGCACCCATGTGTATTGTCTGTGCTTGTGTGTGAATGCAAAAAGGTATTGACTGCCTGGGTGCATTGGTACAGAAAGGAATGTGTTTGCCAGGTCAATGACACTGTCCTATGGGGCAGCTGAAGAATTTACATTCTGAGGAGTCTGATCATGGCTAGGATTATCTGAGTTGGATTGCCAACGCTGCTGATTTTGTCTAGGCGGGCAGCGGCAATCTCTCCTGATGTGTCCTATTTTATTGCAATTCCAGCATACAGGACGAGTACGCTGGCTCTGATTTGAACGGTGAGGGCTCCTAGACATCTGATTTACCATAAGTCTAGTGGCACCTGCTAGCTTATCTCTAGAAGGATGGTGGTTGGCTTCAATACCTTTAGCAACTTTTACAAGTTTAGAATAAGTTAGGCTACACCACTCAGGTTTAGCTATTTTAAGGGCTGCGCTGAGTGGGTGATGCAAGCCATCTATGAAACAGTTAACCAGCCGTCTAGTGGATAGGGGGTTCACTATCACTTGCTGATGCACCAGATTGATCCATATCAACAGTTAAGCCACTACTGGCAGTCACCAACCCACTTCTAAGATACATGGGAATCAGTGGCGGATCCAGAGCCTGATCTCGGGAGGGGCACTTGTAGATTATTTAAAGAAATAATCCAGACACAATAACCACTACAGCTCAGTGTAGTGGTTATGGTGTCAATAGTGCTGGGACCCCCTCCCACAGTAAGTAGTCAAACCGTTTAAGAACAGTTTGACAACTTACCTGAGATCTGCTGGGAAATGGGTCTGTAGTAAGATATAGGAGCAGTGGTGTGTGTGTGGTGCAATGTGTAAGGGGTGCAGTGCGTGTGTGTGTGAAGGTTGTAGTGTGTGAGTGAGGGCGGCAGTGTATGTCAGGGATGCAGTGTATGTGTGTAACAATTGTAGTGTGTGTGAGTATTGCAGTGTGTGTGTATGGGGGGCAGTATGTGTGTATGGGAGAGCAGTGTGTGTATGTGGGGGCAGTGTGTGTATGGGGGGCAGTTTGTGTGTATGGCGGGCTTGTGTATAGGGGGTAGTGTGTGGCGCAGGGGGCAGTGTGTGTGTAAGGGGGGGCAGTGTGTGTGTGTATGGGGGCAGTGTGTGTGTGGGGCAGTGTGTGTGTATGGGGGGCAGTGTGTGTGTGTGTGGGGCAGTGTATGTATGTGTGGGGCAGTGTGTGTATGGGAGGCAGTGTGTGTGTATGGGGCAGTATGTGTGTATGGGGCAGTGTGTGTGTGTGTGTATGGGGGCAGGTGTGTATGGGGCAGTTTGTGTGAATGGGGGCAGTGTGGAATGGGGGCAGTTTGTGTGTATGGGGGCAGTTTGTGAATGGGGCAGTGTGTGTATAAAGGTGTGTGTATGGGGCAGTGTGTGTATGGGGCAGTATGTGTGTATGGGGCAGTGTGTGTGTATGGGGGGCAGTTTGTGTGTGTATGGGGCAGTTTGTGTGTATGGTAGGCAGTTTCCAGTGAATGGGGGGTGTGTGAATGGGGCAGTTTGTGTGGAATGTGGGGCAGTTTGTGTGTATGGGGGGCAGTGTGTGTGGAATGGGGTCAGTTTGTGTGTATAAAGGTGTGTGTGAATGGGGGGCAGTTTGTGTGAATGGGGGCAGTTTGTGGAATAAAGTGTGCTCTGTGTATGTAAAGGTGTGTGTGAATGGGGCAGTTTGTGTGAATGGGGGCAGTGTGTGTGAATGGGGAGGCAGTGTGTGTGAATGGGGGGGCAGTTTGTGTGTATTGGGGGGCAGTTTGTGTGTATTGGGGGGGCAGTATTGGGGGCAATGTGTGTGTGTGATCAGGGTAGGGTGGCTTTTTTTTATTATATATATTTTTAATTTAATTAAAATAAATAAATATCATTGTTGTGGAAATAAGGTCTGCACATATTTCCTAGTTAGTGAAAATGTCTATTTACTCATTTCACGATATATCACATATAAAGCTGAGCACACATGTTTTAATCAAAATGGCTGCTAGAAGCTTCTAAACCCTCCTCCCCCACCCCCTTCCCTTCTTAACACCAACTAACTACCTCATGCAGCAAGATGGCGCCGGGAAACCGTGGGAGACCCTCATGGTCCCGGTGACATCACTCCAGTAGGCAGAGCATTAGAGCAACCACTTAACACCTAACCAATAATTGATGTATTATTCTATGTTATCTCTGACAATGCTTATGATAATTTTGCTTTAAAAAGGACCTGCCGTCCCCTCTGAATAAACTTTCCTCAAGTTATTCAACAACCTGGAACCTGTGTCTGGTGTGAATTACTTCAGGGAGCGTGCACGCATTGTTTCATTGATTTGGCCAGGGGCAGATACACAAAGAAATAATCAATGTATTGATTGATTTTTCCATTTCAATTGGCGCCCAACGTGGGGCCCACCGGAGAGCCGATTCGGAGGGCCGGAACCAACGGACCGGAGCGGACCTCCGGAAAGTGGGACAAGCGGAGCCTGATCACCTCCATAATACAGCCGTTGCCTGTGTTGTTCTCCTGTTTTGTGTCGGTCTGTCTCCGAGTCCACTTCCGGCTTCCAGAAGGCTACTAGAGACAGGTAATTAACTCATCCGGTGTGCCCTTTTAAAGTGAACCTGTCGATTGTCTATCTGCCTCCTGTATTCATCTATATGTTTGTGTGTCTCTCCTTCTTTTAAAATATGTTTGCTTGACTGCCTAGCAGGCAGGGAACGCATTTTATATGTTTGCTTGACTGCCTAGCGGGCAGGGAACGCATATTATATGTTTGCTTGACTGCCTAGCGGGCAGGGTACGCATTACAGCCGGTGGGGCTGGGATTTTATGTTAGCTTGACTGCCTAGCGGGCAGGGTACGCATTACAGCCGGTGGGGCTGGGATTTTATGTTAGCTTGACTGCCTAGCGGGCAGGGAACGCATTACAGCCGGTGGGGCTGGGATTTTATGTTAGCTTGACTGCCTAGCGGGCAGGGAACGCATTACAGCCGGTGGGGCTGGGATTTTATGTTAGCTTGACTGCCTAGCGGGCAGGGAACGCATTACAGCCGGTGGGGCTGGGATTTTGTTTGATTATTGCAGTGTTTTCATTGGTACCTGTGTTATACCGGGACCAGCCTGGTGGGTGATGGCTGGGGATTGCTATACTTTGAATATTTGGCACCAGTGGTGTTAACATGTACATGGCCATTTTACTCTCCATCATTCTGTGGTTTCTGTTTAATTGTTGTTACAGTGTGGGTACCCTTGGTGTGTGTGTGTGTATTGTGTGGTTAGTTCTGGATTCTGGGGTTTACGCTCATTTATATGTTTGTGATTTTTGCAAATGTCTTCTCATTAGCGCAGCCACGTTCATTTTCTCCTTTGTTCTTTATCTCTCCTGTTGCCCAGAGCTGTGTTAGTCACCCACGCTCATTCGCTCCCGTCCGTGACCACCACCCCGGGTGGGCGGATCTCTGTGACTGGTCTACGTTTGGGGAAGACGCACGGGGCTCAAGTTCTCGTGGCAGTCGAGCACTGTAGACATTCTTTTTCCCTTTTTCCCTTGTACCTCCTCTATTTATCTGTCTTTAGCGCGTGGCACGCTTAGTTTACTCAAAATGGGACAGGAACACGCTAGACCTGCTAAGGGCTTGTTGGCTTGTGACATTGTAAAAGAAAGGGCAGGGGAAGATGCAATGTTGAAACTTAAAAAGATTGCTAAGGTGTGTGGCTTTCAGATGTTGCCCAGTGGAAGATTGCAGCCTGAGTTTTGGAGGAAGTTACTCATAGACAAGGAAGGGTTGTTGTTGGATAACGGACTCACAAAGGTTGCAGAGGCTTGGTATCGGGTAGCTAGAGGTTTGAAACAAGAGGGATGGGTCGAGGAAGAGTTGGAGTTTGAGGGGCAAATCGTATATGTTTACCATAGGAGTGTTAACAATGATGATGTTGTTTCTATTGTCCCACGACCACCGCCCTATGATGGCGCTCAGAGCGCGACTGTAAATTCCCGCCCCGCTTCCCCCGTCACAGTGCAGACCCCACCCCCCGGGGGCGTGCCTTCAGCTCCCACCCCCCTGTGCCCCGTACTTGGTGCGGATGGTGCTTACTATTACCCAATGCCGCTCCACTCGTTTCCACCCACTCCCATGCATCAACCCTCCTGTGATCCCGCCCCCTCCATTAACCATTCCTCCGTCATGTCCGTTGAAGTCCCCTCACCTCCCCCGCTACCACTCCTAGTGCCTGTACCCACTCCGACTCCTTGTCAGGACCCTATCCCATCTATTCCCGTTTCACCCATCAAAGTACCCTCCCCTTCTTCCTCTCCCTCTGTCTTCACATCGAGTACCCCATCCCTAGCACTACCCGCTCCCTCACCCTCCTTATCTAGTCCCCCGACCCTTGCCCGCTCCACCGACCCCGTTCCTCAGGACCCCTGTCCCCCCACGGTCCCTCCTTCTCCCGTACCCCCGGACCCTGACCTCTCCTCCTTCCTTGCTAGCCTTTCGAAGGTGCTTGTCCAACCCGTTAATCCCAGTCCCCTTGCCTCTGCTCCCTTGTGCTCAGACACCCTTCTCACCCTCCAGGACCCTCCCGCTAACCACGCAGCGTTACCTCCTCCTCCTGAAGTCCCGGCCCCCTCTACCTCATTACCTCCTCCTCCCTCGGCTGATTTGCCGTCCCTAACATCTGCCCTCACCGCCCTGACCCAACCTCCCGTTACCACCCCTTCTCCAGCGTTACCTCCTCCTCCCGAAGTCCCGGCCCCCTCTACCTCATTACCTCCTCCTCCCTCGGCTGATTTGCCGTCCCTAATCTCTGCCCTTACCGCCCTGACCCAACCTCCCGTTACCACCCCTTCTCCAGCGTTACCTCCTCCTCCCGAAGTCCCGGCCCCCTCTACCTCGTTGCCTCCTCCTCCCTCGGCTGATTTGCCGTCCCTAATCTCTGCTCTCACCGCCCTCACCCAATCCTCTGTTACCAGCCCTCCAACCTCATCTCCGGTGTTGTCTCCTCCTCCCGAAGCAACAGCCCCCCCCACCTCGTTGTCCCCTCCTCCCCTGTCTGGTTTGATGTCCCAACCCTCCACCCACGTTATTACGACACAGCCCCCTATCCCTGTCCTTCCGACCCCTCCCCCGGCGACCCCCGACCCATCCATGACCAATGACCTGTCTAACTCGATTTCCGCCCTCTTCTCTGCTGTTACCTCTCTGGTTAATTCCGCGATCCCTGTGCCGCCTCCCTCTGATTTACCTCCTCCTCCTCCTCCACCCCCCGAACCTCCAACCCCTCCCTTGTCTCTCGCTGACATCCCCGAGCCTTCCGATCCAATCTCTGCTCTTGCTCATGTCCTAAACACTCACCTCTCACGTCCAACCAAACCGGCCCCCATGACAGCCCCTTCCACGGCATTGGTTCCTCATGTCCCTTCCGCCAGTCCTAGTTACCCAATCATGGTGGTTGGGTCCGAAGTGTCTGCGACATCGGACCAGCCCTATGCGATGGGTGCCTCCCCCCAGGCCTCGGGTTTCCACCCAACTACCTCTCCTATCACCGGCCTCCCTGTCATCCCCACCACAGCTACCCCTGAGACTACTCTTCACCCCGGCCCGGTGGTACCCGAGGAGGTCGTTGTGGTGGACCAGGGCTCACCCCGCCTAGGGGGGAACAGACTCCCCCAACGGCGCTCTATCCCCCAGGGGTATACCCAGATTAACCATGGTGCATGGTGCACCACCTATGTATGTTACCTTCAACCCTTCCCAAGCTGCTACCCTTGTGACCTCACTCCCTGATCCTGAGAAACACCCCATGCCCTTTTTCCGCAGGATGGCTCAGATCCGTAAAACATACTCCGCTGCTTGGCGGGATCTTATTAGTCTATGTGAAATAAAGACTGGTGATGCATACTGGCCAATCATGGAACGGAGCTTTAGCGATGCTCCACTTACTTCTGATACTGATTTTCGTTCTGGTGAAATTTTCTGTGAACAGCTTCGAGCCTGGGCACAGGATAAACTGGCTGATCAGGCTACTTGCATAAATGACATAATTCAGGATAAACTTGAGACAGTTGAAAAGTATCACTCTAGGTTGACTCAGACTTTTTCAGACTTAGGATTCAGCACCTATAACAAGGCACACACCCAGATGCTATCTGCAGCTTTTGTGGCAGGTCTTAGGGAGCACATTCGTAAGGGGTTAATTTTAGCTCGCCCTGAGTATAGAATTATCCCACTGGACACTCTTTTGTTGGTAGCCAAAGGCTTAGAATCTGTTTTGCAACCCACACAGCGAAGAACCAGTCCTCTGATGTACACTACCTCCACCCCAATTACAGGTTCTAACCAAGCCCCTCAGTTACTCCCCCAACAGTACACTCAGTCACCCCAGACTCTGCCCACACCAATTCCCTTCTCCCGGGATCGGACTATCACGACAATCCGGACCTGTTTTAATTGTAATCAGCCAGGCCACTTTAGAAGAGATTGCCCACATCCTAGAGTGTTCCGCCAACAGGCTCCCCGGTACCCAAGTCCCCAAGTCACCGGCTATAACTTCCCCTCCACTGGTTACCTCCCTGCCCTGCCCCATCCACAGTTGCCACAGCTTCCTCCTCCTCCGCCCCCTCCTCCTCCTGAATACACCCAAGCCCGGCTCCCTACATCAGAAGCTCGTGCATACGCTTCGCCCTCTGCTGAAGGGTATGACAACGATGATTTCCAAGACAGCCAGCCACAGCCCCGCCACGCCATCCGACCATCCCGTCCTCCCATGCATTCTACTAACCCTCCCTCCACTTCCCGCCGGTACCAGGGACCAGACCAGGCCCATCTAGATTTGTTACAATAGGTAACTGGCAAGCCTGTGTCAGCAACCCCTGCCATGGCAGTGTCTGCGGGGGATGGGGGAGGGCCTTTAGCTACTGTAGTTCTCCCCGTGGAGGGTCACCCAACCACCTTTCTAGTTGACACAGGTGCAGCCCGTAGTGTCCTTAGGGAACAAGACCTGCCAGACCCTTCCTTCTTATCTGACACCGATGTTTCCTGTGTTGGGGTGGATGGTACACCACGCAGTAACCCCCTTACTAAGCTCCTACACGTAGGATCACACATCCTCTCCCGGTTTGTTGTTTCCTCTACTTGTCCCATTAACCTCCTAGGTGCCGATGTTCTCTCTCGGCTCCAGGCTTCTATTACCTTTACTGCAGATGGTCAAGTTGAGTTGACAACCCCCTTATCACAAAAGGATACCTCTGTCCTCTGCTCACTCCCCATCTTGTTGAACCTGACTGACAATACAGGGAATGCACGGGTCTCACACACCCCCAGTGCTCTGGATCGTATTCCACAAGAACTTTGGTCCACCGGCCCGGATGATATTGGGCGCTTACATGTACCCCCAGTCTTGGTCCAGCTCCTGCCTGGAGCACTACCTCCTCGCAGACCGCAGTATCCTCTGAAGCCAGCACAAGCTGAAGCTATTACCAAACAAGTTGAAAGCCTCCTTGCCAAAGGTGCCCTCATCAAGTGCACATCTCCATGTAACACACCACTTTTCCCTGTTAAAAAGCGAACTGTCAAGGGTCAACCTGACCAGTACCGCATGGTGCAGGACCTCCGTGCTGTTAATGAAGTAACCATAAAAGACACTGCTATTGTTCCTAACCCTCACACCCTCTTGTCCCAAGTCCCACCAACTTCCACAATATTCACTGTAGTGGATCTAGCTAATGCCTTTTTCAGTGTCCCCCTGGACCCTTCCTGCCGCTTTCTCTTCGCCTTCACTCATGAAGGACAACAATATACCTGGACTGTTATGCCCCAGGGGGCTCAGAATTCCCCCACACAGTTTGCTCATGCCATGTCCCTGGTTCTGGATCCCTGGCAGAAATCTCATTTGGATGTTGTCCTGCTTCAATATGTTGATGATCTCCTTCTCTGTGCTCCTGATTTGCCCATTGCAGAGCGTGACTCAGAAGATCTCCTATGTTTCCTCGCTGCAGCTGGTTGCAAAGCTTCAAAATCAAAGCTACAATGGTGCCGGCCCTCTGTGGTCTTCTTGGGACATTGCCTTTCCCATGGCACCAAACATCTAACTTCTCAACGTGTGCAAGCTATTCTGCAACTCCCATTACCTGCGACACATCAGTCTCTTCATGCCTTTTTGGGTCTTATCACATACTGCAGGTCCTGGATACCCGAAGCATCAAAGCTCATGCAGCCACTCTATGATGCCCTCAGGAGTGAGCCCTTTCACCTCACTGAAGAAACTATCTCCTGTTTCCACAATCTGAAAAGAGCTATTGCTTCTGCACCTGCTTTGGGCCTACCCAACTACCAACTTCCTTTCAATTTGTTTGTCTCTGAAAAGTCAGGACATGCTTCCGGAGTCCTTACCCAGAAACATGGGTCAAGGCAACGACCTATTGGCTATTTTTCCTGCATGCTTGACCCTGTTGCGAGGGGTAGCCCCTCTTGCCTCAGAGTGGTGTTTGCCGCCAGCGCCCTCCTAGACAAGACAAATGATTTTGTTCTTGGCCATCACCTCACAGTGTTGGCTCCTCATGACATTACTGCAATCCTGCAACAAGTTCAACCTAAGCACCTTTCCTCCCAACGTCACCTCCGTCTACAAACCTCCCTACTTCTACCTGACAATGTGAAACTCCAGAGATGTCTTTCCCTGAACCCAGCCACTCTTCTGCCACTTCCCAAGGGGGGAATTGTGCATCACTGGTATAGCCTGGATATCAACCCAGAGGTTCGAGCAGATTTGCAGCTGACTGCACTTACACCTCCACATGATGAACAATCAGTGGCCCTACTTCACTGTACCTTGTGGTTTAAGGACGTACCAGACCCTGATATAAACTATGAGGAAGAACTATTCCAGCTCAAAGAAATTCAAATTACCCTGACTGACTTATTCTGGGACCCCACAGGTACCATGCTCATCTTAGTACTTCTTCCAGAGAATGTAACACATCTCTATCATCATTGGGAAACAGCTGTCCCACACATATCTCTCACCAGATCCCCCGACATCTCATGGAAAGACCTAGGCCCGATGGCCAAAACCTGGAGCCAAATGACCCAAGAACAACTGACTTCTACGGGGATCAACAAAAAGACTATTAATTACTGTACAGCAGGGTACCCAAGGTACCACACAGAAGCCTGTGAAGACCCACTCACCACAGACTGTGACCTAGATATTCCTCATGATTGTTTTGAATAAATGAAAATGGAAACTACACACCTACCAACTGTCTATGAAGCTGCATTACTCAACCCGGACCAAACACTATTTGTGGATGGGTCAAGATTCACTGATGAACAGGGACAATATCACACTGGGTATGCAGTCACCACAGGATGTCAAGTGTTACAGGCAGCTGCCCTGCAACCAACTAAGTCTGCACAAGAAGCCGAGCTAACAGCTCTAACTGTGGCCTGCAAATTGTCTGAAGGTTTACGTGTCAATATTTACACGGATTCAAGATATGCCCTGGGAGAAGCACACGATTTTGGCTTAATTTGGAAGACCAGAGGATTTCTTACAGCTACCGGCACCCCAGTAAAACATGGGGCAGCCATTGCAGAACTGATGGATGCATTAGAACTGCCAGCAGAGGTGGCAGTACTGAAAGTAAAAGCCCACGGAAGACTAGACACAGAAGAAGCACGTGGTAACCATTTGGCTGATCAGGCAGCTAAGGAAGCCGCACGGCAAGGATGGGAAGTGGACAGAAGAGTGGCCACAGATACACTACCCATCTACACTATGCAAACATTGCCTACAGATCTTAGGCTTCTGAAGGAACAACAAGCTGCTGCTACTCCCCAGGAGAAACAAAGTTGGAAGAATAAAGGAGCTGTACTCCGTGATGATGTTTACACCATCAATCTCAAGTTCTGCTTACCCAGAAGTATGTACTCAGCGGTGGTCCAATGGGCCCATGGGCCAGCCCACCTGTCAAAACTCCTGATGAACTCACTGATTGACAAGTATTTTGAAGCACCAGGCATTACTACCTTAACACAGAATTACTGTAAATCTTGTACTATATGTGCTAAATGCAATCCTGGAAAGATTATAAAGACTGCACCTAATCATCTAGCTAAACCACAATACCCCTTCCAGAGGATCCAGATTGATCACATTCAGATGCCAAAGAGTGGACGTTATGAATATGCATTGGTCATAGTGGACATGTTTTCAGGATGGCCAGATGCCTTCCCAGTGGCTAATCTCACCGCGAGGACTACAGCCAAGTATCTTTTGACAGAAATTGTTTGCCGCTATGGAGTTCCAGAAGTAATTGAAAGTGACCAAGGGACCTCCTTCACTGCCTCGCTAACACGGGAAGTCTGGTCAGCACTGGGGGTGACCCTTGCATTCCACACACCATACCACCCACAGAGTAGCGGTAAGGTAGAACGCATGAATGGCACTTTGAAAGCCAGAATGCTTAAGATGTCACAAGAAACTAACATGCCCTGGCCCGAGAGTCTCCCACTAGCGTTGTTTAGTGTGAGGTACACTCCCAGAGGAAAGTATAGCTTGTCACCTTATGAGATTTTGTTTGGTACAGCACCCAGGTTAGGTTGCTACTTTCCCCAACAGCTTCAGATTCAGTCAGATGCTATGGTAGACTATGTGACTGCCCTCTCACATGCCTTGACCAAGATACATGCCCAAGTGTTTTCTTCTATTCCAGATCCTGAGTCGAATACAGGTACACACAAGCTGCTTCCGGGTGACTGGGTTATGGTCAAGAAGTTTCTCAGAAAACATACCCTAGAGCCAAGATTTGATGGTCCTTACCAAGTGCTTCTGATTACCGCAACGTCAGTTAAACTAGCTGGAAAGAGTTCTTGGATACACGCTTCACATTGCAAGAAAGTGCCTGCTCCAGAAGAAACTGATCCTGTTGAAATATGAATTTATTATGTGTCTTGTGTTTTCTTATGCTGCTACACTTTGCCTGGGCCCAACAAGTGGCCATAACCAAAGATGATCATGTTTACACTTTCTGGTACAATTCATCTAATACTGATGTAGCTACATACACCTTTGACTACTGTGACATAGTTACTTGTACATTTCCACAAACACAATATGCAGCCATATACAAGGACATACCTAACAAAAAGGATCCAGATATGCTTAACTCCTCAGACTGGGTAGGAACTACACACATGGTCATTAACCCATTGAAACCACACATTAAGACCCTACATGACATGGTAGCTATAGCTAACCCCACCTTTGAGGATACCATGGCAGTAGAAACTGGGTTTTCAGACACTAATTTGTGGCTAGAGTGGATGAGGTATAATGCGAACTCGCATAATAAGACTAACTGTTATGGATGTGGAGGAGCCAGACCCCATCTGGGCACAGTACCTCTGAGCTTACCTCCCGAAGTAGAATCATGTGTACTGAGTTTGTATGCACAATTCACCACTAACTCCTCAACATGTGAATCTTGGAAGAAAGTTTACCCAATCACCCATGGACATGTGAAACCCCCTGATGGAGTCACCATCTACCCAGGTAATTACACATGCTATTCAATACCTAGGAACACTGGGTTGTATCTGGGCAAATTCCCATCAGGATACTGCTCAATTTACCATAATCCACCTGCATCACTGCTAATGAACCACACAAAGACTATCGGGGATATCTATTGGTTATGTGGTGACAAACAATTGAGGTCCCAACTAGCTGGGCAATGGTGGGGGGAGTGTGCCCTAGCCAAAGTTATAATGCCTATCCACATTATTCCAGATGGTAATCATAACACATTAAACCTTACACATATACATTCTAGAACCAGACGTGAGGCCCCCATCCGAGGGAGCTTCGACCCCCATGTGTATATTGATGCCATAGGTGTGCCAATGGGGGTGCCTAGCGAGTTCAAAGCAAGGGATGAAGTGGCAGCAGGATTTGAATCCTTAATTCCAATGATAACTGCTAATAAGAATGTCATTTGGATCAATTACATCTATTATAATCAGCAGCGCTTTGTTAACTACACAAGGGATGCCCTACAGGGCCTAGCAGAACAGTTACAAGCCACTACTCAAATGACATTTCAGAACAGAATGGCCCTAGATATGATTTTAGCTGAGAAAGGGGGAGTATGTAAAATCCTCCCTGAGACCATGACATGCTGCACATACATTCCAGACAACACTGGGCCCAATGGTAAGGTGACTATGGCCATAGAGAAGCTAGATAGTCTTGCAGACGAGCTAAAGAAAAATTCAGGAGTCACTGACACTTGGGACAGATGGTTTGGATGGATGAATGGTTGGCAAAGGACCCCCTTCCAGGTGGGAACAGCTGTTCTCATAATTGTCATCATCTTCTTATTTTTAACCTGTTGCATACTCCCTTGCATACAGAAGTACTTACAGAAAGCGGTAGATAAGACCGTAGATGACGTGACCCCTACTTTCCTACATCAAGATATCACAGACCTTGAAGATGACACTCCACATACACCCCTACAATCACATCAGTTCAAACAGACGACTGCTTTCCTGTAGGGACAGTGTAGGGAAAGCGTCTGTCTTAACAGGTGAGTCTCACGTGTGGAGATGTGGTGGACTAGCCACTGCGGGTTACCCGCGGAGTGAAGTGTTCGATGCTTGTTAAGACAGATAGGTTGCAGGCAACTAGGGACATATTAGGGACAGTAGCAGTTGTTATGGTAAATAGCCATTTTAGGGGGGACTGTTGTGGAAATAAGGTCTGCACATATTTCCTAGTTAGTGAAAATGTCTATTTACTCATTTCACGATATATCACATATAAAGCTGAGCACACATGTTTTAATCAAAATGGCTGCTAGAAGCTTCTAAACCCTCCTCCCCCCCCCCTTCCCTTCTTAACACCAACTAATTACCTCGTGCAGCAAGATGGCGCCGGGAAACCGTGGGAGACCCTCATGGTCCCGGGTGACATCACTCCAGTAGGCAGAGCATTAGAGCAACCACTTAACACCTAACCAATAATTGATGTATTATTCTATGTTATCTCTGACAATGCTTATGATGTAATTTTGCTTTAAAAAGGACCTGCCGTCCCCTCTGAATAAACTTTCCTCAAGTTATTCAACAACCTGGAACCTGTGTCTGGTGTGAATTACTTCAGGGAGCGTGCACGCATTGTTTCATTGATTTGGCCAGGGGCAGATACACAAAGAAATAATCAATGTATTGATTGATTTTTCCATTTCAATCATATGTCCCCCCTCCCTTCTTACCTTTACTGGGTCCTCTCTCTCCTCCCTCTCCCTCCCCTGCCGGCTGTCAGCACAGTGCCTGCGGACCGGGGAGGGAGATCTCTGATCTCCCCTCCGGTCCGCAGGCACATTGCAGGGCTAGCGCCTGCATGTGCTGCTGGCAGGGGAGGGAGACCGGCGGATTTCTCGGGGGGGGGGCAATTGCCCCGTTGCCCCCCCCCTGGATCCGCCACTGATGGGAATAAGCATATGCTGTGGGGGTCTAAAAAAACACAGTTACGGCACTTATCTTCCCACCAAGGTTTATGCCACTGGCAGGTGGGGCAAGTCCAATAAGAGTATCCAGTGACTGGGTTTACTGTGGACACCTGTGGGGTTTTTGTATTATCATCTGTAATGTGTGCCTTCTCGGTGTAAGGAGGGGGCTGAGTTCCCTTAGGGGAAGCATTATGCAACGACCCATAACATTGATAATAGGGTATCCCCCTTCTAGTAGTTTCTCTACAGCCACAGTATGCCAATTTGACTGCAGTATCATGCTATGTTTGCGCTTTCTCTGTAAACTTTTTATCTTCAAACCATCCTTTATACTTTGCCATGAATTCTTTCCATACTTGTGGATCTAAGCTCATTTCTGGAGTCATTCCTGCTTTCATTAGCATAGATGTAATGCCTGAGACAGAATCCTTGCCTTGGTGATTTTTTTTTACGATGTCTATAGCCGTCATATCCTCCCCAGGGAGACTATAAGAGTTCTCCATTATTACACCAGGGTTAGCTAGACCCTCAAGTTGGGGCAGCAGTCTGTTCCAGTGTAATTCTTGTATAAACAACAAAAACATTAACAAGTGCAATAACAGTGTGTAAATTCACAACACACCCCTGCAGAGGAATTTTAACAAAGACACAGCCGTCCACTCACACTAAACGCAGATCAAGAGATCTGCCATGGAGGATACGTATTTTAATCATACAAAAAATCTCCAGGCCAACAATTATCCAACAATTATTACAACCTGACAGGCACAGCAATCTGCAATTCCAGTTCACAATTCATGGCAATTGAAGCAATTACAATTCATGGTACTTTAAGAAATCACCATCTGGTTATATCATTTAAAACAGGTTCTTGGGAGTTAGCTAATTTTAAACAGACACTCACCCAGATCTTAGGGAGTGCAGGATTTTAGGGAGTGCAGGTGGTGCGAGCTAAGAGTTCAAGTAGTGCTAGCAGGTTATGAAAGATAATTGATGGTATAGCGTGTATCCTGTTGCAAAACATCTATGTCATATATGAGTGAAATGAAAAGGTTCTAAGTATTCACTGCTAAGAAAAAACTCTTTGAGGCCCCATAGGCTCCCAATGATTGACAATGAGACTGTTAATAGTGGTTATGTAACATAGTATGCTAGTGAATGAAATCTACAGGTAATGCTACTTCTAATCCTTATACTGAATTTAGTGTAAACATGGTTCTTAGTTCCACAAGAAATTTATATTAGACAATTTTAGCTTTTTATAAGGAATACATTCTGAGAAGGGGTAAAAGACCTCTTCTTTATATATAGACATTATTTTTCCAGTTCCAAGAAACAGGGCTTCAGAGTGTCAACATTTTATGGACCACTGAACTAGGGATCTCAAGATCTTTTTGTTATGGCACAAGATGAGCTAAATCCGTCTTGAGATCTGAGCGGGGACCCACCAAGGGCCGGCTATTTGAGCTGTTGTCCGTTCTCAGTACTCTATTGAACCCTATTTTTGCTCTCCCTAGGTTTAAAAGGTAATACAGATGTGGACGCCTTGCACGCGGTGCCTAGTAGGAAGTCATCAATACCTCACTGACGAAGCCTAAAAAAGTTGAAACGATTGTCTGGGGTTGCTGTATCTCTCGTGCAGAGAAAGCTGGCCTGCATTTTGGATCTGTTTCACTCTTTTGGGTGGGATCAGTCTGATATGCAAATGGCCTGGTTCTTTTTGTAATGGCACAAGATAAGCTAAAACCAGCTTGAGATCTGGGCGGGTACCCACTGAAGGGCAGACTATTTGAGCTGTTGTCCATTTTCTGTACACGCACCTTATTTTCTACACAAGTTCCTAAAGAAATACTTTGCAATCTGAATAACGGACAAAAAATAAAAACAGGGTATGGATTGTCAGTTAGTATAATTCTATGTAAAACAATATTCATCAAACTGGCATATGTTAGCAGGTCCTATGTTTAGCCCACCGCTTCCTCCAAAACGAGCAGCCAAACACTGTCAAGCATATAATCTAAATAACCAAATTGCCCCTCATAAAGTCAGAATGATGCCACTTCCCAGGATGCCAGTGCACATTTCAATACAAAAACATCAATGGGAAATTTGTGTAACCAAAACCTGTGCAGGCCCAGTTATGTTAAGATTTTTGACTCCAAGTCCTATCATCATTTCCAGACATTTTCTAGAATATAATAATGCGGAGATTGGTCGTCTGACTGTGATAGTTACTAATAATACCTAATACAGTTAGATTAAAAAGAAGGTTCAAGATCTTTATGGGGACACACAAAGAAAAGCTACATAGTCACATACATTTGACGATGACATATTGTATTTCAATGCAAAATATTTGTAAAGAATTTAGTAATAAAATATACCTCTATTGTAAGTGGTATTACAAATGTTAATAATTTTACGAAAAGTAAATGTTATTTTCTCAGTATTCTGAGATTATTTGTTAGGTTATTTATAAAGTTCAGGTATTTAGGATAAAATGTAATATAGGTTCATAAATTGTTACCGATGAATAAATTCAATATGGCCTGTCCCCATCTGACTTTCTCTGACTGGATCATCTTTTTCAGAACATTGATTAAGAACTAAGTATACTTTTCAGTCTAATTAATCATGTGTGTGAAATATTTTCAGTATTCTGTTGACTCGGCTGTTGAGCCTCCAGGAAAATACCTCTCCAAATTCAACAGAGAAATTCAACAGAGAACGTGCGTTGTGTCAACATTAACTAAATCCATGCCATAAGGTACAAACCATAACATGAGGAAAATAAATTTAATTTGGAGGCTAAAATTTTGTTTAGAATTACCTACTTGGTAAATCAAAGATTATAATGCGTAATCTATGATAAACTAACTGCTGAATTTATAAAGTGATATCAGAATATCCCAAACAAATCTCAGTCTGAGCTATTTTTGCTACAATTTTAGTCTAAATTTGTTGTTATTTCTTTCTTTTTATTATATTATACAAACTATTTTCATTTGCTTACGATATTATTTTTAACTGGTAAAAAATACGATTCAGTTATATACACTCTGTTGTTGTTTAAAATATAACAAGTACATAACACAAAAATGTATGCATTTAAAACATTTCAAGACAGCATATTTAATGTCTTCTTTCAGCAGTGTTAAAATGGTGTTTAAAATAACACATAGCTATTAGGGCTTTGTTCATAGCTGCACTATTTATATGCCGTCTCCAGGGTTAGTTGCAACTCCAACCATGCTTAGTCAGATGAGTCCACAGCATCTAAAGTGTCCACAAAGATACAGTACTGTACCCCAGTGGTAAAACTAAGGCAGAGGGGGCCTTGGTGTGGCAATTGTTTTTGGGCCTTCGTGGATGATCAAATGGTAGATCCTCAACCGCTATAAAACTTGTAGATTTGTCAGCTTTGAATCTACCTTTTGCTCAGAATTGCATGGTTGTATCTGTATGCGTATGTATTTGAATGTAAGTGTGTATTTTAGGTAGCATTTTTGTTTTAATGTAGGGATGTATTTGGTGCAGTGTTGGTATTTGAATGCTGTGGTGTTTTCACATGTGACTCAGATACATATTGCACACACACACAAAAAATAAATAAGACACAAAATGCATATTTTAGCAACCCTCCAGCTTTCGTACCTTAGGCTTCCCTGGGGGCTAGATGGAGCTGAGAGGAGCTGACTGAGGTTGCGGAGAGTTAGCTAGGGCTGTCTCCTCTCTTTTTCACATGTTGGGTAGGAATCATTCAAGCAAGGCTGGCATACCCCACCTCCCATAAAATGGGGATAACTTTAAAAAAAAAAAGTGTCAACAAAGAACCCTAATCTATGCCAAACTGGTCTATAGGCAAAGCTAAAGAGGAGGTAATTTATTGAGACACCCTAAAATAAGCCTTATAAGCTGTAGCTGGTTAATTTAAATTGTTCCTCAATTACTTAATTTCTCTTTAGATGTGTGTTTAGCATCTTTTACTAACACTTTAATAGGTGTTTCACTGTACTGAAGGTTTTTTTATACTCTGCAGGCTGCCATTCTTTACATTAGATTTAAGTTTCCATAAATAAAGATCAATGTTTTTATATATGTACTCTCCTCACACTTCAATACCTTGTCCACAGATTTGTATTGTTATACACTCACCTTTTTCTCTCTGACTTCTCTGTCCCTGTGTGTCTCTCTGTGCAGCCTGTGCAGATGAATTTGCAGATTGACAAAGGCTTAGTCTGGTGTGCTGATTAAGGGACCAGAAATGCCCATTGGATGGCTCATAATGTAAGGCCACCTTATGAGCCCCTCAAGCTTGCAGGCCCCGAGCTGTTGCACTGGCAGCACCAATGGTAGTTTTGCGTCTGTTGTGGTAATTATGGAATTTTGCACCTTAACAAAGTTATAAACTGATCTCCAAAGGTGCTAAACTCTGTTGAATGCAATACCATTAAAGTACTAAGCAATTTATATTATATTGTAGTAATTACCATTTCAAAGTCAACATTTTAAAGAGTATATAAAAATAAAACATTCATAATGCAGCAGTTTCCCTTGGATTTTCAACTGCTCTGTTGACACTGTTATGATGTTACATACATTTATATTGTATACACATTTTTCATGGCAAAATGAATGAAATCAAATAAAATGAATTCTGCCAGAAAAACCTATAGCAATAGAAAAGGCATATAATTATTGTTCATGAATACTTTCATGTAATGTACACACACAACATCAAATGTTTTAAGTCCCCACGTACCCAGCGATGACGTATCTGCCAGGCTTCCATTTTGTTTCTTTGCATCTGTTCAAATTGCCTGCAATAGTGTTCATTCATATAACTGTATGTTTTTTATATTTTTTTAAATGTACTCCTTATACATATATATACTAAACATATATGCTAACTATGCATCCCATATAAAAGTTTGCTAATATTTTGAAAACAAGCAGTGTTTGGTAGAGAAGCAGTCAAAATATTATGTTGTGATCTAATCTGAATTACTCGAACATGCGGTATTTGTAATTGGGATAACTGAATGGACCACATGTTGGGTCATTTTTTAATTTTATAACATGACAGGAGGCTTCCTATTTTGCATTAACTCTCTTTACTAAACTCCACAGCAGTAAAGAAAAACGTAAAGAGTAACAAATAAATCACTGAGCAGCATAGTATATAAGGGTCATGCTGCCTGTACACTTCCTCTTTCTTTACTGCTCCATCGCAGACAGGTCAGAATATCTGCTCCTCTGGAGCTTTATACATTTATACATTTATTGTCGGCAATGGTCATCAAACAAAGTATTTTATTTCTTCCTGTTGCTCTACAATTTTTTTTCATAAATTACCACCAGCATGTCTCTATTATGATACTTTAGTGCTAACATGCACTGTATCATTGTCTAATTCGTCATTGACTAAAAACCTCAATAAAAATGGAGAGACGAGAAAAAAAGAAAATGCATTTTTGGAGCAAAGTCTATCAATCAACAAGATTATTTTACTGAATTCCATTGTGAATGCAATACAGTTTAAAAAAAATACCACATAATAGGTTTTTTTTTTATATATGTATTTTGACACTTAATTTAGCTATTAATACCATAATTTCGCTATTAACACCATATGTATTACTCAATACCATAGTGAAACATGAACAGTAGGACCTTACATAATTTTGCAGTTATTCTTGCAAGAGTTGAGAAACAATGGCTGCTTTATTACCAAAGCTGGGAGAAGGCAATTAAGACCATTCCCCCCATGTCTCATAAAAGCCTCTTCAAGATTCATTACATTATTTGAGGAAGCTGGTAAAAAAGAAAGAAAAAAAAAAGAACGCCACACATGTTCATACCATGAGTGAAATGCTTTAGACAACTCCAGTGAGTATTTGCATACTGTATTGCCATTGACTGGAAAACAACGCCTTCTGTTACCATATGTAATGTTCTGTGCGTGTGTATGTGTATTTGTACAGGGGCACATTTATGCATGTTCAACACGCATACTATTTCAAGTAGTCAAGGTTTCAGAATACAAGTGTTCCCTTCAGTTAACTGACTTCCGCTGTAACCTATTTTTGCTAACCTCTTCAATTTCCCTACCTATATCACCCTTGCCCCTTTTCATTCTTCCTTCCTCAATCAGCAGGCCATATTTCAGGGTCCTCGTTCCCATGCATATTTTATTACAGGTTTATGGTCATTTTAAATGGAATCTGTAATTATTTTCAAAAGATGTACAAAATTAAATCGATAATATTTATTAACTGATAGTAAATATCCAACCTCAATTCCATCTGATTTGTCTAAATGAGTTTTGTTAATTAAAAAAATAAACACTATTATATTCCATTTTATCTGTTTTTTTTTTTTTTTTTTAGAAAACTATATATTTTGTTTATCTAACTTACTAATTTTCAGAAAAAAATACTAGTTTAAGTTTAAACACGTTTAAATGCATCCAGCCATTAAACTATTCTTGGCTTCAGAGGAAAGAATACTGATGTTTACTATCTAAAAACATTTACTATATCACTGTCAGCACTATATCAGTATGATATTGTGCTTTGAACATGTGGTAATTTAGCATGTGGTGGGTTACCAGCTTTGTTTTCTCAATCCTTCTACAGGGAAAATTACACCATAGGAATTACTATGTTTATAATAGCAGCTATCATATTAACTTAAAGTGACCTTTCTAAGAGGGTTCATTGCAGTTCAGCATGAAGAACTCATAAAAATACTAGACAGAAACCTGTTGCACGTTTGCACTAATAATGGTAGATCTCAAACTAAAATAACCCCTTCAGAAGCAATAACACATCATGACTTTTGCTACAGCAGATGATTAGCTCAGCTTGGACCTGAAAGGATTAAATTCACTCCACACACAGTAATCATCTAACAATGAACAGTACATTCAAATACAGTCAGACCTAAGCACAGCAAAACAAAAGCGGTTGTTCTAAGCTGTAGTAGGTGGACATAGTGTGGAGGAGTAGCCAAAGAAAACATAATAAACACATACTACACATAAATAAAGAATTAACAATTTTATAATTATTTGTAATCAAAATGTGAGTTTCTCCCCTATCATTTAATAACATAATAATCAAAGCATGTGTAGAAGACATATAATATATAATATTTCTTGCGGTTCTTTTTTTTCCAGCCCCCCTCAGGCTGCTAGTTAACTTTAGGAGTCCTCTGGGTCCTCTCCCTGAAGTCCAGTGGCTTTTGATGTTCTTCCTTCTCCACTCTGCTCCTTTGCACTGTTTAGTGATGCGGGACAGAATGACATCATATTCCGGCTCCTGGCATTACTAGTGAGGGTGTGCAATAGAGCTGTGAGGAGCAGGAAGAGCATCAGCACTCCATCGTCGTTTTCCAGTTAAGTCTACTCTGCCTTGGTTAATGAGTGCACACATTGGGAGCGCCCTGAGGAGCCAACCTGCCACCTTATGAACCTCCAGTGACAGCAATTGGACCGCTCCTCATGGTGCCCCCCCACCTTGTGACACCAGGGGTCAGTGCACCAGCTCAGGATTAGCCCTGATCATTGAGGTACTCTCATGTTCCTCTGACCCCATCTTGTCAATTCAATGGAAGATGAAAGAGACCCTAACAAACTCATGAACTCTCTTGCAGAAATAAATGCTAAGAGCTAGTAGATTATTTTTCTCTTTCTGAAGACCGAGGCCCCTCTACTTTGACTGGGACAGAGTAGGGGGGATCATGTTGAATTCTGCTCCCAGATAGATCAAATGTTAAAAGATATTAAGCTGACTCTCAGTCCATGGTCTAGCAGAATCTGAAAAACCAACATGTGTTTCAGATGAGTTGGAGGATATCCTGCCAGAACCAAAATATTGTTCAGGTAGAAAAAATCCTCACCCCCTTCATCCTTATGACTGCTATTAGAGCTAGCAGGATCTTTGAGAATGTTCTGGGAGCTGTACTCAAGCTGAGCAAAAGACCTGCAGATGAAAATGGTGATCTTCTATGGTTAACCAAAGGAGATAGTGATGCTCTTGACTGATGTGAACATAAAAATAAGCATCCGTGATATCTACTGAAATCCTCCAGTCACCTAGAGAGACCACCTTGATTATGGATGATGTTCATTCCATCTTGAATTTTTGAAAATTTAGAAAACCATACATGTCGTGAAGATCCACTATGGGACGCCATCCCCCCTGAGGATTTTGTTGTCAAAAAGATTCCTGAATACAATCTCTTACTGCACTGGCGAGAAGGAAGCTCATTGTTAAAGAAGAGAGGAGGCAAAGGAGATCAAGGCTGCATTCTTCTTGGCATCTTGAGGAAGAGGAGTTTAAAGAAACCTGTATTGGGGAGGATGATGCAGAGAATGCAGGAAATAACCTTGTCGCAGAAACTTCAGGACTTAGGAATGCTGCATGGATAGTGCCCAAACCTCTGCAAAAAGGAGAAGCCTGGCACTCATCAAGATTGGACTTTCTTCGAGAGCAAAGGGAACTTGAAGTCTTAAGATGATTGGGGTTGGAAGATTTCCAGGGTTGAGATCTTAAAAATTCTCTGCCTGGGCTGTAATGACCATTGTCCCTGAATGAGACTTGGTCCCTAAAGGAACATCTGTCAGATGGTAGGGCTTTATGGGGGAACTTCTCTTAAGGGCGAAAGGCTTTTCTGCCTTCAACCGCTTTTTTGATGCTTTCATCTAGGAATTTTCCGAAGAGCATATCTCCTTGAAAAGGCAAGGCATACAAGCTATTTTTAGATGCCATATCTTCTTCCTAAGCCATAAAGCCCTCCTGGCAGCAAAAGAAAGGACCATATTACAAGAAAATGATCCAAGTCAACTGAGGCATATGTGCAGAAGTCACTAACTGTTGTCACCTTTTCACCAAGCTGCTTGGCGATGGTCTTGTAGCCCATTCCAGCCTTGTGTAGGTCTACAATCTTGTCCCTGACATCCTTGGACAGCTATTTGGTCTTGGCCATGGTGGAGAGTTTGGAATGTGATTGATTGATTGCTTCTGTGAACAGGTGTCTTTTATACAGGTAACAAACTGAAATTAAGAGCACTCCTTTTAAGAGTGTGCTCCTAATCTCAGCTCGTTACCTGTATAAAAGACACCTGGGAGCCAAAAATCTTGCTGATTGATAGGGGATCAAATACTTATATCACTCATTGACATGCAAATCAATTTATAACTTTCTTGACATGCGTTTTTATGGCTTTTTCTTTTTGTTATCCTATCTCTCACTGTTAAAATACACCTACCATTAATTATAGACTGATCATTTATTTGTCAGTAGACAAACGTTCAAATTCAGCAGGGGATCAAATACTTTTTTCCCTCACTGTAGGTGTATTTGTTGGTTCTTTAACTCTTGTCCCCCAGGTACACTAACATGCTCCCCTCTGGTATTAGTATGAAGAACAGGGGACAGGAATCCAAAAACTGAAAAGGAAAAGATTGGTATTATACAACTTTTATAACATGCATGAATCGAGTTACATCTGTTGCTGTGCTCTGAATTTTCCAAAATTTTAGCACTCTGCATTTTAATATTAAATCTTCAGACCAATAGTGATGTTGGTGAGGTTACTTTTTTCTTCTACTGTGTCTTTCAACTTAGTTACCTTTTTCTCTTTTTTTTTTAATTTGAGAATGGATACATCAGGGTCATAGTTGTCCCTTGAGTGGTTTCTCCCATCTCAATTACCAGTACATATGCTTATCTTGGGCACATTAACAGAAGATATTTTTTTTCCATTTTCATAATGGATTTGCTTCAAATGAAAACTTAATAGCTGTGTATTTAAAATGTTGGACTTGTTTGGATAACATCAGTGTCGACAAAAATATTATTTGTTTAGGTATGCTCTCTAAGAAATTATGGAGCCTTCCAGAAACAGGTATATTAAACTTTTACTGCAAGCATTATGACAACTTTACCACTGATTTGAAGTGGTCATGGTGCCTGGAGTGTGTATGCGCTCCATTTGAAATGATGCTTTTACAGAGTTTAACCCTTTTGCTACTGGATGTTTACATCTTACGCCACCTATGACCTCCCCCTCAGCCCACAAGCAAGGTGGGCTGATTTTAGGATGATCATGCTGCAGGGAGAACTTTGCCTTGGTGATGGAACAGAAGTAAGTTTTAGGTATATTCTTAATTTATTTTTAACTATCTGTGCTGCCAACGGGCAAATAGTTGGATTTTTTTTTTTTTTTAATCCTGGACTTGAGGAATTCAGTTGGGATTTCAGCCGTCCAGCAACTAAAATCCAAACCACATTCAGGCCCATTGGGATGTGAACTGCAAAATCTGACATTGTTAAATAGTGAACAATGTGCAAATTCTGCAGTCCGAATGACCCATGGTTTTGCCCCATTCAGTATGGAGCCATTCGAACATTAATAAATAACCCTGCTAGTGATGAATTGCTAATTGGAATGATTCTAAAACTCCTGTCTGAATTTAAGCCATTTGCCATTCATACTACGCAAAGTGATGGAAAAGTATATTTTGTAGACTTTAAGACACAGTTAGGAAGTTTTGAAGATACCGAAATGTACTATGCTAAAAGTGAAAAGAAAAAAAGATTTAATACATTTAATATATTTTACTGGCTTCATAAAAAAATATTACATTCTTTTAAATATATTATATATTTTAATCTTTTTAAATATGTAAAATCTTTAAAATAAATGTTGAGTGGTACTGAAATTAGTAAAATAATATATTTGTTAATTACCGATTATATTTAGAAAGGGTGAATGAAATGTATGGAAAAGCCTGGATATATTTATGTTTGTAGGTGTTTGATTCCAATATTCATTTTAAATACAGTTTAAACAGAATTTGCAATAAAGGAAGTGTAAACATTAGGTTACTCTACAGAAAGTGTTTAGGAAGACTGTGTAAGTCACATGCAGGGTGGTGCGACTAGGGCTGCAAGGACAAAGTGATTCAACTCTGAAATGTCAGAGAATTGAGTAGTGAAACTGAAGGGGCATGATCTATACACCAAAACTACTTCACTAAGCTAACATTGTTCTGGTGACGATAGTGTCCATTTAAGTTGGCTTGTGATTTGAATACATTTTATCTCAGAGTCCAGGAATTTGGGCAAATTGTAGATTTAGGATATAACAAACCACCAAGTCTAATAGTAAGCTTTTTAAAAAATTTTTTAAATTTAAATAATTTATTCTATTGTTTTTCCTCATTAGAAAATTTACAGACAGAGACAATTATCCATTGTCCCTACATTCATCTATTTCAGCATACTATTGATACATATATAATTGACATATATCACATTTAACAATACAATTCAACATATATACATAAAACAAATCCTTTACACTTCTATTTTCAGTAAACAGGTTTGTGTCTTCTTTTTTACATTATTCCGAGTCAGGATATTCCCCTGTGACAGGATCTGACCAGACAATGAGGGTAATTAGATTTAATCTTTAGTAGGCATATCAAGAGTCTTAATCTAGTTGTCCCAAATTTTGTATCTATACGACTAATACAAAATTGCGAGACAATGCCTCTTTCCATTTTACATTGGAATCTAATAACCTCCTTAACTTGCGGCCAGGTATCCATTGTTGTCTTTTACCAATTTCTAGCTATGGATATTTTAAAAGCCATAAATGCATGAATCAAAAACATTTCTTCTCTTTTGATATTTGGGGTAGTTTTAGATGTAACAATATTGTTTCAGGTGTCCAATGGTGTGTAATACTCAGTAGCGTGTTAATTTCTAATAAAATTCAATCCCAAGCTCTCCTAATCGGGATACAATTCCACCATATATGTATCTCATCTGCCCCTTCTGATCCACACCTCCAACCCTTCTGAGTATAAGAATTGGAGAATTTACCTAATTTGGCGGGGGTCAAGTACCACCTATTCACCAGTTTATAATGTGCCTCCATTATATTTAAACAGTGGACTGAAGAATGTAAGTCTGTAAACAGTGGACGGAAGTCCTTTTCCCATCTGCATTAAGCAGGAAGGAGAACAGGAATTGTAACCATTCTTATAATATCTACACATTTAGTTAATAACTTTGCAGATTTATCATTTTTAATTAGCTCATTTAATTTGAATACTGAAGATGTCCTATTCAGATAATATAAAGAGCTATATAGAAAACTTTTTATTCTAATAAAGTTAAAATTCTGTATTACAGAGAGCCCAAATGCACTCCGTAAATCAGCAAAGGACATGATATTTGACTCTCTGAATAGATCTGAAATTGTCTTAATGCCCTGTCCTGTCCTCTCCCTTATATCCAGCTTATCGGTCCATCTATTTAAATGTATAAATGTCGGTAAGATTTTGTCTTTTAAATGTACTTGTTTTTTTAAAGTGAGTCCAGAATTTAATTAGAGGTTTTAAAATTAAATTCACATATGCTACCTTTATTTTGAATATTTATTCTTGTTGACCAGAACAAATTATCCACGTTACATGGCTCCTTGATATCATTAGATTTAATTTCAAACCAATTTTGAATATTATTTTCTTGCTTAATTGTGGTAATTGTATGCATTAAAAGGGCCACTTGATGATATAGAAAAATGTTTGGAAAATCTATTCCTCCTTTTTTATGTTTTAAATATAAAAGATCAGTCCCTATTGTGGGTTTCTTATTCAGCCATATATAATGTCTAAATATTTTATTTATAAGAGTCAGCCATGAGGGCTGTATAGGCATCAGGATCATTCTTAATAAATAGATTATCATAGAAAAGATTTATGCTTTTATAGAGTTGACCCTGTCCCACCATGATATTTCCAGTGTACTCCATTGTTTTAAAAGGTGAGTAATTTCTCTTATTAATGGAATTAGATTGGCCTTCATTTTGGTAGAGGGGTCGTATACAATATTTATGCCAAGGTATTTAAAACGCTTCTTTTCCCATTTAAAGGCATAATGTTTATTTAGGAAAATATAACCTTTTTCTTTTATATACATGTGTAATACAACAGTTTTTTGAACATTGAGTTTATAATTTGTAAGAAGGCTATATTGCTCTATTATATTCGTTACTTCTGGTACTGAAGAAATGGGGTTCGCAAGAGTTAATAAAGTGTCATCCGCATATTGGTTAATCTTAAATTCTTTATCATTTCTTTGAAAGCCCTTTATTTTTTAATTTGAACAGATTTCATGTGCTAATGGTTCGGCCACTAGGATGTAAAGGAGTGGAGAAAGTGGACAACCTTGGTGGGTGCCATTTGAGATATCAAACCATTAAGACCTAATTTCCCCTCCCACTATTCTACTCGATGGAGAGGAATAGAGGGCCATGATTGCTGAGAGAATTGGTCACGAAAAACCAAAAACCTCTAAAGTTGTTCTCATAAAGTCCCAACTAACTCTATCAAAAGCTTTCTCTCCATTGAGAGCCATAGCGAGAAAGGGGATTTTCGTGGCATGGACTTTTTGCATATGGTTGGACGACGTTCTCCTCGGAACAAAGCCCACTTGATCTTCTGAAATTAGAGTGGAGATAATATTTTTTATTCTTTTAGATAAGACCAAAGCATAGATTTTATAGTCTGTATTCAGCAATGCAATTGGTCTATAACTGGCTATTTCTTCTGTGTTTTTATTTTGTTTGAGTATACGAACAATGTCAGCTTCAAGCATCTCCCCTGTGACAAAACCCCTGTTCTCTCTACCTGGAGATAATTAAGTTTACTCCAACCACTTAAGCCAATTATCTCCAGGATAGAGAGGATGGATTTCACTGTTTGTGTAGGTGTGTTTATTATTGCAATGTAAAATGATTGCTCACTGTATTTCTTGTCACAGTCTTCCACCAGGTCCCTGTGGGAGTAACCCTGGGTGGAAGACCATCATAAAAGGCCGAGTTGTGGCCAGCATTAAATCAGATCGTTTTACCCCTCCATGAAGTCTTGACTCATGTTTGGGGGATTGGGAGCTATAATCACTACTTTGCCTTCATTCAGCTGAGATTTCAGGAGAAGCTACAAGGATCAGTCCTACAGGGATAGCAAGATCCGTTACATCCCCCATAAACATAGCTGCATTTAAACAGTCTGAGAGTCTCTGAAGGAGCAACTCCTTATATATTTTATAGAAAGAATCAAAAAACCATCTGGCCCATGAGCCCTATTTCTTTTTATTGTATTAATAGCTTCTGCAATTTCCTGGGGCATTATTCTTTCATTCAATTACTCTATCTGATAATTATTTAAGCAGGGAAGATCCTTATCAGAGAAATATTTATTTATAGATTCTTGAGAGGATGTTACAGGCAAATTGCATAAAGTACAATTATATTCTTTAAAAACAGTGCCAATTTTTCTAGGTTCTAATATTACTTCTTGGTTTTGTCTTATTTTATTTATTAATTTATTCTTTTGTTGAAATTTAACTTTATTGGAAAGTAATTTGTCTGCTTTGTTCCCCTTATAGTAATAATTAGTTTTCATAAATTGCTGTTTCTATTTACTTTAAATATTAGGATGTCATGGATTTTATTTTCAAGAATATTTATTTGATTTGATAAAGCTCTAGAAGGAGATGATATATTTAATTTATTACATTCATCAAGTTCGATATATAAATCTGATAGAGACTTTTCCCTGGTTAACTTTGCATGTGCTTCTGATTATGTGACCTCTGATAACACTTTTAAAGGCACACCATTTCATCATAGGTGAAACTTCATTATCCCTATTATCTGACCAATATACATCTATTGCCTTTGCGATATGGTCTCTGTTAACTTTAGATATAAGTAATTTATCATCTTATTTCCATTCTGGGCAATGTCTAGCAAATTCGGTTTACAGTTGTAATTTAACCATATTATGGTCCGACCAAGTAATTTAAATAATGTTAGAAGATTTTACTCTCTCCAGCAAATTACGATCTATCAGAATTAGGTCGATTCTAGAATATGCACAGTGTGTTTTACTAAAACAGGTCAAATCTGTTTCGGAGATTTCGGAGATAGAGAGACACATTTTGAAGAAAGTTTACGAAATTTCCTGGCTTGATTAAAAACATTCTTGGAAGGTTTTTTGCCTTTCTCTGACCTTTTATCTAATTTATAGTCAATTACACAATTAATATCTCCCGTTACTATAACCGATCCTTGTTTGAGTTTATCTAATTTCAAAACCAATTTTTGTAGGTACTTGTAACGTGAGTATACCCCAACACGCAGGATTCAGCTAAACAGAAGACAACACAGAGGAGAGATACGTCTACCGGACCTTAGAATGGCCGGACTCGACGTATATGAGAGGAGACAGAGCCAGGAACGATCCGAAATCAAGGGCACAGAGAGACAGCGTAAACTAGGACAAACCGGGGTCTGGTACACAGTAAACAACAAGCCGACAACCAGAACAGATAAGGATAAAACGTAGTCAGAAACAAAGCCAAGGTCAATACGGAGAAACACAACTGAACACAACAAGCGCTAAAGGGAACTGAAACAGAAACCACGATAGGGCAGGGAGTAAAGGGAGAGGTAAGTTTAAATAGCTTCAAAACTAATGTTATTGGCTCCTGTCATATCCACACCCCCAAAAGGTAAGTGTATGGGGAGTGTGGCATGACAGGGGCCAATGGGAGCCTTTTGACAATTTAGGCTCCCACTGTCTCTTTAAGAGCGCGCCCGAGACTCGCGGCGCGCTCTTAGATTCAGGCGGGACACGTGACCGCTTCTCACGGTCACTGCCCGCCTTGCTAGTGGAGCCGTCGGATGAGCCGCGCGCGGCTCGTGCAGCAGGACCGCGCGCGGCTTGAAGAGAGGACCGCGGCCGGCCCCTGGAGAAGGTGAGTAACACTACAGTACTGATTTTGAGAGGAATTTGGGACATAGATATACATACAGAATTCTATCTTTATAATATCAGCATGTATCCAATATTTGGGGCATAAGTACCTTCTGTTTAATATCATGACCTCAAAAGAAAAAATTAGAACCACCACATGGGTTCCCGACTCAAGTTATCCAACACAACACTTGTTGATTAAATTTTACATGAAGACAAGACAATAACACAAAGACAGTGACATGTAAATAGAACAACCCTATAAGGAAGGATCAATGTTTTACCCCACCTCATTGAGCCTTCCACCACGATCATATTTAAGGATCAATCGTGATGCTATGTTACCTCTATGTGAGAGAGTTGTAACAAATAATCACAAAAAAACACTAAAAGTTTGACTTTGAGAAAGACGGAATAAAACAAGAAAGAAAAAAAAAAAACCTCTTCTAAAACTTTTCCACCATACATAATTATTAAAATTATCATTCCAGCCTAGTTTATCCTGCTTATCGTCCTACTTTAATTACATAAAGTGATTTGTGCTTAAGGTCATCATTATCCTTTTATGTGTCTTGTGTAAACATTACTTTACATATCTATAATCTGTTATTTTAACCCCTTAAACACCGTTACAGTGTTCTATGCCGTCCCCATTTAAATGGGCTTTAAAGCCGTTGCGGCGGCATAGAATGCTGTAACGGCTTGCCGCCCTGGAGCCTTGGGAATACTTACCTTCTCAGCGATACGCTTTGGGAGGACTGCCTGACAGCCCAGACAGCCCTCAAATGGCAAATCGGGCCCTTGGGGACCATGTGATCGCTCTCAAAGAGCGATCACATGGCCACCTATAGCTGGCTGTGGATCTGCCAGCAGGGAGACTGTCTGGGCTGTCAGACAGCCCCCCTGCTGGTGGGAAGTGTAAAAAAAACTAATTGCTAAACATGTTTAAAATAACTTAAATATACACATATATTATATATATAATATATATACATATTATATATGTAACGTCATGTGTAGTGTATTTTAATATCAATATAAGTACATATATTAGTATTAAAATACACTTAGAATGAAGTTACATATACATATATATAAATCCGTTATAGAATGGCTGCACACCAGTGTTTTAAAATTCAAATGTTTTATTGGATAAAATAAAAAAACGACCAACGTTTCAGTCCCCGCTCTGGACTTTCTTCATGGTCAATAACAGGACAACAAAGCATACATACATAAGCAATATATACCTACAAATATAATTGAAACGCTACAATTTCTGGGGAAATTGTGTGAAGTGTTCTTGCCTCCACCAGTAGTCTACAACTGGAGTGGGCAGAGTAACTGGGTGGAGTGGCTTGAGTAACTGTTGTGTGGTTGGAGTGGCTGGAGTAACTGTGGAAAGGTTGGAGTGTGGTTCACTCACTCGACAGCAAGGGCAGAGTAGAGCGGTTAAAAACAAACTGTTCCAATTTGCTCAATAAGAATAATAATATATATGTGAGATAATAGTAAGTGGTCTTGCCATGTAGGGATATAAATGTACCAATTTATATAAAAACGTTCAGCTATCCCTGCTACATAAGATTTGTGTAGGTGGGCTAGAAAATTGAGTGGTGGCAGTTTAGAAATCATGTCCTGATTTTTCAGCTTTTGTCAGCTCCCACTCTAGTTTTGAACATTTCGCCATTCATTCCTATGGGACCAATTTCGCCACAAAAATTACGCTATTTCATGAACAATTCGGCGAAATGTTCCACAAACTAATACCCTGTTTTCCCGAAAATACACCCTACCCCGAAAATAAGCCCTAGCTGGATTATCGGGGTGGGCTGCAATATAAGCCCTACCCCGAAAATAAGACCTAGGCAGGGCCGGCAGCTGCCGGCCCTTTAAATGCCACAGCCGACTGAGCGCTCTATAGAGAGCTCTCAGACGGCTGCCGCACTGCCTCACCTCCCCTTCCCTGTAGCGTGGCCGAGCTCCTCTCTGGTCCGCGACCCGGCCGGACTGACAGGAAGTGCACACTGGGTGTGCACTTCCTGTCAGTCCGGCCGGGTTGCAGACCGGAGAGGAGCTCGGCCACGCTACAGGGAAGAGCAGGTGAGGAGAAGATTGGAGGGGGGGGAGTATTACAGGGAGGGGGGAGTATTACAGGGAGGGAGGGAGGGGGAGAATATTACAGGGAGGAGAGGGAGAGTATTACAGGGAGGGAGGGGGAGAGAGTATTACAGGAGGGAGGGAGAATACACAGGGAGGGAGGAGAGGGGGGAGGGGGAGAATATTACAGGAGGGAGGGAGGGAGGGAGGGGAGAGATTACATATATAACAGGGAGGGTGGGAGGGGGGAATATTACAGGAGGGAGGGGAGAATATTACAGGGAGGAGATTACATGGAGGGAGGGGAGAGTATTACAGGGAGGGAGGGGGGATAGTATTACAGGGAGGGAGGGAGGGGTGGAGAATATTACAGGGAGGGGGAGGTGAGGGTCTCTGGGGGGGTTACACAGCGCAGACACCAGCTGACAGACTGGCTCTAAGCCCTACCCTGAAAATAAGCCCTAGTGTGTTTTTTGTGACTAAAATTAATATAAGACCCGGTCTTTTTTTCGGAGAAACACGGTAGCACACCAATCGGGAACAATCCGCACGTTTCGGTCTATTACTATCTATGTAGTGTAAAAACTGTGGGAGGAGTTAGGGTGGTAAATTTGGCTATAATAATAATAATAATAATATATATGTGAGATAACATTAAGTGGTCTTGCTGTGCAAGAACTCTTAATAACTCACCCAGGTGTGGTGCACCCACCTCCACCGATACCGAGTGGACTTCTGTGCATGTGCGCGCATCTAATTGTGTGCACTGCGCCCCGTCACGCATGTGATACGTGCTGACGTGGTGACCGGCTTCAAAGCCTGGTTGCCTAGGAAACACACAATAAGGCCCCTTGCTGTGTCTGTAAGAAGAACATATAAGATAGTGACAGAGTAAGGAGTTAAAAGGTTGCTAATCAGAACCTCTGAGTTGATGAACCCATGTGTGAAAATGGACATGATGTGATCCAGTGCATACAATATGATGTGAAGCCAACCATCTGGGAAATATTGAAGAAATATGGCAAAGTGCCAGATATGAGATCTGGATGACCAGGTCTTAAAGTTAACACATAGTAAATAGAAATAGTGAACCATGTGATTATGGAGGGGTACTGTAGAACCACGGTGTAATTAATACAATACAAACTACTATAGTGGAATAAAGTGATGCTGTGGAGAGTTGAGCGAACCCGGACTGTAAAGTTCAGGTTCGTACCGTACATTACGTTTTTTGGACCCCGGACCCAAACACGAACATATCAGTGTATGTTCGGGTTGGAGTTCGGTGTTTGGCGATTTAATGACAAGCGTTTGACACCTCTGCCCTTAGAAGCCATCACAGCCATGCCTACTAATGGCATGGCTGTGATTGGCCAGTGCAGCATGTGACCCAGCTTCTATATAAGCTGGTTACTTAGTATTATTAAATTATGCCCCTGCTCACTATACCGTGAGTAGAGGCATGTCTATTAAACAGTGAGCAGCCCAATTTTTATTTATTTTCCCACGCTGTGTAATTTGACTCATAACTCTCTGATTGGTTACTTTAAATCGACCAATAAGAAGTGTTGTTATGAGTCAAATTACACAGCGTGGGAATATTCAAAAGAACTTTTCCACGCTGTTTAAAATGGATTTCAAGCCAACCAATCAGAGTGCTGTGACAGGTAAATTTGACCCTGTAACTTCCCAAAACACCATAAAACATCTACATACGGTGTACTGTTTTACACGTGAGCCATTGATGAATACAAATATGTGTATTTTATTGCAGTAAAAGCAAACATTATTATGACATTCAGAGTTAAAATGTCACGTAGAACTAAAAAATTTTCAATTTCTTATTTTCTCCCATTTTTTTATATTTTATTCATATTAAATTATGTTTCATACCTAAATATTTTATATTAAATGAAAGCCCTGTTTCCCTTGAATAAAATGATATATAATACGTGTGGGTGCACTTAATATGAAAGAGTTGAATTACGGTTGAACAGACATATAGTCAAATTCCAGATTTTGTTTACCTTTTGTTTTGATCACAACATGTGCATTTGGCTCAGTCCTTAAGGGGTTAAATCTGAGAGAGAGAGAGAGAGAGAGAGAGAGAGAGAGAGAGAGAGAGAGAGAGAGAGAAAACAAACAAAAAACAACAACAAATTAAACAGAAAGTGAGTAACCACATGTAACACTTTCCTAACATGAATAATTACATGCATTATCACTCTTGCATGAATTATCATGCTTATCACCCTACTTTATATTACATACAGTGATTAGTGCTTAAGGTCATCTTTATCATCTTGTGTGACTTGTGTATAGATTACTTAACATGTTATCATTTATCTACAATTCTCTTAAATTCTCCTTCTATTTGTTTTTTTAAAATCTAAATTGGATTTAAGTGATATTCGTGAGTTATACGGTTATCCTAATATTTTAAATCTAGTTTGCTCATAAGAAAAAATCAATAATGTCAAACATATGAACTGTATGTATAATAAATATGTTTTTATAATAAGTACTTAATGTCAATTATCAGAGTAAATGTATTCATTAAACCTTCAGGATTTTACAAATGTCCTTTTAGTTTGATTGACCAGAGCATGAAAGGCTTTGCCCATTTACGTCAGTTCATTGTTACTATGTTTTTTTCCAGTTGGTTACAGACACAGTATTTTAACTGCAGTATATTATTGTTAAAACAATGAAGTTTAGCATTGTTTAAGAAGAAAAAACAACTTCCTATTTAGTTAAGTTTATTTAAGAAGAAATACAATTTCATGTTTAGTTAGATGTTATTTCACTTGTGTTGGTATTAGAGAGAACAATGATATTAACCACGCACTGAACAATTTAGTCAATAGTTTAAAATTAAATGGAATCACTTTGAAGAATATTTTTACATTATAAAACTAGGAAAATTATCATATGAATGGTATTCTTTACTGTGCATGTTTTCACATTTGTATTATTCTGCTTTTTATTAATCAATCTTTGCGAAGACACTGTATTTGTGTTGTTTCTTTTACTGTTCCCTGTCTAAGGTTTGTTAATACTTACACAAGGCAATGGTTATCTATTATAAAAAATAATGAATATAATAAAAATATATATGTATATATATTTGAATATATTGTGCAGGGACATCTTTATAGTTCTATTTAGGCTATACTTGAAAACCTTCAATTACTGGGAAAGGAAGAGGAAAATGTTGGTATGAGAAAATAAATATTGCACATTTAAAATCCACATTTCAAACTTTCAGAGTGTGAAAATTGATCTGCCTATGATAACTTAAATTGTACTTTTGCCCTTGCAATACATATGAAGAAATCAAAATCATCATATGATAATCAAAGTACACTAGAAATCTTATGACATGCTGGAACCCCCTCATCTGGCACCAACATTCGTACACCGTCCAATTGAGCTTAAATTGTTCTTCTTCCCAATTCTATTGTTTGGCAGTGCAAAAACTTAACATCATGACCATGTCATGTCTAAATGGTTTATATGTTGAATCACAGCCAGGTGAGCCACTTTTTGTAGAACTAAATTAATTAGCAGGTGCGCCATACCAAATGTATTACAGACAGCTCAAACAGAAAAGTACCCTGCCAAAAAGTGATTTTCAGTAATTATACATTACCAGCATTCACATGCATACGTGGGATGCTGGCAAGAGAGTAAAGGATGCTTGGCCAGTATGTTTCAAACTCAAGCTATTCATACATTTTATGGCTACAGTCAAGACCAGTTCATCAGTCTATCGTTTAATTTTGCATTGGGAAAAATGTTTTACTGATGGTTTAAGTACAAACATGCACAAAGATTTAAAAAATACTTTAGCCAGTATGCTCTCTTAATTTATGTTTTATAATTCACTCATGAGACGATGTTGGATGTAGTACATGTTTTTTGGTTGATACAAAATCTATCCTGAACACTGACTTTAGAGTTACTTAGATTAGTATCATGACTGTATATTTGGCAGTGCAATTTGTTTTTAAATAATGCACACAGGCAGCATAAAAGGCTGGTACATCTGACTGCGAAAAAAGTTTGTAAACCAAGGCATTATTTTCAATGGATTTTCATTTGTAAAACGAAAATGTTGTTAACTGAGACGTTTGTAAACCGAGGTCCCACTGTATATATACATACACACACACGTATTATATGTATATGTGTGTGTGTGTGTGTGTGTATATATATATATATATATATATATATTTCCTGGCCATATCCATGGCAGCACAACACTGGGTTAGCTCCTCCCTATCCCTAATTAGACAGGAACAGAATTAAAATAGGGGTATAAATACCCCCTCCCACCATCACTCCCTCAGTCTTTTTGTTCCTGTCCTATCCCTATAGGACTCTAGTCATTTATAGACTAGAACATTTTTATTTTTTTGGGATTACCTGAGGGTTTATACCTTCAGCCCCAAGGGAGTTCAGCCTCTCTTCCTTGGGAAGTCTCCAGTACGTGGCCCTGCGCAAAGGAAAACCCCCTGGAGATGCTCCTTTAGTGACCGGGAGCCACTTGCAGTGACCTTAGGGGTAGCAAGAAAAAATTGCCAATAAAAACAATTCCCTGCAGTGACCAAGCGGTAGCAGGAAGTGGCAGAAGAACCTCATCTACAAAGATTGTTCCTATCTTTTACCTGGCATCCACAGTATCCAATATTGATATCAAAAGGTATGTATATTGCTTTTGTGGCTGTCAGGTCCCATCCCCCTTCCACCTGTTTCTGTGTCTTCCAGTAAAAAAATCAGAAGGTACAGAATTGTCTTACTTTTTTTCCCATGTGCAGCGTCAGCAGGTTTAAAGTTTGACGGCTCTGGGTTCTGGGAGCCGCCATCTTAATTGGCGTCCTCGGGCTGCCCTGGGTGTGCGCGGACTAGTGGGCGTATCATGACTGGCTTCCGCGCATGCGCGGACCAGCGGGCACGTCATCCAGCCACTGGGATTCTGCTCCTAAGGTAGATGCGGCTGTGGTAAGACTGGCCAAGCACACTACCCTACCAGTTGACAACGCAGGATCATTCAGAGATCCCATGGATAAAAAGACAGATCTACACCTTGTTAAGGCTTATGTGGCAGCAGGCACAGGCCTCCATCCAGCAGTAGCTCTTACCTCAGTTTCCAATGCTTGCGCATTGCGATCAGCCTGGGAAAATCCAGGGACGTCATCAGTGACGTCACATGCCCTTTTTAAGGCGCCAAAATTAAATACATTTACCTTTCACAGGTTATTCTGTCTATTAGAAGTCTTCTCAGTACTAATTTCTCCAGTTTTGACTGTCAACTTCATTCATCAATTGCTGAGCCTCAGGTAAGTTTTTTTCTCTCTTAAAGGAATATTCCCCTTTTCAAAATTGAATTTTTATACTGTTTAGTATAAATATTTCAATTCCTTTCTATATTACAGCTGATAAAATGGAAAAAGACAGATCATTTTCATCGGACTCTGAGGCATCTACACATAAACAAAGGTCACAATCTAAAGGTTATAGGTAAGCCAACTTTTTTCTTTTTCTCTAAATAATTACAAACAAAAGAGTGCCTGGACTAATTATAGTCCTGAACATGATAGCTCTATGGGAATTAAAGCATCTGGAACTTCCAAAGGCAAGTTGTCTATAAAGAAAAGATGCGAGGCCTGCAACAATAAACCACTAGAAGGGAAGCGTTTATGTGCAGCATGCCTCTCAGCAGCCGCTGGAGCTTCTACCACTGCACCTACTCCGGACATAATGCAGTTCATCAAACAAGCTGTTTCTCAGGGCATCAAAGAAGCAGGAAACTCTCACAAAAGACCCAGAATTTCTGAACCCTTTGATTATTCTCAGGAGGAATCCTTGAATGAATCCATGGATATGGACTCCTATAGAGAAGGGCTGTCCTCTTCAGAAGAAGAATCCTTAGCCCCAGATTTTATGGAACCTGCTCAAGTAGATCACTTAATAGCCAGAGTGCGTAAGTCCTTGAACCTAAAGGAAGTATCCTCAGAACAACCGTCTACTTACAGCAGATATTTTGCAGAACTAAAAAAGAAAAGAGCTACTTTCCCAGTTCACGAGACAATTAAAGAACTGATTGAAGACGAATGGTCTAACACACGCAGAAAGTTAGCAGCTCAAGGCAGAATTGCTCGCCTTTATTCTTTCGGGAGGAAGGACTCCAGCCACTGGGATTCTGCTCCTAAGGTAGATGCGGCTGTGGTAAGACTGGCCAAGCACACTACTCTACCAGTTGACAACACAGGATCATTCAGAGATCCCATGGATAAAAAGACAGATCTACATCTTGTTAAGGCTTATGTGGCAGCAGGCACAGGCCTCCATCCAGCAGTAGCTCTTACCTCAGTTTCCAGAGCTTTAAGAATTTGGATGGAAAATCTAGGAGAAGACATAGAAAGAGGCAGAAGCAGATCCAGTCTTCTAGAAAGCTTCAGAGACATAAAGCTAGCAGTAGACTTTACTTCTGACGCTTCAGTGGACCTGGTTAAGGCCTTAGCCAGAAATATGGCTCTCTCTGTTTCAGCCAGAAGAGCTTTATGGTTAAGATCCTGGGCAGCGGATGCTTCTTCTAAAACCAGTTTATGTGCTTTACCATTCCACGGAGACATGTTTGGGAGAAATCTGGATGAATGTATCTAGAGTGCTGCCGAAGGCAAAATAACTTTTCTACCACAAGATCGTAAACCCAGAGGATCCTTTCGGTCCAAAATATATCCAGACTACTCCTCCTTTCGAGATTCTAGATCTTATAAGCCAGGAAGAGAGCATGGAAGATCCCAGCCATGGAGAGGAGGTCAGTCATCTACAAGAGGTGGAAAGTAAAGAGGCGTTTCATTCCACAAGAATCCCAGATCCTTATGACGGGTATCCCCCCCCAGTCAGTAGGAGTGGGGACACATCTGTTACTTTTCCCAGAGGCATGGGAACAATTCACCACAGACAGATGGGTGTTGGATATCATAGAGTTCTTCAGACCCTCTCCAGCTCACTCTGAAATATTTTCTCCCTCTTATACGCTTCAAATGGGTCGAAATCAGAACAGACAAGGCCACGATAGTTGCCTACATAAATCATCAAGGAGGAACGAGGAGTCAGAAGATGATGTCAATTATGAAGACTCTGATGGCCTTCTCACCATAAAGACAGTTCTGTTGGTGGTCTTAGCTTCATGCAGAAGGGTGTCTGAGTTCCATGCCTTATCTGCCAAAGAGCCTTTTACAGTGTTCCGCAAGGACAGAGTCATTTTGAGGACTGTTCCTGATTTTCGTCCTAAGGTGGTATCAGCTTTTTACATCAACGAGGAGATAGTACTCCCAGCTCTTTATTCGGAAGTTCCCAAAAGTGAAGCAGAACCCAATCCTTCTCCCTTAGATCTTGTGAGATGTCTGTCTATCTATCTGCTAAAATCATCTGCTTGGCGCAACTCTCAAAGACTGTTCATCATCCCCAATGGTCCCAGAAGAGGGCTTCAAGCATTGAAAGTTGCCATCAGTAGATGGATAGTAGCCGCAATCATACAGGCTTACAAGGTATCAAATGTGAAAATTCCAGAAGGACACAAAGCTCACTCTACGCTAATGTATCACCAGAACTCATCTGCAAAGCAGCCACTTGGTCTTCTCCGAACACATTTATAAAACATACCAGATTGACGTAAAAGCCAGCCAGTTAGACCACTTCGGCAAAACTGTTCTGTCCGCAGTGAACTCATCATCTTTCAGTTGATTTGTCTACAATTTCATGTGTTGTTTTCTAATACACTAGCATTTCTGAATTACTGAGTCTGAGTTTTTCTTTATTACCTCCCTTGGTTATTGTTGGGGTATTACACAGTGTTGTGCTGCCATGGATATAGCCAGGAAAGATGAAAATGTATTCATACTTACCGTAATTTTCCTTTCCTGGTCATAGGCCATGGCAGCACAAAGATCCCGCCCTGGGATATTGCTGTTAACAAGACTGAGGGAGTGGTGGTGGGAGGGGGTATTTATACCCGTTTTAATTCTGTTCCTGTCTAATTAGAGATAGGGAGGTGCTAACCCAGTGTTGTGCTGCCATGGCCTATGACCAGGAAAGGAAAATTACGGTAAGTATGAATAAATCTTCATCTATACATACATACGTATTGTGTGTGTGTGCATATATATGCATATATATGCATATATATGCAAACTTATTATATATTTTTTTATAATAAACAAATAAAAATGCTAACTTTGGCCAGCATTTGTGATGAGGTGGCTACTAAAAACGACTGTAAATACCCCATTTGGAATACTCTGAGTTATCTACATTTGAAAATGGTATGCCATGATGGGGTTATTTCAAATTCCTGGGCTACCATATGGTCTCAAAAGGCAACACAGACCCAGCAAACCAATCTGGCAAACTGAATTGGGCAAGCCCTATATTGATCCTGTACCTTTTCAAAACACCATAAAATCTGTACATGGGGGTATTATTATACTCAGGAGACTTCGCTGAACACAAATATGAGTGTTTAAAAAAGTAAAACTTATCACAACGATGAAATCACCAGTAAAAGTGCAGTTCTTCTTTAAAAAAAATGCAAAAAACAAATATGAACGCTAACTTTGGCAAGCGTTTGAGGCTAAGTGGCTACTACAAAAGACTGGACATACCCCATTTTGAATACCGTGGGTTGTCTACTTTTACAAACAGTATGCCATGATGGGGTTAATTTTACCACATGACAGGAGGCTTCATATTTTGCATTAAACTCTCTTTACTAACTCACACAGCAGTAAAGAAAAGTGAAAACATTAACCAATCAAAATGCAATAGGAAGCATAGTATTCACAGAGATAAGGCTCCTCCCCCTCTTTCTTTACTGCTTCATCAGCAGACAGGTCAGAGTTTTGGCTCTTCCCTTACTTTCATGTTTCATACTGTTGGTTTATTTTATGCTTTATATATTATTATTATTACCCTATTTGTTTCCTAGGACTTCTGTCCTTTCTGCCTTATACTGTCCCTCTCAGGTTTTCCACCCTACCCTCAGGGACTTACATTGGTACATTACTGTTTATTTCTCCTTTATTGTTTATTATTACTATTATTTAATTTATGTTCCCCCCCCTTCTGTGTTATTGTTTTGTTTTCCGCGTTTCTTCCGATCTCCCTGCAGGGGAGATCGGATCGTTGGTTTCCTCCTCGAGGGTAACGCTCACCCTCCTCTCTATTTGTTCGCCGCGCGGCTTCTCAGCAGCTCTCACTAGCCGACAGGGCGGGAAACCTCTTTCCCGTTCCCCCGGCGGCCATATTGGATCTCGCGTCTCGCGAGAGTTACGGCCGCCATCTTGGGAGACCCACGGTCTCCGTTTTTTCGGCTCCCGACCGCGTTTGCCACACACTGTCCAGGCAGGGGTCAGCAGGTTAGTGCATCACCCATCTAACCTCCCATAAGGACTACCAGTCCCATTCATTGGTGGACCACTATCAGTTCACTATATTAGGTGGATTTTGTGCCACTTTTTTCATATACCTATATATAACTGGGTGAGGCCCTTTTAAGTATTGCTGCTTTCAGGTGGATTTTGTGCCACCTATATGTGTATATTGTCATTTTGCATGGTAATAGGTGGATTTTGTGCCATCCTCAGACATACACATACCTGGGTGTAGCCCAGTAAAAAATCCCAATCTACCCTGCTGGGGAAGTTGGTATTCCTATACCACATACCTGACCTGTACAGGTCCACCCTGCTGGGGTGCCTACAGAGTTAAATTATATACTTATACCCTGCTGGGGTTCTATTGGTACCACTGATACCATATTTCCTGTGTACAACACCACAGCCTGACCCCTAGCCCTCCGTATACCCTGTGCCTCAAGACTACCTATACGGTCCTACTCCTAAAACACTATGGACTCTTCCCAAAACCCTGCAGATTTTCAGGCCATGATCTCTGAGGCCATCTCCGCATCTATGGAAAAAGCACTTTCCAGAGTCATGACGGCATCAGCCGATCTAACCATGTCTTCCTCTAAAGCCACACCCCATGACTATGATTCTGAGGCTTCTGAATCGCAGACACAAGCCGACCCACGGCCTATTAAACGCCACTGGAAGGGCGAAAAAGGGACCGTTGTCCCGGGCAAAGGCAAGGCTCCTACCAAACGCCATAAGCCAACCCGACCTGCCCCCACCCCTCAACACGGTTACTCCTCGGATGAAGGGGAAGACCCCTCGCACTCCTTGGCTATACTGGACGAGTGGAAGGCGGCAGATTCCGACTCACATGACGATGAGTGGGGCTCGGACACAGGTTCCCATACCGGTTTCTTAAGAGGCACATTCCTGGATGACATCCAACTACCAGATGACCTCGCATCTGCCCAGGAAGAAGGGGAGGCCATCCTCGACCCTACTGGACAACGCCTGTTTGACCCTCGTAACATACGACACCCACGCTCAGCGGACTGGACTCCGCCTGACCACCTCTCCAAATTTATGCACCGATGGCTCCGCAAACCTCTGGACAAGACGGTGCGCAACCGCCTTCGCTCCGAATGTCCTCGCCCTTCACTCCCCGATCACGTGGCTCAGACACCCAAATTCGACCAGGTCATGACCACGTTCATGTCTCGAGGCGGCCGTGACCACCGAAGAGGTGTGGAAAAAGGATTCCACGGAGTCCAGGACAAGTTGCTGGACTCCATTGGCCCACTTGCCCGCATCATGTATTTGGCGGATGACGCCTTTCAACGAGCTGACCAGTTTGATACCAGCATGGTAAAAGAATGGGCTCACGATATAAGAGAATGGGCACACAGGTGCTTCTGTTTTGTTGGTAACACCAACGTTGCCCTCTCCTCTGAGAGGCGTAAAGCAGCATTGCTCCGCATTGACGGTAAGCTGGTGGAATTGGGCACCAAGGAGTTAGGACCGCTGGCACAGGGCAAGTTGTTTGGCGAAGCTTTCTTGAAAGAACTAAACAAACACGTTAACATATTCACATCCCTGAATAAAGCTCAGTCTTCAATGAAGCGAGTCTTCAGGGGCTACCCCAGTCGGGGTGTTTTTGGACGGGCTGGCCGCCATAGGGGCCGTGCTGCCAGCCGCTTCTGGCCTACAGGCCCCCGTGCCCACAGACCTCAGCCCTTCTACCCAGAAGTCGGCTTCAGACAACCCTTCTCCTATACCAGAGGAGCCGACCGAGGCAGAGGACCACGTGGTCGTGGCAGAGCACGCTTCCCCACAGGTAAGCAGCCTTTTGAACCCCCCCTTTTCCCCATGTACTGCTGGTCGTATCGCTCTATATTTTCAGACCTGGACCACCATCTCCGCGGACGCTTGGATCCACCAGACAGTGCAAGGATACATCATCGATTTCGTGGACATCCCACGCCAGAATTTTTCCCCACACGCTACACGATGCTCAGCGGAGGACCGCCGACTCATCGACGGCGAACTGCAGGAACTCCGAACGAAAGGGGCGATCGAATCCGCTCCAAACGGAGGGGGTTTCTTCAGCAATATCTTCCTGGTCAAAAAGAAAACCGGAGATTTCAGACCAGTCATAAATCTAAGGCAGCTAAACGCATACGTGATGTACCGACATTTCAAAATGGAAGGCATCCACCTTCTAAGAGACCTCCTTCAAGACGGGGACTGGTTCACGAGATTGGACCTCAAGGACGCGTACTTGTCAGTACCCGTCCACGTCTCATGCCGACAGTTCCTCAGGTTTCATTGGAACGGCCTTCCGTGGCAGTTCACATGCCTTCCATTCGGCCTCAGCTCAGCCCCATGGTGCTTCACCAAGCTGCTAAAGCCGGTAGTTGCACATCTTCGCACACAAGGCATTCGTTGCATTATCTACCTGGACGACCTGCTACTGTTTTGTTTAGACAAGAACAGACTGACTCTACACACGCAATATACCATCCGTTTCCTGACGTCCCTAGGATTCGTTGTGAATCACCAGAAGTCAGCAATATCTCCAACCCAGACCATACAATTCTTGGGCTTCGAGATAGACTCCACGTCCAGCACCCTGCGACTGCCAACGTCAAAAATCACAGCCATCAAGAAGGAGCTACGCCGGGTCCTCCGTTGCCACTCCATTCCACTCCGCACCTTGGCGCGAATCGTAGGTCTACTATCCGCTTCCATCCAGGCCATTTTCCCGGGACCGCTCCACTACAGAGCAATGCAACGCCTGAAGACCTCCTTCCTTCGCCGGAACCCTTCCTACGATCAGACCATCCCGGTAACGGAGGAAGTCAAACAAGAACTCAGCTGGTGGTTGGACAGCATGGAGGCATGGAACGGCTGTGCCATTTTCGGGAGCTCACCCGACACAGTCCTGGAGTCGGACGCGAGCCTCTGGGGCTGGGGCGCAACTTGCGAAGGCAGGTCAACAGGCGGTGCCTGGAGTTCCCAAGACCTCTACCTCCACATAAATTGTCTGGAACTCCTGGCCGGGTCGTTCGCGATCCGCAGCCTAGCAGGAAACAAGTCGAACTGTTGCATCCTCCTCCGGATGGACAACATATCTGCGGTCCGCTACATCAACCGCCTGGGAGGTGCACGATCCCGACTCCTCTCGGAAATAACGAAAGGGATCTTCGACTTCTGCCTACCACGCAACATCTCCCTCATTGCAGAGTATCTCCCGGGAGAAACGAACCTGACGGCAGATTGGTTCTCACGCCACTGGCGAGACGGCAGCGACTGGAGACTGGACCCGCAGATATTCCAGTGCCTATCATGCAGGAGGGGTCCCTTTCACCTGGATCTGTTTGCATCACGCAACAACAGGCAGACGACCAACTACTTCAGCTGGCTCCCGGACCCGGAGAGCATGGCAGTGGACGCATTCCTCCAACCATGGCCGCCCAGAGGAGCTTACGCCTTTCCCCCTTTCGCCATGATAGCGAGGACGATTCAGTATCTGAAGACCCAACGAGGGTCTCTCCTCCTCATCGCTCCCCTATGGCAGAGCCAACCCTGGTTCCCGGATCTCCTGGCATCGTCCTTCATGGATCCGCTCCTCATACCATCCTACCCAACACTCCTCACGGACCCGAAAGACAACCCCCATCCTCTCGTTCTGGAAGACCGTCTCGCCCTAGTGGCTTGGACTCTTTCAGGGGTGCCTGGCAAACCAGCGAGTTATCGCAGGCAGCTAGAGATCTCATATGGGACTCATGGGCTCCAGGTACCAGGCGATGTTACCTATCAGCTTGGTCCTCCTGGTCCTCTTGGTGCAGTGAACGGAACATCGATCCCTTTACTGCCCCTGTGACGGCCATTTTGAATTTTCTTTCCTTTCTTTTTTCCACGGGCCGTTCTTATCGCTCTCTCAACGTTGTCCGCTCCGCGATTTCGGCGGCGCACGACCCGGTCATGGGAATCCCTGTAGGCAAAGACCCCATGGTCTGCAGACTCCTGAGGGGCGTCCGGTTGCAGAGACCCCCTCAACCCAAATACTCTCGCTTATGGGACGTCGAAGTCGTCCTACAATTCCTAAGGGATTGGCCGGACAACGGCAGACTATCCCTACGACAACTCTCGGCAAAGCTAACACTGCTACTCTGCCTTGTGTCGTTCCGCCGGGTCTCGGACGTCCGCGCTTTCGACCTCGAAGCCTTTTCGGTCTCACCAGAGGGAGTTACCTTTCGAGTTTCACGTCGGACGAAGTCGGACTCTACGTCGGTCTTTTATCCGTTTTTCCCGTCTGACCCACAGCTCTGCGTGGTGGCTACCCTACGTCGGTATGTGGAGGTCACATCCCCTCTCAGGGTATCCCCCTCGGGTCAACTGTTAGTATCTTATGTTAGGCCTCACGTGCCTGTCTCGGTCACTACCCTCGCCAGGTGGATAAGATGGATTCTATCATTGGCAGGAGTGGACGAGATGTTCGGAGCCCACTCCGTCCGCGGAGCAGCGGCTTCTTCGGCCTTCTCGGCGGGTGCTTCTCTGACAGATATCCTACGCTCGGCGGATTGGTCGCGAGAATCTACCTTTCGGAGATTTTACTTCCGCCCGAACTCGGGAGCAGCCTCATCTCTCCTTCATCAGCGTTAAAAATGCAAAATATGAAGCCTCCTGTCATGTGGTAAAATTGAAGATTATGCTAGCTTTAGTGTACCTATAATCTTAATTTTAGTAATGACAGGAGGCAAGTATTTTCCCGCCCATCCCTCCCTGGGGAGATAAGGCTCACGTAAGTATGTCTGACTCTGTATGCTTCAGTCTCTGTTTGTGTTTGCTTGTTCTGCACTTTATTGGTGATAACCTTGATCGTTTTCTTATACTTGTTACTCTGTTATCATTATTTTCAGTTATACGCTATCCCTGTATCTAATCATGGGCTGTTACCTTTAATTCAACCAGTCTCCAGACCGGTTCCTAACCTATTTCACATTCTCTTTCAGTGTAATTCCGGGACCTTACAGCTCATTATCAGGACGGACTCAACTACGACTTCGCTTGCTCAACCTTCATTTTTTGGATAATCGCCCGTTGGCGTCTGTTATGGAACTTTGGACTCTTTGGACCTGTATTCATGATGTCGCATTAGAAAGAGGGGGAGGAGCCTTATCTCTGTGAATACTATGCTTCCTATTGCATTTTGATTGGTTAATGTTTTCACTTTTCTTTACTGCTGTGTGAGTTAGTAAAGAGAGTTTAATGCAAAATACTTGCCTCCTGTCATTACTAAAATTAAGATTATAGGTACACTAAAGCTAGCATAATCTTCAATTTTCATTCATTGGCTGCTATACGGTCTCAAAGGCAACATAGGCCCAGCAAACCAAATTGGCAAATTTCAATGTGCAAAAATGGAAAAGGGGAAAGCCCTACATTTGACCCCTGTTAGTTTGCAAAACCCCATCAAACCTGTACATTGGGTGCACTGTTGTACTTGGAAGATGTTGCTGAACACATATTGGGGTGTTCTTTGTCAGTAACACATAACAGGAACTGAGAATTCATGTGTAAAGTACAATGAGAGAGAAAAATAACACAAAAAAATGACTACCCAAATGTTTGAAAAAGGGATGATGATATAAAGTGCAGTGTTTGTGTGAAACACAAAAAAGTAACATAAATTTGGCCAGATATTGATAACTGGCTACAAAAAAAAAAAAAGACTAAAAATGCTCCATGTGGATGCCTCTGAGTTATCTGCTTTTGGAAATAGTATGGTATCAATTTGGTGATTTTGTTTCCTGGGCTGCCATACTGCCTCAAAGACAACATTAGCCCAGAAAATCAAATTTCCACGTATGAAGTCTGGAGCCCATATTTGGACCTGTAACATCCATAAACCCCATTAAAACCTGTACAGGGAGGCATTGGTGTACTTGTAGAACATCACAGGTTGTATTGTACTAAAATACTCATAGTTGTATTCTATCAGTATTATATAAGTTTTTTATAGAGGTATTCACGGTATCAAATGCCATACTGAACTTGGAGAAAATAAATAATGTCTTAATTTCTCACACTTATTTAGATTTTATTTATATTACTTTTATATATGAAAGCTCTTTGTCTTAACATTTTCTATGATAAATGTAGATGCACTTAATGTGAAACAGTTCAATTATGGTTTAAAAAACATACATTTTTTTTTGGTTTAAAACTTTGATATTTGCCTCCATCCTGTAGGGGTTAAGTAGTATTTAAATAAGGCTGAAAAAGATTAGCCAAAACAATGAATATCAGTGGCCGTATTTGACTGATTAAAATGTGGTAAGCTGCTTTAGAGTTTCATGAGTCAGATGTGAACCATCATGAGTTTTGTGCATACCAGCAGATTAAATAATTGAGACAGAACTTCAAAACAGCCAGACCATGAAATAAAAATCATACTCGCATGTTTTGTCTTTTATTGGGTGACTGCCACTGTGATCCACAGTAAATCCATCTCCATCAATGAGCCAATGAGACTGTTTGAAAACCATCTTCTGTAATTTAAGTTCAAAGTCATGCATGCAATGGTTTACAAATTGCCTATGAGGAAAGATGGCAATCACAACACTATATATATAGTGGAAAATGTATTTATGCTTACCGTAATTTTCTTTTCCTGGCTTACAAATGGGTTAGCTCTGGCCCTTACAGCCGATAGGATAGGAAAAACACCAAAGGCTTTAAAAGGAGGCTCAATTCCTAAGGTCATAAGTCAGTCACAAGCTCTACAGTAGATAGAGACATTGATGGGTGGGTAGCATATGCTGCCATTAATAATAGCCAATAAAAGAAAATTACGGTAAGTATGAATACATTTTCCACTTTCCTGGCTAATCATGGCAGCATATACAAATGGGAATACACGAGCTTCAAAGGGAGGGACAGAAACTTAAATAACTGCCAATCAAGTAATCAGAACAATTCAACATAGATTAGAAGATTGAACAGCACTTGACGACCAAATTGCGCCTCATTGACTGCTTTAACATCCTGTATGTAATGCTGGACAAATGAGTTCAAAGAGGTCAAAATGCCAGCTTTACAAAAATTGTCAGCAGAGACCATTGCCATGGAAGCCAAAGATGCTGCAACTGGAGAGTGCCCTGATACCTTTCGGCACAGGTAGAGAATGGCATTCTTACCTCCAAGGCCTCTGAAATACCTTGGAACTTCATTTGTAACCATCCACTGTCTCAAGGTGGAGATGGAGGCCACTTCTGTGGTCAAATCGGAGAATAGAAATCCAGATGATCTATGGTAAGAGTGGGTCCTTTCGAGATAGAGGAAGACAGCTCTAACCACATCCAGATTATGCCTGGCCTGTGCTTCTGAAGAAGATGGATAAGGGTAAAAGAAGAAGGTAACACAATCTCCCGGTACAAGTGGAATGTGGAGATCACCTTAGGCAGGATCTCTGGTGCTAAGTGCAAGACAACCATAGCCTGTTGAAAATTAGTGAATGTGGGTTCCAAGCCTGGAGTTCACACATTCTTCTTGCTGAGGTACTAGCCACCAGCAACAGCACTTTCTGTTCTACAATAATGGAAGCTCCTGCTAGAGGTTTAGTCAAAGCCTATAAGACCAGTGGTAGGTCACATATTGGTATGAACACCCTCAGAGGAGGCTTGAGTTTAATCGCTGCTTACATGATGCAAAGCACCAGGGGCTCCAATGCTCAATGGGTACCCATCAATGTGGAAAGTGCCAATATGTGCTCGTCTAGAGTGTTATAACTCAGACCCTTTCTAGGCCTGATTGAGGAGTAATTCCAACCTCTATTCTTGAGACCAACAGACAAATGCATGCCAAGTTTTGTAATATGTAAAGTATTTATAGGACTGTAAGTGATGCCTATACTTCTAGAGACTCAGTGATGCCTATACTTCTAGAGACTCCCGCATTAACACCAGAGCGTGAGGATCAGGGTGTGTCAAGGGACCTTGTAATAACGTACTGGAGGATCTGGACATACTGGAATTCCCCTTGGAGGTTCCAGTCATTTTACTCATCATAGAGATTTAGAGTTATCGTGATGTTCCACTGTCTCCCTTGAAAACAGGAAAAATATGTACATCACACTGAAATTCCAAATTTGAGTCAGAGTATCCTGACCATGAGCATTCTGGTCCTAAAATTTAGAAAAATGCTTCTGGATGTGGTAGTTCCAAGAAGCGACAATCAGATCTACATAGGGTATCAGTCAAATCTATCTCAACCCCGAAGATACGTCGGGACATAGTTGTCATTCCACCTTGCCCACTGTTACTTGGCTCCAGTAATCAACCATTGTATTCTGAGCCCCTAGTTGTTCTTCTGTGCCCTTATCATGGGCTGTAATTCCCTCATCAATAGGTGGCAGTGTGACCCACCTTGACAATTGATAAAAGATACAGTCGTATTGATATTCGAGCAAATTCGGACCTTGTTCTCCAGCAACCCTCTGAAGTGAAGAAGAGCCCTGAAAATGACTCTCCATAAAATTGGATGTTAATATTGTTCCTTCCCTCATCCACAGACCTTGTGTAACATGGTCCAGACAATGCACATCCAGTCCTTGAAAACTGGAATCCAAGCTTATAATTACCCAATGAGGTTCTGTTCACTGCAAACCCAGATATTCTCTCTTTGATACTACCGGGTAAGGTGTAGCTCCACTGATGGTGACATCATCAGTAGTAGTCTCCAATTCATCTTTCTCTTGTTGAACTGAGATAAGAAGAACCTTTGAGGAATCCAGAGATGCCATTGAGCCCATCTGACAAGTCTGATGGTAGAAGCCAAAATTTCTAGCAGTTGCATCTACTTTCTTGCTGTTACCAAGCAAAAATTAAGAAACTGTAAGAGAAAACTTCTACAATCTGTGGAACTGTTCCTGAGATAAAGAAAATGCAGAGTATAGAATTCTCCACCTAGAAATGTCATCCTCTAAGCGGGTGTGAGACTGCTTTTGTTGATATTGATCAAGCAGCCAGACTTCAGTTGTTCTGAACTATATCCCTCTGTGTGCCTGCCTTCTGTGGGTCAGAGGCTACCAGAAGTAGATTGTCCAGATAATGGAACCGGATGGTGTTCTGGACTCTCAATATCACTATAAGCACAACCTGTACCTTGATAAAGGGATCTCAGGGCTGCAGTGAGGCCAAATATTAGGGCACTAAATTGGAAGTTCTCTTCTCCTATAACAAACCTGAGATAATGCTGATGATCTAGGGCTATTGGAATGTGATAGTAAGCATCCTTGTGATATATAGAGAAAAGGAAATTGGTATTCCAAATTGCTGGGGATATGCATCTGATTGACTCCATCCCGAAGGCTCTGACATTCAGCCTTTTGTTGGCCCTTCTTAGGTCCAGTATAGGCTTCCATGTGCCTTTTCTTTTGCACCAGAAGAGGTGAACCGCTCTTGTTATGGGACCTAAGAAATCACCTCTTTGTTCAGAAGATTTTTTTACATATTCCTTCAGTGCTATACCTTTTGATTAATTTGTCCGAATTCTTTTGTTGGTATAGAGACTCCCATGTCTGTAGAAAACTCCAGTCTATATCCCATCTGGACTATGGATACCATCCAAGTCTCCAGAATGTGACAAGCCCAGGTATGTCTCATCAGAAAAAGTAAGGCTCCTAGCACTGGAGGACAGCCACAAGTTAATTGATGAAGAGCGAAATGACTGCTTCATAGCTCTATTAGAACCTTGAAAGGCATGTTTACCAACTGCCACAAATTACCTTAAGAGTATTCCCTGCAGGGTCAGTAACTCCATGTATCTCAGACATTCTGTTCACTGGAGGTTCTCCTGTCTGACCATGAGGAGCCAGGTTTCTCCTAGCTGCTATAGATAAAGCCATTTGTTCGAGAGAATATGCTAGTTACATCTAGGGAAGCTTCCGTGAAGATGTCAGTTGTAACCTGAAGACTCCAGACTGCATCTTCAATATTGACTCTCAATATCTCTCTCCACAGCATCATTTAGATCTTTAATCACACTTTTCATGATAATCTTTACCTTAGGAATCTATTGTACATCATAATCGGTGATGCCATGCTGAAATGTTATAAACATAAATGCGGCTATTACTGCTTGAACATTCTATTTATTCCCAGTTATAACTAAGGCTCTGAAAGAACTTCACCTATATTCATGTTCCTCATACCATTTCAATGGCATTGAGATCTATGCTTCACTTAGATGTGTCTGAAGAACTGGAGCTTGTCTACCCTCAATCTGATGTCAACATTGGAGGTTCTAGCAGGTTGAGATATATTTTGTGTAGTTACTTGTATACCCTTATCAAAAACCGGTGCTTCATCAAAGCAATGTGTGCACTGCACTGGATGGATTACAAATAGTGAAGCAAGGAAATTGCCTATTGTATAGCTTTTTTTCTCCAGGTATCTGTATATCTCAATCTCTGTCTAATCTGTTTGTATAATCTGTCTATCTATATTCCTGCATGTATTTCTCTCTGTGTGTCTATGTCTGTCCATGTTTCAGCCAAGTGAAATATTTTATAAAAGAGTAAACTTTACATCTATTGAATTCTCTGTATTTACCACTTAATGTCTAAGGGATGGGCAGTTGTTCAAGCCATGGAGGTTTTTTTTTTTCAATTCCTGGGTGCTGAAAGATGACGGATGACTTAGTGAGTAACACATATATTGGCTGTGTCCTAGTCAAATTTGTACTAATATTCAAAATTCCAAGATATATTTTTTCACTTTTAAAGACTGTAAAATTATAAACAAAAAGGTACATTTTGTAAATGTGGTGTCACTAATAGGCTGAGAGCCTCAGCAGACCACTCTCAGCCAATCAGCGGCAACCCTTCCAGTTGGCACTCCACTCTTCCTGAAACTGTAATTTTAGAAGTCAGATACTGCTTAGAAGGGTGGGGGGTGTTTGAGATCATGCAGGGGACACCTTTGGGGTTTAACTGTTCAAGAACAGCTTAACCCCGTGAGGTAAGAGTGCACCTGGGGGCCTCCTGGCACCATAATAACTTTATCTAAATCAAGTTGTTATGGTGCTGAACGGTGCATAAACTGTCTCTTAATACAACAAAATTATTGAAAAATTAGATATAATGTTACCTTATAGATTAAATTTAGCGAGATTGTGATTAACAGTAAGCACATTTAAACAAGGCAGAAAACAGCTGTACTGCTGTTATACAGGTAAAGTGCAGAATAGATCTGATGATGGAGAAACAGGTCAAGTGGAATAAAATAATTATAAAATGGGCACAACAGATCAACAGATGCTCCTGGAATTATATATTAGTCTGTAGGGTTGGATTTCTGATAAGACCGCCAAGGCCATGGCCTCTAGGCGGCACAGTCAAGGAGGAGCCATTCTTATTCTGTATGCACCAGCCAGCTTGCACGATAAGTAGACAACAGACCTGCTTCTTCTCCTTCCTGGTAGGCTGCTGAGTCACTGCACAAAGTGGACAACACTTATTTCCACGTGACCTTCTCCATGCATGTAAGGGAGGAAGAAGGAACCAAAAAGGCTGGCAAGCAAGAGCAATTGCCCTTCCCTACAGTACCCTTTACCACAGGTCAAATAAAAAACACTGTTTAGTAGATATGCCCTAAATGAAAAACATGCATGCATTAAATTATGCATTTTTTTGTTGGGCATATCTAAAACCTGCTTGCAAATGTTGCAGAACTTTTGTCTGAAACTTTTGCAAGCTCTCCCATTCTAAACCAGTCTAGACTTTCTATGGTCTTTGCAGGCAGGTACTCTGGGCAATTGCCTGCTACTGGAGTTTTGCTTCACTAAACAACCTGAAATTAATAGTATGGATTGTCAGATTGGCAGCCAGGCAGTGTAACAAGGTACATTTAAAACAAATTACCCAAATACCTATTGAAATATGCACATTTTGAAAAAAAAAAAAAAAAAGGACACACTTTTCACACAAAGCACTTTAAGGGTCTGGAGTATCCTTTTTATTTGAGATAATAATTCATAAGAGATAATATTTAGGTATTCACTGAGAGCAACAAGTCATTTGCAAAAATCTGCAAGATTTTATGAAACATAAATCATGTCCAACTATCTTATTTCTATGAAGAACTAGGTAGAAGTAGATCAGCATGTTGCAGTGGATGTGATCTACTTCAATTTTGCCAAGGCATTTGATATAGTTCTATATAGGCATGCGTTCACGTCCACCCACGGCATTGACAACATCAACGTGTGTGACGTCACACAGAGGCGGCTCTCTAATTAGGCGGTTTAGGCGGTTTAGGCGGCCGCCTAAGGCCTCGCGCTGTGTGGGGCCTCGCGGCCGCCTAAACCACCGTAGGGCAGACTGACATGTCGGGTCCTCGAGGACCCGACACAGGAGGGGGCCCGGCGGCTTGCCCTGTATGCCGCCGGGTGCGAGGCCCCTCCTGTCAGTCTGGCCGGGAGAACTGGCCTCAGTCTGCAGCTCCGCCGGGTGTGAGCTGCAGACTGAGGTGTCTCGCGCTCTCCAGCCAATCAGAGCGTTGCCGCGGGTTACCACGGCAACGCTCTGACTGGAGATCGCGAGACATTCCCCATGTGGTCTGCAGCTCTGCATCCGGCGGAGCTGCAGACCGGAGAGCCCACTGGACCACCAGGGAGTCTGCCACCACTGGACCACCAGGGAGTCTGCCACCACTGGACCACCAGGGAAAAAGGTACCTGCCACCCCACCTGCCACCCCCACCGGTCACCCTGCCCCCACCTGTCACCCTGCCACCCCACCTGCCACCCCACCTGTCACCCTGCCACCCTGCCACCCTACCTGTCACCCTGCCACCCCTCTGTCACCCCACCCTGCCACCCCATCTGTCTGCCACCCCACCTGCACCCATCCTGTCACCCTGTCACATCTGTCACCCTGCCACCCCACCTGTCACCCCCCTCACCCTGTCACCCCATATGTCACCCTGCCACCCCACCTGTCACCCTGCCACCCCACCTGTCACCCTGCTACCCCACCTGCCACCCCATCTGTCACCCCATCTGTCACCCTGTCACCCCATCTGTCACCCTGCCACCCCCCTCACCCTGTCACCCCATCTGTCACCCTGCCACCCCACCAGTCACCCCATCTGTCACCCTGCCACCGCCCTCACCCTGCCACCAGTGGCGTCTCTAGGATTCATTTTTCGGGGGGGCACATGGAGGGCCAGTGACAAAAGTAGGGGGGCACATTTAACCCCGCCCTTGCCGCAGTTTGACCCCGCCCCTGTCACATGTTAAGCCACGCCCCCGACACAATGTGTTTTGTTTTTTTAATAATACCTGGTGGAGGAATCATGATTTTCCACCAGGGATTATTAAAAAAACAAACACATTATCCTTGATACAGTGCCATAGTTGCCAACATTTGAAAAAAAATTTCCAAGGACATTTTGCAGCACAGCTATCAATTACTGTCTGGGTATAATATCCCTGGACAGTCAGTGCTCTCTGTATAATACAGGGTTGTGTGTATAATAAATTGGGACACTCAGTGCTCCCTGTATAGTGCTGCTCTCTGTATAATCCCAAGACAGAGAGCAGCACTATACAGGAAGCACTGACTATCCCGGGATATTTTATACACACAGATCTGTATTATACAGATAGCTGAGCATATACCCCAATCTCTAGACTACTTGTACCTGTCAACAGCAGCTCCCAGACGCGTGTAACAGGGCTAAAGTGTGCGGCAGCTCACACAGGTTATTCAGAGGTAAAGTGCACTCGCTGGCAGAGCCAAACTGGGAATCCCTGGGAATCCAAAGCAGTCCTGGAAAAAAAATGTATGCCATTCCTACAAGTCAAAATGACACACACATGCTCACTAAATAGAAGCTCACTGACACACACAAGCAGTACCATTTTAACAGAGTTAAGGGCCCCTGGGCAAAGCAATACACTGGGGCCCTTCCTACACAACTCACAGGAATTTTAATTATTGACTGCGGAGTCCATACACACACAGACTGCTGGTCATACACACACAGACTCCGAGTCCCATACACACACAGACTGCTGAGTCCATACACACACAGATTGCAGGTCCATACACACACACACACACAGATTGCTGAGTCCATACACACACACAGACTCTGCTGAGTCCATACTACACACACACACACACACACACACACTCTGCTGAGTCCATACATAAACACAACGGGCACTGAGTCCATACACACACAGAGACTCTGCGGAGTCCGTACGCCACACAGACTGCTGAGTCCGTACACACACAGACTGCTGAGTCCATACACACACACACAGACTGCTGGTCACACACACACACAGACTGCTTTGAGTCCACACACACACACACACACACTCTGCTGAGTCCATACACACACACACACTCTGCTGAGTCCATACACACACACACACTCTGCTGAGTCCATACACACACACACACTCTGCTGAGTCCATACACACAAACACAAACACTCTGCTGAGTCCATACACACAGACTGCTGAGTCCATACACACACAAACACACAGACTCTGCTGAGTCCACACACACACAAAGACTGCTGAGTCCACACACACACAAAGACTGCTGAGTACACAAACACACAAAGACTGCTGAGTACACAAACACACAAAGACTGCTGAGTACACAAACACACACACTCTGCTGAGTCCCCACACACAGACTGCTGAGTCCATACACACACACACAGACTGCTGAGTCCATACACACACAGATTGCTGAGTCCGTACACATACAGATTGCTGAGTACATACACACACAGGCTGCTGAGTCCATACACACACACACACACAGACTCTGCTGAGTCCATACACACACACACAGACTCTGCTGAGTCCGTACACACAGGCTCTGCTGAGTCCGTACACACACACAGACTCTGCTGAGTCCGTACACACAGGCTCTGCTGAGTCCGTACACACACACAGACTCTGCTGAGTCCGTACACACAGACTCTGCTGAGTCCGTACACACATACAGACTCTGCTGAGTCCGTACACACACACAGACTCTGCTGAGTCCGTACACACACACAGACTCTGCTGAG